>OY987257.1:33568044-34310156 GCA_963920725.1 Rhamphomyia laevipes
CTAGAATGATTTATTAGATTTTAAGGGCCATATTGCATTTTTGCTTTCAACCAATTCTCAGATAATTTTTTTTAGGATTTAGTGTTGGAATACAATTATAAAATACAAGAAGAGACGATAAATATATTTAACTATAGAAAGTGAATTAATATTAAATAGAACTCACTCATATATTATACATCATATATATTAAAAATATTTATAATATAAGTAATATATTTAAAATAAATATTGTTTATATTAGAATATATTACAAAAGTTGGTTTCTTATAATTTTACAACAAACTAAGTTGTTTCATACAAAACATAATCTTACAAGTATTCATATATAAATATAGTTATAGATATATTAATATTATGATATGTGTATATTAATATATACGTATAATGTATAATACAGGATATATACATATATAACAACGGCACAAGAATGAAAAATTAACTTCGTAATAATATTATTGTGTGCAAGGACTCGAATATTCGTATCAGCAGGAAATAAATTTGACAAAATTTTGTATATACGATGCTCGTTTAACCGCAAGCCGCCCTAATTACACCTATTTTTTTCTGTTGTTTTTGTTTTATTACCATTTGTTATATTTCGCACTGAATTATAATTTATTGAGCCAACTTTTCTTTATTATAGTGGAATGAATTAGAGAAGTGAGAGTAGAAGTAATAGTAATATAAATTATATAAACTGTTTATATAATATAAAGAATAAATAAACACAATATTAAATATACATAAATAAATATAAAAAGTTATATTATACATATACATATATTTAAATATGTTTCATTATAAATTTTCAAAATATATTGTTTATAGTTGGATTTTAAATTTACTATATTTATTTAAAAAGTATACAGCAAGTTTAATTTTGTAAATTATTGTCATTTATTAGCAATAAATAATAATTAATTTTTGTATAAGTTTTTCATAATATTGATTTTCTCAAAATAGAGTTTTTAAAAAGGTTCAATTATAAAATTTTAAATTTCATTTTACCAACATTAATTTATATCTAATTTTTCAACATAAATCAGAACCTAATTATGAATACTTTAAACTAACTTTAAGATATATAAATGTGTTAAAGTTTTAATTAAAAAACTATTACAATTATTTGTTGGAATTTCGTTTCAGTACACATAGAACATAGAATACTAAAAGAAAAATTCAGCAATATTTCTTTATTCAAATTTTTGTACTATCAAACAAAACTTGTATAATATATTTTTTTAATAAACGTTTGATTTGGGTATGCAACTTTGTTTCAAAATTATATTAAAAATTTCACAAATATTTAATGTAATATCGTTATTAAGACATATTATTTGTTGCTATAATTATTTAAGTCTGTAAAATTTCGTCTCGATAAACTTAGTGGTAAGGATTCCGTATTATATACAAATTTATCTGAAAATCTAAACTTTTGTTCACATTTCTAAAATTGTTTACTGTACTCTGTGTCACAAATTTCGAATTTTGGAAATAGTTTCTAACTCGAACTATAAAGGTGATATTAATGGCTTTTTTTTGAATATTAGGAAAACATATTGGTAACTCACAATTTATGTGATATATGAAATTTTTGTTAATAATTTGCATCAAAAGACTATTATTTAATTAATTATGATTAAAAGATTCGCTCGCAAAAATTTGAATTTCAAAGTCTCGAAAACAGTGAGAAATTTGGAAAAATCTTGGAAAATAATTATGTATTTGGCAAACTGAAAGTTTAAGTAATAACAATTAATTTTTGCATTATAATATAAGTAATCAAAAAAATATTAAAACTTAATATGTACAATAAAAAAATAGTGTTAAGGAAATTAACACTTCGATACCCTATTCTAAAATAATTATACATAATTTGACAAAAATTATTAACTTCATAATATTTATATGCTTTGGAATATAAATAAAGTACGTCTTTGAAATTTTATTATGGAAACTTTATCATCATTAATAATGCCGCGGAAGTGATAAAATACTTGAGAGTATTGATATAAATTTATGATAATATAACTATTTTGTTTTATAGCAGTATCAAACAAAAATGTAAATAGATCCGTGATTGAAATGCCTGAGAATCAATAAGATATTGTTTATATAGTTATATTTAATGGTTAAAATAAAGAGATATAAATGGAGCAAATTCTACAGCGGGTATGTCATTATACCTTCCAAACTAACTATCTACTTTGGCCAACAAATAAATATAGATTAATATTATAAAGAAGAAAATAATCAAACCCAAGGAATTATAATTATTCTATGTTTCGATCAGTTAATAATATAGTCATAGCTTCTGTTAATTCAGGTAAAGAAATTAGAATAAACTACATTAATTATTTGCTAAATTATTGGACTTCGGAAGTGTATAGATGTAAAGTGTTATAGAACAAAAAACTATTGGTATAAATAATATTATTATACAAAAGTATTGACACTTTAGTTAAGTTATTATTAATAACAATTTTATATTCTGATTTTTCTGATCGCTTTCAGACAAAAAATAATAATTAACGGACGTGATTTAAATAAATAATATAATTATTCATTTATACATTACCCATGTTTTAATTTTGAATTTTAAGTGCACTGTGAAATGAAACTGAATATTTCAATAATAATTCATCTTGTATAAAAAAACCACAAAAAACATTTCATATCTTAAATTTCAAGTATTTATTTATAAATTTATTTAACGAAAATTCCGCAAAGTCAAAATAACTCAAATGGGCATTAATTCATTCTGTATAAATATGTATATAGTTATATATTTATAAGAGTTGATTTAATGTTTCATGTACCTCAAATAAATTATATTTAAATATAGTAAAAACATAAATTTATAAAAGTTTTGTTATTTTCAAATTAGTTTCTTCATTTTTTATTTTATTTTATGCACCTAATAAATCACGAAAGGATTTTAATTAAAATTATTTGGCAGCATAGAAATATAATGTTTCTTACAGATAATTTTTTTTTTTTATTAATATTCTACTCCCTGTATCTAAATTAATGTATCAAGGAAAATAAAACAACATTTTTAAGAAAATATTATGTTTTATGAGTGAATTATGTGATCTTATATCGCGTAGATATATTTCATATAATGATGAGTTAAAATTAAACCGTCGAGACATAATCATAGAACCTTATAATTGGATATAAAGCATACGAGTGGAAAATTGTTTTAAAGATATTTTTATATTTGAATTCTTTCTATGATTATAACTAATATACAACATTATTTTTCCAGGATTAACTGTAAAAGAATGACTAAATATAAGTTTTCTTATTCTAAAGTTTTTTTTTTTTATTACAATATTATTATTTATACAAAATAAAATTATTTATGAACTTTTCCCCTTTTAGTTTTTAATTTTGTTTAATGTGAAAATGTAAAATCTTATTTTACGCGAAAATCTCGAGAATAACTGTATAAATCATTTTAATACAATACCCAATCAAAATATCGAGATTTATGTTAATATAAGAAATAATGTGAATCATTTTGCTATTACTATTTTATTTCTGGAACTACTAAATGAACTTTCGAATGATAATTATTCAATATACATATTTTTTTTCATATCACAGGATAAATTATAACGTAATCAAATTTTCTTATATCGCATTATTAATTTTAGATAGTAAATAGATATGGACAATAAAGTTATGAGTATAAAATGTATTCTTAACATCCAAAATAATATTATACATCTTTAATGTATGGAAACTATGTGAAAAGTAAAATGTAAAAAATTTACAATAAAAATATAAAATTAACATCATAATAACAATTATATGTATCTTTTTGCGTCTAAACTAAAAATGCACTTCTGATTTGAATAAATTTTGTAATCGAAATAATTAAGAATATACATAATTCATTTTATATTTAGGAAGACATTATTAAAGCTATTTTTAAATCTCCTATAAAAGTTTTAATATTCTAGTAAACGATAATTAAAGTTTTGGAAATATAAATTGATTTTTACAATGTTCAGTTAACCTCGATTTCAATATTAATTTATCTTATAGGTTATACAATTCCAGTTAATATTCTGACATTATAACTATTTATTATAATATTTTTCATGATGATGCGGTTGTTTTCAAAACGGACCAAATTTATGATGGAACAATAATTAAAATACTTGTTCATAAAATTGCTATAAAAAAGTTTACTTTTATTCTATATAAAAATTTGAACAATTATTTTAGTGGCTCATAATTTTTTAATATCTTTATATTAAATTCATAACTCTATAGAATATTTAAATAACCAATTTAAAAAACAGTTGACAGAAAAAATAATTTTCAAATTATGAAATTCATGTAAGATTTTATCATTAATTGCAATAAAAAAAATCGTTATGTTAATTAGGTGTAAAAAACGAATTATATGTATTAATCTATAAAAAAAAAATCAAGTATTTTGATTAATTCGTGTAATTTTTTTTATTATTAAAGTACTATTTATATACGGTATTATATTATAAAGTACATATTATGAACAAATATAAAATTTTGATTTTTGTATTTTAATTTAAAAAATGTGTTTCATATAACCTGAAAGCCATAACAGCCAGTTAAAGTTAAGACAATTATGAATCTATCCTGATAATGAAAAACTTACTCTTTTAAATTCAATTAAATTTATCTTTATCTCGCTTCATTACTGTGCTTCATTGCTGTTACTTATGCTTATAGAAGCATCCTCTACAATACTACAATATATACTATTATGTATAAATTATTGAAAATATGTAATAAAAAAAATAATAAATAATTGTAAATGAATTAAACCATAAACTTTGATGGCAATAACTTATTTTTTATGACTGGACTTTCTAATATAATTTTAAAGTCTTATACAATAATTCAAATTTCACATACTTGATAAAGTTTGACAGTAGTATTAGAATTTAGCTTTTTGCAAGATCAGAAAAGATGCAAGAAGCTGTGGACAAGAGCAAAATGGTCTTGCGGAATTGACAAAATAATATAAAAATTATATGCTTATCGAAAAAGTTTTATTATAAACGTAAAATTTATTTACTAGTAAAAATATATATATTATACATATCAAAAAATTGTAGTTTTAGTTATTTAGATTATGTACTATACAAGAAAAAAAAATACAAAACACTCTGCCAAAAATAAATTTTAAACAAGTGCCAGAAAATTGTATTATTTATAAATACAGATTATAAAGTTATACATAAAAAAAACTGCTGTAGACGAACGAAATATATATTAAAATTTATCCAAAACTAGAACATAGTGAGAGATTATAGACGACAAACATTTGGCAATTAATTTATTTCTTGAAATGCGGCAAAAGTAATTAATCTTGAAGAACCAAAACTGTGAGAAAGAACAATAAATTTTATTTGTACATAAATACACAATCGTTCTACAAGATGAAATAAAAAGAATAATACAAAATTTACTCCATACTATATACACTCTTGACATTTTATATATTAAAATGTATATATTTATATGAAACTATATATAAACATAATATATGCGGGCCACTACTTTGTTCACGGCGGAAACCATGAACATTTTTATTTCTATTTTTTTTTTTCTATTTTATTTAATTTAATTTATTATCAACCTTTGTAATGATTCCAAATATAGAAATTAAAAATCTAATTTAAATTTGACAAATTGTATAAATACAGAATTAAATAAAATAATCATAATAATATCCATAAAGCATTATTTATATTAAAACTGCATATCTAAAACTAATCTTTAGGCAGCAGCCATTATGTGATTATAATACCATTATAATAAATATAGGTACCATCTTTGATTTCGCACACATATATCACCATAGAAACCATTCATCTTTCATGACGGACCAAAACAATAACAACAATGTACAAAAATTAATTCTAGGAATTATTATGGGAAAGCATGGCATCAAATTTTAAGAATAAAATATTAGCCAGCCATAATGCTTTTTTTTATTTAAAAAAAAGAATACAATTGCTGAAATAAATCTTAGTCACATTTAAAAATTGAATTTTAGAAGATTTGAAATAAAATTCGACCATAATTCGATATATATTTAATAAGTTTAGTTTATAATGGATTAGAAGGAAGGAGGAGCAAATCATACTCCTATCTTCATATAGTTAATAAAGAAATATGGTAGTTCAAAATGGTTTAAATATATAATATTGAAAATTTGATTTAGACCAATAAAGTGAAAGTTAGTGTGAAATTATATATTAATTGAAACTTGCAGAATTCGAATTTAATATTTTGGGCAAAATGCCACAAAAATTAAAAAATAATTTTTTAAGTAACATAACCATAAAACTACAGTACTTCACTATAATTAACTGGATAAATATGTAATTTTGTACCGCAAATTTTGTTCAAAATAATAATCTTTTTTAAGAATAGAATTATTGCTTTAATTCAAAAGTATAGATTTGGGTTACAAATAATTCTGATAATTTGTTTTACGTTTTTATATTCCATGGATTTACCATGTTTTTAAATTCACTTCTATTAAACAACCATAATATTCAAATTTAAGAATTAACCATTTTTTTAACACTGACGCCTACTGATAGATAATTTTAGAATGCAGAAGCTATAAGGACCGTAATTAAACTATATTCAGTAAGTGAAAACGAAACTTAAGTAAATGATATTGGCGAATTATTTTTGAAACCAAACTTAACTTTTGCAATTATTTATGTTTTGTTATGGTAGCATTTACAATATATATCTCTAAGTTAAGTGTATGTTATTTTTTATAAAAAATACTACTGGTCGCCGTCGGTCATGTTGGTTGCTGTTACATCAAATATTTTTACAGGTTCATGCTTTAAAAAGAGATAACTTTAAAGCTCGTATACTTAAGAAGCTCGTAAGTGTACTATTAACCTAACTTAAGTATTACTTAATATAGTCTCATAAGTATTATACATACAAAATCTATACTTACGAGCGTATACTTAAGTTTGTTTTAAAAATTCAGTTTTAAGCTAATAAAATATGCAGTTCAGTAATAAATAGCACACTTTTCATATATATTTGTTGAAATTTCCGAATATTGGGAAATATCCAGTGTGATAATATTCTAGAGTTATATTTTTTTAGAATTTATTTTACTGCTCATTGGAACTTATTTTAACATTTGTTTGGATTACACCAATACATAATAGTATCCTCTATAATAAACAATGGATTACTATATTTCATACGAACCCTATTTCATATGTTAGTCCATTTTAATATATTAAATATTGTTTAATAAAAGTTTTCCTGTGTGCTAATTTTACGATACATTACAAAAATTCGTTTTTAATTTCTATTTTTAAAGAAAAAATTTAAGTTTATATTTTCTCACTAATTTTATAATTTAAAAATATAAAATAATCCTCGATTTCATATGAATTAGTCTATTACAAAAGTATATTTTTGAATAAAATTAAATTTTTTGTCACATCTTCTTTGCTTTCAGAACGCTTCTAATCTACATGGCATCGTTGTTACAACTCTGAAGTATTAAATATGCCCAAATGCTCTTCAATTTGGCTGTAACTATCCAATAGATCAGACTGAATCTCTTCTTAATTTTATTTTCATTACGTCTTAAGCTCCATTAGGTCTCAATTGGGGATAAATTTGGACCGCTGGATGGCCAATTCAGGATTGGAATATTGTTTTCCCGCAGCCATTTCTTTTAAGTATGTCATGCAGCATAAATAAAATGATAATAGGTATCTTTCAATTGCTGAATTGAAAGTAACAGGCCATTTTGGAGAATCCGCATATATATTTGTCGGAGCTGACAATGCCGTCAAATAAACAAAAGTTACCTAAGCCGTTGGATGACATACATCTTCATACCGCTACCGATGCTGAGAATTTCTCAAACAATCGGATTGAAAAAGTTCACTTGTAGCCCAAAAAATTGTTTTCCTTGTATTTGCCAACCGACATCTAAAAATGGGACTCATCATTCCATATAATTTGGTCCCATTTCCTCGGAATCAAATTTTTGCGCTCTGAATCCATTTTTGGCGTATTGTCTTGATTTATAGTTCAGAGAGGGTTTTTCTTTTGGTTAAAAATTTATGGCTTACGATTTAAAACTTTACAATTTTTTAAGGATTCTGATATAGATATTACCTTATAAAAAGCTATAACTACATTTTTTTGTGCTTCATATGCATTTTTTCCGTTATTCCACAAATCAATTAAAAAAATCTGGTTTCATTAAAATTGATTTCCATGGCTATAATTTATTATTTTCATTTAAAATACCAGATAAATTAATAAATGGTCCTAATTATTAATTTACGAGCACAATCACTAGAATTAGAGAAAATGTATTGCATAGACAATAGAGCATAGACTAATTCATTTGAAATGGAAAATTCTTTTGTATATCTTAAAATAAGCACACGGGAAAAGTATTATTAGAACAACTTTTAAAATATTGTTATGGACCAATGCATATGAAATAAGGCTCGTATAAGTATATTGATGTGCTCCTCAACAATGATTATAAAATCTTTTCTAATAAGATATTAAGTATAAAGTATAACTTATAGTTTTGGGGTTTTGAAAATGATTTATAATTAATTTGTAGTTGTTGGAAAGATAAGCAAAGAAAATATACAAATATTTTATACACACTTAAAACCCAATAAAATTGGAATATTATCAATACGTGACCTCCAACCCACCACCCACGAATTTCACATTTTTAAAAGTAATATAAATTTCCAAATGTAATAAGACTACTCATTTTGAAACTTTAAAGGATTCAGCTCAGAATCAGCTAATATAAATTTACATTTCGTTTTTCATCCATTCATCCGAGCATATATTATTAAGTTCACAAAAATTAAAATATGTACAATACATTCTTCATTCAATGGTAATGGGGAGAAAAAATAATGACAGTTTCTGAATTGTTATTCCTAATAATATTGAAAATAATCTACATTGATATTAGATGCCGCATAAAGTTACAAAATTGCGGTAGAATTATTTTGGATAATGCAATTTTAATAGTATAAATAATTTTAATAACCATAGCATAACTACACAGTATTTTTGATTTCCAGCATATTTTTAACTATACTATAGAATTTGTGGTTTCATTATTTTTCATAAATTTGGTAAAACTTTTAAGAAATATGTATTTGATTTATTATTTATGTAATTTCGAGTGGAATATAAGAGTGGAATCGAATTTTAATATACAACAATATAGAATATAAAAATATACAAATTTAGGATTGTAACTCGAAAAATTATTGTGAAGTTTTTGAGGTAGCATCCAAGCGATTTTTTTGCAAAAGTAAATGTATGCAAGAAATAAATTATACTAAAACTTATAATTTATTATAGTTTTCAAAAAATTTATTTAAATTTTAAAAAATTATACTTAATCCTTTTTAGCCAACTCTACTTAATTTGACAACTTTCAAAGGTATGTTAAGAATTTTGTTAAACAATATTTTTGATAAATCAATGAATATTACAAAAATAGAACCATTTTTACATTTATAATCATATAGGCGATAATCGTTAGCATCTCTTTAAATATATTATTTAATTTTGAATACCTTAATTCTTAATAGATTGCTATTTTTTTTTATTTTCCTTAGGCTAAATCAATTTTTCAAGTTTATAATTATAATATTTCTTATAAACTGTGGAATTTTAGAAATATTATAATGATACACATTTATAACACTCAAAATTTTTTGTTAATATACTCTGTAATTGTGATAAAAAACATCTTTAAAAATTAATCGTTATTTGAAATATGTATTCCTCAATAAATACTATATTTGATGAACTGTTTATAAGTCAATTCCTACTCCGACAAAAATATTATCATTGAAATCAATAACTAAAATATTATTCAAATCGTTGAAATCAATTACGAAAATATTATTCAAATATACTTTCAAGTTCTTTTATTAATAATTAATTGGACAATATTTTCGAATGAAATCTTTTTCATTGATAAAAAGATATTTATTTCTGGTTGATTTTTCGTTACCTTCATGTAATTTATTAATATCATCGTTCGATCACCGATAGTTTCTAATCAAATAGTTTTATTTGAATCCGTATTGAATTATAATTTAGAACGAAAATAAATTCATTTTGTAACAAGCACATGACCTATAATAGCAGCGATTCCGCCATGCCTTAATTATTTATCTTATTTTAATGAACTATCTGGTGTTAATTTACTATTTTATAAGCTCTTTAAAACGAAATAATTACAAAATTTATATAAAAATTCTGTCATTAAATAATTCATTGCAAAATTACCAAATTGATTGTGTTTGTTTTTGTACATGACTTTCGAAGATTACTTTATCTTATGTTTATTTTATGTATTGATTATAAACAAACGATATGGTAATATCTACTTCCCCCCGGACAAACAAAAGTAAAACAATTCGAAAAACGGTAGTAAATATTCATAAATCTTATATCTATATTATGACTTCAATACTATTACGGGTATATATTTATGGGCTGTAAATTATATAACAAATACAATATATTTATTATTTCATTTCTTAGAAAACGCATATTTGCACAGCTAGAACAAAAAAACGTTTAAGTTAGTATCATGTTCTATGACGTAATTTCAAAAACCTGATCTGTTGTTTATTAGATCGGAATTACTCCAACAATAAGAACCAAAAAATAAAACGACACAAAATTTGCGTTGAAAATATTAACACTGTGTGTAAATTTTAAAAACAAAACCGAAATATTATTTCTAAAATTTCGAGGACATTTTTTTGGAGAAAAATAGGTATATGATATTGATATACAAAAAAAAAACAATGTTTTTTTGGAAGTCGGAGACATAAATAATAAAAATTATATTTTATCTTCTTTTGTTTGTCATTTGTTACGTTTTGTTGTTAAAAATACGTAAAACTAAAATTCATTTAGTTTTGAACAACAATAAATTCATAAATTATAACGATGAATTCAGTTTTTTTTTTATTATTATTTCGTTAACATGTTTTTATTTTTCTACCTGTTGCGGTAATTGCTTTGGTTTTTTTCTGTACATAAATATACTAAAAATTTAACTACATACATTCAAGGTTCTTGTAGCAATTAAAATATATTTTCATAAAGTACAAAAATAAATATAATAGAAAATTTAAAAAGTTTTAAAAAAAAAATCGTAAATTTTTCACATAATAATTATGATTGTGCAACACATTACACATAGTTGCTCGAGAATTAAGCCTAATCTATTTAATATAATATAATATTATATTATATATATAGCATGCGATAAATACATATTTCTCGTACATATAATGACAAATTTTAACCCTTTTCTTTTAATTAATTTCACATAAACCAACATGTTCATCCTGCTTGAAGAAGAAACACGTATGCTCAGAATTTTAAAATATATTTCTTTCTTATACTTCTTTCCCATCGTATATTTGAAATTAAAGTAAACTTTTCCAGCCTCTTTCAAAAAAAATGCGAAATATTAAAATATATGAACTCTGAAAGAATTTTGATAAACCCAATTCATATAATAAATTTCTGTATAAATATTACAAGTTTTGAATTTATGCATGCCATGATTTTGAATTTGCAAAGAAATTATATATGTGTTTGTATTCGTGTAATATAAATATATATGTATATATAAAATTGTATTCGTATAACATTAATATATAAATTTTATTGTAATCCTTGCATATACATATAAAGGATGCAATTTAATATAGGGAAATTTAAATATGTATGTGTCTCGAAAGTCTTAAAGTTAACGGATTAAAAGAAATTGTATTAAATTTTATTTTATAACTCTCTAAATGTTGTCATAGACAAAATAACAAAAATTTCTATACTAACGTTTTTTTATCTTATTGTCTTGTCTACAATTATCCTACGTCGATTTAGGTAGCTATATAATATTTTTCATTGTAATGAAGTTCTACTACTATACGAATATTGTTTTAAAACAACAGAAAAAAAATAGGACGAAAGGAAAACTTTACTAACATAAATAAATAAATGGGGTGAAAATTTAATCAATAATTTTATGTTGGTTGAATTTACGATTGTTATGAAGAGAGAAAATCATTCGTTGAAAATAGATATTTTATGAATATAAATATATTGTGAAAAAGAAATTATGAAATGTTTTAGAGAGATTTTTACTAATATAAATGTAACCTAATACATTTTTTATTAATATATTTTAACTTTAAGATTTAACATTAAATTTGTTATATATTATAATCGGTAAAGTGAAAAATGTATTTATGGGTGTTTAAATCATGACAATTTCCTTTAAACATTACTTCAAGTGTTAAATATAATTTGTTAACGAAAAAAGAAAAAAACACAGTATGATTGGATAGTTCATATAGTTATAAAGAAAGTGATTTTTTTTTAAATATAGTTAATTGATTTATTAAATTAACTACGTATCTGATTGTTACTATATATACGCAGCTAAAACTAGAAATTCGAAAACACTGTACAACTTTGCTACAATGTACTATATGAAAACATATTTATATCTTTCAGCGGTACTTGTAGAAATCCACAGTAAGGACTCAATGATATTTTCATTAACCCTACATTATATAGTTAATGTACTTTTTAGATGAATGTATCTTGATGTACAAATTTTTAATATTGTTCTTAATAGCTATTGGTGTAATCCATATTAGGAGAAGCAAATTTAAGCTACCAGCAAAGTAATGTGATTGATTTTATTTTATATACCTATATATTAGCCTAACAATTCTAGTAATAAAGTTATATATAGTTACTATTATAGCCCACATATAATGTAAAATATTAATTCATGTCAAATTATATAACTTGAGAAGTATCAAAGATAAAAAACTATTCCACGATTATGATGTTAACATAATGTTCCTACGATATATTCTTAACGTAATGCTTTTGCTTGAGTTATGATCATTTTTCAAATTATTGTCAAAATATCTTACTTTGTAGTGTGCTTGAATGTTGAATGCCATTATCTTAGTCTACACAGTATTTTAGTGTTTTGATGTTCAAAAATAGTTACAATCAATTCATCAATACAATTGTACATTCAAAGCTTGATAAAACTAGGTTTTAGGTTGCAAACTAAATTGTAAGATATAGGTTTTAGGTTACAAACGCTGATTTGCGATAGTAATTATTTGTGTATATAAACTGAGATTGATTTGTGTATATAAACTTATGTTTCAATTTATACTTAAACATAATAGAGAACCAATATTAACATTAATATTTCGTCGAATTAATATTAATGTTATTGTAACATTCAGAACTATATTTCATTCGCAAATTATTTTCAAGCAAAACTGTTGCGAATAAATAAAATTGGATCTATTTATTTGGGTATAAGAAAAACAGCATGATTAGATACAAATGTTTAACACAGTTAAACTATATATTTAAGAAAGTGCTGTTTACACACCAAAGTTTATATAATGCTGTCAGAAAACAGCTGTAGATGAGAACAAAATAATAAATTTATTTGTAAGTATCGAAATGAACTATTAAATAAACTTTGATTTTTAGTTAATAAAATTATCAAATTTAATAAAATGTGAACTTATACACTAAAAATATTTAAATAAAATTATTCTAATCCATCCAGTTAATTATATGTTTCTTAACCAACATATCTTATGGATGCTCAACAAATTAAATTTTATTACACTATACACTACTTATACACTAAAAATATTTAAATAAAATTATTCTAATCCATCCAGTTAATTATATGTTTCTTAACCAACATATCTTATGGATGCTCAACAAATTAAATTTTATATGAAATTAAACGAAAAGTAAACATTTTTAAAGGGATAAACTAGTTTAGCAGCCTGTTCTAACATGCTATTATGTTTATGGCGATCAAAAAGGTCGTTAGCAAAATATTTTTGATAAAAAAAATTTCACTGAAACTGGTTGAACATTAAAAATTAAAATGCTGCACTAATCTTAACTTACATTTATGATGATTTTATATTAAAATTAATATTTATTTACGAAATTTAAAGTTCGGATGTTCAAAAATACCAACTTGTTTAATGTAAGAAATATTTGAGAGCCAACTGAATATATTAATATAATGACCAGTGACTCTGCGCAAATGATAATACTCGCTTACTTTTTGTCTATATCAGATTGGTTAAAATATGATTTGTATATCGAAAAGATCAATTTGTTAAAGTTCAGTCGTCAGTAAAATTTCTATTATTTAATATTATGAAATATTAAAACACTAAAGGAAATGCGAGAAGTATAATAGGTAGGTAGGCTATCTATATGATTTAAATTTAATATAGCGGTAGTCTAAACTAAGTATATAGGTTAGTTTTTAAAAGTAGCGTAACTAAATTATCAACTGAAGAATAAATATTTAGCTTAATTTCTAAACAATCAGAAAATATTGATATTTTATTACTTACATATCCAAATTTTGTGTCCATTGAATAAGTTGATATTATGAAATATTATATTCTGATTTATAACTAACACATATTCTTTTAAAATACATATATAATATTGCAATATGTAATTTATATTAAACTTCACTTTTTCTATATAAGCAATGCAAATTTTATTTGATTGAAAAATTGCTCAAACCACTTTAATAAAATTTGATCATATTGAAAACTTTTTTTTTTAAATTAAAAATAATTTTAATAATAATGATTATATTAAATAAATTTTAAACTAAATTTTGCTACATTACTTCACTTTTAATTAAAAAAGTTTTATAAAATTTGGAAAAATTGTAATTGATTTTATGGAATACAAACTGTGGCTCGTACATATGAATAAAACACTTTAATTATTATACGTATTTTTTTTTTTTTGTTGATAATGTTTACCATCAACAAAATATACAAGTCAATGAAAATTATTATCACTTTTAATTATTTCAATTAAAAAGATTTAAATTTTGCTTTATAATTATTGTATTACGGACTTTTTCTTAAAATACTATTAAAAGTAAATAAATAATATATCTCCATGTGCATCATAATTGTCAATTAATTGTAATTAAGTACACCTAAAGTGCTCGCCACTTTAATATTCTTATTAGATTTAATGACTTTGACAATAACGATTATTTTCTATTAGAACTTTAGAGGAAAAAAAAAATATTAGCACAGTATGTGTTTCAATATAAAATATTTTTATAACTACTTCTTTATTAATATTGCCCCCAAAAATTGATGTTGATTTCTTTACGACTTCTATCAAACTAAACCCATAAAGCATTCAATTCAGACCATATACATGTGAAAAATTAAAGCCCCTATTTAATCTACAAAAAAATAAAAAAAAAAAAACAGAAAAAAAATCATACAACAAAAAGAACAAAAACCATAAAATAATCGTCAGCAAAAGTATATATAAAAAAAAATTGTATTTATAACTACAGATATATCCTACGGCCATAGCTCTATAAATTGAATTCGTGCCAATAGAGAGAGATGAATGTGTATGAAAACAAATAAAGCATTTTCTGTGCGGAATCTCTACAATAACATAATTCTTACTCTCCCGTTACTCCTCAATATATACAGTAGAAGAAGAAACATAACGATACAAATACAACATAAAATAACTCAGCTGAGTATTTATTTGTACACACATATTATTTAATGGTGGACTATCCAGACTAGATAGAAGAACATAATACCTAACTACAGAAAAAAAAATCCAAGGAAACAATATGAATGAAAAACGCATACAATCAAAATATTAGAGAAAATAAAAAAATATATTTATATAAATAAAAAACAGAAAAAAAGGCAGGATCGTTGAAAAAATTGAATACTTTATGGTGTGTTATACTCTCAAATTGTATTCGCAAACAGTCTTTAGTGTAATAAACATGTATACTCAATTCTCACTAAGAATACAACTTAAACTTTTCTTTGGGATTCATTCCTTTTCCTATAATGAAAATGAATATAATACAATTGATCCATGTAATAACGACCGGCATTCCTCTCGCAAATTACACTAATATTTATTAATTTGCCACAACGCCACATGCTTTCTTCCTTAACTTTCTCATATAGTGTTTTCATAAGTTTTGTTGCGTTGTGCCACTATAAAGCAATATAAATTTTATATAGTATATTACTATATGTTCATTTTAATCGAGTAGTCGTCACAATGCTCTCACAAACTTTATACTGAGTGGACTACAACAAAACAATACTAAATATTTAGATAAACAAAATAACAAAATAAAATATATAACTAATAAAATATTGTACAAATTTTACAGAAATACAACGGAAAAATAACAAAAATTCTCACATAACTTGAACGTATAATGACATTTTTGAGAATATTTTTTTCCCCATGCCGACAAAAGATATAAATTTGCTGTAATAAATTAGATAAACGAGATGGCACCACTTGTTTATACGCGTGTACTTGAAAATAAAAATTATGACGGGTAATAAAATGTCATTATATTTTATATAGAATAACCAGATAAATTTATATATTGATAATAAATAAAATAATGAATAACGTATGTTCATTTTTTTATCAAAATATTAAGTATTTAAAATATAAATATCTAAGTAAGTTATTATATGAAAAAATTTATTAATAAAATATTATATAATTATAAATTTCTGTACTACATAAACAAAAATGAAACTAATAAAAAGTAATGGTTTATTTTGGTTTTGCATGCCGACGGAAGACCTTGCGCCATAATCTTTTCCACACAGCCATTAAATTATAATTTTGATCATAAACCTCCTTCAATGAATCACCACCTTTTATATATTTTTTTTCATATAATAATGACTTAACTGGACCCATACTTAAAATTTTTCAGCAAATATAGGAGGAGCAAACTCATAAAGCATTCATGTTACAAAAATCAAAAAGATGGATGATACGTGCGAGCAGTAATAATATATATTATCTAGTTCGCTCTGGCATTAGTAAATAAAGTGAAAGTGTTCCGTAAAGGGGAAAAAGTGCGTACAATGCAGCTTTTGTGACTAATATTATAATATATTTTATTCGAACCATGTTTTTTTTTGTTTTGTTATATTTTTTTTTTTATTTTTTTTTTTTTTTGAATTTTCTCACCCATAAATCTGTTAAATTTTTGTTTATGTGTGTAGGTGAGTAAAATAATTTGTTGCCGCTGAATGGTTTGGCCTTTCATATTATAATATTTTTTATATCTTGCTTTCTTTTTTCTACTTTGAAAATTGTTCTTTTACACTTGCTAGATAGATACTCGATTAAAGTTTTTAGAGATGAATGATGGTAGTGCGGAGAGAGGTTTACTTTGTTTAGTATAATAAATTAAACGTGCGTGTGCGGACTGTGTAGACTGTAGAGAGTGAACTAACGTGCGGAAGGATTTATATATATACATTATATATTATTATATATATGTATGTATGTATATATAATTTATATTTTATGTAGTTATATATATGAAAATGGGAATGATGGATTATAGTTTTTTTTCTACATAATACCTACATATTTAAAAAGGGCTAAAAATTCAATATAAATATGTATATATATATATTTATATAAAAACATTTTTATTTATATTAATACATATGGCTTATAGTATATAATGTATATATATATGTATATATATATATATATATATATATATGTATATATATATATATATATATATACCTTTAATTTATGGAGTGAATATAGTGTGTTCAATTTGAGTTTTATATCATAAATTTTAAATTATTTCTTAATTTGAATTGTTGGAATTTTTAAATTGTGGAGAATATTGAAGTTTGCAAATAAAATATTTTATATATACTGAAGTTGAAATGGTTTATTCATTTTAAATGGGATAATTTAAATGCAGAGGAATATACATTATATGAATATATGCGAATTCGCTTAAACTATACCGAATATTATGAATTGTAAAATTTGTCATTTTGTTCAAACCAAACATTATTTTTAAATATTTGAAGATATAATTTTGGCAAGATTTAAGATATTTAAATGTTATGTGGGTGGAGGTGGGGGTTATACTTATAAAATTTTGTGTCAAACCGAAGAGGAGTATAATATATAAAGTTGCAATGAAATTGTTTATAGAAAAATATAATGATAAAAATACTTATCGCTATTATACTACAGTATGAAATACGAGGACAGGTCTATTCGTATGGGCTAGTTTGATTACACTGTTGTTATCATAAAAAAAATCGTAAAGTTTGACAATTTTGATGACAAGAAAAAATGACAGATAGAACAATTCGATTAGAACCTAGAGGGTAATTTGAAAGTAAACAATAATCAATAAATAAAATCCATTTTAGTCATTATCGAACAATAATTTTTTTTTTTAAATAATAAAATAATTTTTGATGAAGCACACATCAATAAGAAGTGTTTTTCTTTGGTATGCCAAGAATTTATTATTAGCTTTAGTATAATGAATTTCGTGTAGACTCAACTGAGACTGAAAACCCAACTAATGGCAAAAGATCCAATGACATGCACTAACGATACAACTCATGTTCTACTAATCTCGTATATCGTAGGTAGTGAAACGTGGATTAATTCACATTAACTTGAAACTAAAATCGACTTTCTTTTTTTTTGTTCAAAATGAAGGCAACAAAAACAGTTCGTTGACGCAGTATTTGCAAGAAAATTATTGCTAATTTTGTTTCGAAAATTCGCTAATTTTCCTTTACAAAATCATAGAACTGTGAATACACATTGGTACAACAATCATTTTACCACAAGTTTTAATTTATCGTGATAATCAAACTCACATACAGCACAACAAATAAAGAATTATTTGATCAATCAAATTATGTATGGAATGTTTTCACGTTTCGAAAATCAAAATTAATGATTTAAACACTTGTAGATAGAGTTAAAGCATTTTAAATTAAATTTTGGGAGCACCATATACTAGTGGAAAAAGTGCTTAGTTCGAACAAATGAAAAAGTGTGTAGATTATGAAAAGCAATAAAGTGTTTTTTTAACTTGTAAAAATCTTTGCCTTCTTCTATTACGAAATTTTAGCACCATCCCTAGTATTCATAGGAAATACAAAAAAAAAACTTTTAATTTGGGGTATTTGCGTGGTCCAATTTCAAGAAAATTTAATTTTCTAAAAATTCTTAACTATAAAAGAAAATTTTCGTTAAGTCCTTGGTACATAATTGCAGAATATCTCAGCGGATTTCACTGGACATACAGAAACTGAACGTATCTTTGTTATTAGAGCAATTTATATATGTTATAGTGCAAAATAGATATTTTTTTATGGAGAAACCAGAAAATCGGTGGTAGGTTCCATCAGAATATTACATATACATGTATGTACATTATCAGTTACTTTAAGCAATATCATTGTTATACTTTCTAAAATATACTTTGATATGTAACACCTTGCATAAGTATGTTTTCGTCGATTATTATATTATATCGTTCATATTATATGTTTTAAGTTCCATTATAATTTCCATTTAATACAAGAATACACCCTGCTTAAAAGAATATTAAATTAATCATTTAAAATTATGACAAAGTGTCTATTGCTTTTTTCCAGAGTTATCGTAAATCTCAATTGCATATTTTTTAACGATCACAATTGATATTTACCACTTAAACTATAAGTGAAGTTTTCAAAATAAGCGGATAGTAATTTGTAAATTAATTATACCATGTTATATAAATAGTACTTTGTGTTTAAATTCGGCACTTATAGGATCATAAATCAATTGATGAAATAGTAAATCGCAACGATACTGAAGATATAAAGAATAAATGTAAATTTGTTCTATCCAACTGCATAAACAAAGCAATATATATATTTAAAATATTTTTACAGTTGCTTAGATAATAAATACAAAATTTTAGTAATTTATCAAGGAAATGAACGTAACAAAAAAAAAAAAAAAAAAACACATTTCTATGTGTATCACTTAATATTTTACCACATTTTATAAAACATAAAATCAACTGAGGGTTATATTGGTGAATGAATAACAGCAATCAGTCAATTTTATGAACTCAGTCAATAAATATAATCACTCAATATTTTATATAATACATTATTTTATATTAACAAAACGCAATCCTAATATAAATAAGTATATACATAAAAAATATGTTTTTCATTAAGTTTTTATGCTTAAGGCACATAAACGAATCCCGTGTCCCATCACAGGTCTACAAATTATACTAAAACATAATAAAAATAATGACTGTATCGAAATTATTTATGGTTCTTCGAATATTTTTGATATGCAACACTATTCTATTATTTTTTTTTACTAAATATGACAAATATTTTTGTTTTTTGATATTTTGTTAAACTTTATTGATACTTTTTTAACCTTATTTTCTAATATACCTAATATTTCATCATATTAAATACTTTCATAATTTAAAACAAAAAAAAATGTAAGAGAAAGTTCATTATTAATTATAATATTAAGGTTTATAGCCGAACCAATTATACTTAAGGCACAAACTTATAATTTATAATAATTTATATTTTATTTCACTTGTTATTATCTACCCTTCAAACTCATCAATTTGAGGACAAATTATACTACAAAGATAGTAAATTGATATTGTTCTTTGAAACTCATTGGTGAAAGTGTGTATGGGTCGAATTTAAATTTTCATTTTAGTTAAATTTGCATTTGAAAATGTTTAAAAATAAATCCAGTATTCCTATTCCTATAATCAAATTTTCCACTAATTTATTGAAATCTTAATCTTTTTATTGTGATTTTCAATGTAATCTATGTTGAACATCTTCTAATTTGTAATAGAAAAACATTGTATAAAATATTTACTAAAATTAACATTAGAATTTAATTTTTTTTTCTGAATTAATTTTCTTATTTATTAAATTTTTTTATTTAAAAATCTTTTTAGATGACAGCTGCATGAATATAGTCTACTGTATGGCACTTCATAATTTAAACCACAGTTTTATACCATCAAGACATCTTACATTCAGTCTGATATTTTCATAAATTTTAATGCGATAAAACGAAACTCAAACGAGGGAAATGAATTTTACCAATCTAGAACAAAATTTACCGGAGATATTTATTTAGAATTAGATAATCATGAAGAGTCTCAATAAACACTCTGTCTATTTTGGATCCCCTAGGTAATTTTTATAAATATATATATACGTTAAACACATTATAAGAATAAAAAAAAATTCTTTGCAATTTTTTTGTTGTACAATTTCCTTCATTCACTGTAACGAAAAGTAAAAGCAATTCTATATAAAGTAGCAATAAACGATTACGTTGCGAAATCCTTAGGGTTTTAGTACTTACTTTATTAGCTTCCCTGCTTTATATACTATGGTATGTCCACAAATATTTATACAGTGATGATTTTTTAAGGCAATCAAAATTTCGAGACAAATTGTGACTAAAAATTTCAAAGAGATCAATAACTTGTATAAATTTATAAGTTTTGATTCATATTCAATACAGTTTTTCTGTTTATGATTTTATTGATATTTAACGAGTTTTTAATGTAAGTAATATTTTCTAATTGACTGTTTTATTAAAACATTTATTTTTTTAATTTTTAGGTATAATAACGTGGATCGCCTAAAAGTGATTATCAACAACAACTTCTATTATACTACTGATTGAGGAAAGCAACCCTGTTTCTGGTTAATCATAAACACAAGTTAAAATTATATAATTATATGATCAAGCTACTTGATTAACAAAAGCAAGTGACTTATTTATATAAATTATTCTATTGTTGAAATGTCTTAATTTTTTTTTGATTATTTATGTAAGTCATATTAATGTTCTATATATGTCATTTCCAATATAATCAATATATTTGAATTGTGAAGATCCGGACACTTGACCACAGTCGATCAAAGTGCATAATCTGCATGCAACCTTTCTTTTGTTAAATAATTTTATATTTATTTGATAATGTTTATCGTAGTGAAGCAAGAAATTAGAAAATCCTCTATTTGTCAACCTCATATTATACTTTAATTGTCTTAACAATTACGCAATTTTCCAGTGCCTTTATACTTGATATTTACAGACTATCAAACAAAATTGTTTAGCCTATATGCATGGCTATATGTGAATATTAAAGTACCAATACAACATTATCTGCGGTCCTCTCATTTGCTCAAGATTTCGCCATTATTTCTACCTTATAATAACTTGTGAACTACAAACAGCCGAACCTAACTGAACAGAAACATTGTAATCGTATAGTGTTTACTTAATCTTCCGTATAGTAAGAACTGAATCTTATTCACCTTAATGTATATGTAGAAAAGATTTCTTTCAAAAAGTCGAACTTAAATTAAAATAGGAAAAATAGTAGAGGAATTATTGTATTTCTTTGATATCTCAGAAGTTTATTTATGTTTATTCATACAAACAAATGGTCTTAAAACTCCTGAACTTGAAAAAAGTTAAATATTTCCCCTAGGAAATATATAAAATCGTAGACGGCCGAGTGGAATATAGTTTTCAATGAAGTTATGTAATATTATTGGAACTTTTATACATATTAGTTTATGGAATTTATTGAAAGTTTCTTTCGATTTGCAAAGGAAAGGACTAAGGCTTCTTTTTCACTTATCTAGTGCTTTCATTTTTTTTTGATATTTCGAATAAATTAGCTTACGTAATATATATATATATATACACATATATATATATATATATATATATATATATATATATATATATATATATATATATATATATATATATATATAATATATAATAACCAAGAAAGATAAATATATTCTAATAAAATGAATCACTTGCTTTATAAATACCTTTGACAAATAAGCTCGGTCGTGAAAAGAATATGGTAAGTAGGTATATCGGTGGTAATGAAAGGATCTGATTGTATGAGATTTGTGTAGTTATATTAAATTTTTGCATAAGGTTGGAAAATTATTAATACAAAGAATATAAAACAGGAAAAAAATGTTCCGTCCATTATCGTAGAACCAAAATGTTATTTTTCTAATTATTTTAAATAGTAGTACATATACATCTTTTACGATTTGGTTGATATTTGGGAGGTAAGTAAAGCCATTATGGAACTAATATGTATTTAGTGTTTTTTTTTTTAAATTATTCGACCCCCAAGCACCTGAGATAAATTAACCACTCGAAAAAAAACCTCTAGAAGGAGCCAGATTTAAAAGAGATTTCATTAGTTACACAAAGTCTGATATAAGAATACAAGCTGTTAACCTGTAGTAGTAAATATCTCGTACTTATTTCCAATATAAATTTAGAACGGTAAATATTGACATATACTGAAAATTTTATAGACATACTAACTACAACAGCCATTTATTTTATTCAAATCAGATAGGTAATAATTTCTACACATGCTTTAGAACACATGAAATATAAATCGGATATTTTGGTATGCACCTACTGACGCGCATCAACGAAAACCTAATTTTACATAAAATTGTATACAGGGGGTTCTAGATTTATGAGCATGGGCCGCTAGTTCATTTACTTTTTTTTTGCATGTTTGGAATCACCGACCTTTAAAATATCTAGAGCTAGACAATAAATTTAACCGAAATCTGTTCTTTTTTTTTATCAAAGTCGGTTTCAACACTCATAATATATAAATAAATATATTTAAAATAATTATTTAAAACGCTTGTGAGTAACGATTACGAGTAGCTAAGTATATGTATAGTTATTTTATAACCGCGTATAATAACGGACTTAAGAATCGAAAAGATTGATGTAATGTTCGGAAATATGTTTTTTTACTATATATATCAAGGGAGAAGTAGGAGATTCCAAAAAATAATTTAAAAAAAAAAACATTCCAATAAATTTTAAATATCCACAAAATTTATAATTTAAAATATATAAATTTTACTATGGCTCTGTCTGTACTGAGTGATTAAAAGAATCTGATTAAAAACCAAACAAAACCTCTAAAATAAAATTAAGTTGTATTTTTTAGAGTGATAGATACAGTATTAGTTTCATAATATTGCTATTTACATATGTAACGAAAAAAACCTAAACTAAATTTTACATTACCTCATCTTTTCAGAGGCAAAATAAATACAAGAATTAAACTATCTTTTCGCAGATAATTGTTTGAAGTTTTTGAGGATGTACTCAAAACAATATTGGGCTTCTCATGAGAGCATAAAATAATAATAATATATTATGATACGATTTAAAATAAATAAAAATTTAAAAATCTATTTTATTAAATGATTTGAAAATGCTAAAGTATCATAACATATAAATAATTTGAGTAACATAAATAAACCATTTATTTATATACTTAGTTTTAATTTCACCTATCATTTTTATAGAAAAAGGAAAAACCAAAGTAAAAATTTAATTAATATGAACAATATCCAATTTACAAAGCTTAAGTATCATTTCATTATAATAACATCAAAATTATGACCTTCAGGGAAATGTTCATAAATTATTTTGCTGGATTATTATGTGCACAAATACAACAAATATAAAGATTGTGTTCCTCCTTGCGTTACATTTTATTCCATAAAATGTGAGACCTGTTGATAGCCCGTTGTTAAATTTTTACGAAATGTGCAAAAAAAAAAAAAAAAATCATACAGTGAGAGTGAATTTATCTTAATTTTGTTTTTCTAACAAATTCAAAAATTAAGCAAGTAGAAAAGATGATGAAGGTCATAGTAAAAAGAAATAAAATATTACGCAAGTTTTAATGCGATATTTACTATCATGTATAGTAAAACAAAACCATTAGTGAATTTCTAAGAAAATAAATAGCACTTAATTTTAAAAATTCCTTTTTCTGTATAAAATATTTTAAGGGACTATAGAAGATAAACTAATATATTTTATTTATTAACAAATGCCAATTAAGAATTTCAAATATCTATAGGTCAATATATTGTTGTTACGATGTAATTTAGTTTAATTAATCGATAAAAATATAAATAGTATTAGTATGTACTCGCATACAGTAATTAATTAACAAACTTAAATAAAAGTAACTCATAATGTAAGTCATAACAAGTCCTATAGGATAAGTATATGTATAACTAACTATGTATATATTTAATAGAAAATCAAATAAAATGGCAGTAAAATATATTTTTATATTATTTATTTTATTAATTTTTATTAAAAGAAAAATTACTTTTTATTCAAAAAACAGAACAAATAAATTAATTTAGTAATTTATGTCTTAATTTTCAAAATACAAAAAACAAAATTAATAAAACACACTTGGACATTTAAAATTTCATACTATTTATTTTATTGCACTTATTAATTTGATATATTTTCATTTTAATTGCTATTTTTTAACACATCTTATTATGCATTCCATAAGTTCAAAAAAAATAATCAAATCTTTTTGATATATTTATAAAAATAATTGTTGTGCAAATTTAAGCCAGAACTGGCCAAAATTTGTCCGTCAAAATTTCTCGATGATAAATTTACATTAAGAACTTGTATAGTATAAATACATAAAAATATAACGCTAAGCCACAACTAAAACTAGAAAATTAAATTTTCCATCTGAATTTTTAATATTTTTTTTTACATATTTCAATCCAAAGATTTTGAGTTATATTGTCACAATTAGTATCATTCTAAGAATATATGAAAAAATATTGGCTTAATTTTAAACTTTTTCTTTACTTCTTTATTTTTATTAAATCACAAATTCAATAGGCAAATTACATGACAAATTGTCTGCAGTTTATACGCTGTCAATATTTTAATTTGTTAAAATTGATTTTTTTTAACTAGTATCCAGGAATGTAGTAAATTTACTGGTTGAATACCAGCATCTTTTATAAATTTCAAAATCCGATTTCAATGCAATTTGTTACATGATAACGGTTTAGTGGTCTATGTTCAATTTTCCCTTAATATTTCATAAATGTTCTAGGCCATTTTAGTAATTATTATCCAATTTCAATGAAATTTTGTACACATATTAATTCTGTTATCTAATTTTTGCCTTTGTAGTTCTGAAATCTAATTTGTGCCTTTGCGGGGCTGCAGTTTCATGGTGTCCCTATCAAAATCTCTATAATTATATAAAAAAACATTATATATATGTATATGGTTTCATGTTGTTCCTAACTACGAGTTATCTCCTACACCTAATTTTTCGTTTACATAACAAATTTTCTTATTGGCTTAAGTTCATTATGGTTATGCCTCTAAAAAATCCATGAATTAATAATGTAGTATTTTATCCCTGCGTAACTGAAAGTAATGCATATGATTAATTAGAAATTTTACAGACTTATGTTTTATATTTTCAGTAAGCGAGCTATACGTACAATAACTGAACGATTCAGTGGCCACTGCGTACTAAAAGGTATCACCTAAACAAATTTGGAAAGTCTGATTATAGTGACTACTGGGATGATGAAGAATCTACGGAACACATCCTCAGCGATTGCGGGGCTATTATCCGAAAAAGGCTAATACACCTCTAGAGCCCTCTACAAATTACGGGTCTGCCCGTCAGAAAACGTTTCTACAGAAGCTTAAGTATTAACTGACCAAATATTATTAGGGTAAGCACAATAGATCTCTTTAGGTCGCAGTCTAGGGAGGCGGAGGTTCGTACTTCTGTCTTAACAACTCCCTTAATAATCTAATCTAATCTATGTATAATTTTTAATTGAAGTTGAATAACTCGGAACTGGAAACATAGATATAAAAAATAATAAATTAATCGAAATGTTTTAATACATGGTATTTTGCAGAAGTTATACTGGAAAGCACCCTGTAAATTAGAGGGTTTTCCAAATACAATGCTAGTGTCTTTTAGAATAAACTATTAAATCACTCCTCAAATATTTAGGTTGCCAAACGCGCAAACGTAGCCCACCCAGGAAAATAATATAAAATTTAAAATTTAAAACTATTTAGTAATTTAGTACTGTTTCAGATAATTTTTGTCTATGCGTCGAAAATTAATTTAGAATTACATATATTACATTTTTTATAATATCCTATTGTAATTATTCCTTTTGGTATCGCGAAAAGGCTGCAACTAGAATATGGATTAACTAATAAATATATTTATTTTTATTTTTAAATCTGAAATAGCTATTGTTTTAACAAATAACTAAGTTATTTTTTTGATATACAAGAGTATAAAAAAGGAATGCTTGAAGAGCCACTATACTATTGCAATAAATAAACTTTCTCCATATATCATGAAATTTTTCCACAATGTTAGTTTTGTTTGTTTTGTCCTTGTAAAACTTATATTTTTTATGGTCCAAATTAATAATAAACATCAATGAGAATATCAAAATAATTTTTTGAAACGACATTAGCAAATTTTCAATTTTGTTGTTTGAAAAAAATAAATAAATAAAAGAATTATTGCACAAACTTTGCCACTTAATAATTTGCAAAAGATTTCTGTTTTTTTTTTTTATTTGCTACAAAAATGTAAAAATTATTTGACAGGAAAAAGAAAAACTAAACAAAATAAGAACAGTAATACAAATTTGAAAAAAGTTTTTAAAAAATAAGAAAAAAAAAATAGTTGACTAACTTTAAAAGTCAGTCATACAAAGATATATTTTAATACAGTATAGTTTTTTCTTTTACAAAAACCTCCCACAAATATAAGAAATTGTTTGTATCTTTGTATATTGAAAAAAACTTTAACTTTTAATGAATTCTTTATAATAAAATAACTAATTCAGGATATCTTATAAGACTTGATAATCCGTCTATATGATTTTTATTAAAAGAAAATATACAATGCCGATATCCATCTATCATCCAAAATGAAAATACAAAAAAAAAAACTGAAAAAGAATAATATTGATGGGTTTCTATTGAGGAAAAGTTATGCTATAGGCTTAATGGGAGATTTCAAAATAATGTGGACATATATATAATATATGAAAGGGGATGTCATCTGCCTAGTACATTATAATATATCCTTTATTCTTTAAAAACTTCCATCTTTGATTGTAGCGAAAATAAATAGCATAACGAATCTTTATGTCGATTTCTATACGAGTATATACACATTTAAGGGGAGTCATTATTTTAGAGTCGGAATTATGTCCGATCCAAAACTCTATATAAATAATAGATATTTATATGTACATATATATATTTATATGTATGTATATAAATATATAAAATTGTCAACTAATATAATATCATGTAATGAAAAATGAGAAAGAAAAAATATAATTTTGACCCCAATTTTATGTCAGTGGTTCTTATCACTTTTGATATATTTTGACTCGGGTTGATATGGAATATGTATATATTCACGTTTATAGATTTAAAAGTCCGTAGGGTTTTCTGCCGCCATACCGATAGCTAACTTGTTATTTTACAATACAATACAAAATCCCTAAAAGAAAGTTTGAAAACGGAAGAAAAATGAAAGCGATTGTTTGGTGCTAGTTTGAGTTGTGCGTGTTTCTGATATGCGTATATAATATTAGAAAAAAGTGCGTGTGTTCGAATATTTTCGCATGTTATTAATATCGCACCCTCGCTATCAGGGTTTTTGAATTCTCTATATAATATATTTACAAAAAAAAAAAAAAAAAATTATTTATAAAAAAAAAAAAAAAAAAAATATAAATAAATAACGAAGAATTTTTTTTTTAAAATATATCGCAGTATTTTTTTGTTCTCTTATCTATATGATTTGTGTTCTTTGGTACTTCCTTCTTTTTTCCTTGCTAAAGTCCCTTTTTCTGTATCTTCTGCGAAATTGTATAGATTATATATATATAATATATATAAATATATATCTTCTTTACAAAACCTTCTTTTCTGATCATAAATTTATCTAAAAATATTTTCTATCTTTTATTTCTTTTTATTTTTCTATCTTTTTATTCTATGAAATCATATCTACATAAAGCATATACACTTGAAAATATAATAATGTTTTGATTGTTGCAAAATAACAGTATAAATAACAAAAACAAAACAGTATATACACATTTTGTTTTTACAAATAATTCATTTTCAGAGCCATAACTGATGGTTGATTTATTGTTGTAATTTAAAAAATATATCATTTCTTATTATACATAAAAAAAAAACCCATATTTTTATAAATTAAAAAGAAATAAAAATTGTCGAATATTGTACGTTATATTTATGCACATATGAACGTCAGTTTTACTGAAATTATGGTATTTCTTTTAAATTGTCTGGAAAATGTCAATATTTTTTTTTTTAATATATTTTAATAACCGCAATAAACATCGTCATAAAAGTACTTAAAATACTTTTTATTTACCTGGTAGCGTTTTTTTTTATAATTTATAAATTATACATTTATAGAAATTTATAATGATTTCATGTTATTAAAAAAATATTCCAAAAGGTATCAATTATTAGAAACAACTATCACGCATTTCATTAGTTTGATATCAGGAAAATATTATTTTATTTTTATAACTTCCTAATGGAATCTGAAAATTCATTTAAGGAAATCATTAGTTTGTAAGAGTTCTATACCGGTATTGTATGTTAAGGCTGTTATGACAAACATATCATAAATAATAAACTTCAATTATTTTCCAAATAATGAGTAAGAATAAATTGTTTTAATCAATTTAAATTTTGTTGTTTTATAAAAAAAGAGACTATTCCGAAATTAAAATATTGAGATATACTATATAGTCAGTCATATAGCTGATGATTCTGTTTTTTTTTTTGTCACAATAAGCAAATCAACTTATATTAGTTGACTCCATATATATATATATATATTTCGTGTTGGTGGAAAAGTAGAATAATTTGATATTGGTAAATTATTCTTTCACAAAAATAAATTATTAAATTTGATATGTATACATATAGCTTCGTTACAGAACATTCTTTATTGATCATAAACTCATATACAATATTGATACTGTAAAGTGTTAACTTTTAAAAAATTTGAGTTAGCCGGTTTTTACACTGAACCCTTTAATTAAATGTTATTAAAAGCATATTTAATACAAATCATAATCAGATTGGTATATGTCTAAAAATAAATACTATATATAATAGTTTATTTTGAATAAAGGATTTCGCAATAATACTGTTTCGTGGTTTTATGAGACTTTCGTGGAAATCAATTTATATTATTTTTAATTTAAATCTGAAATTAACGACTGCACCTAACGATGATCCGGAGGAAACTTTTTCATTCAATCACACCACATTCGCCGATGTTGCTATAAAATTCTTTATTTTACGAGCGTTCATATAAGAAATATTATTAATTTTAAATTTCACTGATAAATATTTTCCGCATTTTGCGCTTATGTTTTCTGTAATGAGAATATATGAAAAATATATTTTTTAATGTTTTACTTATTTATGTAGAAATAAATGTACACATTATAGACAAAGTCGTTGGAGCTAAATAGCTTAATATTTAAACAATATTATCAATCCGTTATTAAATTTACTAAAACATCTTACCATATACCTTTTATTATGAAGCAGTTATTAATATTTGTAAATTAATTTATTACTAAATTGGGATAAATACTTCTTTTTATATTCAACATGGAAATTTAAAAAATTTATTAATTTTTTTAGTTTTAAATCGGTTTGTTGTAGCTATGGTTTATAGATAAGTCCATCAACAAAAAAATAACATAATTCAAAAAGCTTAAGCAATATCGATAAATCTCAACACAAGTTCCAATTTTACCGTAATATTAACCAAAAATAATTATATGCAATGGTGTTAATAAAACTCTACGTTTTTATATTGGAAAAATACTCAAATGGATAAATGCACTTGTTATCTTTGACACGAATTATTTAAAGAAAAACAACGATAACTGAAAATGCTAAAAAGGAAATTAAAATTAAACGCATTCCAATGACGCCAATTAGTGAACTAAATAAACTCGGACTGCAGCAATTTACTTCAGTATCAAAATCTATGTTTAGAAGAAAAAATATTTTAAACGCAATTTTGTTTATCTGCACAGTGCACAGGCACATTTATAATCAAACATGTCCATTTTTAGGCCTTAAGGCTAAAGATTTTTTCTTTCTGGAATAGAGCTAAGACACCTTTACAAATAATATAAACATTTTAACATGGCAAAGCTATAAAAATCGAATGAATTCGATATTATTTGTGCTTTAATAATACAGTTTTATCACAAATTTCTGTGTGTACACTCACTCCATCGAATGAACAAATTTATATTTAAAAGCAATTTATATACTTTATTCGTGGCGATGTATAACATATACGTGATGACTTAATCATTTCAATTCTTGGGATGATTATATTAAAATATAACAAGGATTTTATTGCTTTGGAATTTAATATAAAAAGAAATAGACATTTTTCAATAAAATACATTTTTGTTGGAAGTTTAAAAAATAAAATAAATATTATAATAATCTACACATATAAATATTATATACATATATATATATATATTATATGTATATATATATATACCCAAAATATAAATATTAGATTTATAATTTGAAGTATGTTTAAATCCAATTTTAAAAACCATTGCATCCAATCAATAATATTTTGCCAAAAAAACAAAATAGATAATATTTTGTTTTTGGTGATGGATTAGATGGGGAAAAAAAGTTATATTTTTTTCTTGGGGTTTTCGAGATCGAGGAGTCCCAAAATGCAAAAAAAATTGCTAACTAGGGGGAGCAGATAACTCGTACTATGTTTGGCAGTGATTAATGTCCATCAGTTTTTTGTTATTAACAGTACCTTTATAACAAACATGCTTTGTTGAAAATTTAACATATTTTAAGCCACCAATGTTGTATTTTATATAGAAATCGTAATATGTTATAGTATGTCACTAAACTGAAACTAGTAAACTTAAATTTTATATGTACAAACTAGATCAGAAACTAATAGAATATACCAAATTTAATTGAAATTGGATAATATTTACCATATGATCTAAAACGTATGAAATATTAATCGGAAAATTTAGCATGGACCTCCAGAAGCTACTAGCTTCCACCTTGGTCATCATATGCGAAATCACAAACTGAACCTAGAGCAAATAGTAATTACAGTAAGTAGAGCATATAGACTAGACACTAGAGCATATAGTAATTATTATCTAATTAGCATGAAATTTGGTACATATGATAGTTTCCTTATGTACTTGGTACGTATAAAATTTAAAGTTGGTAATTCAGTGGGTCCATGTTATAATTTCCAATTACAATTATATTTCACATACATGTTGACTTTATTACCTATACTTAATGTTCCGAAAATTTGTATTAGGTAGTTTTAGTGGGTTCATGCGAAACTAATATATGAGCAGCTTAGTTTCCGAAGAATATTTCATATTTTCTATTCAATATAATAATTATTATCCGTTTTCAATGAAATTTGGTACACAGATTGAGTTTGTGATTACGCATGTGTTGACTAATGTCATGTTGACTAATGTCATGCTTTTAGGGTACATGCTAAAATTTCCGATTAATATTTTATATGTTCTATCTAGATCTAGATCATATGGTAAATATTATCCGATTTCAATTAAATTTTGTGCGCAGGTTGAATTCGTGATTTCGCATATGTTGACCAAGGTGGAGGCTAGTAGCTTCATGGGGTTCATGCTACAATTTCCGATCACTATTTCATATGGAAAACATTATCCGATTTCAATGAAATTTTGTGCTCAGGTTGGGTTCATGATTACACATGTGTTGACAATGTAAGGTACAAATCAGCTTTAGCGGATCCATGTTAAAAGATCCTATTAATATTTGTTATGTTCTAGCTAGATCATATGGTAATAGATAATATTAATAAAATTTCAATAAAATTTGGTATATATTTATATATTAGTTTCTCATCTAGTTGGTCTACAAAATTTAGGGTTAGCAGTTTCAGTGCAGTGTAGATATAAAATATTACGAATTCTATAAAATACAATATAGGTGTATTAAAAGCTGTGAAATTTTTAACAAAGCAATATAACAAAACATTTATTTAAGTAATCCGAAACGAAAACCAATGTTTGATAATTACTGTACAACAATTTAAGTTACCCAGCTTTTCCATAGATATTTGTAATAATTAATAATTGTGTGCAACAGTTAGTAGGACTAATTTTTTTTTTTTTGCTCCCACTGACTCTAGCTCAAGGTTCCAATTATTTATACTAACTATAAGATGAACAAAACAAATTTATTATAAACACATGCTTCAATTTAAAAAATATTAAAAATATTAATTATACAATAATTATTAATATCATAAAATTATTTTAATTTATAATATTTATATATATTTCTTAGCTTGTAATTTTGCTAAAAATATGTTCCAAGTAATGTCTAAGTAGGTATTTTATAAATATTTCAATGTCACTATAAAAGAATAACATGTAAAATTCATATTTCTATAAACATTTATTGGTATTGGTAATCTAACTTGTAATTTGGAATTAAAATTTGATTTGTCCAATGGACCAATGAGTAATATAATTTTGTTTTCATATTTTGAAGATTTTTTGATTCTAATGAATTTCCTAAGTAAATACGGTATCATAATTAAAATAATAAATATTCTTAAGGCAAATTAATTTTCTGATGGAAAACATTATTCGAAATTATTGTTTCTGTAAATTATAATAATGATAAAGAATTCACCTCATGCTATTATTGATTTTTAGAATTAATCTCCACACATCATTTAAACGCACTATTTTTCCACACATTCTGAATTCTATACATAAATTGCCATCTTCCGTAAATGTCCCTTGAACCTCTATTCAATTTATTCTAAAAAAATGTAAATAAATAAAACGAAAGCAAAGAAAAAGAAAGATTTATGTGTACATACACAGTTTTATCCATAAGGGCAGGTTTCCCTCAGGCAGGATCACTAACATGTTATAATACTATATTTATATAAATTCATACGTATTATCTTATGTTGTACTAGTCCAAATACATTTCTATAGGACCATAATACATAATTGTAATTGTAACTGTATATTATGTTATAATTTAATACGAGTTATTTTTTCATTAATATGGTTACGATTACGACATGAAAAATACAAAATATTTGTTATTTCACCTGCCAGCGCACAGGTTTTGAGTTTATGATATTAGAGACTTTGTAAAAACGGGTGATTTTGCATTAGTTTTCTCAGTAGATTTCAGAAATTACACAACTATTAATACACTAAGTTTTTCTAGATAAATTGGTAATTACACATAAAAAAGTGTAAACTTCGATCTATTTGGCAACACTATATTTTTTGTTACTTGATTAAGAATATGGGGAATCTCTGTAAATTATTAATTCAATATGTGTCCTTTTGGTTAGCATTACGACACTTTTTCTTAATTATTGATTTTTTTAACTTTTTTATAATATTTTTCTGTATTTTTATTAAAATGCATTTGAAGTAAATTTATTTATTTATTTTTAATAAGAATCAATGTTTTATGTAAAACAGTTAAAGAAAATATTTTTTTTTAAATTGAAAAAAAATCGTATTCGAATCCCTGTGCTTGATAGACTCTACTGTGTGCTTGTATAATTTTATTTCACTCGTGCACTTTTAATATAAAATAATGTGGCGATAGTGTTCCTTATATTTTATTCTCATTTATTACCAAATAACAATACAATAATTATCAAACATTTTCAAATAATTGTTTAAATGTAACTTTTTGTGAATCAGTCTATTTTTACAACGTGATTCCAACTATGCAGCGTCTGTATAATGTTCTGTATATCAAATACTCAAAAATATAAAACAGTTTCATAGTATATCGCATCGTACATTAATAATTCAAGGCTAGTCATATTTTTATTATACACAATGTAGATATTATATGCAATATAGTAGTAACACACACATACGACATGATCTATTGGTCGTTTCGTAAATATAGATTAATCGTTTTAAGGAAAATTTTCAAGGAATATTAAGGACACAAAAAAAGATGAATGGTTTAATAAAAATCTTACAAAAGGGATGCCTATCAATATCTTAAGAGGGACAATGAAATTAAAAGCACAAAAAATAATCTTAAATTCCTGGAGGGCTAAAAGACTGATATATATTTATGTTTTATATAATAAATGAAACAGCTCGAATATCTTATTTTTTTGGAAATATTAATGGATTTTGCTCATACGAAAAAAAATAGACTCCATAATATAATTCTTCCAATTAGAATTAAATACGAATCTCTAGAATATATAATGAAAATCCTAAATTTATATTTTTGTCGAAAAATATAAATAATTATTTAAGGATATTTTCTTAAATTTCTCTTCAAAAAGATTTCACATTAATTTTCTTTAATCTAATTAGCTTAACTAAAAAAAATTTGCATAACGAAAGATGAAAATAAATTGTGGTAGCAAAAGCGCCAAAGAAAAATTCATCTTGAGTCTGAATAATATTAAAAGAAATTAAATCCTTAAGATTCATTTCCCCCCATTACAAAAGGAAGAAGTTTTCCGCTTTGTTTTTTTTTTTTTAATAAAAAAAAAAAATTCAAGTATGTTGTAGAAAATTGCTTCACAGTGCCTCTACATGACTTAAACTCTATTTGTTTAATTTTTGCTTTAATAGAAAATAAGAATTTTCATTTGTCTTTTCTCGGCTATCTACCACTTCTTTTTTACTAAAAAAAAAAATTGAAGAAAAAAAAAGAAATTTTTACTCACCCTCCTTCATCCTGTTTTGGAGATTTCCAGGATTGTTTTTAATATATTTTTTCTGTTTGTGCTATACATATATATTTTTTTGATTATATTTTGCAACCGCTATCACACCACTTGAAAATTATTTTGCACACCATACCAAAAAATATTTAGGGGTGCTTGGCAATAAATCAAGGCAACAGAAGCCATGAGCACCAGCAGGCACAGTTCTATGGCTGTATGTAGAGCATATAAATATACAAACACAAAAATATCTGATATATTGCAAAGAAAGCTTTATTATGTTTATATAAATATATATACTATATATATATATATATTATATTATGTATATATGTATATATACTCTGTATATTGAATTTTTATATAAATTTAAGCTTTAGTAGATTTTTAAACATTTTCAAAAGTACCGTCAAATCGGACATAATGAAACAAAATAGCAAAATATAAATTGATAACGGAGAGTTTGTTTAAAGATAAATATTATTAGTTGTCGTTTTTATATATTCTATATTAACTTTATTTAATAGTTCTGAAATTCAATTAAGTTAAAATTTACTATTCTATTCTACAAAGTAACCGTATAGCTAAATTATATAATTCATCTGATTCTGATTAAATTAACTTTTTTTGTGAAATTAATCAATTAAGAAGTTTTCCCATTTCTGCAAAATAAATAAAACTAAATCTAATTCAAAATGATTTTTTTATGATGCTTTTCATTTTAAACTGCGTTATTAAGTAAACTCTTCAGATTCACCATTCAAATTCAAAGATTAAATAATTTTTATTTATTTGAACTACAAAGTATATTAATTAGTTTACAATTTTTTAGATTCCAATCTTTAAATAATAGATATATAGTACATTAAGTATATAGATAGATATGTTACAATAGAAAAATATGAATTTTCATTTTTTATCTCTTAATATTCAAGAATGTTAGTTAATTTAAGATCATATTCCTGAAAATCTTTAGCGACAGATTTATATACCAATACTTGTAATGCAATTAAATTTAATAAAATGTTTAAGAGAATCTTACTACTTTTCAATCTTGTTTATTAATAAGATTTGTTAATAAGATTTTTAAAAATTTAACTTCTTAATTATAAGCTCTGAATAATATTATAATGAGTGTTTAATTAAAGTAATATTAATTTTAGATTATGAATACTTTTTATTAATTATTTTGTTATAGTCGGAGAGCTAACAATGAATTTACTTTGGTATTTCGACATCATGAAAATGACTAGGAATTCTCTTATAAACAAAACACACTATAATTATAAACATATAATTTTAATCTGATTTTAAAATGATGCATCCTTTATATGCATTTAATGTCATTCTAAAATTCCAGCTTAGTTTATATAAGTAAAATCCTTTTGTCATTTTTCATTAAAAACTTTTATATAATATATTTCGTTTAAAATTATATTCAAGTCCAGAAAAAAAAATATCATAAAATATACAGTAAATTCTTTTTTTTTTTTTTTTAATTCTGAAAGTTTGGAGGGTTTCTATTTGTGGCGTTTGTTTCCAATTTCAGATAATTCTGAACGAAATTTCTTGAGCGAATTCTTTAATTTTGCAAGTCTGTAAAAAAACTAAAAAAGATTTATAAATTTGTAAAATATTATCATCGATATCTATTTGACTTTATTTTCAATACATATTATATTTTAAATATATAGTGAACAAATTAGCGGTCAAATTATTGATAGCTGTGACACTGACAACTTTTTATATCATTCTAAATAATGTTTTTTTAAGTAACATTTTTTTAAGTAACATTATTTTAATTAAACTTAGTTGATAAAAATTTCAATTTTTTAAAATTAGATATTGATTTTTATAAAAATACAATTTTCACAATTCTTCAAAATAAAATATTAATTTATTAATTTTATATTATAATAATTTTCTTCTGTATTTGTGGTTTTACTTGTTATTACTTGTTGTACATTCTTAGTTTTTTTCTTTTTTCTTTGCTAAAAATTTCAATCATGAGCAAAATATTTTTATTCTGTAACAAAAGCATAATTTAAGGTTTTTTTTTTTTTGGTTGGTACGATGTTGGTCGCAGATGGCGTCCTGAGATGCCTTATTTGTAATCCGTCTTTCGCACCCTCGAAAATGTCGGTATAATACTTTATTTTTATTTTATGGCTACTTTGGAACAAATAGAAATGAGATTCCCGCATCGTCTTTTTAAAGGATCTTTTTATATAATCTAAAGAAATTTATCACACTTAAAAGGTCTTAGATGTATTTGTATAATATATTTATATTTTATGTATAAGGATGCCATAGCGTGTTTAGTTGTATGTACATATATATATATTATATACGAAAGTAGAAAAAATAAATAAATATAGTGTTATATATTATTATTTTGTGTGGGAATTAAAAACCAAGCGTATATTTTATATAAAAAGACATTTTGATATGAATTGCTGTAATAGCATAAACAGGGAAAATCTTACAAAAAAAAAAATTTAAGATTTATTGTATATACGTATTTTTTTCGAGATAAATAATTGCTAATTTAAGGATTTATACTCACTCCTATATTACTATATAATCTAATGTAACATAATATATAAAAAGGTTTACTGAATTCAAGTTCTAATTATTGGTAAAATAACAATGTTATATGAAAAATAATTTTATAAATTATTTATTCTCTAAGAAAAGATAATCATTACAATATACACTAAAATAAAAATATTTACTTCTTTCCATCAATATTGACGTTTAAATCACAAATAACCATATTGAATGTGTTATTAATTAAATTTGTTATTCATGTTTTTTTATTGGTTAGAATTTATTTTTAAATCATAACTAATATTGATAAAAAAATATAATTTATTAGTTACATTATATTGATGTATCTGCATGACTCTGGGTTCAATTTAGTCAGTGTAAATAAACGACTGTATAATTAAAATTTTATTATGTAAGAAAAAGAAAACATAATTAATTACTCTTATTGTTCTATGTAATTTGGGACTAAATAAAGAAGAATCATTTCTCCATGCTGTATGGATGTATTAAGCACCAGTTGTTAATCAGAAATACTAACAATAAACAATAATTATAGCACCAAGCACAGCATCATTGCATATTTATGTTCCTACTAATTATCTCAGATTTGTTTTTGTTGGTTAAACGGATCTTCAAAGGCGCGCTAATAAGATGACACACCCAACTTCTAAGTTAGTATCTAAGTTGGTATCCTTAAAATGTAGACAATACAATCAATATTATGAAAATGAGGACTCTATTTTTATTAAACCCTGCTATTCTACTGTGTATTACAGATATTTTTATTTGATTTTACTATCTATATTTTGTCTTACTAATCATGCGTGTCATATGCCACCTACCATAATATTAAATTTTAGAATTAATTTACATATTTTAACTAAAAACTTTAACATTACAACTCAATTACGATTCAATTCATTTTTATCAATTATTTTTTATTATCAATTATTTTAAATATATTACTGAACGTTTTAGCTATAATATTAAAAAATACTAATCCAATAAGAAATCCCTTCCAAAAATCAGTTTCAAAAGCAATATCTATAATCTATCTAATACAAATTTTAACATATATGTACATATATAAATATTAAAAAAAATTTCTGTTCAATACATAAAATTCACTTTATGCTATTATCTCAGTTATTTTACCATTCTTGTTGACAATTAACTGAAAATTATTTTAATATAATGTTGAAAAATATTGAAATTGATAGAAGTCTGTGGAATTCTTTACCTTAACATTTAGCAACGTGGGTGGATTACACCCACACGATAGTAAGGGAAGGTTAAAAAAAAAAATTCTCTCTTACCAGAAAAACTTGAAATTAAAACAATAATTTATTTTGTGTTAGTTTCCTAAAATATTTTCCAATTATTGTTATGATTAAATAAATCTGTAGTGTCATACAAGTTTAATGTTTATAATTTTCCTAATTATTTTTATTGTAATTTCCTATTATTAAAAAGCTACTATTTAAAGTATCGAAATCATTTCTTGATTAATTAAAATTAATTTTAGAAAAATATCTTGAATATTGACAGATGAAAGGAAGAAAAAGTTCATTATTAAATATATATCACTTAATTCCCGCATCTCAATGAAATATGTGGGTTTCAAAATATTTTTGATATTGAATCTAACTTATCAAGTATTCTCAAATCCAAAATAAAATTAATTTCTATGAATTTTTTATTATCACTATTGAATATTTATATATGAATATATTAATACATAAACAACGTTAGCACAGAAGATATCATGTTTCAAGGCCAACTAGTCATATACGTAGATAGCTTCTGCTATCTAGGCAGTACAATAACAACGAAGGAAGAGCAGAAACAGACGTAAAGAACAGGCTCAACAGAGATAGAGCGACTTTCGGGCGATTCCAACCAGTATGAAGAAATTCATAAATATCCAGACGAACTAAGCTTAAAATATTCAACGCATGTGTAAAGTGAACTCTGTTGTACGGCAGTGAAACGTGGCATCACACGATAGCTCCAATTATTCATCAACAAGTGCCTCAAAATCATATGCAGCATATTGTGGCCCGATACTCAGCAAAGCAGATCTCTGGAATTTAACCAATAAGGAACCCATACTGAAGCAGATAAAACATAGAAACTGGAAGTGCATCAGCCATACCATCAGAAAGAAGCCCGATAACATTTCAAGAATGTCTTTAGAGTGGAATCCTAAAGGATCAAGAAGTCGTGGACGTCCAAAGCTCTCCTGGAGACGATGGTGTAATCTTACATGGGAAAGTCCAAAAACAACAGCTGCAAACCGAGTAAGTTACAGTGTGGAAGCCATATGCCACCACTCACTCCTGTATTACAATATGCCACCACTTACTCCTATGAAAAAAAAATAGTATATAATTGAATTAGTATAGATAAATATTTACTAATAGATAAAATAGTTCTTCTAATTGACCTACAAAATTGACTGAGAAGTTTTCGCCATGTTTATTAAATTCCTTAATTCATTGTGATTCTAATTTTTTGTTACATTTGGAAAATGGACAACTTTCATCATTAATGTAAAATATTTTATGCATAAGAAATATGAATGTAATTTGTAACATACTTTATAATTTGAATATTATCTTGAAGTTGAACTATTAATTATTACTGCTTAGTGATAAAAGAATTTATAAGTAAAGGGAACTCTTTCAGATGTATAGGTAATCTTGCTGTAATAACTGGAAGATTTTATCCCGAAAAGTAGAATAATATTATATATTTAGAAATACTATATAATATTATAGTATAAATAGAATTAGAGAAAAAAAAAAAATTGTGTTAATATTATTTTACCTTTTAGCTGTTATTGGCTGAATATCACATATGATACTATCTGAACAAAATTGTAAAACTACAAATTTAATAATTATATTCCCAAAATAAATTAACATAACAAATTAAAATCCGTATTAATATATTTATTTATAAAAATTAAACCAATTCCCGCAACATCTGTCGTATAGTAATTAATCAATACGAACGCTTATATTCTATATAAGGAGAAACCAAATTTACATAAGACATAATCGTTTGGGATTTATCCCTAGAACTTTTGTTATAAAGAATTTACAATCAAATAAATGCAGATAAAATTATTACGTTGAAATGTCATATGGGACTTTATCTGTTGTCTAAGCATACATAATAAAAACATTATTTTATATATTAAAAAAAAAAAAATCTGCGAGGTATCGATATAGAAGTACACTTGTATTTTTAATATTTAAATAAATCAAGGAATATTTGCCTGCGAAGAATATTTGAAATTAAACGATATAATCTGAAATATATTTTTAGTGATTCTAAATTTTTATAGTAGTTCTAAATTTGATCAAATAATAGAAGTTCTAAAATATGATTTAATTTAATTCCATATATCATATAATGACATATTATGACTAATTTTTGGCGCTGTGTGTTTCGGTGTGCGGTTTCACACTAACTTTCATTCTTGGAACTTTGATATAAAGATGTAATAGTTTGGAATCTGAAATGTAGTTATGCAATGCTTTCGTAAAAAGGATTCATACTCCTCCGCATGGGGTTCTGATTTTAAAAAAATGGTTTCTGAAGAATACTATTACACATTCTATATATGAAATCCTATCTTATCTTCAACCTCAGGGCGAGAAATTAGGAATTTTTAAATTAATACTGACCATAAAATCGAGAACATTTGATGTAGTATCTTGGAACTTTGAAGAACTTTCTTATGATTAGTAGTTTTTTTTTATATATATTTTCACAAAATAGCACAAAATTATATAATATTTAATCCCATCATTTTTTTAGTTAATTTTTTTATTTTATTTTTTAATTTAAAAAATGAAATAGATAAAATTTGAATGAATTTTGAAACACTCCTACAACCTATCCTATACATAATATACAAAAAACAAAAAAAATTATATGAATTGTATTACATATATAACATATTTAGATATATAACAGTTTATTGGTATACATATTTTGAAAAATGTAATTTAATTAAATATAAAAAATTTGATTCATATTTTATAACATTGCATACAAATCAACCATATTTCAGTAGATTTATATTATAACTTTATATACATATTTTACATAAATAATAAATTTTTAACAAATAGATCAGTTTTTAGAAAATTTAATTTATTCCATCCAACCAGTAATGATTTTGCTTTTCCATAAACAATTTAAACCTTCAACCCTTATCCGGACTAAAAAAAATGTCCGTTTATTTATACGCAATTAAGTTGGTTGCGGTTCATTGTATTTATGAGCGTGAAACCACATGAAAGATTTATATAAATTAAAATATAGAACAGAAAAAACTCCATATCGAAATAATTATATAAAATAAAAATTAAAATATGATTTAAAATTAATTTCAGTTTTATGCATTCATTTAATTGTAGGATGTATTCAAAGCATTAAGCATTGAATAAACCATTAAAACGATTTTTCACCATTTATAAATGTTAAATCAGTTATTCTAATAAAAATATTTCTATAGTTCTTTAATATTATATAATATGATAAGGTATATATGATTTTTTAGACAACAACATAAGTTTTGGATATTCTAAATTCTAAATTACATATAATGTACATGAATTGGTAATTATTATTATATTCTCTAACTAAGAACTATTTTCTATATAAAAAGGTATTAAATAAAGCTTTATGTTAATATATATATATATATATATATATATATATATATATATATATAATATATGTGAATGTTTTTATTGAATGAACCAGCAAGCGGTAAATAAATTTGAATAAAAAATGAATTTATATCTGTTATGGCTCATCGCGCCGCATTATACGCTCATTGCAAACCGGGAACTTGGATTGAAATTATTCAAAGAGTGAAAATTTACATGTTACGCTTAATCTAGGCCATTGTTCCAAATATACTTTTAATAAAAAATTATTTTGTTTCTGTGGTTGCCATTTGTTACCTCCAGCACATTTCAATTGTTATAGTTCCATTACAGAAATATAATCGTACAATGTTTTTTTTTTTAAATAAAGCATAATTTAAAACTATTATTCTACATTAACATTATGCATTTCGGTACTATATATTATTTGAGAATCCTTTTGTTCTTTTTAATAATGTTCATATCGTTTCAATGTATAAATCCATAATTTTTGGTTATTTAAAATTCAAAAAATATTATGTTTTTAAAGAAAAATGATTTTATATTTCAAATATTTGTATGCAAATAGGATAACATGAAATTGGTTTCCATTAGAAAATTAATAATTTTCTATTATTTATTAAATGAGCAGAAATCGCTTAATAATGTTGTATTATTGATAGATAATAAAATACTTAATTTAAAATTTTGTTTAACCTAATTATTTTAAAATTAAAAAAATAATAATATAAAAAAAATGAAAAATATGAACTAAGTAAAAATTAACAGTTAATTTCATTGACACTTCTTCTTCTTTTATTTAATTATTTTTTGTATATAATAATTAGTACTATCATCACTCTATCAAAATATTTTGTCAGAACCAATCAACCCCTCCCAATTTTTGCAATATGGGTTTTGTATCTAGAAAGAAACATATAAAATAATTTTGATATATGTATTTAATTGTGAAATGGTACCATAGCTGATTCTCGATTGGTAGAATGATATACTTATAAGGATAAGTATATCTCCAAAAATTTGAACTGTTTGGAAATAAAAGCTAGTGTAGAAAAGCAACTTTGTTATATTGGTGTAATTTACTGTCTATGTGGATCTGATGTCATTGCTTGTTGATCCTTGTGAAAAAGTTTTTCCACTTAAGGACATCGTGAAGTTTAAAGATTCTATACGAAAAATTATCATGTAGCACATATTAATTTGAAGTAATTAATTGTATGCTGATGAATTGGATTGAGTTATTGAGATTTTAAAAACCACTAAGCCAGAAAAACCAATCAAATTCTACTCTATGGAGAATGCTCCAAATATCAGTACAAATATTTAAAAATTGTATTATTTCTCGAAATATTTTTTAAGGTGAAATATACAAGATTCAAATTAGTAAATTTTATTCTTTTTTTTTTGTAGGGTAATTATAATTAACTAAGACTAAATTTTAATAAGATCATAATTTGTGATAATTATATGATAAATTAAACATTTTTAACGAAGTAAATTTTAGTTAACTTTAAGTTAACGAATTTTTTATTATTACATCTTATCCGAATTTTTCCATTAATAAAATTGCTGTAACCTAAAACTTATCACATAAAAAAATAAGAAATTATGAAAACTTATCTATATTATGTATAAATTTTATTTATTCGAAATTAAAATTGATATAAATTATTACTATAAAAAAAGTAAACTATTTTCAACCGGCTCGCCGCAAGACATGTGTATAGTTTATGTCGGCATTTTGTGTACAATAAATATTTAATTTTTATTTTTATTCCAAAGTATTTCCAACAATACATAAGTCATTTTGCATTATATTTTCCGAATGTCTGTATTTGTATATTTATCTATAAATTTAAGATTTCGAAAAATTATTATTTTATGTGTTTAAGGGTCCATATCCTTAATGCGGACAATATCGAATAAAATATATAAATAAAATCTTATACAAATATTATTTAATATAAAATCATCTTTCTAAACTGTATTTTAGTTTATATGGTATTTTGATTTGCGTTAAGCAATCGATAACATATGCGACAATAATAAATAATAAAGTGAGAGTATGTATAAAAAATATTATATGGATAAATTTAAAATTCGTTTTATTTTTATTTCTTCGAGATAATTTTTTATTGCAAACAGATAACTTGGTAAAAATAAAACGAAAAAAAATTTAAATCAATTAAGGAGTTAAATTGATTACAATTGATTATAATTCGGAAATAGTAGGTAATACAAGCAAACCTTATAATTTCCATAAAATGGTGACAATTATAAATTAACCTTATAAATAATATTCTTTATTTTGTTTAATATTAATACAGAATGAAATAGATTTTGTGTAATTGCTTTGAAAAACTAAATGGATTGGTTATATTTTACAACGTTTGTTGACTATTATTTTCGCTTACATATTTAATGATTTAAATTTCCGATTAACTAATGATTTCTAAATGATTCAATGTTACTAAATCGGCGTCTTCTAAAACAGACATAAAATATATTGAAATAAGTTATCTGTTATCAATAAATTGTAGTATACGCAAAGCTTCACTTTTCTTCCATGGATTAAACGTTCGTTATCCTGATTTTGTTTTTATTCTTCTTAAGTAAATAATAAACTGTTATTGAATAACTTTTGCAATTTACAAAGATGCAATTAAATGGGTTTGATTTCCTGGGAAGGTATAAAAAATATTTTCCTCTTGAAGAACTTCTTCATGTTAATAAAACCTATTGCAACACATTCTAATACAAATTATCCAAAAAATAAAATTAAACTTAATTTCAGTTATTGATTATAATCTAATTTGTTTAATTGTCATTTCTAGTCATTAAAATGCTTTAAATTTTTAAAGCTTTAAACACATAAATTCATTAATGTTTATTTAAGTAGTTAATTTAAATTTATTCTCTTTATTTTTGAGTACATTTTTATTTAACCTTCAGCTTTTCTTAACTAAAATTAAAAAAAAACTTGCTTAAACTTTATTAGTATGAGTATTATTTATATATTTAGTTTGACAAATTATTGATTTTTCAATACATTTTCATTTAAACTAATTATTCTTAATAAATAATACAATTTTTTGTTAAATAGTTTTAATTTTGTTTCATTATAGGCAAATCATTGTATAAGAATTATAAGAATATAGAACGTGTATAAGAATTATTCTAGAGTCTTCTACTAGTTTTCGTCAAAATTTTAAATTACTTTATTTTTAAATATACTATACTACTGACAGTCAAAGTTAGGATATAATATCTTCTAAAAATAAAATATACAATTAAAAAGTAAATAAAATAATGTACATTTTACAAAAAAATATATGAAAAATATTACTGAATTTCTGCATATGCATTATGAAAACATTTTAAGATAATTTGTAATCCTCAAGAATTATACGTTTATTGATATTCATATAAATATAGTTGTACAATATTTCCCTTTACTTAATAAACAAATGTCTACGTAATTTTAACAGGATAAAAAAATTTATAATATATTTTTCGTATATGTTTGTTTTATATAATATATATATTTTTTTGTTTTTAATATAGAAAATATTAAAATTTTATTAATTTTGGAATTTAGTCTTGGGAAGTAAACTCAGGATCTCGTTATCCACGAAACAATTAATTCAAAGACTGCAAATTTTTTATACAATAACGAAAAGTTCTCATTTTGTATCAGAAATATAATTTTTCTGAAATGTGCACATGTTGGAATTTTATTCAAAATTCATAAATTATATCTCAATTTGCAGCATCATGTAATTAAGTTACCGTGATGCTGACGATAAAATATTTTTAAAGGCTTGTTTCCTCTTAGTTTGATTGTATACGAAAAATATACACATAAATATATAGAAATATATATATATATATATATATATATATATGCATATTGTGGTAAACATAGTTAATATACCAGTATATACTTATATATAAAGGGTTCCTCCGCTACTGTTTTACTATATATGATCTACATATACTACCGAATAAAAATTTTCTACCCATAAAACGTTGAAAAAGGATACTTTATGTATCATCGTTTTGTTGTTGTGAGTATTGTATCATGTTGGAATATAAAGTAAAATTAACTCGAAAATCCTAAATTACTTGTGTATCACAAAAGGCACAACATATATAGTAATATAAACAATTTTTGTTCCTTTTTGGTTTAATATATTTTCGGTTCGCACTCGAAAAAATAAATTAAGGGACGTAAATGATGAGTTGAGCAAATTACAACACAATGATAAATCATTAGGGGTGCGCTATACGAATGATTTATTGTTTTGTGTGCAGCTTTTTTCATTTTTTCTTGCCTATGGGTCTCTCAGACAACCAATATATAATAGAAGATGGAGGAAATTATTCTGAAAAAAAAAAACGCTTTATTCAAGTTGGAGTTTTGTTGTTCCGTGTTCATTATAATGGAATTATTAGTGAATTAAAATAAATTTGGGGGGTTTATGTTTTAGGGTTGTTTTAATTGAATATGATTTTCATATTTTATAATGGTTTGGTAATTTTTTTTTTGTATTATATAATATATTAAATATTATATTATCTATTTTGTTATATTTACATGAACAAAAAAATATTTTTTAATTATACGCGTTCTATATAATACTAAAATTAAGTGTGAACTTATGTTACTGAATGAAATTTATTAGAAAATAATATTTCTGAATGACAGATAATATTATATTTATTTTAAATTAGGTCTAGCTATATATATAATTTTTATTAATAAACATATCAAACTAATTGGTTTAAATAAACTTTTCAACTAGTCTTTATCTCTATACAACATATTTTCTATTTTCAAATCTGTCGAATTACATTTTTTCATAATTAATATAATATAAGTTTATGGATAATTTAAATGTAGGAAATGGTAACTTTTTTTAAGTATTAAAAATTGAAGGATTATATTAAGAGCTCTAGATTTATGTTTAAAAAATAATAACAAATACAAACAGCATTTTTAAATTTCCTATCTATATAGGATTTGTAAAAATTTATTATTCATGCTCCTAAGAAGATTTAGCCGTTGTGATTTATAGGACTTTAATTTGAAATTTTATTTTAACTTAGTCTCATTGTTATCGTTAGCAATAATGTCCTGTTCAAAAAGAAAATAATTCCGAACATTTATTGAAATTTTTTTCCCTTATTTTTAAAGTTTTATTCAAAATATTCTTATCTTTGAAAAAATACATATGTTGCACGTATCTTTTTTTATATTCAAATTTACCTCGTCATCAGCCTAATGTATTATAAAGCTACAGAATCAAGAAACATCCATATTGCCGATTTATTGAATAAATTGTTCCTAATTTATGCATTAATTTATTATGGGATTATAAATACAAAAGGCAAGCTTCAAATGAAGATACTCTTACAATCACAGTTCAGTAATTTAATAATATTGTTACATTTTTAATTAATTTTTTTTTATTTACACTGTAGTTTGCCATTTCATTAAATGAAATCAAGAAATAAATAATAAACTAATTAGGTTACGATAATATACGTTAAAAAATAAAATTATACAAGAACATGTTAAGGATATTCTATAATTGAGTTTCTGTATTCCATAGTGAATTTATGTTAAAAATAAGGATTAAATCCTTATAAACACTCATGCGTATTCTTGTGTTTATAAAACACACAGTAATAAAACGAAATGCTAGGAGGATTAATTACATATCTCATTTTGAACACACAGAGTAAGACTACATCATTAACAATATAAAAATATTTTGTATATTTATGAGAATATATAGTCCTGGGAAATTAACATTATATATACATATATACATATTTTAGAGTAAGTAATTTCAGGCACTCCGGATGTGGTAAAATTTTATATGAGTTTTCAATTCTAATTTAATTGTTTTTGTAAGACGGGTACAGGTACAGACATATTAACAAGCCCTAGAAATATCATAATTACACACTAGTTTTGTGAAAAAATAACTAAAGAATATTTTCGGGTTTTTAACATTTAAGTAAAGGTTAACGATTTTTTTTTAAATTATATTTTGGGTTAATATAACGCTTACTTTAAAGTTTAAAAAAAAAACACTGTGTTTTCGACTTCAAATGAAAATGCTTAATGTTGTTTATACAAACTATATTAAAATTGCTTTTTCAGTTAAACAATAGATAATAATTCTGCTGTACCTCTTTAATATCTTCCTTAATCGTTAGTTTGTTGTGTTTGCAATATCAACATTCGCCATTTCAGCAAGAATCTGTTAATATTTTATCGATTACATATTCAAATCATATCGAACCTAAAAGTGAATAAACATAATTAAATTATTAAAATATCATAATTACTTCGGATGTGCAAGTATGCTATTAATTAAACGAAGTGTTATTAATTCAGCAATAAACTGTTGACTATCCCGTAAGTAACACATAACTTTGTTGATTCATTTCGAATTCATCGAGGCTTTGTAAAATATACTGCTTTGTTAAAAATTTCAAATCTAGCCATCAATAATTTATTATATATTACTCAAAATTTTGATAGGCATAATCTAGAATCGAGATTACAAACTAACATAACATGTTTACACAACTTCTTATAATTGCAGACGCAAATTTCTATCAAATTTCGTTTGCACCCATGACATTATGAAAAAAATCAGCTGTTTTGGTTTTCAGATAAGATTTTTTTTTGTTTCTTTTTCGGTTTTTGGTGGGTGTGCAATGTTAAAACTTGAACAGAAAAGTAAAAAAACAAAAAAAAAAGTTTCTGTTTCTGTTTTTGGTGGGATTGACACTTAAGAAGGAAGAGATAACATATCTAATAACCTATTCAATATTGATCAACCCGTGTTTCTTCGCTAGTATTCTCTCCAATGGGCTCCTGGAGAAGTGCGTTTGAATCAATAGATCAAGAGTTTCCTCTTTCGGGGTTGTATACGTCCTATCAGCTTGTGATAGAATATCGAAATTGGCATGAACATATTTTGTTAATATATTCTACAGGCTTGCGATCCAATACAATAACACTTTTATTGTTATTGTAACTATATACATACTTATATCATTAAAAAAATTCACACATGCTTGATTCGATATCCATTATATTTGCAGTCCACGTTAGAACAGAACTAAATTTATTAATTGTTGTCTTTCTATAAATTGTTTCTCCCCATCCACACTCTAAAGGGATATTGGAAATAACTGGTTTTGTAGACTATTTACACCTAGATGAAATATATACATAGACTCTAAATAATTCAACAATTTGGGGATTCCATGTAAATGGGGACCAGATGGAATTTGAAATACACATAAAATCGACCATATTAGGTAGAATTTTTTTTTAAATTGAGATATTAGAATAGTTAAAGATCTCTAAAAATATCTTCAAAATTTATGCACGAACATGCTGAAGTAGCTTCAGCGAATGCATTTGTGTCGTAATTATTATACAATTAGAAAGTTATTTCTTCACACTATATACCATTCCATCTTTTCCATTATTACCAACCCACTTTATTATCAATCTTGTTTGTTGAGAGAGATGATATTTTCAGATTTTTTAAAATGAATACTTTACATTATAATAAAGAATATTTAAGGTATGATCTTGTAACTTGGACATTAAATAGTACACTATATCCAATACTGGTAAATTCTTTTCATTTTCAATTTTGAATGTTTAGCGATATTTTTATTTATTTTTTTTTTAAATTTATCATTTATTTTATATTTATGAAAAATCTTTTTTTTTTTTTCAAATTTTTTTTTTACCGAAATTTTGAACAAATATTTTTTTTCACTGTGTAAAAATATATTTAAAAAGGAAAAATATGAAAATTTTTGTGGTTGGACAGTATTTAAACAGTGCATAGTTAATATGGAAAAGGAAAATATCGTGGGATATTTAAAAATCGTTAAAAAAACGCATTGCAAATCCTACCTCCTGGGTGATGTGGAAACAACGGATTACTTACGACAAAAGGATTACTTGCGAGTAGTATGAAATACTATGAAGTCTGGTGATGGGTTGGATGGTCAAAAAAAAAAGTTCGCTCAAAATTTTTTTCTATGCGTTTCCGAGGTCGGGTAGTCCGAAAATGCAAAAAAAAAAAAAGTGTTCGGGGGACGCGTACGCTTTTTATGTGCGCAGCAACATCTCCTAGAACCGCTCGTCCGATTTTAATGAAATTTGGCACACAGGCTCTAACAGACTTCACCCCGGTGCCGGTACAAGATGGGATCGATCCTTTCAGTGGGAACATGTTAGATTTCCCCATTTTTGTGGCAACCTGTGGTTTTGTTCTACGGAAAAATGTAAAAAAAAAATTCATGTCTCAGATTTGGATGAAATTTAAAAAAATAGGTTGTTATCATGATTGTCCACAAGTCTACATAGATACAGTTCTGTAACTTCAGGGGGTCCATGGTAAAATTTCCGATTAAAATTTCGTATGCTCTAGACTAGAGCATATAGTAATTATTATCTAATTACCATAAATTTTGGTACATATGATAGTTTCCGCATTTACTTGGCGCCTGTAAAATTTAAAGTCGATACTTCAATGGGTCCATGTAAAAATCCATAATTACTTTTCATAAGTTCAACTCTCTATATCTACAGTAAATTTCACCCAATTTCAATGATATTGAATACACAGTTTCATTTAGTTATCTAGTTGATACTCCACAAATTTGTAGTTGGTAGGTTTAGTACGTTCATGGGAAACTAATATATGAGCAACTTAGTTTCCGAAGAATATTTGCTTTATGTTCTACAGCGTGTAATTATTATCCGATTTCAATGAAATTTGGATTCGTGATTACGCATGTGTAGCCTAATGTAGACGTTAGTAGCTCTAGGGGATCCATGGTAAAATTTCCTATTAATATTTCATATGTTCTAGAACATATGGTAAATATTATCCAATTTCAATGAAATTTTGTACACAGATTGGATTCGTGATTACGCATGTGTAGACTAAGGTAGAAGTTAGTAGCCTGAGGGGGTCCATGGTAAAATTTCCGATTAATATTTCATATGTTCTAGAACATATGGTAAATATTATCCAATTTCAATGAAATTTTGTACACAGCTTGGATTCGTACGCATATTTATACATACTAATTATAGTTATTTTAATGATATTATTTATTATTAAAGAAATAAAAATATAAAATTATTAATTTTTAAATCAATAAATAATAAAGATGAGCAATTTTGAATAAAGCACTGTTTGTTACAAAGGTAATGTTAATTACAAAAAATTTTTGGACATAAATCGCTGTTAAACATACTACGAGTTAGCAGCTTTTTTTGGGGCGCTATTTTAGAAAACTGCCCTAGGCGCCAAAATCGTTAGCGCCGGCGCTGGACAAAGCCTTCGAAAATATCATTTTCAAAAACCCAAACCAAAATTCAAAATTATTTAAAAAAGTTGTGAAATTGACAGGGTGGATATATGCAAATTTATTAGAAATTGTTATATTTTTTACTGTAAGTTTGAGAACGTTTAATATTAAAAATTTCAATAGATAAATACTACATACACTTGTAAATACAAAACACTTGTAAATACAAAACATTATGCAGTTTAATTTTTTAATTTTGCCTTGTACTTTGAACTATTTGTAAATAAATATGTAAACAACTTCCTCATTGTACGATTTTACCTCTTTTTTGTATATACACAGGATAGGTTCGTAATCTACTTGAATGTTGTAGAATTTTGGATTCGTGTCTTGAGTGGGTCAATGCTAAAATTTTCGATCCATATTATTTTTATTTCATGTTTTCTAGACCAAATAGTAATTGTTACCCAATTTCAATGATATCTTACATACACAGAATCTGTACGCATTCAGAGAGTTTTTGATAATCAGTTATAGTTTCCGAATTTTATATAATTATTTATTTTATAGTATGTAATTAGTATGTAATTAACCGATTTTAATGAAATTTGTTACACTGATAGGATTCTTGGTTACGCATTTGTTTAACTAGGTAGAGTGTTGGTTGAGGTAGAGGTTAGTAGCTTTAGTGGGTACATGCTTAAATTTTCGATTAATATTTCATATGTTCTAATCTAGATCATTTGGTAAATATAATCCGATTTCATTGAAATTCAGTGCAGAGGTTGGATTCGTGATTACACATGTGTTGGTCATAGTAGAAGTAGCTTTAGGGGTCCATGCTGAAATTTTCGATTAATATTTCATATATTCTAGATAATGTGGTAAATATTATACGACGCAAATGAAATTTGGTAGACATATTAGTTTTGTACTTAGTTGGTTGGGTCGGTAGTTTTAGTGTGTCTCTATAAAAAATTCAGAATTCTATAAAATATATGATATTATGTGTTAAAATATTGTTAATTTCAAAATACTGTTGGGTACATCACTGTTTAAAATCTAACTACGAGTTATCTGCTAAGGTACCCCTAACTAGCAGCTTTTTTTTCTATCCAATTTGTAAACGCAACCATATCGAAAGAACGGTCATTTATAAATTTCAATTTCTTTCTAGATACTCTTTTGTATAGTGAGAGATATAATTGTGACCGTTTGGTTGTAGATGTAGTATCATAAAAATAATTTAAATGCCAATTTTAATTAATTTTAATCAAATTTAAAAAAAAATGTTATAGACTCTGAGAGTAAAATTTCACCAGAAAACAATACTTTCCATATATGTTTTGTATTTCTTAAAATAAAAATGTTACATGATTATTACATATTGTATACAAAAAATAGATTGATGTCGATTTTACTCAAATAGTTTCGTATATATAATAATATTTATAACGTTTGGAATTTTATAACATATCGTTAACAATTGTTTGTGGTAGCTGTTTTCCTTGACATTAAACGGGCGTTTGATAACCCAATATTTGATTTAATTAATTATTATCTGATCATTTCGGATCCTCCCTATAGTCCAGCTAAAGTGTCGAACTTTATTAAAATATTGAATCGGTTCCGAGCAAGTGATAGTACTAAATATGCTCCTCAGAAACTCTGATTAGACTCCATGTGTGCACATTAAATTACAGGAGTATGAGTGGTTGTCATGGATTTGGAATTATTAAACCCAACAGTTCTTGATGATAATTATTTATTTAATATCAAATTCGGGTTATACTAAAAATTTACTGTTATTTCATTAAGACTGAAATTTAGTACAATAAAAAATGTCCATTTAAGATTTTATACATTCAAAAATTCGTAGCTAAAAGTTATTTACATTCTTCATTTTCATTATGCAAGAATAACTTATAGATAATACTAAATTAAAAATACAATATTATCAAATTCGATTTTAACTCCTTCTACAATATTTTTGTTGTCAATTTTAATACCTAATAATCCATTTCAATAGCCCTAATTATAATTCTATATAAATGTATAAAAACAATATAAATCTTATTCTGATGAAACATTTTTATTACATTTTATTCTTTATCACTTCGGGGTCTTGTCAATCATAATACAATAAAATTTAATTTGAGAGATTATACGCGAATTATGGTAATAGTAAAATTGCAAACTTTATTACTTTTAAAGTGTTGTTTTGCTTCCGTACATTTTGTACATAAGCCATAAAAATAAACATTATGGACGACCTTCAACTACTTAAACCAGTCTGGATTGATTTTTTCTTATTAATGCGACAAGCCATCTTTAACAGCTCTTCAATTTTATTGCCCATAAAATATCTATGGTAAATTTGATTTGGTGAATTTTGATGTATACTTACATTTTGATGTATATTTAATATGTATATATATAATGTTTATATAAAACTTAAGTGAAAATATAAAAACATTGCATAATAACATTTTTGGGACAAAGGAGTTGTTATGTTTTGATGCGCGTAAATAGACCCATCAAACCACATTTTATGATCTTTTTATTGGCGAAAAACATTTAAACGTGAGTGAATAAAAAATTTCTCAGATAAAAATGAAAATAAAAAGAGAGATTCACTCTGAGAAGATTTAACCCTCTATGGAATTGTTAAATTGCCCATCAATTTTTATGAGACTATTATTTAGTTCGTAAAATACAAAATCAACAGTTGTTCAAATTATTTTTTTTTAAATAATTTTATTATAAGAACATATATAAATATTTTGGTTCGTAATAATCAAAACCAATACATCTTGGATATCTTGTAAATAACTGTTTGGTTTATTTTAATATTTTTATGCAGTCTTACGAATAATTGTTTATAATAAACGAATCATTTTATGTATTATTTTATCAAATTTGTTAAATCTTACAATTAAGCACCAAATTGACAAAGTGTGTTCTTATAGAAAACATATAATATATATCGGAAAGAGAAAAACTAAATAATTCAATGATACTTTTGTTAATAAAACCATTTACTTCATTTTGATCAGTCCAATTATATAATAGTGTCATGCTATCTGGGATCTACATTTTCAATGTGATATAAATAAAATTTAGTATATTCAAAAACATTTTTTTTTTCTTTGAAGAACCATCATAATTATCAAAATGAATATATACATTCACCCTTGCTCCATCACCATAATTTAATATCGTTAAACAATATACGAGTGCTTTCTGAAGCTCTGTCTGTATGCATTCGACTCTTGCATAAATATAATAATTCAATTCAACTGTTTTGTTATAAAATTCAAATATTCGAAGTTTAAGGCATACTAAATATTTTTGATTGAATATAGTCATAATAAATCCACCTATGCAAATAATGAACCTGTTAATTGATGTGCTAAAGTTTTCACCACTTTACTTTTCTGATATACTAATTTATCGCGCGATACTTTCGAGGGTAGAATAATATTAGGTTAGCTATAGCTATATAATCGTTTTTTTAAAAGTTGCATCACTATATGAAAAATTATTTATCATTATTAATTTTTTTTTCTGAGTATGAATATTAGAATATAATATGGCACCTATAATATACTATATATTGAACGAATAATTAGAAAAACTGAGTGTTGCGACTGATTAAATAATCTAACACAAAAATGAACTTATATAATTTAATTTATTTCCTGTTAAATTTGGGGTCAGATGCTTAAGTTCGATATGGTTAATTTTCCGAATTATATTTCATTTGCTCTATACATCATATAATAATTATTGCTATGCGATTTTTATGAAATTTGGTACTACTCATTTCTTTTAATCGAAATGTATTACGGGTACCTTAAAGATGTAAAATATTATAGTAAAACATGTTGCTAAGAAGAAAGTGTATTGAGAATACTGCTAATTACAAATTTCTGTTGTACGAGTAAGCTGCTTTTTTTGACAGACTTGAATGCATTGAGAGTTTACTTTTTAATTATTTTTAGAAATATGCGGATACATAATATATGATAGCGTATCTAAATAAGTTAATTAAATCACTCTAAACCTCTATAATATCTGTCCTCGAAGTAAACCTATCTAGTTGATGTCGGTTAAATTTCCATATAACTCCATTGATAACTCCATATCATCAATTATATCATATCATACGTTCTCTAGAAATTTAATGAATTTATCAGGACTGCATTGTTACTTAGGCTAACAATTTTTATTGAAATAAAAACATTATTTAATCACAACTTAATAGTATTCTTTATTTGAATGAGGTAGTCTAAAAACATAATATATTTTGTTATAATTAGGGTCTTTTCTATATTGATATAAAAGCCAAATATTTATAAGGAATTTTATTTATTTTTTCTAGGTGTTCCTTGAATTTTAAATAATATGAAATATTACGTTCCACCAAAAAGTCGACAAAAACTTTCGATATGAAATAGACTTCGCGATAACAATAACATTATATTTGATCTGCTATTAATATCAAAATATGATTTTAAACAAAAATTGCTTTGGAGGTTTTTGTGGTTTCCATATTATATACATTTGGAAATTTCGATCGCTCCTATAAAAAGTACATTTATTAAATCATTAAATTTACGTTCACTTTTTTCTGGTTTCAATATAATATTTTAAATATGGGTCACGTTGTTGCACAGCATCCAAAATAATAGTCAAACAAATTTTGTTCTAGCAAATAGATTTTTGTACATCACCTACTTAACTTATTATATTGATAGTAAAAGTATAAGTTATTGGCAATCGGTTATTATCTCAAATTTTATACATGTTAAATAAATTATAAATCTTCTTATATATTATTATAAATAAAGTTTCTAGACCATAGCTTCTATATCAATATTGTGACGTATCATACAGCACTTGACTCATAATGCAATTTGATTTATTGTATAAAAAGGTTCATTTTCCAATTTTGTGTTCAAAAATGTACAATATTTTTGTAGAGATGTACAATATTTTGTTATAAGTTATAAGTTTCAAGTCTTAAGAATTTCCTAAATTAAGAAAAAAGATTTACAAAGCTGTTTTACACTTTTTTTATGGTTTGGTACTGAAAATTAATTTACTGAACATCAGTTGCATACCATTTAAAAAACTGTTTCTTCATAAGCAAATTTATTTATCTTTATTGAATTTTTAGAAATTAATTTAATTACTTCATTTAAAATTTAATTAATTTCATTACTTCATCTGAATTATAAGTAGCTTAATTAACTATGAGTGTTGCATTGAACTTAAAAAAAAATGGTAAAAAAATGGATTTGACTAAAACTGAAAAAATGTACGACTTAAATGTAAAAACTTTGTTCGACGAACTAATGTAAAAAGCTAATAGTCATTTTTTTTACTTGAAAAAGAATATCTCAAACCTGACGACTCTGAAAATATTTTGTGTAATATAAAATATCATATAAATTATAACAGCCAAAAATTATTACTATTATATTTCTTAAACTAATTCATATTCAATGAATAATTATTTTATAATTGTACTCTCGATATAATTAATGCAATCAAATAAAATCAATTTTAAAAATACTTTATATACTATAATATCTAATCTGTAAAAATCAATAACTTTTAAAAAAAGAAAAATGTTTCAGTTTTTATTCAATAATTGAATTTATAATTTTATAATTAATAACTATACACAACAACTCAATTTAATTCTCATTTTTAAATTCGATAAATCTATGATGTTTAAACATCTTTAATAAAACATCATAGAATGAAAACGAACTGTGCCGCAACATCAAAACTTGATAAAATAATTTAATTTTTTTTATGTACAAAAAAAGCTATAAATTTTGGTACGCTCAATATTGTTTCAGATCATAAATCACTGGTAAATTTCCATATATTATATGGTCAATTCTAAGCTTCTAGCTGGTTTATGTATTCAGAATGGGAATGCTTAAAAAGAATAAATGCATTTTCTGGTGCCTGCCTATGTCGATTTTTATTTATAAACTTTTATTATATAATGATTATTTTTATATAAAAAAAACATGTGTTTATATATGAACTTACATACATGCATTTATTTATTTGCAAAAAACGCTTCGCATGCAAAATGGAATATTAATTTGAATCATATAAAATATATATATGTTAATTGGAAATTGTCATTTCTACAAAATGTAATGAAAGCCATCTGTATTTTATTTATATATTTTTTTATTGAAATAAATTAGAATATAATAATGAATTTAGTAGTTTAAAAACTTCTGAAAGACTTGCTAGTTAAAATATTGATTGATTATTTTAGTTAAAAGAAGTTCTTGTGCTACACCTATACATAAATTGAAGTGCTAAACAGCAAAATACTGATATAATTATAAGAGTTAACCATACACTTTTTATAATTTAGGGACGCAAAGCATTAGTTAAGAAAATAATTTGAAAAAAAAGCAAGAACAATCAATACGAATTTTTTTCATATGCAGATGAAACCGTAGAAAATAAACTTAAGTATACAATCAAAATTCCAAAAATTCATAACATAACAATATAAAATAACGTTATTATAACGTTATTAATAACATTATATCAATTTACAATTATTACTTTATTTCGATTTTTATCACAGACCCGCATTTTAGAATTTGTTAACAAAAATTTCTTTTACTACCGGTACATCAGGAGTAAAGACGTTAGAATTTAGTTTTAGTTTATTTATATACCTTTTGTCAAATATGTAGAAGTCGTTTTAGGTATTTGGCATACTCAGTTGACTCTTCTGAAAAAACATCTTTACCTTTTCGTTTCATTATTAGGAAATTTGTGATAACGAAAACACTGAAAGGTATTTCAATGATAAAATTGAATAATGACTGCAACATTTATATCATTCTTCTATTAATACACAAAGTATATTTTATATTCGAAGCATTATTTATTTTGTATGTTTAACGAAATTATTTCTAAAATTTGATTACGTAGAAATAGTGGTTTCTTTTTAATTGAAAATAACTTAGCGTTATTTTATAACCGGTACTTAACGAAAAGAAATTTTACTTAAATATATAATAACATAACGAATAATAGCGTTACCCGCTTCGTGATATTAATAAACTTTCGTGTAAAAGTACAAATTACTGAATGTAAATAAATCAAGTTACACAACACGACATTTAAAGAATAGATGTAGAAGAAAATATTATAAAACAGTGCTCGAAAAGCTGAATAGCTCACAATTTATATATCTTAAAATTATATTTTTATTTTTTATCTTGCCCAAACTTTAAAATTTTATACTCGTCGAGTAGAAACTATCTAGTTAGTTATACTTATGGATAATTTTTAACGAACCTTGAAATACGTTTATTATGTCAGAAAAAAATTCTTTGTCTATTTGTAGCGTTTACTAGAAAAAAAATTCATACATATTTATGTAATTATAGTTACTGAATAATATATTTTTTCTTATTTTTGATTTGCGGGTTACCACTATAGGCCGCCGTTTGTCCATAGTTATTCATTTGTTACAAACCGATTATGCATCAAAAATATTCATTGCCTTCTTTTCATTGTATATAAAATATTTTTAATTAACCTCTCAAATAGTCTTCGTTTGAAATGTTTACAAAATTGCATTTTAGAAATGAGCTTCTTTGCAATTAGTTCTATTTCTGCTCTTTATTTTTAATATTAATTAATAAAAATGTGTAATACTAAAATTAAAAAATATTAAAATAAAATTTACATAAATGAATTTATATTAACAAAATCGAATTTGATTAAATTATGTATATGGAAAGTTTACAAATGTGATGAATTGTATTACCACAGAACTAACTTAATTAAATAATGAAAAGTATAAATATTTACGTTTGTAGATAATTATTAATTAAATAATTTAAACTAAAAATTTAATATATTTAAATTTTTAAATAATTTTTCCGTGGGATGATATTACTATATATGTATACATATATCTTAATCGAAAAGATAACAATCCACAAATTTACATTGATAATTGCGTTGCAGCAAATTGTCTACGATGCATAAATTAATTATTCATATAAACAGAGTTTCAGGAGTTTTATTTTACTATTTACAATGTATCAAAAAGTATTATTTTGTAATTATAAATAAATAACTATTGGTATGTAGAGTTGCCAAAAATGAATTTGATTGAAGATTAAAAAAAAAAATTACTGTGTATTTACGAAATATTTCATGGCATGGTTAACAAAATGATATATGCAAATTTCAAACATCAATGCGTTGTTTTTTGGCTACATTTACAATGGAAATTTACCCAGCTACATATGAAAATTGTTTAATTCGATATATATCTATATATTTTATAAACATTCATGCAAAATGAACGTGTTTCATGAATATATTTTAGATATGCGCACATACATATATACATATGTAAACAAAAATTTAAATTTATATTCGATCTGAAGATAAAGGCTGTCGGAATTATCTCAAAAAAATTACATTTTAAATACTCTAATGACATTATCTGAGCAAATCTTTTTCAATGAAATATGTTTATGTATTTTTTACCTTAACAAATTTTATTACTTTAAATTAATCATAGTTTTATTCTATATTAATTTTCAACTATTTATATTAGAATTATCAATGGAGAAATTTATTATTTGTCCATTAATTGTTTTTTTTTTTTTTAGTACTGTTAATTTTTAAAAATTACGTGAGCATTGTTCGGTGAAATTGCAACCCTTAGTCTGCTTTAGTATATAGACTTACTATAGAGAGTTTTTTTTTACAAACGTCTATTTTTACAAGTTAATTCGTTGGAAATGTATTATTATACGTAAAACCATGTAATTATTTCTTTCCATAATTGTTAATTCCTAACAATAAAGATTACACAAATTGAGAATATTTTATCATAAAATAGAATAAATAAATTATAAAAAACTAGCTGAAATAAAGTTTTAAAAAATATCATATTTTCATCCCTTAGGATCTTATGTAATTTTTTCGGAGTATCGCATATGAGGGTTAAGAATATTTTTATTATTTGGGACATCTAGAGAAGTGCTAAACCTTTTAGTATATAAACATACTCATAATAACTCAATTCTCGATTTCATATATAAAAATCAATTAAATTAATGAACTAATATTTAAATATTTTGTAAAATTGCAACAATTTTAATATTATATTTTAATATATTTATTTTTATTTCTATGACTGAATCATCTAATTTCAGTCACATTTTATACAAAGAATTATGATATAGTACTGCCACTATTATATTTATTTAAAAAATGACAGCAACATATATAACTTTCAGTAGAATGACAATAAATTCAAAAAAATACAATGAAACAATATATACAAAATGAAAATATAATAAATATGTTACGTACCATTCAAAAGTTTAGAACAAATTTTTTATTATGGTTGTAAATCAAAATATGTAAATTGAACACATTTGCTGTTTTCTAACTTAATTTTACTTATAAATTTTAGAAAATTTGAAGATTTATAATTGGTATTCATAAATAAGTCATCTGGAAAAAAAATATTCATTGAATTTTCTATTTGAAAAAAAAGTAAGGTTTACTTTTTATACCTTTTATATTTTATTTATACATTTTGTAATGAAAATTGCAAAATAATATCCACAAATGAACAACTTACTATACTATTGATAACCTTTCTATAATAGCCTATATGACAACATTTGATTGTACAAAAAAAAAAACAATTTCTACCACCTATATTACAATTCACCTAAACAATAAAGTAATAAAATCTTCATAAGGAAAATTATTTATTCAGACAAAGGAAGTAAATTAACGATCATAAATATTTACACAATGCAAGCTCCACTCCACCACAAACATAAGTAATAATAAATTTAACCTAAATTCTCTGCTTCTCTTTGACAATCTGAAAGCATATAAAGTATAATACAACATAAATGCATTGAATTTTATATTTATGATTTCGATTTTGCGTAAAATGATTGATGAATTAACTGATTGAATAGTCAGTCTTTAACGATTTATGCTCTCTTGAATAATATGGCGCGAGCGCGCGATTTATTAAATAATGTTTGTTGGGTTTTTTGTTCTTGTGAATGGGTGTCGTGTATTCTCACAACTAAATAAATATAAATCACGTGCTCGCGAATTAATGACGACGAATTTAATATAGGCAATAATTGAAGATACAAATAATATCTTGTTTTCTTTTGAATCATTTGTGTTATTTATTCGTGTGCCATAGATAATTTTTATAATTAGGCGCCGTTTAAAAATAATTTATTCCATTGTAATGATTACTGTATATATAATTTTAAAATATATTTATGATGTACATAAAAAATAATTAGTATAAGATAATATAAAAATAATTCATTAAAAAATTAATGCATTTATGACTTTAAACAATGCTATGAATATTAGAATTCTAAGACAAATTTTTCACTGAATTTAATTTTTGTCATTTGTTGCAAGTAGAAGATTTTAAAGAGTCCTTCATATAATTAAGCAATTATTATAGATATCTTATAGATAATGTTCGAGAAAACATGAAAAAAACACCGTAGTTGACCGTAGTTGACCGTAGTTTTAGAAATATTAATAGTATGAATACTGACTGACATTACATTAACTTTTGCTACAAATTTATTAACTGCAATTATACAATTTGAAAGGGTGGATTTTTTATGTTCAAAAGTATAAAATTTAGATTTTTTAAAAGATACAAATATTTAAATTATTCGAAAATATGTTAAAAGTTGAACTTGAATAATTTGAGTTGAAATCTAAATTATAAATGAAACATGAAGAATTAAAATCTTTTAATTTTAATATAGAGTATAAAACATAATAACGAATTATTATTAATTTATGTAAAAACCTGACTTTTTACAACTTAATTTATTCTTTTCGACGAATTATTGCGTCAACAAAATGCTTCTCGGTCCAACAATTTTACACCAAATATTTTTTGTCTATGAAAATGAGCTTCTAGGAAATGTCATAAATGCATTAATTTTTTAATAATTTGTGAAATGGTGATTGTCGAATTTATTACAAGTGTTGTATAATATTTTGATTATTAAAGTAAGTGTATAATTTGTAAACTCTAATAATCTAATATATTAATTATTTATGTCTGTTCCAAATTATATTAATTATGTATATGTTATATTCCAAATTATCCATTAAAGTAAATTTCTATATAAACTATTTATGATGGGAAAAATGAAAATTAGTCATAATTTTTTTTTACACATCTCATGGCGGAAATTTAAAAAAAATCATACAATTTCCGTCTTCGTATTCGGTTCCGCGATAGCAGATATAATCTCATATAGTAATTGTTGTCCTATTTGTACCCTGCCTAAAGGTTGGTTACTGTGGTTGGTCTATTCTATAAATTTAACTTTCCAAATTATTACATACTTAGATATATATCCTTATATATCCGATTTCAATTAACTTTAGAATATATAAGGTTGTTTCGTGATCTATAGTTGATGGCTGTAAAATTTTATGTCGATTTGTTCAGGGGTCGCTGTCATAAATTAATAATTATTTAAACAAAAAACCATTCTTAATGTCCTCAGATCTGAAATCGGTACACATTTTTGTAAACATTCCGACTTTAGGATTATGCTAAGGTTAATATAGCTTTGATAAAATAATGCAATATTTCAAATTTGTGTTTAGAAGTTAAATATTATAATGTTATTGAATTTCGGTACATTCTTTATTTAATACGTTGCTAGAATGGTGAATTTTTAAAAATATACTTCAATCTTTAAATCATATAGTTAAATCTAATTATAATTTTCTTAAGAATGATATTTTGTTGCGCTTTAATAACCGCTTTCGGCTCATTCTGAATCCGCGTATTTCTTTTAAATTTATAAGAACTTAAATCTTTACAAGAGAAAAAATATAATTTTAGGGTCGTTTCTCCTACGAACGTGAGGACAAGAAGATAACAGTTAATCATGATATTTAATGAGTAAGAAAATATTGAAAATTAGCATTCACAAAAAGTCGATTTATTTTAATAATATTTTTGTAAATCAACAAAAAAATTTATATATTCGAGATATATTCATTCAGAAGCTAAGTTAAAAGGAAAATAAATAAAATATAATCAAATGTTTACTATTACAAAAAACATTTTGGATAGTTATACATTTTAATATTTTAAAATATTTTTACAAATATATATATATATATGCATATAAACAAATTGCGTTACCGTCGGCTTCCGTAATAATGTCGTGAAATATATTTAGATATAGTTTTGTAAAAGAAAATAGTTAAATTTAGATATTTCTAGTATGTATTTCCAGTATTATATTTAATTAATATTATTTTCTAAATATACTTCACATTATTGTTTTATTTTGGTGAGTGTTATACAAAAAATAATCATTGTTAAAAGAAATATTTTACTTACCTCAATTATTCATATTATTATATAATACAAACTATTTGTTGCAGTGACTTTGACGTATATATAGATAGTATGATTGACGAATAAATTTTGATAAATTTAAAACCAAAATAAATCATTAAATTAAAATAAATAATATAACATACATTATTTTTTTTTAAGAGCCACAAAAGTTGTTTATAATTGCCATGTTACAATTCAGTAGATTATAATATATATGTGGATTTCATATATTATACATAATTTTCCACGATATTTCTATAATACGGACTATAGTACCTATACATAAAATTTTAAAACTATAAATAGTCATACTTCATAAATCAAAATCCACTTTTTTTTATTTACTTCTCTATACAAAAATTGGTCGTACTTCTAATATTTGCATCATATTTTTATTAAAAACAAAATATACTGGTTTAGGTAAACTACAAAACAATGTAAATAAACAAAACAACATAAATAAATGCTACACAGTAAACTACAAAATCATAAAACTACAACAGCTTATGTTATACTTTTATTTATATTCAGCTAACATAAATTTTCAAAAAATATGTTCTCTACCCCTGATTAAATGAAAAACCCATTAAAATGGTTTATGAGTTGTTGCTTTCCCACTTGCGCACCTTCTATTTTAACAAGTCCTGCCTCTTCGCACGAATGGTTTATGACTTCAACCAATGCTTTATTACTTTTTCTCCTTAGTTATGTTTTCTCTGCTGTTTAATTCATTCATATATTTTCAGCAGAGAGTATCTAAATATATATTATATGCGATTGTATAGATATGTTTTTTTTTACGGAGAAAGTCATAAACTAAAAACAAGTGTAATAAGGACATCAACAGGCAATAAGTCTCCGCCTTTTTGGTGGCTCTTCAGACACCGCCATCATTTCTAATTTACAAAATACCCATCATAATAATTTCGCACAATCATTAGACATCAGATTATTATACTGACAATTATTATATTGCTACAAAACAAAAATAGTTATAGTCTAATAAAATTTCGTATTATTTCTAGCAAAAAAAAAATGTTCTTTATTAAAATTTAATGGACAGGTGGTTTTTGGAATAAGAAATAAATTAAAATGCTGGAAGTTCACCATGGAAAATATTTTCTTTTTCCTGGGATATTTAAATTTAGAGGACAATAATATAGTTGATCAATTAGCAAAAGACGCAATAAATAAAACTGACACAAATTATAAATTTATTTTTAAAGATATAAAATATTTAAATAACAATATACAATTTTGAATAAATGGGCTTTAGATTGGAATAATTAAGAAATATATAACCAAACATAAAACCCGAGAAATCATTAATATTTGAAAATAAAAAAAATATTCCGTAGCGCTGTCAGAAGACTAAGGGCCGTTTTTTCAATGAAAGTTTAAACTTAAGTATTAACTAAACCGAGTTTAAATTTAAACTTGGTTTAAATTATGATTCGTTTGCTCAATAAAAATTTATCCTATGGATAACTAAACTGAGTTTAAATAAAGGAAATATTTATTTCCCAGGGAAATTTAAGTTTGCTATGGAAATACCCAGCAACTTTGACAATTGATTTTTAAAAAAAATAAAACTGTCTATTTGTTTATGTTTTTATAGTTGTGAATTTGCGGTAAAATATAAATGCAAAATAATTAATTTTAAAAAAAACGAAAAAGATGCCCAAATTACAGTAGTGTAGAAATAGATAAATTAATTAATAGTGTAAAAAAATATAAAAATATAATTGAATGAAAAAAAAAACAGATACTATTTCTTTTAGAAAAAAGAGAAAAAATTTCATCATTTATTAAATTTAGCACGTATTGTACAGTGCTTTTTGACAACCGAAATCTAGCAAAGAAATCAAAGTCATCCCATTTATTAAAATGGTCAATTATTTCATTAAAGGTTTTTGGATGCCGGGCTTGGTTTAATATGTGTTTGTAAAATTTAAAATATTCTCATCATCATCCAACATATCTTGGTAATCTTCCATTTAAAATAAGTATTTAAAATCACTTTTCTTAATAATAATTTCTTTTCACAATTAATGCCAAAACAATAATGTGACAACAATAAAAAATTTCATAAATTTCACATTTGAATTATTATCATCGCATTTTTCCAGCTGATAAAATTGACATACATACGCGTAAAAATACGCACACTATAACAAAATAAAGATAAACTGAGTTTAAACCACGAAAATCGGTGGTTTAATTTTATCTAAGTTTAAGGAAGATAAACTTAGTTTAAGCGATTGAAAAAACGAATTTTCGAATTAAACTTAGTTTAACTTTAAACTGAGTTTAAACTCGAATTGAAAAAACGGCCCTAAGAAGAATTGATCATATAGTAATCAGTGAGTTCTGTCTGCTTGAACATTCACAATTACCACAACCGATGTATGTAATCCAAGTATTATTTTATCAAATAAACAAACATTTGACGAATGTACTATATTCATATAAGGCAAGTTTATCACATTAAAAATATGAAGTTTTCATTAAAATATATCTAATAAGATTTAAGGAACAAAAATATTAATTTACATTGTGAATATTTTATAAATTTAAGGTCCAATAAATTAAGGATTCATATAAATAAAAATAAAACAAATTATCAAACATGTAAAAATTGTAACTTAAGTTGCATATAGTAAAAAAAAATTATCATATGATATAAAAATTATAATATTTATATGAAATTAAACATTTCTAAATAAATTAAGCATTTTTTTAAAATGTTGATTTATTGTATAATATTCTCAAAATTAAATGACTATAACTAAATAATACGATCATTTTATTTCTATTTTAATAAAATATTTTGGTAAAATTAAGATCATTAATTTAAAATATTATTATCACCATGTTTTCTTTCTTCAAAATGTTAATTTAAGCAAAAAATAGCAACTACGGGAATTAATATTTCAGTGATTTTTTGCAATATTTTAGTTATAAATATATTGTAATCTAAATGTTTTTTTCAATTTATTGAAAATAAATATATAATTTTTTAGTATCGTAAAAAACAAGACTTACATTGTAAAAAGCAAGACTCTTTTAGTATCGTGAGAAAGTTTGTCTGGTAGAAATGATAACACTATTTTGTAGTGGTCATTACATATTTTCATTATATGGAAATATTAAAACACAAAATTTTCAACGCGCATTTTCAATCTAAGTTTAATATTAAAATTATTTTTATAGTCTAAAATTAGACTAATATTTTTAATAGGTTTATCTTCTTATTTGCAATCTCAAAACAATTGTAATATGTAATAAAACCAGTGGCGAAGTGCGGTAATGTTTAATATTTTCAACGAACACCCAAATCTAGGAAGAAATCACTATTTATAAGTGTAATAATTTCGAGTACAAATTATATATCTGTTTATAAACAATAACCTTGAAAAATCAAGTACATCATAATATTAAAAGTAGGCAAATATAAAATAGGTTTAATTTACTAAATAACTTCTTCGAGGATATACAATAATAAGAATAAAGCTTTGTGATCGTGTCGCTATTTTCAACAATCTTTAAAGCGTTTGTGTTTTGCAATATAAAAAAACTGCCAACGCAGGGTTAGTTTAAAATTCGCAGTTTGTTAAAGCACTTTGTAAAAAGTTTAAGGATGAATCTTTAGGATGGATATATATATATATATATATATATATATAATATATATATATTATGAATTATGACATAACATTTTATGGGTAACTACCGGATAATAAAAATATTGCTGGGCACACGAGAAACTACGAAATGGTAAAGAAAATAGCAATTTACTTTAGGGTATAACAAAGTAGAGACAACATTTAATTTGCGTATTAATTTTTCCATCATATAATAAATAATATGTTTACAAAACTATACCACCATATTCTAAATCTGCAATTTTACCTCATTTTTAGCAATATAATAGAATAAATTTTTTTAATCGGTTTTTCAATTATAAAATAAATTTAAATAATATTTATTATTGTGCTTTAAAAAAGATTATATTTTCTTATAATTTTCTTATTCTGAATAAGCGCTGTTCAACTCATGGAATATTAGAAATTGTTAAAATTTGAAATGTCCTCTAATATAATTTTAAAATGATTTATTAACAAATTTTAAAATTATTTGTCTACACGTAATTTAATAGAAAAATATTAAATATGAAATAATTTTGGTCTAACTTGACTTAAAATACTTGGTAATTTTATTTTGACTTTTTAGGACTTACAATATGAATATATGATATCGTGCGTTATTACTTTTCACGTATTTTGAAAATATTTCATCTTACTTAAACATAGATTTAAATAATGCGCTGGTGTTGTAATTTGCCTTGTAAAGTAAAGAGAATATTTGGCGCTATTCGGGTTTGAGTTGGAATAGAAATCATAGATCTATATATTTTTTCATATAAGCCTGTCAGCATCGAAACTTAGCCGAAAGGTGCGCCTTAGTATCTATCATACTTGATTTGGTATATTATGGCCTGGGAGGGAGGTTGCAATAAGCTCCAAAGAATTAAAGTCCATACACTTTAATTCCATGGACATTATTTCTGTTTTAAAAAAGATATAAACTTCAAAACTTTATAACCAAAATATTTAAACTGATTAAATATAAGTTAGTATCAAATTTTGTTTTGTGTTTAAAATTATAAATAATATTGTTGTAAATTTTTTAACAATTTGCCTACAGTTAGGGCAAAGAATTAAATTATTGATTATTACCGCTTTTTCGAAAGTATTTTAAAACTATCAGGACTTGTTTTAAATGATTACAAGGCTGTAATAATATGATTCAAGGATTTTTGCAACAAATAATTTTTAGCCGTTGGAAACTATCGAAAGCATTTTTCAAATCGAATGTAATTTTAAAACCATCTTGTAGTTTTGTCAAATAAAATCGAGAAATTTGGAACAATTTTCAGGCTTTACGAGTTTACTTGATGAACGAGCGTTATAACTTTCAACTCCGCATGCCGTTCTAGTTTTTCATTAAAAACCAAAATAAAAAGCGGTCCTTCCTAGGAAAACAAAAATATTTGAGTAATATTGGAAATTCTATTTTCTTTTAGAAGTTGATTAAATTCTTTTTTAATCAAATGGAAGGCTTCCAAAATATTTGTAGCTTAAAGAAGTGGCAAAATCATTAATTTGTTATACAATTAATTCATATCATTGTTCTAATATTTTTATCAAATTCGCCGAAGGGTCTGACAGTAGTGAAACCAACATACTTTTAGTTTTACGATTATAAAACAGCGTTTCTCATTGCTAAATCCGTTATGAACGAAGTAGCATTGAATTGAAAGTAATTTATGTTAATGAACCAAAAAAATAGATACTGGTATGCAGATTCTGATTTGTTAAAAAAATATGAATGGATGTAACTAAGGCTTAAGGATTAATTAAAAAAAATTATATTATTTTATTTTTCTGTTTAATTTCTATTAAACAGAAAAATATAATAAAATTTTCCCAATTTTCGAAACAAGACGTGATTGATTTCGACAAAATCAAATTCTATAAATTTGTATACTTACATGATCTTGATATTCTTAAAATTAATTGTTAGAAATGCACAGTAATCGAAACAGTTATAAATTTAATTTCCATTCTCAAAATTAACTAAAACAGTAACAAATTAACAAAATAATAAATAATTCACCAAAATTTAGTTCTTTTTTACTATATGCACATATTACCATTTTGTATTGGATATTATTTCTTTTCGAAAAAGGGACATAATATCTATTTCATATGGAATTAAAGTCCATGGACTTTAATTTGTTGGATATTATTGCAAATTGCAACCCCCCTCCGGACCGGGAACATCGTTTTGAGAGGAGTGAGAAATTCTGCATATTGAAATAATATTGCCTATATCAAATCACGGATATTAGAGATGTGGACAATTATTATTAGAAAACATTTTCCGCCACTGTATGAAATATAATTTTTTCCAAAAAATGCATCTATACTACTTAACAAAATTCATACAGAGAATATTTAACTTTTATTTTAAAAAATTAAAAAAAAAATATTTAAATGTCTGTAATATTTTACTAAGCTAAAGTACAATATGTCCCTAGAAACTTTATCTTGATAAGTGTGGTCCTTCTTTGAAAAATGAAACACCTTAATATTCATCTTAATGGCTTTTCTCAACATGGTGGCCATTAAATGTGATATTTATTAATTGCGGTATACCTAAGACAAATTACAAGTTTTTGGATATATAACGACTATGAAAGTCTCTCATTCATTCTAAGAACTGAAACTAAATTAATAACAACATTTTTATTTATATTTATGAAGATTTTAGGAAAAATATGTAAATATATATCAGATTATGTATATACTTATATATATTTATATATATTTCGTGATTTTTAAAAGCCGCGAAAATGATATGTTTGATTTTTCGTACTAATTAATTTTAGTAATTTGTTCTTCTTTCTCGAAATATATAGTTACTAAATTCGTACGTGTGAACTTGTAAAGATAATTTTACAAAGCTATTTATTATGTTAATATTAAGAATTTTAAATTAGTTTTGTTTTATATAAAAGTTTTTTCTTTCTGTATCTGATTTTAGTAAGAAATTGCCAATTTATTTTATTCAAATAATTTGATCGATATTACTTCACTATATACTTATTTATAAATATATATTGGATATATTTAAAGATTCTGTACAAAGATATTGTTTTTTACTTTTGTAAATTTTATATATTTTTTAGCTATAGAAAGTTTGGTATAGTAATTGACAAAAAATAGTATATTTTTTCGTATTATGTACTACTTTCATTCAATAAAGACTACATCAATTCATTTATTGATAGAATTATAATTTTTAAAGTGCTAAATCTTATATAAACAAAATTTATCATTTTTAAAATAGAAATAAAAAACATATAATTATTTAATAAATAAAATGCAATAGAATTAAAGGAAGGAAGAAATAAGAACTTAAAAATATGAATTTAAAGTTATTGGTTATTCTTGATAAATTACAATTTGAATTATTAAAATTTAGTTTCAATTTTTAACACTAAAATAATAGAATTTATTATTAATTTATTGTACCTAGTTTCCCTCCACTTTAGTAAAATACTTTATCTCAAATTCAAAATTATCGATGTAAGTTTATTATAATTAGGCAACACAGAAATGTACATTACTAAATAATTTTTTTGCTTTTTATTTAAAAAATATATTTTATTTGGCAACCATATTTTTTATTGAGAGATTGATATACGATATTACTATAACCTTTGGTTATTTTGATTTAAATAATCTTTGGGCCATCATAATACGCATAGCTTAACTGAAAAATTTAAGTTGTATTTAAAATATACATATATAAACAAAATTATAAATGCATGTTAAGTTTAAAATGTATATACAAATACATTGTATTAGCATCACAGATCACAGTAACTTGATTGGAGTTGCAGATTGAGAGTGAATTAGTCTTATTCTTGGAATGACACTTATTTTGTTTATCATTTTTCATTTAAAAATAATATACAAATTTGTGTTTGGGCCTTGAGAGTAGAAAAATACTTTATTTTCCTAGAATTAACCACACAAATATTGAAACGCTCAATGGTTTCCAATTTTTTATATTTTTTTGGAAAAAGCACAATTTCTTAGCTTATTATCATATAAATGAGCCGTGCAACATAATATTGCAATATTTTTATATATTTTGGCAACTAAACCTAAATATATTTTTGTTTTATTTTTGTACTTTAAACGTAATATATGCATATATGGATTTATAATGAAATTATTTTTATTTTGTAATTTATAGACAAAGTTAATGCTATTTATTGAATTATTATTATATATTCTTTTATCAAAATTATTTGAACTAATAAATATATGTATATTATACAAAATATAATTTTAAGTACATAAATTTAAATTAAAAAAAAAAGTAAATTTCATAATCACAATATATGTTCTTCTTTTTGGGTATTAAAAGAAAATGGCATGTTTTTTATCTAAATTATTTTTCATGTCTTCAAAGCAAAGAATTTGAATTTCGTTATTTGCATATAAAATATCATATAAATTAGATTAAAATGGAAGATGGTCATACCAAAGAATAACAACAAAAAACCATAAATCATTCTTCCATCTGTATTATTGCTATACATAAATCATTATGTCTCCCTGTTAAAAATTTTTTTTTTTTTTTTTTAATCTCCCGCTTGGAGTACTTATGACTACTATATTTTATATTAATGCGTGTTATTATTTCTACATATCCATGTTCGAAAAATTATAGAAAATGTTGTTAATTTTTATATCTGGCCCAATTACATATTACGGAAAATTGTATTAAATAATAGCTAAATCATGTGGGGAAGTATAATTCAATTCTATTGGGCTGGATACAGAGTTAAAGAAATTTTGTAAAAATGTGTAAAAATATAATGGAAAAAAAATATAATTAATTCTGATTGATTCAAGTTTATCTTTAATCATAATAATTTTTTATTTGATTTGAGCTCCATAATTATATGAATAATGAAATAATCAAAAGATAATAATTTTTTGCTTTTTGTTAAGTTTTAATAATAAGTTTTACTTCATACTTTTCAAAGAATGACAAAGACCACTAAGTAGTAATGAAAAATTGGCCTATATACATAATTATAGATATTATTGACTGTCGATTATGAGCAGATGGAAGATGGAAAAGTTTAGTGTTTCGAATATGAAGCTCGGACGGAAATGGTCCTAAGATATTTATAAATAAAAAATTTATGAACCTCCAAGATTTTAAAGATACAGAAATTTGAAAGGTTCTATAGAAACTTGGACATCAATTTCAAATTCAACCTACTTAAGATATTACATAATAGATATTATATTTGTTTCGTATGGGAGGCAGTAACAACCCTTTTATAAACTAATTATAATCTAATTGCGTACACAAAATTCTAAATAGTTTTTCCGGGTAATTTGACATAACTTCTTTAATATAATAATATAACATTACCAGACCATTTATTATTTTAACAGCGAATACTTATAAAGAAAAAATATTTTTATATACTTACATTTTACTTCATTATTTTGTATTAGTTATTTAAAATCTAATTATGCTTATTAGTTATGAAAAGAAATTTATTATACATATAAGGAACAAAATATCATCGAGAAGAGTAAAACAAATAATAATTATACAAATATGATTTTGCCGCCGCTGAATTAAAATATTTGAATATTAAAATCATAATTTTTTAGAAGCAGTGAGATATGTTATTGTTGAATGTGTATCTTCAGTTCTCTCGAAATAATATATAATTACGATTGTCACGCATATTTATATAATCTTAAATTTATAAGAATTAATGTGTTTAAAACATATGATTACATGCTGTATAGAGACGTACAGATAAATTGTTATCAAATAATTTTGCGGTTAAAGCAATTAGTCAATTACGGACCCAGTAAGGAAAATTATTAATTACGTTGTTGCCCATAGAACTTTTGCAGATAAACTTTATTTTCATTTTTTCATACTCATTTCATTCTTTTAGATTAGATAAACTACTATAATTTTATGCAATTTTGGCATTACGTATTAAAGAAATCAAAAATAAAAAGTTTTTATTTTATCATATAACAATTACAAGATCCGATATAATTTAATAGAAAGTTATTAATTTTTTTTCGTTTTTTTATTTTATTATTATTCTTTATTTAAGAATAACAAAAAATTAAACAAATCTATTACTTTTTCTTAAAGATTTTTGTGGCATTTCGTTATTTTTAGTTTGACTGTTGCAATAATAATAATAAGTAAACAACATTGCGTCTACTTTTATTATTCAATATAAATTGACATTACTAAAATGCCGAATCAGTTGCAAAAAAGTGTGATATTACAGAATTCGGGAATACAGAATACGCAAATTCATTGAATTACCTCTTATATTCGAACTGAAAAACTTTCTTTAAAAGTTACATTTTTTTTACTGGAAATTGATCTTGATTTGAATTCGAAATACAGTAAAAAATCGCAAAAAACAACTTCGCGTATAGCAACTGTTTGAATAAAGCAACCGTTTTAATAACAACTGTTTTCACTTCAATTATATTATATTATTCGCAAAAAGCAATAAATATTATACAAAATAATAAATTTATGAATATACATAGAAATAGAAATGAATACAAATAAAAATAAACTTAATTTGCAAGAAAAAATTAATATTTTAAAAAAACTATAGAATGGAGAAAAACCTAAAGATATTTGCTAAATTTACAACATTTATTTTTCTTGTTCAACATTTTAATGTTTATGTTTTAAATTCTATTTTTATTAAACGTTATTCATTTGTTTCATTTAATTATTAAAAATTAATTTATTTTTGAGTTACTTTGCAATATATAGAGCATATTTTAAAAGTAAAACAATACTTAAAAAAAAATCATTTCCGAAATTCGACATTTGCAACAAAATTCAATTATAGCAACTTTTTTCAAAAAAAAACGATTCAGAAAAGTTGCGCTTTTCAAATTTTTATATTGGTTTATAAAATTTATAATTGCCTAGCTATAGGCTATATTTCAATATTATTTACATAATATGTTAAAATTTTATTTTACACTTTCATAATTTATTTTTACTTCTAATTTTTTGTTATAATTTCTCATTTCTATATAATTTTTAGTTTTTGAGAATGATGATGAAAAAACTTTTTTTTTTACTAAGATACTGAAAGCTAAACTTTAAACTTACGAAGCCGTTATATATTTTTTGAGTACATACCTATACTTAAATTTTTTGGGTAATTCTATTAAATTAGTCCAATCAATCCAGTTTTTATATTTGTATGCAATTTTTTTATATATCTCTTTAGTATCTATAGAATTTTATTATAAAATAACTTTTTTTATGTAAAAAAATCTGATTTAGAATTTTTTTTTTTAATTTTCTATATTTGGTTTAAATTAATTTTAGCACCATTTCCACACCGAATGCATAATTTTCTCCATTTTTTTCTTACACCTAGATTATCATTTTCCATATTTATCCTAGTTTACTCTTTCAATTGTCGAGAGTGTATTTGATTCGTGTTTTTGATTAAACATAATTTGTAATTCTTTTTTAATAGCGTTATCCTCAGCAAAACATATTGATCTATTATTCTGATTATTGAATATGTTAATTTTGTATATCCAAAACAATATTGGTGAATTTAACGTATACAATGTTGCAGGCCATTAATACATGAATACATCTATGAAGAATTACTTTTTGAATTTGTTACAAAAAAAAAATTTCTTAACTATTTCATATATAAATAATGTAATATGTATAAATATTTTGGGAATTTATATTTAATTAATATGTTTATTAGTCCTTTTATCCATATTGTATTGAACGTTTCTAGGTCTATTATAGGCAACAATTATTTTGGTTTTACTGGAAATTATTTTGATTAGTTTAGTTTTTTATTTAAATTCATTTCTTAATTTTTTAAACGTTATTCTAGTTTAATCTTAATTTACTGGAAGAAATAAGTCAACTTTTTTTACATGCTATTTAGAATATAAATAGAAGAAAAAATAGATGGGTGTGAAAATTAACGGAGAGGTAATGATATTAATTTCACTTTCTTCTATTACTTTTGGGATTATTTATATTATTTATTAGTGAGGATTCATTTAATTAATATATACTTTGGTGAAAATAAATATATTAAAAAATATTTGGATCTATAAAATAGTAAAAAACAGATTATTGATATTAAACTCACAAAAATTAAAAAGCAAACTGTTTTAATTAAAATTATGATATAAATTCTTATATCAAGTAATTAACCAAAATTTCAATAAAACGCTACAAACGCTATAAATAAAAATTAAATATTTCTATTACGCTTATTAATTTCATTAGAAATCTAAATTAGCTATATATTTCTTTAATTAATTACAACTTCGGTTAATATTATACTTTCAAACCGGATAGATTTGGATAGTTTTACTAATTATATAAATAAAATTATTTTTTTTACTAGACGCTATATACCTCTACAATATGATCTAAACATAAATTTATATAACAAGTAATAAGGAAAATTATCATGTTCACCATTTTATTACTTTGCCGTAAGATTAATCCATTTTACACTGGCCGAACTTTTATTTATTTTTTTATTTTGGTTTAAAAACCTGAAAAAGAACTCGTAATTCATTTGTGTCGAGTTCGGTCAAAGGTGTGATTCCAATGGACCGTTTCATATTTTTAACAAGCATCACACAGGGTTGAAAATGATTTGGCTCTTGTTTTTTTATGTGTACATTACATATACATATTTTTTTTTTTTAATCTGAACTGAGATCTTTCTTCATTTTTCTTTTAAAAAAAATATGTATTTAAGTTAGTTTTTATATTTTTATTAAAAAATATGTGAGCCATATTATATGCGGCGAACAAAGTTGAAAAAAAAAGTTGACGGTCATAAATCTTAAGTTAAAATGTTATTCAAAAAAAAAAAAGTCTGATTTATATTATTTTTTGGATCATGAAGCTATAGAACAACAATAAAATATGTATAGTTGTATATACTAAATACCTTTTTTTCAAAAATCACTCTTGAGGCAAATTTTTTTCAAAAATAATAATATGCATAACTAATATACTCGTTCATATATGAATAAACAAAAATATCAAATTTGGAGTTAAAAATCTCAGAAAATAACCAAACTTACTATATAGTCGAAGATTGTGGATTATCTTTTGATTGTGTTTGTTTTAACATTTTGAAGTTATGTTAATTTTTGATATATTTAAATATATTTTTTTTATGAAAGAAAGAAATTCTTCATCCCTGCAAATATGATAATTATTAAAGTTTCTCCGACGAGTATACAAAAATATATGTAAATGCTAATCTAAGAGTTTGTTGTGAAAACAATTATGAACCTCTTTTCGTTATTAATTTATTAGTTTGCTTTATTGTAGGTTATAAAAAAATTGATTTAAAATTAAAATGAACTTTGAAGCAATAGTTTGAATATAAGTAGTAGAGTTTGGTATAGTAGTAGTAAAATTTATAAACTGGAATTTTAGTATAGAAAAGAGTTAGAGTAATTAAGTCACTATCTCGCTTGTTATAACGATATCGAAATTATATATGTAATAAAATTAGTATAAGTTGAAATTTCAATAATTTTTGGTTCTGTTATATCGATGAAAAGCCAAAATTAGCATATAGTATGTATAGTGGTATATTCTTCTCTAAACGAAGTACAAAAGTAAATATACAATATAAATAATAAACCTTTTAAAAAATGTTAAATTTTAGAAATAAAAAGTAACGTTTATAATAATATTAACTATCCAACATTGCATATAAGAAATGTTCCTATTAATTTCATAGTATCGTTCAATTAATCATCCTATTTTGTATAAAAAATCTGTATACCTCATTATTTGTCCTTATAAATATAATTTTATAATAATCAGAGTAATATTGTTCGAAGTCAGGTTTTCAGGTTTTTTTATTTAATTTATATAAATCATTATATGAATAAAGAATATTTTTTGTCAGATTTTAAAATAATAAAACAAAAATGTGTCATGTTATCATACAGGGTGTGCCCAATTCTTTAAATCTGTTATTTTTTGTGACATTTGTCACAAATTAATCATGTTTCTCTGTATTATTGTATAGTTTTTATATGATAGCCATTCAGTGTCTGGGTTATAAATTTAAATTATTTTTTCACTTTAAAATCTCCATTTTAGGTAAAATTGATGATGCTTACAATTTCCTCTCTTTTTTTTACTGCGTAATGAAGATCGACATTGAATTATAATATAATTTCTTTGATTTTGACTAAGATAAATTTTTGGTTATGTTTGTATAAATGCAAAACATAATATTAAGATAAGTACCATATTAATTAAATTGAAATAAATAAATTCATGTAAAATTCATAATTTAAAAGAAAAATTATTAAATATTTAAATATTTTTTATTTATAAGAAATTAAAATCACCATACAAATTTTGAACCCAGTAAAAATTAACATATCATTGTATAGTTTCCATCATAATAATTAAAATCTTTTTATTTTGATAGAAATAATTTATAATTTGTGTGTTTATTATTTGTTGCTAGAGAGATGAATTAACTGAAGAAGTTAGAAATTTAGCGGATGAGAAATCTTTAATCTTAATTTCAAATATGTGTAAATAAAAGCATTATTGTTGTTACTTTAAGAAATATTAGCTAATTATTTTTATTAGCTACACTGTCTTTAACTTATATTACCTAAAATAATTCTATAGCAAGACTGCAGAATATTCCAACGAAAAAACCCAGAAAGATACGAGTAATCACTAAATCACATATAATTCTAAAATGTTGTCGCCTGAATAACTTTGACTCTATTCACGAAATCTTTACATTGACATAGGATTATGCAATATGTTTTTATTAAAGTGAACTGACTATAGCTAGAAAGTTATCGCTTGTTAAATGAAACAATTCAGTTTAGTAAATCTAACCCAAGTCATATTATTTGATTAACCGCTAGTTAAACTAAGTCTTACCTAATACCGCAATTGAATAACACCGATAATACTCCGGCATACTTTAATTTTGAGTTTGTAATTGTAATATTTTATTATAACACCCGCATACGAAATTCCGGTCGTTCAAATTTTATTGTATGAATTATCAAAGCAATTATATCTATCAGTTAAACCATGATATCTAGTCGACACAAATAACAATAATTTGACAATGAGATAAGTTTATGCTGTCATTGATAATATCTTTATAGCGAATAGCATATATCGTATTTTACACTTTCAGTATATGTATCGAAAAATCATTCTTGGGATATATTATAATCTGAGAGTATAGTTCAAATTATTTTTTATTAAATACCGGGTTTGCACTCAAAATTTAACTTTGAATTTAGCGTCCGAAATCTATGCAATTTATCGTTGGAGGTAAATTATTTTACATATAAGTGGTTGAACGGGATTTCACCCAAAAAACAAGTTTTTTTCACGGCTTCGAGGTCAGAGACTGACGCATAAACGAGGGGATTGTTAGGCTCAACATTTTCTAGAACCGCTTTAACGATTTTAATGAAATTTTACCGCTTTGGTTTCTTGCAACATCTTAACATGTTGATTAAAATTTTGAAGAAAGCACAGTTTGTTATACAGACATAAATTACTATTGGACATAACTACAAGTTATCTGCTTCCCTTAACAAATTTTTGTTATAGTGATAAGAAATTTGTCATGCCATATGAATACAGTGAATTATTATAAATTTAAACGTAATATGATAAAATAGAATAATATTTTATTAAATATGCAACAAAAATTACCAAAATATTAAATTAAAAATTAAATTATATTTAGGAACTTCAATAGCTAATTGTCCAGAGACTAATGCTTTTATAATATTTAAATTGCCGAAATATAGTCGATCCATTAGGTTAAGAATTTGCAAGGGGAAAGATTCTTCAAAAAAGCAGAAAAAATATAATGAGAATAACAAAATATTCAAAAAGTTAGGATACTTTTCTTGTAAACCGTTACAAACTTTTTTCACCCGCATATTCAACGATATTTATGTCTTTCATAAATTCATTAATAAATATAATTTCTTGAAATTATATATATATACCTGTTTTATGTATACTTTTTATGTATATATATCCATACATATTCTAAAAAAGCAAGAAAATACGAGCATGGAATAAATATAAAGGTTTTTTTATCGAAAATGTTTGCACAAAAAAAATGAGGCTTGGGGGTATAAAGATATAGCATGAAGGATTACTTGGTGATTTATATGGGATTCAAAAGAAATATGGCTAGAGTGTGTCGGCAATTTTTATTGGGGCATTTTAAAAAGGCACAAGTAAGATGTTCAGAATTCTTGTCGAAGAAAAAATATTTATTATTACATTATCACTTGTTTTTTTGTTTTTCTTGCAGATATATTTGGTTGTTTTTAGAGAGTATCATGCTGATAATTTTCATATTATGTTTTAAAAAGCAAGAAGACAACACAATTACATTCAATTTCAATAATGTTTAATATTGAAAATATAATGAATTTTAGGTTTACAAATCAAAAATACAGTTAAATAATAAATAATATTGAAAACAAAATAAAATGGTTAAAAATTATCTTTTAATTTTTTTCATGTCTTTTCTTTTTAAATAAAACAGAATAATAGATTAACACATTTTCTAAACTTAAAAACTAGCATATTCCATAAAATTAATTAACTTATTGTTTTGAACATGAAAATTTTGGAATAGTAATGTGTTATATCTATTACAGGAAACTCACATTAAAATTTGAATTTTTCCAATTTATTATAATAGCACTTTTATTCACCGCAGTTACTAATTACAATGCATATGTTTTTTTGTCTCTTATTTATGTATTGCCCAGAACAAATATAATTTTCGAATGCAACTTGTCACCTTGCTTGTCAAATTCAAAACAGTTTAAACAACTTAACATTACTACAAGTTTTGAATATAAAAATATTTAACTGATTTTATAATTAAAGACTTTATTTATCTGCATTCATAAATATTTTGCACATAAATCCTAGGCGCATGCGAAACAAAAAAAAAAAATTGAATGCATTCATGATTTGGTAAGTACGAGTATGCTTTGCTTATTATTTATTATAAAAATTCTGAACAGGTAAATCCTTTATTGTTTCATTGATTTGAACAATTAAATTATATATTTCATTAGAATTCATAATGCGTATAGGAAAATATATTTCAACATTTGCCAACAAAATTCAACTAAAAATGTTTTGTTTTTGAAATGCAAATTCCATTAAATTTACCACTCCTCTGTAAATGAAATAACAATCAAGAATAATATTTTATTGCACATACATAATAACATGAAGCATTGAGTATATAATACGACAGGAAAGAGTGCCTTATTTTAGGTTTTATATCAAGTTGATAATTAGATTCGGATTTTGTGAGTGATACAATTAAATATATAAGTATTAGTCTAATCAGATTTGTATGTTTTAACGTTATAATGTAATTAATATAAATCGAAAGGAATAAATTGAAAATGTTTATTATTACAGTGTAAAATTAAAGCTAGCATGTAATACATTTTTTTTAAATTTATCTGTCGAGCAAACTATAATAAACTTATTAAAATTAATTTTTATTTCATATTATTTGACCTTGCTAGTTATGATTCCAAAATCTTTTTCAATTAGCAAAATTTACTTGTTTTTAAAATCCTTCCAGTATTTCCACTTGTGTATAAATATATTTTTCTTAAAATATATACACGCTATCCCCCTAACTTTTTACTAATCCCAGAGAGCTGTAATACTCACTTGACCATTTTGTGGGTTGGACGCATTTATTTGTACTTTGTTCGGATCGCTTGAACAAACAAACAATTCATTAACTTTGCAGCACCCTATTTCCAACCCACATAGGACAACGAAATCAAGGAAGAGATAGATGAGATGGAATGAAGAGTGCGAGATCTTAGAAAAAAATTAGAAAATGGTACCTAGATCATTTTCTGAAAATCATTTTTGTCATTAGCTAATTTATTATGTGCGAAATCCCATTGATATTGATTAATATTTGAAACATTATTATATAGTTACAGACAAATTTATAATATATCCTTAAAATTAAAATGTTGTTTAATGCGGTTATCTATAATATTTCAGCATAAATGTCATCTTATTATGATGTTCTATTAGATTAGATTTAATCTAAATTTATAAAAGCTATGAGAACTTATCTAAAAATAGCTGTATTTAACGTTGAAAACGCTCTTATTTTCTCAAGCTTATGCACATTAATGCTATGTTATGCACATAATTTATTGATTGATATTTTCGATTTAATCTGTACATATTTAATAAAAAAATTGGTCAAACATGGAAATTTTGTGAACTACATAATATAGTAACAATTTTACTAATGTATCAATTACCTAATAGTTTTCCTTAGCAAAATTTTAGGTAATTAATAACGTAATAGTATTATGTAAATAATTTTCATAACTAAATTTCAAAAAATAATTGTTTATAAATTAATTGTAAAACACAGTATAAATACAAAAGACGGTTAACAGCTTTTTCATCATAGAAGAAATGCTCCATATATTTTGTTCCACATTGTATTATAACTTTTTATTTATTATAGTTTTTGTCCGTTTAAAAATTGAATGATATATGTGCACATGAGAATTTTAGCATAAGTTTTACAAAATATAGTAAGTACTAGATATAATTATGTTTTTTTAATTTTTAGTAGTTAAACTACCTACTTATAGAGACGTTCTACTTAGTTATAGTATCTACCAATCAACAATTGAAATATAATCTTAAATTTATCCAGCAATGGAAATTTAGTATTAAACCGCTTTGTAACTTAGTTTACGCTGACTTAAACATTTTACTGGAAATAATTAAAATTTATTAGTAAATTATTATTTACTTAAACCTCGAAATATTACTCACATTCCTAATTGTTTTGGTTTTTATATCTAAAACAATCGTCGTAGGTCTTTCTTTGGCATGACAATATTAATAATAATCTTATGTGAACTGAAAATTAAAATTGAGGAATAAAAATTGATTAAAAGTTAACGCCAGTCATCAATTAGAAAAATGTATTATGGCTTAAATCAAATATGCATAAATGTTTCGACCACACATTATAAATAAAATTATAATAGATAGCAAAAAAATTGTAAATGTAATTCTTCCGCTGAATATTAATAATACTTCACGTTCATCTAATATCTTTCCAACGTTTATTAACACAAAAATCTTTCCTATTGTTGTAGTTTCTTATATTTGGGTAGGAATAGACAATGCGTTTACTGATACAACATTATAAATATATATAAAAAGATATAATATCTTTTATGTAATATAATATCTCTATATTACTGCTAAATTATTGCAATAATAAAACAATAATTTCCCTAAAGTGGTCTAGTTTAAGGCCAAAATTAGAACAAACATTGTGTAGGACCACCTGTGACCAACAACCACCTGCCAATATTCTGTTAATAATTAACTGAAGTTACGTTATATATATATATGTCTTATATAACCTTGGCGATATACCGATTATAAATATAATATTTTTATGCAGGAAGAACTATGTAACGAGAAAATAGAGCACATCAAATTGTTGCATAAACATACTACAAGTTTGTCCTTCAACATTTTATTAGTTAGTATTTTAAAAGATGAAAATATGTTATCTTTTTAATAAATTGCAAATATTTTTCAAAGTACTAGTGATTATTAATACCAGGTAAATCATAGTTCTGAAGGACAAATTTTTATAGCCATCCTGGAATTATTTATGACTGTTTTTATTTTTATTTTTTTGGAAATTGATAAGTTTTAATCAGTTTATGATCCATGGAAAGTAATATAAAACTTACATTAATTTTAGTTCCTTGTTAATTTATATTTTATATCTGGAAAAGTTTTTTTTTTTTAATATAGATAATTATATTAACAATTTTAACATATTTCGTATTTTTTTATTTATTAATAAATAACAAGGTACAAACTTAAATCTATTATATTACAATACATTGATTATTTTTAATTTTTTTTAAATTAAGTTACATAATAAAAAATTACTTAAATAAAATAAAATTTACATTATTTGTGACTAGAATTTAATTTATATACATATAAAGATAATACGTATGTAATGATTATGTGGAAATGAGTATACAAATATTTAAAGTAATATTATTATAAAGTCGTAAATAAATAAATTTGTTTATTTAAATACTTATAAATGTTAGCATTAACTTAATAGTAAGTGATGTTATAAGATTAGACTTGAAAAAATGTTTCGGGATGTTAGAGAAGCATAGTTGTGGCTACTATGTATGTTGAAGGTTATGAAACATCTGTTAATCGTTTCATTCTTGGCATATTCTTTCGTGTGCGACTATGCTTTTAAGAGGCTGGTGTGTCTTGTACGTCTGAGAACATCATTAAATTTGACTCTATTTACTATAGAAAATACGTCAATATTACCCTTCAATACGCGAAATGTATAAAATACGATGTGAGCACTGTACGTGGAAAATGGAATGATATTAAGTAATTTAAGTCTAAAATTTAAGTAAATTAGCAAAATCATTTGGATTATGTTAGTCACGCAATGCAAAAAAGAGAATTTTTTTTTTATAAAACCAATGGAGCAGTGTATCAAAAATATGGTACACTATTTTAATTCACTAATCACAGAGAAACTATATCGAATTAAACTTTTTAACATTCAGGTCTAATTTATTAGAAATACACCACTTTTATAGGTCCTAAAATTTATGTTGAAGGAAGATAGCATCAGACAATTAGCAAAATTTTTATAAAATTTGAAGTTATCTACATGAAAAAAAAGTGATATGTGGGATACCTGAATGACGATCCTGAATGAAGATGTTAAATAGAATGGGTATTAAGTGATTTCTTAGAGGAACTCCTAATGTGACATTTATAGTAGATGAGATGAGTCGTTGGAATCTTCTTTAAAAAAAGCTATTTATATATATTTATAAGTTTAGTTTTTCAGAAGTTGTGTTAAACGCTATCCAAAATTTTGCTAAAGTAAGGGTACATAGCATCTATCTAGTGGCTATTTTCTATATTACATATAGAATGTCCGAAACGAAAAGCATTTTTTTTTTCTAAAACTATGCTGCTGTTCATTTTATAGTGGAACTTTGGTCACATATCAATTTTTCAAAAAACTTCGGTATAGATGATAAAACAACAATAATTTTTCTATTGTTATCTATATTTTGCATTTGTCACTTTTATAAATAAGTATTAAAAAGGACGATTTTTAGTCAAAAGCGAATATACCAAGATATAGAGATTTATTAAAAATTACGGTAAACGTATTGATAATTGTTATGTACAGTAGTACAGTTGTGACGGAAACTAGGCGGTATTAAATCTAGTTCAGACCCTGGTTCTGGTTCACAATACAAAGATTTCTTCAACCTATTTATTGACTTTTTCCATGTTGCTGACCAGTTTATTTATTTTGCTACTGTTGTAATCTAAAAGGTTAATAAAATACTAAAATTATAAAAAAAATCTTTCCGCCAGTACGAATTGTAGTTTTTCCATTATTTTGTGAAATACATTATTGATTAAAAATTTGATATTTTGAAATGAAAACGTATATATATAAATTTAACTGAGGATTAATTTCTTGATATTTTATTTTCATTTTGTCACAACACTATGCAGTAATCATTACTTAATAACATTTCATAAGAAAAACTATCGTTTTTATATATTGCTATGTAATTAAAGTTTACCGAAATAAAGATTCTGGTTACCGAAATATATACTTGGATTTTTGGATATATAAATTTATTCCACAAAAATGATATTTTCACTATTTGGAAGATTTAAAACGTGTTAATAATTGTATTTTTTTTTATATTATTAATATTATTTAAAATTAAATAAATCGTTAATTAAAATTTATTTTTAAAAGTAAAATAATGATGTATACTTGGAGATTTAAAGTGGTCAATTTGTCAAATAGAAAACGTGTGATAAGAATGGTTGATAATTTAATAAAACCCCAAACTATTTGTAAAAGGAGGCATTGAACAACGTTGAATCACCTTTTTGAATTTCTGTTATATTTGGGTTGAGACAAAATTAGAAACGTTGCGCAATACATTTAAAAAAACATTATCCTCTTAGAGTAGGTCTGTAATGTATGATATCTAAATAGAAAGAACCTAATCATAAATATTCTCGATTTTATTGCTAATTCCGCAGTTCGTTAACGATAAGGAGTTGTTTTTCATAGATAAAGTGTATAATAGTATTATGAAGAAAGTATTTTCTAAGTTTTTCATCGGATCCCCGACAAAATGGGTGCAGATTGTTTTACAAAAGTATTTCCTACGATAACTATATACCAAATAGTATACTCTCATACAGCAAACCCGGAGTTAAAATTTTTAGTGAAACCGAAACACTTCAATAATCTCGGCATTATAAGCACTTCAAATTTAAATTTATTGCACTTATAAAAATGGGGCGCATTCCCGAAGCAAAATATTTTGTGTTCTAGATCATCTTCTTCTTCTTAAGATGCCTATCCTCTGTGGAGGTTAGTCATCATCCCCTGGATTTTGTCTCTGGACTGCGCTGCTCTTAGAATTTCAATCGCCAACATTTTATACCGTGCTTTATTGAAAATTTCTTCTGAATATACATTGAAGAGTAACGGTGACAAAATACACCCCTGCCTTACGCCTCTTTTTATATTTATTGTTCCCGTTGTACCATCTTCTGTTTTTACTTTCGTAGATTGGTTCCAATATAAAAATTCAATTATCTTAATGTCTTTTTCATCTAGGTTTTTCCGTTTCAGTATTTCCAGCATCTTGTCGTGAATCACTTTGTCGAACGCTTTTTCAAAATCAATAAAACATGCTTGAATACTGACGTTCATTTCGTTGTTTCTCTGATTCAATATATTTAAAGTGAACAGTGCTTCTCTAGTACCTAACGCTTTACAGAAACCAAAATGTGTTTCACCAATTCTTTCTTCAAGTTTTTTATATATTCGGTTTTGAATTATTTTTAAGAAAAATTGCTAGCCCTGACTCATTAGACTAATGGTACGATAATCAGCACACGATGTTTCATTACTTTTTTTCGGTAACCTTATAAAGATTGATTTTAACCACTCTTTGTGAATGATATCTGTACTATAGATTTTGTTAAATAGATACGTTAGAATTTTAATAGCTTCATCATCCAATAATTTATAAATTTCATTAGGAATCTTATCCGGACCAGTAGCTAGACAGTTTTTTTGAATTTTTGATGGCTAATCGTACTTCATCCTCTAAGATATCGTACCCTTCTTCGCTGTATGCAGTTGACATTTGGGCACGAGTATCTTTAAAAAATTCTACTATATATTTTTACCACAGTTCTAGTCTTTTTTCGGCTAGACTTTTACATCTTTGTACCATAATTTTTCTTCCTCTCTGTGTTGGATACCTCTTTAATTTTCTTGTGTAATGATAAACTGTTATTCTGTTTTTCTAAATTTTCTATTTCCGTGCATTGACCTAACCAAAACTTAATTCTCGCTTTTTTGATCTTCTTGTTTATTATTCTATTTATATTTTTGTTGATTTCTGTTTTTCCAGTTTCTTCTTTCATTCATCAATAGTAATATCTCGTTGGTCATCCATATTTTTTTCGCTGTATTAGTACCGCAATTCATCACTCTTTTACATAAATTCACTAGTGGTGCCTTGAAATGATTCCATTTCTTCTCAATATCTTCTTCTTCCACAATAATATCTTTAACTGCTTTCAAATCTTCATTTATCAAATTCTTTATTGTGGTTTTTGTCTCAGGATTATCAAGCGCTTTAAGATTAATATTCTGCTTTACGTTCTTTTTTATTATTTTCTTTAATTTTATATCGATTCTGGCTACTAGTGCATTGTGATCTGACTAGATTTCTGCACCCCGGTAAAATTTTTGTACCTAGAATTTATTAAAATATAATCGAATTGATTTTTGACCCTTACCAATTTTGGCGTTGAAGACACTTAGAATAATTGTTATTTCTTCTTTTTTTACTAATTTACACATTTGTTCTAAGTCGTTGTAGAACTCTTCGCAGACTTGATCTTCACTATCAGCGGTAGGAGCATACACTTGAATTACATTTAATTCACCTTATTTTGTTTTCATCTGTATCATAATTATTCTTTCGTTTTTTCTTACAGGGTTGAGTACTGAGGATTTTAAGTGTTTACTCAACAATATACCTTATCACACCATCATATGTTAAATAGTTATTTTCGGTTACTTCTCCCCATCCACTCCAATGCATTTCACTGATACCCATTATGTCGACTCCAAGTCTGCTTTTCTCAACTTCAAGGTTACTTAATTTACCAGGATTTGACAAACTTCTTACACACCATGTTGCTATTCCCTTTTTCCCTTTTGTTGGGAAAACAACAACAAAAGCTGTCCCTTTTGTTGTTGTTGATATTGTTGGTTTTGCTATTGTTGTTACTGATGTTGATTTTACTGTGGTTGTTAATGATGCTATTGTTGTTGATGTTGATGTTGATGTTGTTGTTGATGTTGATGCTGTTTCGTTCCTGTTCGTTACCGGTTAATCAGCTTTTGATTGACTAATTTGACATGTGGAATATATATATACGTGAATGATTACGGCACTCAATCATTCAGGCTCCTTGAATAATGGTAAATGCTTCTTAATATGTCACTGTGAACTTAAAAATCACCCACATATAACTTGACTATCAACCGACTAGATGTGTAAATTCTGTCAACACGATGATGAAACTATGTTGGAGTAAGGCATTCAGGAGAAGACGATTTTCACATATCGAAAGCTGTATTAACACTTCTGTGGAAACGTGACTACTATAGTCAGTAGTACCATACATACAATTAGAAGATACATCACAATAAGCCCAGATGCTGCAGTGATTAGGACTGTCTGTGGCTCGCACTAACTCTAAACCTAACTTAGCCAATAAATAATAGATCATTACAGAATATACCGAAACTGTTATATGGATGCTCTTCTCAGATATTTTTACAGTATATAAAAATTAGAATTTACATTATGTACTATTATATAAAATTTGGAAAAATGTACTTTTTTGGAACAGTACATTATAAATTATATATAAATATATAAACTAAAAGATAAATCAAAATGCCACAAATTCAATACTCTCTACTAAATAACAAATGAAATGGCTAGTAGTAATAGTACTTATTTATATTTAACAAACTTAAATTTAAAATAGTTGATTTTGTATTAAAAATATATACAATATTATTATATGAACAGAATTGATAATATATGTTTATATAATTTAATTTTTCGTAAAAATACGTAATTTTGAACTTAGTGTTAAATTATAATGAAATTTTAATACTTTCATATTTTTGTTTTATTCAAAATTTAATAAATGAGCGAGCAATCAATTGATGCGTAGAAATATAATGTATTTTTGTATTTTACAGGAAGTCTGTTCATTAATATAAAATCGGATATTCAAATAACTTACTCAACAAAAAAAAAAAAATTACAATTATTAAAAAATAATTTAATTTGGATTAAACCAAACAAAATAATTTTATTTTTCTTTATATTTTTGTGTAGTTTCAATTTCAAAACCATCTATCAGAAAGAGTCAGCTAAATCTCTTCTCAAAATAGTTTCATGTATGATTTGCCAAGCTAGTTGAGAATGAGTTTTAAATCGCCAAATTTATAATATATTCCGAAATGTCAAAATTTATAACCTTGCCTTCAGATCTGTAACCATCAAGTAATTTCAGAAAATATAAAAATATTTTATACAATTTTTTTAAATATCGTTTAGAAAAATTTCTTAACATAATTAAGGTAAACTTTTATTATATTTAAATAAGATTTTTCTTGTAAAGACTTAAAAATTATATTTATTTGTACCTGTTTTTTGCGATATTACCTAACCTGTAACATTCTTATAGTCAGGGTCAGCCATAAAATTTATGGCTTTCCTACTAACATTAAATACATTTTTATTATTGAAACTAACAAATTCAAATCAGGTAGAATTATTAAACAAAAATGTACTTAATGTAATATTAATTTTGCTTTTAAATCGAATTACTTTTTATAATGATGAGTTTATTGTTAAGGATACTTTCATGCAGTTGAGTAAAACGATATTATTGCTTAAAGGATAATTTAAAGTTAAATTTTAGTGCAATTTGAAATTATTACTTTGCATATTCAGTAATTTAATCACTAAATATTATTTTGTTATTATACTGAGTGATTAATTTGATATCATTCACTAAATGATTACACAGAGCATTATTTATTTATTTATTTGTTTTGTCATATTAGACAACATTAATATAAAAAATACAAAGTTTATAACATTAAAGAATAAATTATTTTATAGTTTCAAGAACCAAATGTCGAAATGAAGATTTCGATATATCAGTGCTGTAAAATCTGGAAAATTGATTGAAAGCTCTGGAACATCTGTTGAAAGGTTCCTTTGCACAGTAGTTTGATCTGCATTTCTTTTCTAATAAAAATTTACGGTTTCGTAACCTTCTAGTGCAAGTATTAATAGTAATTTTCCTGCATATGTAGTCTGAGTTGATGTTGTTACTGATCAGGTCATAAGCAAACATAGCATCTAGAAGTAGTCGTCTGCTATGCAGTGATTTCATATTTATTAACTGTAGACGGCTAGTGTAAGGAGGGCGCTGGTAAGTACTACGATCCCAAGGTAAACCTCTAAGGGCGAATATTAAAAATTGTTTCTGCACAGACTCTAATCTTTGAATATCACACGCGTACATCGGTGACCAAATGACGCTGCAGTACTCCATGATAGGACGAACATGTGAGCAAAAGAGTGCTTTAGTGACATAGGGATCATTAAATTCTTTAAACATTCTTTTTAATGAAACCATTAACCATCCATACTACTACTAATGATTATGTTATGATCCGTTCTTATTAGCATTAGTGTAACCTATAAAACTATGTTTTTAAATTTAATTCAAAGTTAAAAAAAAAAAATATTTTAATTAAAATTATTTACAATGCATAGAAATATTTTTTTTTTTTTTTGTAGATTATTATTCAAAATATTTTATTATGCAATCATATTTTTTGAGATAATTGTGTTAAGCTTAAACTATGCTATAATAAAGTTAGTAAAAACTAAATGATAAACAATTCTAGAGATGCACTTTTCTTACTATATTTATTCAAAAACTTATATTGGGGTAAATATACATATATAAAAACGGATTTATAGCAGGAGAAAAAAAATGCATTAGAAAATATAATAAAAATACCAGGAATTTTTTTTTCAAAATTTCGATTCTATAGCAAATTTTATTAATTTTAATAAATTGAAACAAAATGAATGTTAAAATAATAATTGTACATGATGAATTTTATAATCTATAGATAAATTGTGCTAACTATAAAAATAATATAATATATTTTTAAATGTAAAAATAACAAAAATCATAGCAATCATATTTATATGCATATTACTGAAATTATAACTTAAAATGTAATATCATGAATTATGTAAAATTGAACTTTATATAAACAATGTTAATTTAGTAAAATTAATTTTAAAAAGCTAAGTCATCAATTCATTATAACAAAATAATTGGAATAGTAAAATATTAGTAAGAATCGTGTAAAAAATTGAATACTGTGATACTGTTTAAATTATATGTCAAACAAATTTGAATTTAAAATTCTATTAATGAAATTGATATATCAATCTTTTGCACTATTTATCAATGATGGCCCATTTTTTATCAGTTTCTTCACTTGTTTACCGAAGCAAATACATTTTGCATATTACTAGATTTATCTGAAATAACAAATAAAATAATAAATTTAGTTATCGAATACCTACTTGAAAGTTTTCAGAAATTAGTCCTTCAAATTTCAGAAAAATGTCCTTAGGAAATGTTCTATTAAAAAGAACAGTTTGCACTTTTTTTGCTGATATTTTCATTTCTAAATGTTATATACATTATAATATTGCATTTTATATTATTTATCTGAATATATAGATTCTTAATCGGGTGCCATAGTTTATTATATAAAAAGAGATTTCTAAAGGAAGTGCCTTCAAGTATTATGTTGACATTTTTTTTTATAAAATTCTATTTGACAGTTTTCCAATTTATGTATATATTTTTTTGAAGACAAACGGGTGTTATTTAAGACGCCCTTTATTTATGTAACTGAATAAAAATATATACAAAATTATCGCTAAATAAAATTCAACATAACAAGTTTTTATGTTATATAGTAAAAAATATCAGATTTTATTGTAAGTAAATATATTTTATACATAACTTCAATTATGAACTTTGGGTGTTTTCTTAGTATGTAGTGTAGTGTATTGTATTAAGTAGGTTAGTCTAGCGATAAAAATTGCTGCTTTTTTAGATTATTCAGTGATGCTGCCAAATTTTTCGTCGAGATAAGGATGAGTTGTCAGCCTAAGAACTATAAATCTTATTATAAGGATACCGAAAGTAGCTATATATATGGCTGCTTCAGTTTGCTATTTTCTATACTGATTTATTATTTTATTTTTCGTATAAGTCGAAATATAAATTCATAGTTTTATAAGAACTAAGAATATATAAGAAGTTCAAAAATACTATATGGAACTGTATTGGTAAAAAAAAAACTCTAATAAATTTCCTTTTAACTTAAGCGAGCGGGCGATTTTGCGAACTAATACATAATGTTGTACTCTTTCTACAACTTTTGGAGAAAAAAAATATATATATTAAGTATACAAATATTATGTGTATATAGTTTTTTTCATTTGAAACATTTAGTGAACTGTGGAAAATTGGTTTCCTTAATATTTATGTACTCATCTACATAAAACTGCTTAAGAAGAAGAAAATTGTGAGTGAAAAAAATATAAATAAATCTATAAATATAAAAGTGTGTGTATAATATATATAAAATATTTTCGCGTACAAAAATATAATACTGAGATATTTTCGTATGTAAATTATATTTCTCTATTGGAAGATTCATATACAACAACAATAATACTATGACTATTTGTTGATGATAAAATGTAAAAAAATATATATATAAAAATTTGTATAGCATATACCAAATAATAATGGTGGGCAATGGAATTTACTAAGAGGTGTTGCGACGAAGTTGAAGGAAAGGTATTTTACTCAAACTAACAATAATATGCTCCAACAAAAAAATCCAGAAAGAAAATTTATATCCTAGTTGTGTGATTGCTTGTTCGTTTGCTTTTTCTCCGCATTATACCAAAAAGTACAAACTAAGGGAAAAAAAATGTTTAAATTTTCCTCAAAAGCGTGTTTAGTTGTATATTTATGTATATATAAATTGATATGTGTGGTATATATATATTTCAGAAAATGTTTTCGTTCTATAGTTCTACAAATATGGTGGCATACACACATATACTTTCAGAGAGATAAAGCAATAAATTCTGTCAGAAATTTAATTTGGTCATAAATCTTTTTCTAGCGCTTTGGTATTCTATATTATTATTATACAGAAATATACTATATGGGGTTTCTCTTTTTAAATGTGGCTTGTATTATACTTCCAATTTTTTTTTTTTAATAAAAGTTTTTTTTAGGGTTGTATACCTTCAGGCTATACATCTTCTTTTACTATAGGCTCAGTCGCATCCCCTTCTTATCATAAGGTTTTTTTTTTGTTTGTTATAAATTTCTCGAACATCTTTAACCTACATATTTTATATAACCATCATTTAAATGAGATTACTTTTTCCCAATGTCATTTTTCGATTTCATATCTTTTAATGTCCTTAAAAAAAAAATTGCTTGAATCATTCCTTTTTTAACCTCTTATAACAATAAGAGGTTAAAAAAGGAATGATTAAAGCAATATACGTTAACTTATAATTTAAAAACCTAAAAATTATAATCCATCAAAAATGTTCTCTTGCAAGTAATAAATACTCGAATCGATAATTAATCGTATAACGAAAGTGTGAAGCATATTATTAAGTCAAATGAAGAACAAGAAAGTTATTATTAAATCTTAAATAACGCACCACATAAATAAAGTAACATAAATATACTAACTAGAAGGTTTACTGCATCAGCTCAACTTATGAAAATTATTAATTTTAATTAAAACAATGGTTTCTATAACAATTATTGTATTTCTTTTTTTCTTCTGTCATTATAATTAACATAACCGAACCGCTAATTGCTAAATTTGTGCATACATTATACGATTTTTCATAATCACACAAAATTAAATTCTAACACAATGAGTTACTAAAAATGTAATGAACTTTAGAAATGACTCAACAAATTAGTTCTAAAATACCGTCGGTTTCCACACATGCTACTAATATAATTAGTATTGTGATACAATCAATCAATCAATCTGTGGCACTACAGCTCCTTGTGAACCTTGGCCTGACGAAGTATGTTCCTCCAATCCTCTCTATTTTGTGCTACAGAGTACCAATTTGGCGCCCCTATTTGCATCGCATCATAGTTTATACCGTCTACCCATCTCAGTTTTGGACGTCCGGCTCTTCTTCTACCATCCGGTCTGGCGTGAAAGATACGTTTCACTGGGTTAGTTTCCTCCATTCGCGCTACATAGCCCGCCCACCTGAGCCTATTAAGTTTGATTGTAGCAACTATCTCAGTGTCGTTATATAAATTATAAAGCTCGTTGTTGTACCGGATTCTCCATTCGCCGTTTTCGCAGACGGGCCCATAAATTTTTCGTAGGATCTTCCTTTCGAAAACACCGAGGATGCTTTCATCGCTTTTGCTCAGAACCCAAGATTCGGAACCATATAATAGTACTGGTCGTATTGTTGTTTTATAAATGAGTAGTTTCGTGCGTTGCGTAATTCTCCGGGATCTAAGTTGTTTATGTAGACCAAAAAAACCAGTGCCAAACAGGTGATGTTTGCTATGACAACTATAATAGACATCATAATAATTTTTTTGGATAATTCCCTCGCCTGTCCATCTAATTTCCTGAATCGCTGTTAGGTCTGCTTTATATTTACTTAGCGTATCTGTTAAAGATTTAAGTGCTCCTGCATTCCATGTACAGAGTCCTTATGTAAGAGTCCTTACATTCCATGTACATAATTTAAAATCGTAGTCCTTATTTCGTTTGCTAGTTCGTAACCGTTGATTCGAGTTTGATCCGAGGCTTCTAACTTCATCACTCCTAATATACATATTTTTTACGGGTTGGATTATTAGTCCTACGCCAACCTCGTTTGCGGGTTGCGCTGGTACCGAGGGACGAATGGAGTGCCGGAATTGTTCTATCGTCGGCACCGCAATTGCAATCTTAGCCTGCGTGGGTGCAGTTTCCAGGGGCCACCGCGAGGAGGTGTTGCAATCACTTGACTAGGAACTTAACAGTTGCGGCACTGGGTCAGCGACCGGTCAGAGCTTTCCCTGTTAATCCCAGTCCAGACCCCTGATAGTATTGTGATACTAAATTAATTATTATCAAATAGTAATTTTAAATTAAACTTGTTTATTATGATTGGTTGGTTTAAGTGGCGCATCCCATACAACATGACGGTTACCCCTATCAGCGAGTTAGCACTGTTTTGCAACCATAATGACCACCAGATTTGACTAATATAGGGATTTTAGATCCACCTTGTCGTATTGAGGAAGCGTACCATATCTATAGATTTCTTAGTCGCTAGATAGTTAAAGTTGTTGAGTTCATACCCTGGGCACTTACATCAGGTGAAATTGACTACTGCTTCTTTTTATTCAGTTGTTCGCAGCTTTATTTCAGTTGTCCTCAGCTTGTTGAATGGAATGTCTAGTCTGGTTGCATGTTCGACACATTCTTAGTTAACACAGCTGTTGTGTGTTTTGTTTCTGTTGTACAATAGCCGCATCTTCTTGTACATACGGAAGGTGGTTAAGTCTTTCCACCAGGCGTTCGCGAAGGACAAAATTGTTGCTTGGCTAACTGCCACTATTGCAATACTATTTTATGAGTGCTGACACTTAAACAGTGTAGTTCTCGACAAAGTTTTCCTTAAATAAATAAATTTAAAATAACTAACTTCATTTAATTCATTTAACTTTTTTTATCTTCCGTAACTCCAAAAAGGTCTACAGACTCTTGAAAGTGGTCGTTTATTTTCTTTTTTATTATCAAATGATGAATACTATTATATATTTTTCATTACTTTGTTTAATTAATCAATATTTTCATTTTATAATTTAAATATTTTAATACTTTATTAACAACTATTATTGAACCTTACATATCTGGCAAAATGATAAGCCGTTTTATTAAGCAAATTTAATGTGTTCATCAAAATCAAAGTTTAAGTTAATAAACCCACACTGTACTATTTTCAATTATAACAAAATAGATCCTCATTCAGTGGCCGTAATGATTTGATTAGTGATTAGTAACATTGGGGCTAGGCCATTAATTGAAATATACTATGGCTAAATCTATATTGTGTATCATAATCTTTCACCTGTAATAATTTTGGATCCAGAGTACTAGAGTATATTTCCTATAGCCACTGGTTGAGTGGAATATAAATTGAGTTTTCATTTAGATTTCGAATCTGTACTTTTCATTTGTGACCAAAATTAAAGTACGAAGGTTAAATTATTCTATAGTTGCGAGTTGCTGACTCATCTGTAGTTGAGTTTTTTTACGATTACATTTCCTTATACACGTATATAATGGTTATATTATGATTAGCTAATCTTTTTATATTTTCAATTACATTGTTCGGAATTCGTCGAAAATTTTAATTTTAATCCTGATCCTACATAGATCACCATGGATATACAATTTTTATGGATAACTATAACTTTGATTTGGTATTGAAGTATTTTCTAGTAATTTCACCAAATTTTCCTCCTACCGCATTTCAAGAATGTATTTAAAAACTATAGAAAACTTATAGTATTCGAAATTATCGAAAAGACACGTTCATTTTGTTGCTAAATATAACCATTCCTTAAATATAACCATTCCTAAAATAAGCTAATATAGAAAATATATTTAATTTTCGTATACTATGTTACATATTATAAAATATAATAAAAAATATCTTACTTTTTCAGAAAGGACCAAATAAATCACAAAATAATATAAAGCAGCTTTACTGTAAAATTGCGTGACCTTGGCTAATTAAATTTTCTATTGTATTCCTTTTGTGTGTGGCACTAACACTATAGCATCATTACCTTTATAATCGAATTGATATATTGTCCATTTTTTGGGTGCTGAGATTACAGTTACGCTATTTAATCTTGTACATAATTGAAAATAAAATGATACGAACAACCACATATGGTATCCATAGATGCACAATAGAATATGAAGTTATATATATATATATATTATATATATATATACATATATATATATTATATATAAACGAATATTTAAGAAATTAAATATGGTGCCATCAACCCTTCTGCATGTTTTCTAATTTTTTGGTATAGCCAAAAGTAATGGTTCCGTTTGTTACACGCACAATTAGATTTAGTTTTCAATTTTCTTAATTTATTACTTTAGTAGGATTAGGTACATTTAGCCCGTTTATAATTTAGAAAACTAAAAATAATATTTTGTATTATGTTTATACATATGTTTATAAAACATGCAATATTCGAAGGAATAATATTCACTTGATTTCGAAATTAAATTATTGTAATATAAATTTTGCAGAAAAATAAAGTTTTAATATAATTTTTAATAAATTATTACACAATTTGTTTTTTTAGTTTTAATACTCTTTATTATTTATATTACTTTTATCAACTTTAAGAAATACAGAATATTAATATACCTAACAATATAAATTCAAAGACAATATAATAACTATGGTTAGGTAAGTTTCTCCTGAAAATATTAGAATTTATGTGCTTTATCATGTTAATGTTTATTATAAACATATTATATTAAAGCAAAACATAAAGATATTCACTTTAAATTCTTAGAATGCATTTGTGATGAACTTCTTACTACTTAATAGAACACTAAAATAGTAGAATTATTCTATATTTTATATGGATGCAAATCTTATATAATAACATTAATCTTATTAAACGTCACTTTTCTCTATATGATGCATATAACTATATGTTTATACTTAGAATTCGTTTCCACATTTACTTCTATAACTACTACTGGCCGTGGTGATTAATTACAATAAAACTCACAATTTAATATTATATACATATGTATACATATGTATGAATATGTTAAGATTTCTCTTGCATAATATTATCACTCAATTCATCATTTCTCAGGTTTATAAATATGTATAAGTGCTTGAAACATTACATTATGTACAAATTTACTATATGTTTTTAATATGATTATATATATATACTCCAAATTTCATCTCATTTACATGTTGCTTAAGTAATGTTAATCAAGCTCATGCATTTTAAAGCATATAAACTAGTTTTAAAATACAAAAATATAGTAATCTACAAATATTTTGCTTTGCATTAAATTAATAAAATTAACAATTGACTAGTTATGAGCTTGGCAAAGAAAATTAATTATTTTAATAAAAGATTACAAGAAGAAACATATTTTTGAATACAAATGTATAAGGTTTTTCATAAATTATAAGTATTACATTATAGTTAGTTATAATTCGTCCTTTAATTTTCCAAATAACAATATTTCTTTTAAGCACAAAGTGTAGTCTGTAGTTCCTGTATAATTTAGTATTACTGATATATATTATTATTTTAATAAAAGAACCATTAAATGACACTATCTGTGGTGAATAATAATAGAATTTAAGTAATATAAATAACTATGCTTGAATTTTATACTATATTCTATAATTATTATTTAGAACAAAAAAAACTGCTAACTAGGAAGAGTAGATAACTGCCTGATAGGTTAAACAGCGATTGCTTTATGTCGGACACCGATTTCTAATTAATAGTACCTTGTTAAAAATTTCACATATTTTAAGACATCAATAATGGTAATAATCGCAGTAGATTTCATTACAAGGAAAACTCAGTGCAGATAAATAAATTTCATCATGATTTAATTTACAGAAAAAAAAAATCTTTAGATAGTATGAAAATCTAATTTTAAATTTAGTTATGGTATAATTTGGAGTGTTGTGATGGAGAGAAAAATTAAAAAATATATTTTATTAAAATCAACTTAATATAATAATATATTATTACCTTTTCTAACTAATAATTTTTAAACGGTAATGCAATTTGTAACATAAGTTGGTTTCGTTTACAGCTAGAGCTTCTAAAATTTCGGCTTCAACTGGTTCATACAAATATTTTCAATTGATATTCTATTAAATTAGAAAATGTTATAAAAGGTGTTTCAAATTGACTCATATATAATTTCTGTTATTTAAAAACAACCAATTTTATAAGTGTCGTAGGTGCTAATAATGCAACAATCTGGAATCCATGAATGCACTGAAAGTAAGTTCAGTAATTAATTTAGGAGTAAAGTAATTTATTTAGGATCACCAGTTACATCACACAACTAGTCTGTGTGCCAAATTTAATTGAAATCGCCAACCAAATTTACTATAAGTGCGATATTCGAGAACAGAACCTTTTCATAGAAAATTTTTGCATATTTTTGGCCAACTATAAAATATATTTTGTATCTATACATGATACATCACTTTTTCTTCGAAAACTTAGCTGCTAATATATATTTGTTTCCCATGAGTCAGTCCACTGAATCTACCGACTATCGAGTTAGGGCGACAATTATAAAATCAACCTTTGTGTGAAATATCATTTATCGGGGTAATAAATAACTGGTACACTGTAGATGTAAAGTATTGTATAGCTATAGATAGAGCATAAAATTCTTAGAATATAATTACTTTTTTTACATGGACCCACTGAACTAACAACTTCAAATTTTACATACATCAACTACTTAAATAAGCTATTATGTATGTGAAGCTTATAATTCAAATCAGATATAATAATAACTTATGCTGTAGCTAGAGCATATGAAATATTAATGAAACATTTTAGCATGGACCTCTCAAGCACTAACCTTTACTAGTATATTTTTTTTAATTCTAATTAAAATAGACTAGCGGTTCTAGGGGATGTTGTTTGTATTTTTAAATTCTTCTGATCTCGAAAACGCCCAATAAAAAAAAATTATGCTAAATCAATTATTTTAGTGTCAAGTCCAATGCAGCAGTCCTAGTCATTCGAACTACTGGTAAAATACGATTATCAATATGGTGAAATATCATCATTGCAGATTCCGTCCAAACAAAGGTTCACAACACATCCAAATGGGTAAAATGTTGTAATATATTACAATATCAGGCTATGTGAGGCTATGTCCAAATTTCATTTTTTTAGGACTGAACATAATTAGTTATTACTTTGTAGTTATTGTGGGTACTTTATAAAATATTTAACGAAACATACAGATTACAAGGAATATCTATGATGTGTTGTTTTGGAAAGGCAGGTCCAAAAAATATCTTAAATTAATATTTCTTTGTGGGAATTTACATTACGAAAAACAAACTATATGTACGTGTATGCGCCCGGTAACCGCGTATTTGATGACTGTAATTATAGTATATAGTTCTTATCAGATTTGAATGTTACGGCATTTACGGACATCAACTAATATAAATTTTTCGTCATTTAATTTGTGCTTTGAAAGTTGGAGTTCGGTAGTGTCAGTGCATGTCAATATTTCCGAATTATATATAATTTGTTTTAGTAGTTATAAACCAAATTGAATCATTGGGATGATTTCGAAAAAAATATCTTAAAATGTTTTACTTAAAATGAATCAACTAATGAGTTATAGAAATTTTAATTTTAAATAGGGAAGTGTGTTGTACTCAACAAAATTAGTTATATGGTATTTTAAAATTAATTTAAGTAAGATTTCTTTATTCAAGAAAATTTAATTCAGTAGTTATACTTTTTTAGTAAAGTTCATTGTTAGATACATATTGCCTCCGTAAACTTTATCTTATTTTCATTACTAAACAAAAAAAAAACACTGTAATTTATTTAACTACGAATTATTTGCTTCCCTATATGTTTAATATACAAATATTTGACAAAAGGTTTGTTTAGGGCATGAAAACAAAAACTAGTTTGAAGAAAATTTTGATGGTCTGAAGGACTTTTAATATAAAATACCATAAACAGAGTCAGTATGTGGTATACAATATTAAGAACTGTTTAATTTTCATAAAAACTTGATTGACCCATACATTATTCAAAGATACATTATATAAAATAACAAAATAAAAATGGAAATTATTTATTCGTGACAAACAATTAATACCATCAGTTGACTTGTTGTAGATTGTCCGAGATTGATTGTGTTGTTGTATCATTATATAAATAAATGTGAAATTGATAAATTAATAAATTAAATTGATAATCGATTTAATTTGTCAACTAATTTACAGAGTGTGCACAAAATGATTATTAGTTCAATACAAGAACAAAATCAACATATCAACGAGCAGTAAAACTACAGATGACTCCACTTCATGATGAAGCTGATTTAAGAGTATGTTAGGCTCTTAGTGCTCAATTTCCTAGGACATAGGAAGTCGAATCCCGTCGAGTTCATCGAAAACGAGTTCATCGAAAACGAGTTCATCGAATGCAAGTTCATCGAATGCAAGTTCATCGAAAACGAGTTCATCGAATGATCAATTACAAGTTCATCGAAAAAAAAAATATTTTTTAACTACTATATTATTTTTTAACTATAAACTATCATGACAGATTTTGAAGTTGCAATGATCAACAAAAATAAAATTTTACTTAAAGTACTTATATAAAGAAGAAATTTATTTTATGAAAACATATACATTAATTTTTAATTTAAATGATATTCAAATGAAAAAAAATAATTTTCGCATTCATAAACTTAAGAACAGGTAATTGCCGGCATTAACTATTTATTTTATTTTTTATTTATTTGAAAACAATAAATGGACAATGATTACTGGGAAAGTTTTTATTAATTAGTACTGAAGTAGGTAAACTTAAACTCCTTCTGACCGCGCAAAATTTATAAATAAAATAAATAGGTAAAAGAAGGTAATAAGTTGTCAGTAATAAGTGTGATACATTTTTAATTTTCATTAATAAGGAAAATAAACAGGGAAAAGCCTACGAAAAGAATAAAAAATAAAAAAGAAAAATTATAAAAATTTCAAGTAAAACTTGTGAGGTTCTGTTATATCATTTTCTGTTTAGTCATGGAACACGTATTTTTCATTATCTATAATCAGGAAAAATAATATAGTTAAAAAATATTTTTTTTTCGATGAACTTGTAATTTGATGAATTGATCATTCGATGAACTCGTTTTCGATGAACTTGCATTCGATGAACTCGTTTTCGATGAACTCGTTTTCGATGAACTTGTTTTCGATGAACTCGTTTTCGATGAACTCGTCGGTTACCGTTCAAAGTATGTATAGTGAAAGGAAAGACAAGATATTTTGGTGAAAATAGACTGCATTTAGAACCTGTGCTATTATGCGATGTATCGAAATATCACAAAGTCCACCAATCACCATACCAAGAATTAATATATGGAACTAATTCACCCATACTAAATAAATCATATACCATGCGATATAAATAAAAGGGTAGAACATTTAAATTATACTGCGAGTTTAGAAACACATTAGGATTTATACAGGAGATAAAATGTGTAAATTCTGATGTATGAATATATGACAATGAAAAGGCTGAATATTTAATATGAAATACGTGAAGTTATAATGTCTAAACGACAGAATCATCCATTTGGATATAATGTGGACGATCCTTGGGAATAGTGAAATATGACAGCTTTATATTACAAGAAGTAAAAGCTTAATCAATCAGTAACAATAAATTGAAATTGATGTTGGTTAGTGATTTCGGCAGTTTGGCTGTAATAACCCATCCCTTAACAAGAAACTTAATATTAATGTTATAATATGTTTAGAATTGTTTAAACACTCACCGCGAAAAGAACACAAACTAAATATATAGATTTGGTCACACGCTATACACATATAAACAACATAAATATATTTACATAAAAATAATAATTCCTAAAAATATATGCATTGCATCTGCATATCTTACAACATCCTCTACTTCCTTTCCTCACATAACGCAGATTATACATACGCGATGAATTTATAGACATAACCCTATATATATATGTATATACATATAATGAATAGTACAACTGCACCACAGACATAATGTCTGGACTTGAGTAATAAATCTATCCTAGAAAAGTCCTTTTCTAGTTTCTACTTCTACAATTTACCAAAACACAATTTATTTTTATGCATTATTTTATTCATATTTAAAAATAGATATAGATGAATAACCTGCACAAAAAAAAAGCTTAAGATGAGTTCTATTCAGCAACAAGAAAAATTAATAATATAGTCTATTTATCTTCGTTGCGGATTTTCTACATGAAACTTTTAGATGCCGCATAGAAAAACTTTATCTCCAACCGTAGATAGAAAACATATAGAGAGCTACTATCTTTAAAAAAAATATTTGCAAGGATCTATAAAATATAAATTATATTTTTATTTTATTTTTCAAATTTATATGAAAAATCCTTTGTGAATAGCGGGTGATGGTAGAAATGTTGTATAAGGGAATTAAAAAAGTTTTGTTAAGAAACTTGTATGGTAAAGTTTTTATGTATATTTTAAAACGAATTCTTTTTCTTTAATCATGTTTATGTTGCCTAAATGTAAACAGGCATAAGAAAATGCAAACCAAACAGGAAAATAAAAAAATATCTAAAAAGTTTTACTTCAATGTAGTCCTTAAAGATCACTACGTATTCAGTGAGTCCATAAATAAATATTCTACAATAAAAAATATTCAAGATATATCTTTTTTTTGATACTTTTATTTTCATTGATTTTATGAATTAAATGTATCTAGTTGGTTAAATAATGCAACATTATAAATATTTACTTTATATCAATGAAATACATTATGATAAAAAAACCAAAATTTTTCTAATAAAACATAATTATACATGAAATATGAACTAAATAGAATTAAGTTTCCAATTTTGCATAATATGAAGATTGATTTTTTTAAATCAATCATTTTACAAATACAATAATAACTTGTATGTAAATATTTAAAAATATATAACTCTAAATTAAATTAATTACATTAGTAACATTTAAAAAAAAATATAATTTAATATATTATGTAATTAAATATTTTTATCATTTTTTAAAATACATAGACAAATAACATAAATTAAATCAATTTAACATTTGAAGGAAATATTTATTTTTAAATTTCTCCATACTTTTCTCCATACAAATATTTATTTTTAAATTTCTCCATATAAATAGCCATCAACATTATTTAACATTATTTGATACAATTAGGAGTATGATATGACATATTAAATATGTTTTCATGCCGAAAAAGTGTTCTTAAATTCATATAAAAGAGAATAAGGATTATTAGATATACGGATCATCAAATTCCTAAAAACATCTCTTAATAGCAAAAGATTGAGCTAGCTTTATTAATTATAGACTCTAAATGTTGTTTAAAAGATAATACTGTAGTCATAAAATAAAATAATATTATAATCCCCGAACTTGTATTCCTTGATAATATTTTCAGTGCGACAGGTATAAGCGTGTACATAATTAAAGTACAATTACCAATATTTAACATAAGATTGTTGGTAACACCAGTTCTTTAAGTATTCTAGAAATCATACCGAAGCAGGATAGTGTCATCAATTATAGTAATTTTATTATGTAGAAAATATAAAGCAACAAACTTTTATGTATGCTATTTCAAATATGATTATTTTTCAATATAAATTTGTTTGAGCGGTAAATGTTATAACTTCGGCAACGATATGTAATGTATATAAAAGGTACTATCCTGGGGTAGTGTTCCAAACATCTGATTTGGATGAAACAGCGCTCTATAAAAATGTATCAATAATGAATTCGTTTGCATCTTTTATATGAATCCAAATAAATATAAAACAAAATTTTTATAAATATGTATTTAAAAAATATTTCTGATCTGGGGAATTTAGAAATATATTCTACTTAATTCGAAGATACGCATAACCAATAAATTATTTTCGGAGATAAATTATATCACAAAACAAACAGGGGATACAGGGTTGAAGATACACAAGCCTGTAATATGATTGTTCTTTTTAGTTTTTGGAATTTTCACCTTCTAAAACATAAACATAAAAAACAATTGAGCAACTTCAATTTATAAATTTTTGATTTCATCGCTATATTATGAATAACTAATTTATATATAAAATTTCCGTTTAGTTTTTATTAAATTTAATTTAATTTTTAGATTTTCTAATCTTCGAAAGATATTCATATATAAATACTGGAATTTCATAAAGTTCAGTATTGGCTACATTGGTTTTTGTTTAATAATAAATAATAAAAACTTCATTTAGTAAACCGCTGTCATATACATAATTTAAAATACTCATAATTTTAAAATTTGTTTTATCATCCTATCCTGCCACTATAAGTTAAATGGTTCCGGTTTGATAATTATTTCTAAATGTATGTCTATTTAAATAGCGATATGAAAATATATATATATATTTGCTATGGTAACTGATGACATTTAAACAATTTGGTGTATTGATTTTTTTTTAATTGTAACAGTAATCAATGCTATAAGCATCATTAAGTATTATAGAAAATTCTATCTAAAATTCCTTCATGTTGTTGGTAGTTGAACAGCTGTTAAATTTTCCGATGAGTAAAATAATGAAATTGTAATTTCGAAAGATCCCAACCTATGTTTTTTAATATCCAAAATCCTGCCTCAAATATCATAAATTTTATGAATAATTGAAAATTTCGATTTTTTTACCCACTTGAAATTCAAATATGGGAGTTCATGATATGGAGTTGGTTTTCATCTACATCAAATAAAATATATTATTTTTTTTGTTAATTATAATAAATTAAGAAAATTGTTGTGGAAACTAATTTCCCGTATACCTTAATAAATTCAATAAAAAAAAATTAATTTTTAAATTGAAATATTTTCAGTTTAGAGTAAATGTTATACTTTAGTCCCCAGTCAGAAAATATGTTACTTTAATCCTTAAGAAAATGGACTTAAAAATACCAGTATTACGCACAAGCCTAAAATATTATTTTATTCAGTTTTAAAAAAAATTAAAATATCAAGGATCGGATGGAGGAGGGCGCAAATGATTCAGTTACCCAAACATTATTGAATTATTTTACTCATTTTCTTTATAAATCTTTTGCTTTATATAAATTCAAGCTTCAACGAAACAATTTATTTTAGAGTCACGTCAAATCCAACATTCATAGTTATTCTAACTACTCATAATATAGAATAATAATTATTATTCTATATTATTCTATATATATATGCAATATATACTTGATTATTGTAACAAAACAATGATAATTTAAAAACACAATTATGTTTCTGTATACATTAATTTATAACATACTTAGTACATATATTTAAATTTCAAAATAAAGAATAATATATTTTAAAATAGATCTTCTTAATCAATTTTACTACCTGGTATAATGTTTTGTTTTTCAATATAGTGTCATAATTATTAAGTTTGTGATAAATCCAAAAAATGTATCCTTCTTTTCGGTGATCGTCGGAAATATGCGCACAAAGAAAAAAACTCCAACTCGTAGTTAAATTCAAGAGATATATTTTGTATAATTCAAAATTTTGAGAGACCCGCAAAACTTCGAACCGTAAATTTTAAAAGTACAAACTAGATTACAAAACTAACATATGTACTATAGATTTCATTGAAATGGTATAACAATTACTATAATATACTCTATAAAACACATGAAATTTAAATCGCATATTTTAGCATGACTCAATTTAGGACACATATGCGTAATCACAAACCCACCTGTGTACTATATCTTTACAATTTCAAATTGGGACTAAACAATTTCAAATTGGAACTAAAGAATTTCAAAATGGGAATAAACAATTTCAAAATGGGAATAAACAATTTCAAAATGGGAATAAACAATTTCAAATTGAGACCTAACAATTTCAAAATGGGAAAAAAAAAATGTATTCCAGTTAATATAAAATATATTTATTAAAAATTTATTAATACAATTCATAATTCATTCGTCGTTGTCTTAGGAATGCTCAAAATATATTATATATAGAACTTCAATCGTAATGGTGATTCATAATACACCATATTCCTAGAAGAAGAATTTCTTAATAATCACCTACTAAGACTCGCACCATATAGTCCAATGTTAAATGCAATTGAATATGTTTGGTCGAACTTAAAATCTGGAGTCAAAAGCAGTTTAACTATCCAATTACCGCGAATCCTAGCTGATGATGGTAGATCAAATTTAACACAAACAGAGTTCCGTCTACTACAGCTAGAACATATAATTCCCGAAAACATAACTACGAAGATTACTGTTCCTAATTGTAACCGGCGCGTCGCTCATATTCAAAAATTTATACCGGACGCGATAAATATGAATGACATGACTTTTTAATTCATAATTGTATTAATAAATTTTTAATAAATATATTTTAAATTAACTGGAATAAATTATCCATTTTTTATTGCCATTTTGAAATTGTTAAGTCTCAATTTGAAATCAGTTTCTCATAATATTAGTTTCAAATATTAGTTTCTCATCAACACATTAAAGCTAGCTGCTAGCGGCTCCAAATTCCTGGAGCACTAATAAGATGACAAGATTAACCTGTGATTGAAATAGGGTAGCAGTAATTGTTGTATAATGTAGCGCATTGAATTTACGAATTATAATTGGGAATTTTAATATTGACAATTTAAAATTTTACAGCACCAATTACATCAAGAAAGATGTCAAATTTAATCCAAATCATATAATAATTACTACATATAAGAAGAATATATGAAATATTAATACGACTTTTTAGACATGTGCACAACCATGAAACCAACATGTGTACCAAATTTCATCCAAATCTTAGATTTCTTAGAGTGAAGAAACTCATCTCTCCACATAAACAGAAAATTCTAGCAATTACTCACTGAAAGGGCCGATTACATTTCTATAGGCATCAGAATGAAGTTTGAATTATGCACAATGCTATTAAAACTTCTATTAAGACGATCTGTTGTAAGAGATGTTGCTGCGCACATGTAAGATGTTTTTTTTTTTTTTCATTTTATTTTACCATTAAAATTTAAAGTTTAAAGAACAAAATAATTTTGTGTCCTTACCTACTTTTCATTATAAGAAGCAAAAGCTTTACGCTGAACAAGCATTATGTGGATCATGTATATAATATTTTTTTCGTTAACATTTGAGAATCTCTAGTATTTACATCAACAATTTCAATTAAATTGATTGCATATATTTAGGATCTCGAACAAATAAATTTGATATTTTTTACAGAATATAAAAATTAAACAAAAAGAAAAGTAAAATTCAAACAACAGAGACATTACATACGTAAAAAAATTTAAAAAAAAATAGCTAGCATAATTTAAAAAATTATTGATACAGTCTATGTTTTAATTTTGTGTAAAAAAAATAGTTCATTCTGTTGAATTGAAAATGTATTAAATTAATGCCGATAATTTTCGATTGGTTTTTCCAAATTTTGATTTACTTAGAAGTGCAATGGTTTTGACCAAAAAAAAATCGATTTCATATAAATTAATGTATTTTTCTTTGCGTATTACATATTAAGTTTAAACTTACATATTAAGTTTAAAAAATATGTAAATTTCGGTAGCTTCAGTAGGTTCATGTTAAAATTTCTGATTTATGTCGAATTCCATTTTTTTAATATTTTACAAAAATACAAATAACAAATTATACATAACTCAGATTTCCATGATAGTGCTTGTGCCTCCAAAATGTGGGCAGGGGCATTTGTTTCTTTAAGTCCAGAGCAGAGTACTATACAGCAATTGTTATACAATTTGGCTTTGTGCAGAACAAAAATGTGGATCATGTTTTTTATGCGTAATTCATTCCGAGGAAATTTTACATTTTTGGCGATTTGGGGAGTGTAAGTTTCTAATTTTATAAAATTTGGGATCACTAATTTTAATGTGTCTATCAAAATTCCTATTTATTTAAAATACATTCTTAAAATAACCGCCATAAATTAAATTAAAACTAGTTATTTAATTTTTTTGTGGGTATATTCATTTTCAGTTTGGGGAGATATTTCACAATTTTCATTAATTAATCCAGCTTTTCTGGCGTGCAGTAGTATAACTTTTTTTTTTCATTTTATTTTACATTTTTAAATTATTACAATATATATATGTTACAGTTAAAGTGTACCCAGCAGTCAATGCATGCATTAACTAGTAAATGATTTGAATATTTAATAAATTATATTGGAAAAGGTGGAAATTTTATGAAATTTTATATGGGAAAGGTTTGAATATAATTAAGTGTACACATTGACTGCTGTGTACACTTTAACTGTAACATATATAATATACCTAATTATTATTTTTCACTTTAATTTCAAATATATAACTTTATAACATACTTTTAGGAGTTCTAATAATTTGCATTTCTGTTTAAATATTTTTTTATTTCATCGATTTTTAATTTTTTGTATTTCTATTTATTAATACGTACACAATATTTAATTTTGTATTATTTTGGAAAACAAGTTTACATTGTTCATTATTACAAGTAGTCATGGAATGAGTAGGAAGTCTGGTGATGCGGCTATGATGGTCAAAAAATAGATTTCGCTGAAAACAATTTTCTAGGCGTTTTCGAGGAAGTGATGAGAGTACAAAAATGCAAAAAAAAAACGTGTCCGGGGTACGAGTATATGTACGTGTGCGAAAATTTGCATGTCGCAGCAATATCTCCTAGAACCGCTAGTTAGATATTGATGAAATTTGGTACACAGGTTCACTGATGCCCGTGCAAGATGAGACAGATACTTTCAGCGGGACCATGTTAGATTTACCCGTTTATGTGGAGACCTTTGTGTTTTTGCTCCACGGAAAAATTTCATATCGCAGATTTGAATGAAATTTGGTAGATTCATATCCTGATTGTGCACAAGCGTATCCAAAGTACATGTCAGAGGTTCTCTACAGCATATAGTAATTATTATCCAATTATAGCATGAAAATTGGTACATATACATAAACTAAATAAGGAAATTAATGTAGTTGGCGCCTGTAAAATTTAATGTTATTAGTTCAGTGGGTTCATTTCAAAATTCCCAATTACTTATCATATAAGTTCAATGGTCTATCTATATCTATATCATACAGTAATTTCAATTGTACTCGTGAATTTAATTATCTAGTTGATACTGCTGAATTCCTGAAGTTCAGTGCGGGTTCATGAAAAAATGATATATAAGAAGCTTAGTTTCCGAAGAATATTTGATTTATGTTGTAGAGCATGTAAAATTATCCGATTTCAATGAAATTTGGTACATAGGTACACACTCATCTAGTTGGCGTCTAACGTTCAGGGGGTTCTCAGATAGTTAGTTTTAGTTTCCGAATTTTATATAATTACTTGTTTTATAGCATGTAATTATTATCCTATTTTAATGACATTTGGTACACTGATTGAATTCTTGGTTACGCATTTGTGTACCAAGGTAAAGTTTAGTAGCTTCAGGGGTTTATAATAAAATTTCCAATTAAAATTTCATATGTTATGAAATTACTATTTCCGTTTAAATTTTCTTAATGTCTCCATAGTTGTTGCACTCACGTTGGACCAAATTAGACATTCCATATGTAAGTAGTATAGGGCGAATTAAAAATTGATATACTAAACATTTTACTTTATACCATAGATATTGCAGTAGTTTATAACTTATTCCATATAATTTCAAATATTATTATTTTTTGACAATTCACAGAACCAAAGGCGATGACACTAATCTCCAGCATAATATTTTTAAACGAGTAGTCTATATACATTTTAATATTTAATATTGTACTTTTAATAATTATTTTATTTATTTATTCAATCAAATCAACCGAGCTTGCTCTCACTGATTGCAAAAAATAATCAAGATTCATAATACTTAAATTGAAAATATATTTAAAAAATAATAAAGATTAAATACATAAAAAAAAAAATTATGTATAATAAAGAAATAACTAAATATTAATTAAAGAAATTTCACAAATTTTGAACAATTCTCTACTTAGAAAAAGATCCACTGAGCTACATTTCATTAAAATTTCTTATGCACCTTGTAATTGGTTCATTTTTGCCATAATTTACCCTATGCCATGCGGGAATTCATTAATATTATAATATTTTTAACATTTAGGACACAATAAAAATAAATATGCAAGAAATTCGGAACAATCGATTTCCTCTTCTAATAAATATTTAGTTCGGTTCTTACTGGTGAAGTTATTTAAAAAACGTTTCCTTAATAATTAAATTCTTGTTATTTTTTTCCATTACCATGCTTTCAATGTTGTTATGATCAGCCACATTTTTAGAACGTTTAGCACAATATATATTATTTTAATATTAATATATTATTTTGAAATTTGTTCTTATTTGCTTTTTGGATCCAGCTAATACGATTGCGTTTGACATCCATTTTATTCTATGAAAATTATATGATGTTGTTGTATCAAACATTCAATTAGTAGAGTAAAAATAGGCACAACAGAAATTACCCAATAATTTCATAAACCGGGTTATCTGAGTGCCGATAATTGTATACAGTATACCTTAATGTTCTTTTTCACCTCTAAGAAAAGCAGTTTGTTTTCGAACTGCTTCGAAGCCATATGTACAAGACTTCTCTACCGAATCGTCTTGTCGTTGTCGATACACCCAGCTTGTCGTAAATCGTAGTGTTTTATATGCATTAGTACGCACCCTAAAGTACATTTAACCGGTTCGCTGGCGAACTCCCAAGGTAATTAATTCTCTATCAAATCGCCACTGCGGTTTGCTTTTGCTTACGTATTGATTTTATATTAAATATTAAATTTATTTGTTATACATATATAAAAATATTATTCAAATCCAAAAAATTCAAATTCTTGAAAATCTGAAAAATTTCAAATTAAATAAAGATTATTGATGTTATATTTATATGCAAAAATATTAATATAAATATTACCTACTTTACATTAATAATTTATGTTTTATTAAAAAAAAATCATTTAACTTACCATAAACTAATAAAAACACGTTTTTATTGATAGAGTAAAAAAATGTGCATATTTATATTTATTAAAATGGCTACTCAAATAAACTAAGAAACAAACGTGTACGGAATACTGACAATCCAAACGGCGTTTTGCCAAAGACGCACTCCGTTTTATTTTAGTCTCTAATTTTAATGAAATATTGTTGAACAAAAATTTATAATATTTCTAGTGACATCTAATGGAATATAGAATAAATTCAAAATAATGTTGCCGCAACATACCTTTCGATTTCGAACAAATAATATACGAATTTATGCGGATTGATTTTAAATTCTGTCGTATTATCTAATTCTAAATTCTTCTAGCTTTAAAACCTGAATTAACTATTTTAAATTTCTCTTACATTAAATATGCTGCAATTTTTTACTTCTCTTATACTAAATATGCTGGAAAATGCTAGTGGACGAAAATTAAATAACTTTTGCTTACTATATAGAATATAATTTTATTGACAATTTTGTAAACGTAAAATGAACCTAATTTATAATAAAGAAATGTGCGGAAGATGTTTTACAATAATAAATTTTGTATTCATGGCTTTATAAATTATAAATTCATTTTATATTATCTCTAACTTCTAAGAAGGTCTAAAGCTCTAAAGTGTCAATCCCACCAAAAACAGAAACAAACTTTTTTTTGTTTTTTTTACTTTTCTGTTCAAATTTTAACATTGCACTATTGCACACCCACCAAAAACCGAAACAGAAACAGAAAAACAATCTTTTCTGACAACCAAAACAGCTGATTTTTTTCATATGTCGTGGCTGCAAACGAAATTTGATAGAAATGTGACGTCTGCTCTGCAACTTCTGCAAACAGAAATTGAAACTTTGAAAAAAAAGTTTCATTTTCTGTCCGATAAATTGACAAAAAACAGAAAAATGAAAAATTCGAATTCTGGAACAGAAAAAATCTAAAATCGTTTTTTATAAAAATAAAGCGATTTCAAGCAATAAAAATAAATTCGACAACTGTTGTTTGTTATTTTATTTTATTTTACAAATATTTTTAGCTGAAAAACCTTTTAAATTGGAAAATATCGTAAGTTTAAAAAATAAAAAAAATAAAAGTTTCTGTTTGTGTTTTTGGTGGGATTGACCCTTAAGTCTAAACGTAGTGATACATAATTATTTTCTAAGACCACAACCAATTATATACAGAGTCATCTAGTTTGCAGTAGGTGCAATTTTTAGGAAACATTTTAGGTTTAATTTATCTCAGGCACATACCTTTATTTGTTTTGTATTTATTATCTGAGCATAAAATCCACTGAATGACACAAAATAATGACAAAAATGTGACTTAAATAATTAAGTTAAAAGTTGTGTAATGTTAAATTATTTTCCAATACGTAAGCTGACTCACTTATAAATTCAAAATAAATTCAAAATGATCTAAATTTATTTAATTTGAAAAATAAATGATTTAATTAAAAATCCGTAAAATATTATAGTGTTTGTTTTTGGAATTCTTCTTTTTTGATCAAAATTTTATATTTATATACTTACTAAATTAAAGACAAATTCTACCACATCTGCACAACACATAACGAAAGTATGGCAAAACTTTTTAACTAGAACTGAATATTATAATAGTCAATAGATATTATAGATTCAATTTAAATATCGACATTCAATTCAACGAGTTAGATTGCCTTAAAGTTTGTTTATTTAAGACTTAAACTTTTAATTGAAAATAAGAAGCCAAATTTATATTCTTTTTTAATAATTTTGTTTTTTTTTTTTATTTCTTTTATTTCATCCTTTAAATTAAATATCTATATATATAATATATTTTTTTTGTGTGTGTATTTTTATTTTATTTATTTTTTTTTAAATCATTTACATCTTAATTTTATTTTCACTTATTTTATTAACTACTATTTATAATCATTATTTTAATAATCCATTATTTCTACGCAAATATATTATTTTGTAAATTTTATTATTTAGAAAATTAATTGTAATACAACTTAAATTAATATAATATTAACCTAAAAAATGAAATGCCAATTAAATAAATTTTGCTACATTGACATTATATACTCGTACCTCTCATTTTAAAAGTATTTTTTAAGAAGTTACTTTAGGTAGGTATTTTTCTCTGTTATAAATAAATTTAAATCTGAAAAATCTTTAAGTATATTAAAAATTTTAAAACAGGCATTTTACGTATATTTGTTGTTTTAATGTTATTTTCTTATCTTTGTTTTCACTTCGATTTAAAATTATTTATGTTTTTTTTTTTTTTTTTTTTTTATTAAACTCTAATATTAATATTTTTAACATTTATTTTACTTAATTACTAAATTACGTATACATCATACTGAAGGATTTTGTTCGTTTGTTCAAAAGTTATTTTCTGAAGTTGTCAAAAAATAGGAAAAGTAAATATTTATTTTAATTTAAGTTTAAGTTTAAGTTTTTTTTTTTAGTAAATAATTTTAAATTTATTTTATACAAAAATCTTTATTTTATTTTCATTATATCTAATTTTATAGTTTTTTAACTTTTATTTTTATAAATTCACAATTTTCTTTTAAATATTATTAAATTTTTAAGTATACATGTCATGTATGCCATTTAGTAATCTTCAGAAAGACCATCATCTACACATTTATATATATCTATATATATTTATATACGGTATATATAAATTTTTATTTGAACATAAATTATTTAAAATTTTTGTTAGAAGATTAGGTACTAGCATAATAAATTAGCGAACATCATTTAATAATAATAATTATTTATAAGTTCGTTTTTGTATTAAAAAATAATTCTATAAATTCCACTGGGAAAAATTACAAATTTATACAATAATTAATTTTAGTTTTTATTTTAATATTTATATTGCAAATTATAATTAAAAGTTAAAATCATATAAGTACATTTTAATTCAGCTTCTATTTTCATATATAAAATATAAAAGAAATTTAATATTTTATTTAATTATTTTTTTATATTGTTTTTATTTTAAAATCAATAATTCGAAAAAAATATTAAATTTTAATTTTTTAAAAAATAATTAATTATTTTATTTTTATTTAATTTTTTTTTTTAATTTAAAATTTTATTCTTTATATTTTGGTAATAAATAGTATTATGATAAAAATAATTAATTTAAGTTAAATTGGGACGTATATTTTAATTTCCTTCATATTTTATTTTACTTATTTTACAATTAATTTCTTTGTATTTTGCTTTTTAATAATTTATATTATTATTAAAATTATTGCACAAAATTATATAAAAAAAAAAATTGAAATTTATATTTAATAAAAATAATAAATATTTATTAATTACTCATCAACTATAACAAAATAAAAAAATTATTTGAAAGTTAACAAAAATAAGTTTTCTGAAATTTAACTAAGAAAAATTATAATTAATATGAAAAATATTTAATAGTTTTTTTTGATTCCATGAAAATTATGGATTTTATTTTTGTACTTTCCTTGCAAATAATGAAATTTTAAAATATTATTTTATGTTTTATTTTAAAAGTTAAACACTGTAATATTTATGAAAAATACAAATTTATTTGTATCTGGAAATTTAATTATCGTTAGTTACTGAAATAATATTGTATAGAAAATCAGATTTACATTATCAAACTTAACTTAAGAAATTTAAGTTAAGTATTAATTTTTTATTGTATTTCATGTTAGTTATGCGAACGTACGTGAAAATTTTCATAAGCGAATTTTGAGGTAAAAGGTTTCGTTTAGATAAATATATACTGTTCTAGAGTTCACCATTGCAATATCATATCTAAGGATTTTTATCTTTAAAATGAATAGATTTTGGCAATATAAAATGTCATTTGTTGCTACCTAGAATATTGGTTTTCCATATAAATAATCATTTTTCGGAACAAATCGGTTTTAAGCCATATTAGTCAAAACTAAAAATTGCCACAGGGTAAAATCCCGTTAGTCAAATCTCAACATGTTTATTTTACCGACAGATCGAAATTTAACCCTCATGGGAGGTTTTATATATTCGCCCAAATTACTAACGGCCAAGTAACTTTCGACTAATTAATTTGTAGTCGAATGATTCCACTTTAAATGATATAGATCAAGTGATTTTAGATGCATTGATTGCGACATTTCTTTATATTTTGTCAAAAAATGGTGTTCGTATTAAAGAACTAAATAATAAATTTTATATAAATTAAAATCTTTAACTATTTAATTCAAATTGGTTATTTTATACAAATAGTATCTGAAATGTATAAATCAACTGAAAGAGAATAGAATGTAAGTAATTTAAACTGAAATTTAAGTTAACTAGAAGTAATACCAAATTTTAATTAACGATATTTAAATTTCTGTCGGCGATATTATGTCAGTATAAAAATATTACAGCTAAACATCGAAAAGTAATTAATGATTTTAAAAAATATATATATATATTTATTTTTATAAATCTGTATGTAGTTTTTTCTTTTGTTATGCTTACGACAAATGTTTTCAAACATTTTGTTTTTTAATTAAGACCAAATTGCAATCAATTACTAATATCAGTCCGTAAAGAATATATATAAATTGAAAGTAAAATTGTTAATATTTGAGAAATTGTATTACATAAAATTGTAAACCATAATAGTTTTTAATTATATTACAATTTGATGTTATTTATTATGACAAAATAGCTTACAACTTTAATATGACACGATGATAATATAATTATATATAATATTGATTTTAAAACTTTTAAAATATTCTTTAAATTTTCTTTATATTATTTTTGATTAGAGCACTAAAAAATAAAATATTTTTTAGTTATGTTTTTATAATTATTTGAGTATGGATAAATTACTTTTTGTTTTTTAGTCATCACAATTTTTTGGGTATACTTTTTCCATGTATTTTTTTCTTTTTGTTTATAAATTATAATAGATTTTAATTATTAGTTGTTTTATTTTTGTTGATATAATTTGTATTTTATTTTTTAATTTTATTTATCCATGAGTATTATAATTTTTTTACTATCGAAAATTTTAAAAACTATACAGCCATACTCGAAATATAGATAATTTCATAAACATTAAACTTATAAACTATTTTGCTTGTTTTTATTTTTTGTTTTGTATCTCTTTGTATTTATTTTCATATTTTTACGTATATCGGTTTCGTTAAGTATTTAAAATCATTTCCATTTTAATTTATTAACAACTAAACAACAAAAAAAAAAAAAATTAATTTATTTATAATATAAATAAAAAATTGAAAAATAAAGTAAAAATAAAAATAAAGAATTAACCTAAAACAGTTTTTCTTTTATTTTTGTTTTTTATTTGTTTCTCAATAAATTTAATTTAATATAATATATTTATATATATAAAAAAAATTATTAATAAAATCAAAACATAATGAATATAACTAAATAATTAATAATAATTTCCTAGTTTAGATCCGAGTATCTTTCTTCCCTAGTTTTGATCCGATATGACTTGAGCCGCTTGTGCGGCTGCTGCTGCTGCCGCTGCGGCTTTTTGAGCTTGTGCTTGTTTTTCTTGTTCATTTAATTCTTTGATTGCTTGAATTTCTTTTTTCAATTTCATTCGTCGATTTTGGAACCAAATTTTTATTTGTCTTTCTGTTAAACATAAAGCATGTGCCATTTCGATTCTTCGCCGCCTGGTAAGGTAATGATTTGTATGGAATTCTTTTTCAAGTTCGAGTGTTTGATAGCGGGTATATGTTTGGCGACCTCTTCGTCTTAGACCATTTGTACCTATATTATATAATTTTTGTTTATATAGGATATTATAATTGTATATATGTAATTTTTTTTATATTGTCAACATAAAAAACCATTGGATATTAAAATATTATTTGTAATAAAAATAATTGCTTATTGTAATAAATTATATGTTTTCAAAAGAAAAGACATTTGTAACATACACATAAACCTGCAAAAAATATGTTAACAAAATTCAAAGAATAATGATTTTCGTCACTCCAAATGCCTTTAACGATAACTTGTAACAATAAGTTATTTCGTTTAAGAAATATTTGTTAAATCTCTAAACAATTAGTTGCCAAATGTTGGAATATTTAAGAAAAAATATTTCCAAGTGTTTATTAGGTGTTTACCTAGCATTAGATACAATTTTTTTTGTATGTATATGATATATTTTATTCGTGACTCGATAAATGAAAATAATTTAGTAAATTATGTAATTGCATAACAATAGGAGCACTGGAAATTATGTTATAATAAAACTACTTATTGTGTAGATTGTAAGTATTTAAATTTAATAATTTTAATTAAAATAATATTATAAAAATAATATTAAAATCAAAAACAAAATTGTAGTTAATTTAATAAACATTATTTGCATGTCATTTTATTTATATTTAAAAATTATTATCATTTTATATTGAGTGAATGACATGTTTTCATATCACTATATTTTGAAATAGTAAGTATGACAAATAATATACAAATATTGATTTAATTTTTTAATATTGTCATAAGAAGTAAGAAGAAAATATAAAATAAGTTTTATTCTAAAAACAAGATTTTATGCTTAAATCCTTCCAGTGGTAATTATTAAATATAATTTATGATATTATGCATAATAATAATTCACCTAAAGAATTATCTAGATAAAAATTATCACTATCAAATTACCACTATTTCATTATTAAGCCGCAAGTGTTTTAAGTTTGATTTGAATTATTATTATTAATAAATTAAATGTGCAATAAATCAAATTTCAGTGTATAAATTCATTGTATTTTGCTTAATTAATTAAATTTATAAAAATTATAAGAAATAGAAATTAGGAAATTTTCCTTAATGTTGCGGTAGAAATCAATTTAAAATAGTTTTAGTATGAAAAAACCAAAGAATATTAATTTTTTTTTATTCGATTTCTTAATCAATAGTTATGATAGAGTTTTAAATCTATGGCTTTTATGTTAAAACAGTTTAATACTGATTAATGTCTCTATTATTTTTAGCTATGGTATTCAGAAAATAAAGAAGATATTTATAGATAAAATATTATGGTTTCCATATAAAAATATAATAATTTATTTATTGATATTTTTTTTGTGGGGGGGATAAAATGAAAAAAACATAAATATTTTTTCTGTCAACTTGCAGAATATTTTTCTGTTCTTTTAAAGCCAAAAGCAGTAAAACAAGTTAATTAAGAGATTCATAATTCTAGTTTTTTTTTTTTTTTTTGATTAAGTTAAATTTCCCTTATAAATGCGGAACATAATAAATTTAACTCAATAATATAAAATAATTTACCTTTAGGATGAAACAAATAAACTGTGATATAAAATGGAAAACTGTCAAATAGTATAATTTCTGCCAAAAAGTTAAATTTAGATAATAAGGCTTATCTGCGGTATATTTAACGATATTGCCTGAAGTCTTAAGGTAAAATGTTGATAGTAAAATACTATATATAAAAAGTATTTCTATGATAATATTAAATCAATTTTAAAATTGCTTAAATGTTTATGATGATTATTCACAATATAAAAATGTAAAGAAAATCAAGACTATATAATAAAAATTGTTGAATAAATTTAACAAAATATATTATGTATGTATATATATATATATATATATATATATATATATATATATATATATATATATATATATATATATATATATATATATTGAAATAAAGAATGGCAACCAATTAATTTTGATGAAAAGCCATGTTTCGAAAAAAGTTGAAAAAAAAAAACCTACATATAATACATAAATAAAATACCAATTAAAGAGTTATGCCATTGGAACAAAGTTTTATGTTCGGTATTTTTATATCAAGCTAAACTCAACCTCTGGTTAGTAAATAAAACTATATATAAGAAAAGGTTTTTTCTGACCTTTTCGTTATTGCTAAGCAAGTGCAAAAAAAAAAAAATGAAATATTTAAAAAAAAAGGACTCAATCGTGATATCTAGTTTCAGAGTCTTTGGACTTTGAAAATTTTTGAAACATTAAATTACTTGGCTCCTTTTATGGTTGTGCAATACTTGAAAAAGACGAATTTGCTGTCATGCTTTTTATATTTTTAAGACATTTTTCTAATTTTTTTTTAATATATTATATTTTGTTTATTTATGAAATTTTTGTTTTATATGGGCAATCTTTAATTCAATTTTATGTCTTGTAATTGAAATCGTATATATAAATATAGATATTTATAAAAAGAAAACCTGAATGTTTATGCTCAAACTGAAAATCTTAAAAATAAAATGAGATATAAAAGTGAGCTAACTTATATAGATGACGTATTCTGGTATGTATGCATTTGCACTTGAGTTTGCTCTTGTGGTAAACCAAAATAACGAAGAAACTATAAGCGCATATATAAATAATAATAATATATATAAATAGTAGAAAAAAAAACTTTAAAATATTTTTTGCATCAATTTGAAAGAAAGCAATGTTCCAAAAGAAAAACAAACGAAGAATAGTTCAAAATCTCTACTGCATGATATTCCCTTGAAGTTGCATTCATTTATAATTTTATGTTTAAACTTTAAAACTTGAATTATTTTGTTAAAAAAAAAAATAACAACGAAAATAGCAATATAAAAATATGACAAAAAGTTCTATGATTAATTTTATTATAAATCAACTGATTATTTCGATTGCTCCTCTCTCTGATGATTCTATTACCAAAATTAAAATATATTACCTTAGAAATTATTACAAAGTTTAAATTTCATTAATTATAATTTAAAAAGATCATGGGGCGAATCGTGTGAGTAGTGGAATTTTAGTAATAGTCACGCTCGCGATATAAAATCATTTAGATTTTATTTTGCTTTATGAAAATCTTGTCGCTTTGACATTTTATTTCAATGACAATACTTACAAGTTTTATCTAACGCATAGTATTTGAATATATCCTCAGCAGGAAATTATTAAATTATTATTAAATCATTGATGTCATATGATTGATATTGTTTATTTTCAAGCAGGATCTTTATAAAATATTAAACTACAAGTTAACTAGCTATCATAGTTTTTTAAAATAAATTTTAATACTGAATGAGTAGTTTAGTTTTCATTACTTTTTAGTGATATTTGTCATATTTCGCCGTATACATAATCTAAACTATGAAATTTTTACCAAAAAGTTGAAAGCAAAAATTGTCACTATAATTACAGAATTCGTGAAATTATTATCGTCGAGTGTTTAAAAATAATTAAAGTTTTTTTATACTGTACATTTTTTTATGTACACATAGAATATGATATTTTATACAAGAAAAACAATTACCAAAATTTAAAAATCTATAGAAACTATAGAAATTTTTTGAGACACTAAATAACATAAAGATCTAAATATTTATATCTTTTTAAAAAAAATTAATTTGTATACAAAAAATTAACTTGTATACATATCCAAGATTAGATTTTAAATATCGATAGCCATTTTCAATTAAATTGTGTCAAAAACAAAGTTCTGAACATTTAAAAAGTTATTTATAATGTGCAATTATCATATCATTGATCTAGTGAAGCGAATCAAAATATTGAGGTGAGTGAATCATATCATAAAAATATATTCCGCTATTTTCATTGGAAACATAATTTTTGGTAATCCTTCAATCGCGACGTGCTAAATATAAATTAAATACGTTTATTATCATTGGGGGGAGAGCAATTAAAAATATTTGTACACATGTTAAGGAAATAAATATAAAATAAAATAGTTTTTATTATGTATAAGCACACGCTTTTGTTTTTCAGTTCACATCTTCAATTTCTCCAGAATCTATTTCATTATATCTTTATAGTCAAAATAACAAGAATGTAAATAGATTATTTATAATATTTATAATGCAAAGGAAAAGCCAGAAAAAAAGGTGCCCATATGAAATTTATAAATAATTTTCCATTCCTTGAATCTAAATACGTATATACGTGTTTACATAGATTTATATCATTTACCTATATATACGAACATTTACTATTAAATTTATAAAGAGGGCTGATGTGTAGCTACATGGAAGAGGGTTTTTTTTTCTTTTAAAACCCATACATCGCAATGAGACATACAACATGGAGTAAAACTCTGGTGATTTATTGCTAGCCGTCGCATTTTGGAATTTACCCAAGACGAATGAGAGGCAAATATATAACACTAAAAAAATGTCCTCCATTCTTCCACTACTACATATAAACGTTCACATAAATGTAGAAAGAGCACCCCATTGATATAATATATAATTTTCATATTACTACTATACAGCTCACCACAGTAAAATATTTTTTCGATAAAGAAAGTTTCCTTGTATATTTTTTTTTTCAGGACTGAATCTGACTTTTTATACACCAGCTGAAGAAGTTACACAGGAATATAAAACAACAACAACAATAAAATCCTATGAGAATTTTAATATAAGAAAAATGTGAATAGTAACGCGTTTATGGAAGGTATAATATAAATGGAAAGAACTGTTCTGATGTTATGGGCTAATGGTCCTAAAGTCAACTTCTAATACAATTTGTAACATTTTAAAGTTAAAGTCAACTGTAATTAGAAATAATCTCAGTTGGATTTGTAGAGTATTTTAATGCACAGTTTTTGCCTAGAAATATATGAAAATTATTTAATATTTCTTTTTCAATTTTAGCTAAGAGGTTATTTACATTAAAGTATTTATTGGTAGAAAAAGTACCATAAAAAGCTGGTGACTTTACAGAAATTTCATTAAAAAAACTATGTGAAAAATAAGAAAAATGCAAAAAAAAAAAATCTCCAGAGAATATAAATTAATATTTTGTCTAAATTCGTTGTTCATAGAAAAAGTTCTTATATTTATTTTTGAAAATTACGTCGAAAAATAATATTTCAACAAATAAATAAACTTAAAGATTTAAATAATAAAATGGGGGAAAAAAATGCAATTTTCATGAATAATTTTTTTTTTATATATTTGAACTTCTATGAAAATTTTAAAATACGCATTGCAAAGTAGCTTTTAAATTATGGTCTTTAATTTCGGAAGAAAAAAAAAATCGACCACTTCTACCATTTGAACTCAATTTTAACACATAAAATACATTTTATATAAACACGAGCTTTATATACATTACAATAGCATAAAATATATCATTGAAAAAGAAATTTAGTAACAAAAAAATAAATTTTGTACAAAATAAACCTGGGGACCAAGGGATAAACTGTGTCAAATAACTTTCCTTTTGCTGGAGGCAACAAGCAATAGAAAACTTTTTGGTATATGTATATAATATATATATAATATTATATTATATGTATATATTTACATCGACATAATATTGTATAAACGCGATTGAAATACATTAAATTAACAGTTATATATTAACCTTTAATATAAAATTGTATTGTTGTTTCATTTTTTTTCACCCAAACTCTAAACTCGGAAAATTGGTCGTGGAATACAAGTGCGACTAAGAATAGAAAGGATGACACTTTAAAATAGCTTATATTCAAACGATAATATATAATTAATAATTGAAAATATTAACTTTTTTTTCATGAATTTTTAACTCAAAATAATTAACTGCACACTCAGTTATATTTTGAACAAAATTAATATAAATAAAAAATATTTCATACTATAATTAATTTATATCATGCTACAAGTCAACAATAAATCATAAATATTTTTATTCAATAAAATAAAATTAGTTAAAATGTTCATAAATTTTATGCATATTACATTAAATTTAAGATTCTAATACGATTCAATGGGCAGACATTTAGATTACAAGAAAAGACAATGAGGTTATGTATTTATGTCTATAATACGTATAGTAAGCGGAAGGAGAGGTAGGGAAGTTGTATAAGAAAGATTATATTCTTTAGATATTTTCAATTTCATCCTTCATTTCACAAAAAAACAATGTATACGTTGTGTAGTATAAGTTATTGTATACATATACTGAAATGAACTAAACTCTTTCTATCTATATTGTAAATGCACTCTGGAATTTATTCAAGATGAATATTAGATATCTTTTTATTTATTTTTGGTAATATTTTTTTTCTCAATATATATTTTAATATAATAGTAAGAAAGCAGTTACCTTTATAATATTAGATATGATTTTAATTTTATATAATAAGTTTATGTTGACAGTTCATTTTTAATCAAATTTTTATGAATGATTTACCTTAAATTATTAAGATAGTAAATTAATAATTATATAGTATGTAATCAAAAATGCGAAATATATTATAGGTTCCAATGGTTTTTTAACAGTTATTCTGAAAATAAGGAATGTAGATATCTATGATTTTAGTAAAATAAATTAGGTTTAGCATAAATACATGATTACTCAGTTTTAAGGAAGAGCATATTAAAAATGTGAAAATCATTTAAAAATCAATACATAGAACGATAGAATTATTCTAGAATTTTATATACTTATATTAAAAGATCTATATAAAATTCGTTTGTTGTGGAGGCCATGGTGTGCTGTAACGAACTATCATATGTTATTTACTGTATTTCAAAACATAAACCTTGTTATAAGTTCATAGACCATAAACCTTGTTATAAGTTCTTTTTCTTATAGAATTCATAATATTTTTAATTTCATTTTTAATTACATATTACATAATATTCGAGCATAAATCAAAATGTATCGGTTCTTAAAATTAAATACATTGTGTTTTCTGAAATATCTAAAATAATTTTTAGTAATGTTTTTGTTGAAATAATTTAATACTTTTTAATATACATATTTTTAATTCGTGCTGTAATATTATTATGTGAACATTGATTATTGAGATAATTCGGTAGTTAATTTAAGCTAAAACTCTGTTTATGCTATATAGGTACACTTTTTAATTACATGATTTTACTTTAAATATATAATACCGTATAATAAAATAAATCTAACTTTAAAAATTCAATAATTTATGTTTCTATACTTTTTTATGAGAATATAATTGTATTATAAATAAAAAAAAATTATAAATTCATACACCCGCCATAACAAAATTTATTTATTACCATCGCGACTAAGATTTATTGCGTTAATTTAAATCTCATCAAGTTTAACCTTTCATACAAAAAAAAAAATACATTTTCATTTAGTCTGTTTTTTTATTATTTATGTATATATTTTTTGCGTTTAATTTTTGTTTCATTTTCGTTATTTGATATAAATTTATATCCATATAGAAAGATTTAAATTGTAATTCAATGAATAACAGTGGCGAGAATGGCGGCCAAATCAAAATTAATAAAAAAAAAATATTATAAGTTTATTTATAAATATGTACACGTATAGGGTGTTCAATTAACTTATGATGTTAACTATCATAAGTTTTTTAACTTTTATGCTTTTTCTCTATAGCACAGCGCAAATAAAGCATTAAATTTTTCTATCAAAGTGCGATATGTCACCCGATTTTCTATAGTTTGGATTTGGAACTAGTGGCATATCGCAAAGGCGGTTTATATATTGTACTGCCCATTTATGGAGTTGAATGTTCGACATCACTACTTATTCACTTGTGGGGTAGATACATAAAATTAAGTAGGGCGGTATTTAAGAGTTATAGTATTATATAATTAGATTAAAATTGTGCAAATGATCTTCATAATATTTCAAACAAATACCGATCAACAATGTGGAGGAATTTCCGCCTTACTGTATACCATAATTAGATTAAATAAGTTTGAAATGGTGCTAATTTCTAGTATCCTACCTAGATGTTTAAATGAATAATTTAAAAAATAAAAGTTTAAAACAAAACCTTCCGAATTGTATTAGAACACCCTGTATAATATTCAACATAATATATATGTATGTAAATGCTGGGCGGACTTGCTATATGACCAGGTAAATTTATATTTAGTTTAATATTTCATTTATATTACATACACATATGTATATTATGTATATATAAAATAAATTATAAAACAGTTCAATGATAATGCATTAAATTTCCAATTGTATACTATTATGTGCTAGAATGTGAGTGAATCTCATGCACACATTTAATAATAATATAATCTTCTGATTTTCTTTCTTTTTTACAATAGTTTTTTTAATAATATTCTGAGTTGATAAAATCATCATAAAATAGCAACCAGCTTCAAAGATGTTTTTTTTAAATGAATTTTAATATAAAAGTTTTTTCATATTTATTTTTAATTCACAAACAGTTCACATTATCGCAGTAGCCAATCATTTGCAATCCATACTATTACGTATAAGTCAAAATATTCGCTTATAAAAAACGCTTAAGCTTCAATTAAAGATAGCCCTTAAGGTATAATAAAAATACTATAATAAAAGTGTTATATATAATAATGTATATGGCAAAACTTACAAGACATGCACCTTACAAAACTTGACCATAAAAAATTTCGACAAGTTTTTCTAAAAATAAAAACAAAAGAAGAATAAAGTTTTTGATTTATTTAAAAAATAAGAAAAACCTTAATAAAAAAATTCTTCATGACCGGCAAAATAATTGGATACCTAAATTAAAAGGACAAGAATGAGGATGAATATTTGCAATTATTGTTATGACGATGCGGCAAATATGTCTTATATTGATCAACCATTTTGTGGAAAATAATTTAATAAAAAACCGAAAATTATATAAAAAAAATCTTAACAAATTCCAATGGAATAAGCAACAGGTTTAAATTTTATTCCACATTTTTGTTTTTATAAAATTTTCTTACATTATAAAACATTAAATTGACGAAAACACAGAAGATTGCTGTCGTTGTTTTTGTTGCAGGCTAACACTGATCCTGTAATTTGAAAAATACTTGCTGCTTCACGATATATATTATCTTTATACCTTTATATGATTCAAATTCTAGAGGGCAAAAAAGCCAGTTACCACATTAATTTTTTTTGTACATATAAGTCTTTTCATTTTTGAGCATAAATATATGTTTTGTTTAAAAAAAATAATTCAAAAGAAAATTATTTGGCTTGTAGCTTCAAGAGCAAACAGCAAAACTAAAAAAAAAAATCATACGTTGTGTGTACATAAAATGAGAATTAAGTACAGTTTGATGCGCTTTCAAAAAGCATTACGAGCAAAATAAGGAATAAAAAAATGTCTGCTTGCGCATCTTAAATAAATACCTTTATAATGATGGTGGCTCGAAGGCAGTTCACAAGTTAAATAAATTCATCCTAAATGGAATTTTGTTGTTTTTTTGTATTTTTTCTTTTCTCTTTAGAGCATGCAATTTAAGTATGAACGCGTAAAATATTTAATTTAGATTAAGCGTTTTTTAGGGTGATTTCGGTAGCCGGTTTTAGTATAGTTTTTTTTATATATATTAAATACAAAATACAACCTACTAATTAGTATTCCTGGGCTGTAAAAAGGCTGCAGGCTGTATAATATCAAAAATTCAAAAATAAAAATAAAATGTCATTGACTTTATTTGGTGAATTTGAATTTCGATAATTGTACTTTTTTGTTCTATTTAAAAAAAAACGATAGGATTTTTTTTAAATACTTTAACCTCATCGCAAATAAAATTCAAGTTATTTAATCATACCTTCGAAGTCTTAAGGTAGGAAACTATATTTGAAAATTGTTTACCCTTCTTATATTTTAACCGATTTTTATGGTTTTAGTGAGGTTCCAAGAAATCTTTTTTTTTATTTGTTTGTCCACTGTGTGTTTGGGAGTGAAAACGATGTGTATAAACAATGTACTCAAACTGTAAAAGAAGCCTATTAAAATCAATTATTTGACAGGATCGAGATAAAAGGATGGTCTATTTTGAACCTGTGCTAGGAATAAGCAATTCACTATTATAATTTCAATAGTTATATATAATTTGATCAATTATATTGTATATATATATGAATATATATATATATTATTAATTTTTTAAATATTTTGAGTAATATTTTGATGTAATTGTAAAATAATAATTATATAATGTAAAAAATACTTTTATATTTTACTTTTTAACATTTTGCTTCTTAAAGAGTTTGTTAAAATATTCCAAAAATTAAACAAAAATTAAAAGAAAAGTTTGGAGTTACAATTTTTATTTTGGCTACAATTTTGTACCGTCTGCAGTATGAAAATATTGATTTTAAATGCAGTATGTATTAAAATAGTATTTATTCAAAAGAAATTAAATGAAATTCTTATTCCATATTGTATTTAAATTCAATTTATAATTTTTTATTTGGGAAGTATATAAATTGATACCAACCATGGTAGAAATATTACAAGTTCGATCAGTTTTAACCACATCGATTTTTTTTATATATTTTATATATACATATCAACATTGACATGTATGTATAATTTCATCTATTATGTCTTAATATTGTTCAAAGTACATATATACAATTACAAAAAAATAAAAACCAACCGAAATAATATTAAATTTCCGATAAATGTTTCTCCAGTTTCTTGATATTTAAAACGCTGCAAAAATAGCTATTTAACTGATAACACAAAAAAAAATCTCCTATAATTCTTTCCAGGAAAGGACGTAATTTAAAACTTAAAAAAGGCTCGGAAACACCCAATACAAGTCACAGCTGGATTTATGTCATGATTTTAATTGGCTTCCGCAAACCAAAATTTTCTCTTATACCCCCGACCTTTTATCTATGCAACAAATACGCACTTAAAAGATACCAATCTGTTATATATATACGTATATATACATGTAATTTTTATATTCCAACAAAAATCATTCACTCCGCAAAGGCTTTTAATACTATAACTCGACTGTTTTTTTTTTGGTAAACTTTGTATAATTTGAGCAAAGCCCTTAAATATATAAACGTTTATATTTATATTATATTAATATGTATAAAACATAATTAAAAAAAAAAATACTAAAATAATAAAGAAAACATCAAGATTTAAAATAAAAATAAAAAAGGAAAGCAAGCCGTGCAATAAATTAGACAAGTAATTAAAATCGAATTTGAGTAGCATTTAAATAAAGGGGATATTATATAATATATACATATATATAAAAAAAATATACAATGACACCCTATTTCGGTACTTTTGTATTATACATTCGAACTAGAGAGGTATAGTCTAAATAAGAAAACACTCCATTAAAAAAAGGATTTTTCCCAACTCACACAGATCATTTTGTATTTTTTTCCTATATAATAGTGGGTATGCAGCGGGTGTGAAAAATTTTAAATTTATATACTTTTTTACGTATAAAATATCATCCTTAAAATATTTGAAAAAAAAAAAAAAATCAAAAGAAAATAAGTCCAAAAAAAAAGTTTTTTTTTTTTTGGGAAACAGTGAGAGAACTTTTTGAACTGATACTGTGCGGTATAATATGTTTTTGTTGGTCCCCAAAATATATATCTACCCATAAAATATTACAAAGAATAAAAAAAAAAAAAACAGAATTAGGTAAAGGCATAACAAACTAAAGCATTTATCAGGTACAACGTATATACATATTTTTTGGGGTCGTCGCAATAAAAAAAAAAAAAACAAGAAACAAAAATGAATTATAAGGAAGAAGATGAAGAAGCCTAAAGAAATTTTTTATAAGAAAATTTACTCATATAAATACCGTTATATCATATATATATATACATATATATATAATTCTCGTGTTTCTTTTTTTGTGTTTAAAAATAAGGATACAAAAGATACATATAATAAGAAATTATAACAAAACTTCTTTCCGCTCACTTTTAAAGATTTTTTTTTGTTTTGCTGTATTCCAATAAAACATTTTCACCACGTTTCACCCGGGTAGTATACAATCTTTTTCTTATATATATTTTTGCTTAGATTTTCCCGGGGACACATAGTAGTAAATTATGAGTTATAAACTTTAAAATATAAATTTCAGATTAAAATATAATTTTAAGGGTGGCAAAAAAAGATGTTTATATAATACATAATTTTAATTTATTTATATAAAATTTAGCGCATGAGTGTGTAAACGTATTATAAGGTATAGGTAATTATAAATTACAGGCTTTGAATATTAAAAATTTACACACAATTATAAATATTATATTAGTAAAACAAATTCCAAATTAAAAATGGAGAAAATATTATAATTGCTTTATATAATGTGAAATAAATTTACCGGAAAATCATATTTCTCTTAAACAAAAGTTTTTGGGTTGATGAGAACAAAAAACTGATAGTATTTTATAATACATAATCAAAGAACATAATCATAGATGTAAATATATAAACATATACAAATCATTATTATGAATAGAAAATTGAAGTTGTGAACTTTTATTCGACCGAAGATAAAAAATTGAAAATTCTAATTATTTTACATATTAACGCATTCGCGGACAAATACAAAACATAAAAGTCCACAGACTTCATTATATATCTACACATTAATGGAGTCTATCATAACTCCATTAAAAATAAGCTGTCCTTGCGCTTTTAAGCACCTCCTGTTAAAATATTGGAACGTAATTTTAAAAGAAATCAAAATAATTAACCGAAATTTTATCATAAATACTAATTGTATGTAGTTTTGGAAATTTATTAAAATAATTTTAGAAATTAAATCTATCTGATTGAGGTTGGACTTGCAAAACCATATATAGTTATAAAAAATTGGATACCCAGATAAATAAAGGAAATCGATAATTAAATCATATTGTAATGTATTACATATTGTTGATTATAACATAAGCGACATATAAAAATCTGTACTCTAAATAATATTGAAATTCCAAAAACTCAGGTGCGGAACTATAGTCCATTTTTTATAATTATCGATTATTATTGTCGACATGACCAAAACTATCTCAAAAATTCTTGGTTATAACGTGTCCGTAAATGTGGTAAGATAATTTTTTTGATTATATATGTATATATATAATATTATTTAAGTAATAAACTTGAAAACACTACTTATTCTGGTTTAAGTAATCAAAAATTGATCTTTTGATTATTATTTTTCTTCTGAAATACCAAAATTTTATTAAGTATAATTACAAAAAAAAAAGAGAAAGAAACCAAAAAAATTAATTTCGAACAAAAACAGAAACATAAATAAAAATGATTATCTCAGGAAAAAATAATATAAAACAAAAAAAAAACTGAAAAATTAAGATTTATGAGGATAAGTTTTATCAAAAAATTTCAGAAGAAAAAGCTGAGAAGAAAGGTTTAAGAATTTCATATTCAGGATTCTGATTGCGGTACATTGTAGTAGACTCCTGTATATATTATAAATACATATTTATATATGAATATATATATAAATTTATTTATTTATATATATATGTATAATATATCTATTATATTTAATGCAATGTTATATATATACATAGTAAAGTGAAAAGGGAGGAATCCAAATATTTACGTGTTTATATTCTTTTTCAATACAATAGGTAGTCTTACACAAAATAATAGAAATTTTGCTTTTGTTGCGTTTTTCTGTTCTTGTACCATGAGCTTTATTTACTTTTTTCACCATAAATGATTTATTATGTGGGCTGGTAGAGTTGCATGGTGTGATAATATACCTCTAGAGATATGTGACAAATAATTAAAACACTTTACCCCGCTTGATATTACATGAATCTGAACAACCAATATTTTATTCTCTCACAAAAATAAAAAAAGGTATATGAGAATTATATTGTATCTATACATATATAATGTTATATACGTACATATAATTACTTTACAAGTTCATTATAAATACTCATAAATTTGAAAATAAAACACCTTGCACTTTGTATACTTTTACCATCCCCATGATCTTAACAATAACCCCTATGAAATTTTAAGGGAAATATTATTCTTTCTAGCATAGATAATATATATTTGTTTTATTTTAGAAAGGAGTGCGGAGTACACGGTTTAAATTTATTTTATTTTTACCCTATCCTAAGAAAAATATAGAGTCAGAGATCGAGTAAAATATCAGGTTGTTAAGAATTTTAGAAGAATTACAAGAAAATTAGATATGAAGCGTAGAATGGACAATTATTATTACAAAATATTTATAATGCCTTTGAAGAATGAGGGATTCTGAAGTGTGTCGTGAAGCATATTTTCAATGCATTGCTATAATAATCTTACTTAAATTAGTGAAAAAGAAATACCATAATAACTAATTAAATTTTTTTTTAACATTTAATTTTATAAATTATTAAATTCAATAAAATAAATTAAAAAAATATTATTAATTTAGAGCTTAGAACTGTTTCGTATAAATGTGGTTCCATGTACGATGTATACCCATTCTAATACCATATTTTAGAAAGACAGTGCTTTAAGAATAAATTGTATCCAAAATTTATTCAACAATTTTTAGTCAATAATAATATAATGTTTGCATTGCAAACTTCTAGCATAAAATTATATATATTTGAAACTTTACAAATAATTTTCGATACAACAAAATTCTAAAAAATTGTACTTGTGCCAAATATTTTTAAAAAATATTATTTTTTCGCCTATTAATATACAAAAATTCTACAAATATTGCAATAAAATTGAGAAATATTCTAATATTATAAAAACTCTAGCTATATACTATTCGTCGGTTTGTCTGTCTATTATTCAGATAACTGAATATACATTTATGAATTTAATATACGATACAAAATTAAGGAAAATCCATAAAGATTTTTGAAAATTATCAAGTACTTTTAACATAAAAAAATATCAAGTATTTTTAGGCAATAACAAATTTTCATTCTAATATAATAGGAACATCCTATTTAAATTTCAAGTTTCAAACCACTATATCATACCAAATTGTCTACAAAATTCTTTATGATTTCCTCTTTTTTGTAAGAGCTAAACAAAAATAAAACTATATGCTACATAACACAACATGAATATAAATAATGAATTCCTTTTTAAAAATTGTACATATAAGGACTTGTCGAAATTTATAAAAAAAATAAAATACAACACTTAAAATAGATTTATGTTTAAGTAGGGTAATTAAAACGACATGTATATGTATGACTTTTTGAAACCAACAAAAATATTGTTTAATATCCTGGTTAAATTTTCAATATTAATGGTGAAAAATATTCAGTTGGCACTAAAATGTGATTAATCATTTTCAAATTAAAATTATATTGCGTGGTTTTTTTTCGTTTTTGATATATATAGTATAAATTATATTATCTTCAAAAATACATAATATAATAATCTCTTATGAAAATTTTAGATGAAATTAAAGTTGACAAGTTTTTTGTTATTTAAATTTTAGTATAATTCATGAAATGGTTTTAATTCTATTAACCTTTTACAATTACAACCATCTTGAAACGTGAGGGTTTTGGAAAATTTTGGGATATCTTAAGATGAGAAATTATTGTTAAAGGGTAATTAATATTATTTATATCTTATGTTTCAATTAAAAATGGCGTAAAACGTGATGAGGGAACTGTTGAAGAGCTAAAATTTACAATATATCGAAAAAAAACGATAGTATAATTACAATATTTGGTATGGTTTTTTTAAAAGATTATACTGATTGATTATATCCTAAAATAATTTCGGATCATTATGTTGTAAAAAAATATTATTTTTTCTGAATATTTTTCATATTTGAGGAACAAAAACAGATTTATGAATATATCTTGGAATATAAAATTAGATAAACTTCTAGGCTATTTGATATTTGACAAATCACAGGTTTAGAATTTTTATTAATTTTTTATTGAAAGAAAAATTGTGTTATTATGGTGAGATATATTCACAAAATTTCGGAACACAAAACATTGAAAGTTGGCCATGTTTGATTCTTATTAGACTGATGATAAGGTAAAATATGAAATATTTATACAATTTTGAAAAATTGATAAAATTTTCAAATTCAGTAAAACAAGTAACTACTAAGACTGACAAAGTGTTTTATTTTATATTTATGTTTTTTTTTCTCCAAATTTTTGTTCTAAAAATTGTACAAAGAATATATTAACATAAATATTAGTTTTTGAGGGCGGAGAACACAATGCCTAAGGTACAAGATAAATAATTTTTTTAGGTAGGTAGAAAACACAAATCTTTATTGTGAAGAAAATAGAAAAAAAAAAATGGAAAAAAATATAAAATAATAAGATGGAAAAACTGTTTTAAAAAAACCCATCTGACATAGAAATATATCATCGAAATGTGCCCCAAGAGTGACATTATTTGATGAGATAAATTTCGTTCATTGCTATAGGGTGAAGAATATTAAAGCATTTTATTTGGGATATTTTTTTTTTTTTGAATAGTACTTTATGGATATACTATATATTATAGCTAAAAGTTTAAATGTGATGTCATAAAAATTATGCATTCTCCCAAATATTTTTATTGTAGAATATAAACCTATTAATAAAAAAGTCTGTGATTTAAGACGACCGTCTTTTAAATATTTTAAATTGAACTTCAAGAAAATTTATGGTTCAGGTATCATGAATTGATATTTTATTTAGATATTCCTCATTATTTCAATTATATAGAATATTATATAAGTTTACACTTTTCCAACAAATTATTAATAGGAACAATTTAATATATTATTTAAAAAAAGTCTTACAGGTAAGAAATATTTTTTTTTATGTATTTCTTAATTGGTAAAACAATTACACAATTTCGTTATAATATTTAGCTGATAATAAAAATGTGGGTGTATGGTACTAAAGCCATATGTAACAAAGCCATAATGGATTTCAATTTCAATTGATAAATAAAGCCATTTCCGAAAAATTCTGCGTTTTGTTATATTTTTCAATTTAAAAAATAAAATCTTACGCTAATGGCTTTCTCAAATTAAAAAATAATTTATATTAGAAAATAACAAAAAAAAAATTTTCTTGGAAATCCCAAACAGTGAAAGTTCAGTTTTTTACTGAAAATTATAAGTAAATTGATATTAAAACTAATTTCCCTTCACTATAAATAACAGACAAACCAAAATGTTTTGCAATTTTTGGAAGGTAATAAATTAATTTCATGGAATTATGGCTATTTCTTATGGCATTAAAAATCTGATTAGTCAGATTAAAAACAACTGTACTCGCAGTATCTAATAACAATCAATAGTAAAAATTCATAAATTAAATTATTGACAAATTGAATATTAATTTAATAGCAACTTATATGAATTAGACGATACAATTAATTAAATTTACTATATTTCTTCAAGTGATTTTCTAAATAATTTTATGAACATAATAGAGGTTATGCTCACTAGCTATGTATATATAATAGAATGAAAATGTCTATCATTCACTTAACATCAACAAACCAAAGTGTTTAATAATTATATTCTTCATCAACACCTTCTTAATTTGATGATAACAATCAATGCAACTGAAGTATTTCTTTTTTCATATAAATAGTGTTTATATTTATGCTTTGCACATAGAGTCTGCAAAATTTAATCTTAATAGTAAAGGCATATGAATATATTATTTTGCAATAATATGAATTAAAAGTAAAAATAAAATTATAAAAAAACCTGTTTTGTAATATAAAATATTTTATAAATATAGGGTTTTTCTTTGAATTTATATTTGGAGGAGTTTAACGATCAAATCATCTTTAGCATTGCAATAATCATCTATACAATTTAATGTAAAGAGTAAGTATACTGGATGCACAAAATATTTTTTATATAAAAAAGTGATTTTGTTGTAGAAAAATAAAAAAATTCATTTGAAAATAGATAAAATCATAAATTGCAATATGTATAAATTGTATATATGTATAAATTTTATATAAATGAGTGTATAAATTTCCATATAATTCAATATAACCCATATCTCTGGTTATACATTTGTTTATAAAGTGCATGTATATTTTTGGGATATAAAATATAGAAACATGACTTTTTGGAGAGAATATAGGTACATCACCACAGCTGAACAAAATGATTTCATACAAATGTCTGACGTGTTATTATATACTATATATATACATATATGTAATTTTAAATATATTTTTATTCATATATAAAATAATATATTATATCGGTTTACTATGGTGTACATATATTTTCATGTTTTATATATATACATATATAGTAATATTTACATTATAGAGAAAACGTAAATCATACAAATCCAAGAGCTGTATGCGGTATTATATGCGAAAATTTATCTGATTTAACACCTAATATACAATAACTTAATGTACTTAATATGAATATATTTCATTACTTATTTTATATATACATTTATATATAGGTATAACATTTATGCATTTATAATTAGAATAAAAATTGCAAAGACTTAAGAGTTTTAAAATATTCATATTAAACTTTTATATAATTTAAGCCTATTTGTGTTATTAAATTATATTTTCTATTTGGAAATTATAAAATGCATTTCCAAACTTTATATAAATTATAGATTTAAATTTAAATAAGTTTTGATAACATGTTAAAGCAAACTATTCTTATCAATAATCAAAGTCCAGCCAGAAACACTGATTTTTGTTCAGATTAATTTGGAAAAGTCTGTCCAAAAAGTTTATTACAGCAGTGATATCAAAAAACACTATTTGATTGAAGAAATTGTTAAAATAATTAGCTTTTCACAAATAATCAATTCTATTCTTTCTTTCACCAAGTAGTAGCAATAGATAAATAAAAATTGTGGATCTGAAAAACGATTGCAACTCGCTATGCTAATTATAGCATTAGTTAATTATTGGACAAATTTGAATACGGAAATATATACTGATATATCTATGTTTAAGTATGAATAACATAAATTGGATCTTTGTATTGTATGTTACATAAAACAAAGAAAATGCTGTGAATACTCAGAATTTGGTATTATTATTTAACAATGGTAAGTTGTTGAATTACGCTAAATGATCTGTGGAAAAATATTGAATTTCGTAAATACCATGAAATTGTAATTTTTTATAATATAGAAGTTTATTTTTCTGTTGGATAAAATTATATTTATTAACATTTTAATAATTTGTTGTAGAAAATTAATACAATTAATATTAATTCTCCTAATATATATTAAATAAAGCATTAATGATTTTAATATAATATCTTTAAAGTATCTGTGGAAATCTGTAGCATATCATTTTTCTTAGTAACCCATTTTAAAACTTTGGTTCCACCAAAACTCCAAATTTGGTTTAATAATTTCCAAATCGATGCCATTATTTAAAGTAACTTTTAAATGTTTTTTTTTTAATTTTATAAATGTTGGGTTAATATAAAAATGAGGAATAATAATATTTATAGAATAAAGGTAAAAGTATCTCTAATTATCATACTTATGTTATATTACATTCTATCTGGATGAAAATGTACTTATTTATAAGAAAATAGTGTTATTAATTAAAATCACCTTGTTTATGTTTTACTTAAATGTTTTTTTGCTATATAGCATAAACAATACATGTACAATGAGAAATAATTTGTTTTGCGTCCTGGGTGGCCAGTTTTTCAAGATTCAATTAAATTTTATCGTTCTACATGCAATTCTTTTTGCAGAATTTTAAAGATAATATGTTTTTTAAACATCAATTTCAGCAATAGTGGTTAAAGAATTAAATATTATAACTAAAAGAGTATAATATTTATAATTTGAAATTTCTGTATGAATTGTATTTGGTATACCAAATGATTTTGTAGATTTAATCAAAAAAAATATATAATTGTTATATTAGCCTTACTATAAGCTCAAGTTTACTTATCTTCTCTTATTATTAATAATTTTTTGTCCAATAATAACTTCAGAAAATGATAAAAAGTATTTTAAATCAAATTATATCCAATAATTATTATTTAAATATTTAAAAAATATATTTTTTACTGAATTAAAATATATTTTAGTTGGCTTAATTTGTTAGCACAAATTCTTTATACCTTCAGGATATTTGTATTATCTACTTATTTATTACTGATGTTATAATTCATTCAAAAATCTTCTGGCATGAGAACTTACATTAAAAATACAAAAAATTAAAAACAACCTCATAGTAGGTAAATATTTTGATACAGAAAAAGACTAAACGAGTTTTTATGGTTTTTATCTGACGAATTATTGTACCAATAAACATTATTTGGAAAATATAAAATGAAAAAGTTAACGTACAAATTTTCACTGTTTTAAAAAACATACAATTATTTGTGCATATTTTCTGAAAATACAATATATGTGACATTTTTATTATATTTTAAATGCGGTAAAGAAATTCTCCAAAGAATAATAAAAATTATTCTCAAATCCAAAAATCACATATAACATATTTTAGTCTCATATCCTTTTTTTTAACCATTTCCAGGATTAAAAATATTTTTCACAGACTGGAAAATTTACAATATTTGTACTTAATATATATATTATAAAGTTCAAAATTCAAACATGAAGCTTATATGGAAAGGATTTTTGAAATGATATTTATATATACAATTTCATATTATACTTTATACATAATATTATTATATATTAAGGATATTCTCAGACATATATACTAGTATGAAGCGCAATAGCCGCATTAAACATAAATAACTTATAAATTAAATATACATAAATGGTTATTGTATTTATTAAGGATATATATATTTATATAAGTTCCTTAAAATATAATATATAATAATATACATATATGTTTTATATGTTCAAGACAGTTTTGTACATATTTAGGATATCAAACGCAATTATATAATTCGAAAATCTTCTTTATTGCAGTTCCTGTCCAAAATCTTTGACTTTGGCTATTATTTTAGATTATTGCCAAGATTTTTATGTTCTGATAAAATTTATAAATATATTATATAATTTTTTTTGGCATTTATAGTCGTTTGGTCAAATATTTGTATTATGTTTAAATAATATAATATGATAAAATATTATATGATTTTTATAATTTTTTTTTATAGTTCATATACTTAGCAGTTATTGATACAATCGAAATGGGAAAAATAACAATTTTATTCTGAAGTTTTTCTATTTAGTAATAGCTATAAATATTTGATTCATACAAGATGAAGTGCTTTTGATTAATCAATTGCTTAATGGTTTAGAAAAATAGGACAATGTTATCCTTTTTATTGTATAATGATAAAAATTATATATTTATTTATCTTATATATATAAATATAAAGTTAGAGATTTTGCTTACAAATAAAAAAGATATTTTAAGAATTACAAAATTCTTATAATATTTTATAATTGAATAAAATTCTTTTATACTATATAATTTAAATTAATTATACATTCATAATACTTAATACATTTATTACCGCTTTTTACAAAAACCTAATATAATTAAGTGTTCTGTAAAAGATTTTTTCTATAGAGCGCTGCATTATATTTTATATTTAAACATAATTATTTTTATATGTTGATTATAAAATTGAATTAAAATCAATTACGTTAATAGCTATAATTTACTATAATATTTTTATATTTATAAAAATTACAAAAAAAAAATGTAAAAAGTAAAATGGAAAAATTAATGTAGTACTTTTGCTCTACAAATATATAAAAATCATTTTTATTAATATTAGTAATAAAATATTTAATAAATTTAAAAATAATAGGGAAACTTAATTCAACAAAAATTAGAATTTAATATCTGAATATATTATATTTAAATAACAATCATTTAAATGATTTTTAAAATAATAAATATATCTTTAACTTCACAACTTAATTCTTGTTTTGGTGAGACAAGATTTTGATAATTATTATGTTGTTAATAATATAAAGCATTAATTTTTCAGCATAATTCTCTACTTTGTACAGTAAGGTGAATGGGTAAACAATTGTAGACACTGTAAAGAATCAGCTATGATTAATGATTTTTTGTCTAAATCCTAGCTCCTATACTATTTTATAAGACTACTCGTTGAGTCAGTATTAAATTAATTATTAAATTATTTTTATAAAAACACAGAAGATATTTAAATTGTATTAATTTCTTAGATTATGTTACTTGTTTTTTTAGGTTATGTTAACTTTCAAATTCGATTTCATGAAACAATAAAAATGAGATAAGAAAATAAATAAATAAGAGTTTATGAATAATTTGCACAAATGCTGATAATATGTCGCCAGAAGCTACGTTTCAGTCAATTTGAATCAAATAATTGTACATACTTCTTCGGAATTTAGCAAGTTTTCCGCAAATAGACTCATCAAACATTTTAAAATATACATATATTAGCTATAGAACTGTAATCACACTTGTAAAATTGATTTTTTCTTTATACAGACATGACAATTAGATCAATTCTAAATATAAAAATGTTTTTTTTTGAGAAATTTTTCTTTAAATCAATATTAATACATAGTTATTTCCAATCAATTATTACAATAAATAGGAGGAAAAGCATTTGAATTTAAAAAGGTCCTTTCTAATCAGAAAAATCTATAAATATTGTCCTAGAACTGCATTATATATAAAAACATATTAGTTGTATGCAGAATATGGAAGCTTAATGCAAAATAAACAAAATATTGTAAAATCTTGGATACATTGTGTTGAATCTACTAACAGATTTATTGAGCTGTTGTGAAACTCTGGAGTGGGAGATTACTTCAGAAAGCTTTCATCATAATAGATAAAAAAGCCACAGTATCTGCAATATATACATAAACTGAAACCTACATAATCTAATCTAAATACTGGCAATTCCGTATTTAAAATACTGAATTCCGTATTATGAAAACTGAAATTTTGAAAATAATATTAATTAAATGATAGTATATAATGAAACTTATGTACAAATTATGAACAAAACAAACAAAGAAACTATAATAGAAAAACTTACAAAAAAAGACATAACTTCAATAAGATATTTAAAATTGGACCACCTGAGTAGCAAAATAAACACAATATAAAAAAACTTAAAAATCATTCATCTTAATCGTTTGTCTCCCAATTCAGATATATTATAATGATTTTTTTTGTTTGTTTGGTTAGACCACATTAAAAAACACGTGGTCACTGTCATAAAACTTAAGGTTCGAACAAAACTATTGTGTGTAAGCGAGAGACCACATAAATATTCAAAAACAATATGCTAGAATAAGATATAAATAAAAATTTACAACAAAAAAATGTTAATCAAATGATATTCTTTCGCACACATAAAATTCTCTTAATGGCTTCCGCTGACTATCAAAGTATATTAAAAAAAAAGAAGGAAAATAAGACGGAAAGTATACAGATAAAAGACGGAACCAATAAACGTTTGAGTTATAAATGCAAATAAGTGCAAAGTATGGCACTAGCTAGATGAATGCAGAATGGCTATTGATTATTTGATGGCTGCTAGCTATATAACTCACTTTTTCTTATATTTTGTTTTTGTAAAAAAAAAAAATGTTGGTAAGGAAACAAGAGATAGCAATAAAACCGGTTATTGGTTTCATTTAAACCGTATTATTATGAGGTAAATGAAAAAAAAAACTGTTTGTTTAAATTGAAAAAATATATATGGATAGCAAAAACAATATAAATATGGTGGATAAAATATTATTGTCCAACTTACAATAATTACAAACTGACTTCACCGGCAAAGGACAAGATAAAAAAGGAACCAAATAAAAAACAGTTTTTAAAGATCTGGTATAAATTTCAGTTGTGAATTAAATAGTTTGAATAAAAATATAAAGGTGCAAATTTAAATAATTTATATTTATGTTGATTGAGTAGAGGTATTATATAACAGGTTATTTATGCTAGCAGTCGATATAATTAAATATAAATACACAATTATATTAAACGTTGGGTTATTTTTATATTATTATAATTTTTTTCTTATTATTTTTTATTTAACATATTAATGGTAGTAAATAAAAGAATTGATAAAGCCATTTAACAATACAAATATATCAATAAATTTAATATAACATTTCAGAGTAATTGTAATTAATCCAAAGCTAAAAGAACATTGTTATCTGCCAAAATTAGACTCCTTCAATTTGTTGATAGTTTTTTGTATTTAAAAAATAATTACAAATATTATAAAACTTTACTTTATTGATTTGCGTTAATTATTTATTACTTTTAATTACCTTTAACGGATTGATTACTTTTTAAAATTTTCTCGGAAAACGTGTAATTGTAGATCAGTAAACCGACGGTCTAATATCAAATTATTGTCATTCATCTTTTGTATCAAGAATCATACGAATTTATGTTTCAATTATTTTGTTCTGAGAACTCAAGTTATAAATCATACATAAATAGCTTATAAAATATAAATTGTTAGAATAATGTCATTGAGAAAAAGATGAAATTTACACAAATTAATGAAACATTAAATCAAATACATTTATTTCGTTACAAAACTAATTAATTTATTATTTTATTTGTAAAGCTTAAATACGTATATATCAAGTTAATACTAAAAAGTAAATTTTTATTGATTTTAAGATAAAGTTTATAAATTTTTTTTTAATAGAATTGGAAGAATTTTTTTTTTTTGTTTATAATAAAAAATGTTTTCCTTTTGTGTGTTTGTGTGCAAATATTTTAAATCATCAGAAAAGAACAATTTATATATGGGAATTTAGAAGTTCAGAATTTTTTTCTTCTGTTTTTCGTTATGAAAATAAACCCTGAAAATGAACGACAACCTTTAAATTAAAGGATAATCATATATCTTCCTAAAAAAAAGTTGACAGAAAAATATATCTAACATTTTCAAAAAATCTCCCTTCTACTATGCATACTCCTATATTGTATTATATATATTTATTTATTTGTAAATCCTTTTGATAGAATTATCGTGCTTTAGCAAATCCCCATATATATTCTATTCTATATCTGTTTTTCAAATTGTTTGCTTCATTTTTCGTTAAAAATAAAATATTTATGTATCATATATTTATATATTATTTTAAGAGAAAATCCATTTGAACATCAGGAAAAGTTTTGTTAAACTTAATTTAAAGGAACACTCTCTAAAACAATATATATTATATTATAATACATAAAATTGTTATTGAGTGAATAAAAACACCCTTTTTATTTAAAAATATTAAACAAATTTATATTAAAATTTATAATATTATATAAAATCAATAAATTTAATTGAATTATCATCATAAAATACAATTAAATTTTTCGGAAAATTTAATTTAGATTTTTATTTAGTATATAAATTTTAATGAAAAATTACCACACCAAAACAATAGAATCATAAATAAAAGATAATCACCAAACAATTGGTCAATGAAAAATTAGCAAAAAAAAAAAATCGTCCTGATAATGTGAGGTGTATACCAGTTCATCCAGAAATATATTACAGGAAAAGAATGATTATTCATTTTCATAAATTCATTCACCAGTTATAAAAATATGTAATTATTTCCCTTATCCCGAAATAAATTTAAAAATAATGTTAAATATATGTAGTAAAATAGTTGGTTATATATATATACGTATATATAATGTAGTGTAATTGCTCGACCTTTTAGGTTTTCAAAAGAATTTTAAAATAAAAATATAATTTTAGATAAATAAGGTCTCTACGCTTCTCTACAAATAATCATAAAATTTTCTATTTTAATTAAATGTGGAATAGTTTGACAGGAATTTGTATAAGGCCTCGCTATAAATCACATTGAACTCTTCCATTAAATAACGATGGCAGTATACATTAAAATGTCATAGACCAATAGAATACTTTTTTTCTGTTGTATATGGTAATACCAAATGATAATATATATTAATAATGCCAAATATATCAGGGTTAAAGTTATTTTGAATTTTACCAATAGTTTATAATTAATCCAAAAAGGAATTTACGAAAAATGCATTCCATTTTATCCGACTGAGCTCTTTTGTTTTACTATAAAATAATTTATTATAAAATAATGTACCAATAATCAAATAAAAATTTAAACAAAATTATTTAAAATTATTGGGATTGTCAAATACGAAAGATATGTTTGTGAATATATTATAATAATGATAATAAAATTAAATTAAAAGAAATTTAAATTAGCTCTGAAATATTTAGGATGACAAACACTCAAAATTTCAAACAGTTATCGATGTTACTCCAAATACGAATTCAATTAATAAATTCAATTAAAAATGAAATATGTTACAGATATTCTGACATCGAATCAAATTCTGCAACGTACATAAATTTTAATTTCTTTTAACGAGGTGAGCTATTGGATACTCGTAGAATATGAAATGGAAATACACGGCATAGTGTTTTTTAGTTTTATTTATATAAACTTAGGGTACTAAAACCTGATATTCGTATCTTTTAACGTTTAAAAAGACGATATCAACGTTTAAAAAAACAAGTCCTGATACTTTGACGCAACTTTGTTTCAAATACATAACTTTTTATATATTTATTTTTTGTCTCTTTAATAAATTAATTTTATAATACAATTTGGTCGGTAAGAAAAAAAGTTGTGAAGGAATTTCTTCATTAAAAAATAATTTTACTGTAAAATTTTGGAATGGTTTAAAAAAATAAGATGTGGTTACATGCGTAAATCTATTTTATGTAGCTGAAATTGTCATGAATAGTTTTAAACTGATAGTGGAAATTTATTGGCATAACAAAGTAGAGTAAACCTCTACTTTTTTTAGAGTAAACCTGAAAAATATCATAATAAAAGTACAACTTATTCTGTAGAGTCTACACAAAAATCTATTTTCTTTGATAATTGTTAAACTATGAACTAAATAGTAATGAATTTTATAATCTTATAATATTATATTAAAGATGATAACAATAAACTTATTAACAGTGTAGCTATAAAAATACTATAAATTTATACACTATCGAAAAACTCTCCTTTTTCCGCAACAATGCTCACTGAAAAAGGACATTTAATCGAGTTTCAGAAGAAAAAAATGGAAAGTTGTTGTAATAAAAAATATGAAAAAACTAAAGGAAAATAATTTCACCTAATTTTTAGCACCCTGCTTATTGTCATAAAAAAAATATTTTTGGTATAGAGAATGATGGGGGAGTAGTTGAAGCAATCTGTTGTTGGCTATATTTTAACTCTCCATTAAATATATATAACTTTATATATAACTATATATATATATATATATATATATATATATATATATATCTATAAGGTCTCATTTTGGTTACTAGTAAATCTAGTCGCCTAATTTTTCATCTACAGCTGGCTGTTTACGGAGTATATGTCTGATATATATATATATATATACCGTATATATAATGTATTTGTTTATGTAATTTTTGGTTTTTTATATTTATGTCAGGAAATAGTATTCGGGCAAAAGGCGACAATGTATGCCTATTTCTGGCTCCATAAATATCTTTCCGCATCCTTCGGTTTACATTTTATGTACAAATATATATGTTTAACATAGTTATATAAATAAAAATATTGTTGTTAGAAATAAAATTCGAATATATATTATAAAAGTCCGCCTTCGATAAATAAATGTTTTAAGGCAAACAGTAAAAATTTACCCCCAGATTGAAAGTTATCTGACAAATGCTATATTGCCACACATACTTCATTTTAAAAGTAATAAAAATCGCAAAGAAATACGTGACCTATGGATTTTATTTCGATTTTATTTTATCAACCACAGGATTTATATATTATGTAAGTTTACTGTAAAAAAAATCAGATATATTTTATTCTCTAACACATCTATATCTATATATATATATATATATATATATATATATAAAATGTACATTTAATATAAATAACAATCAAAAAAGGACATTTAATATTTGCGTGTACATCCCCATAAAGAAATATTTGGATATCTTAAGACATAAAACCAGGAAATATTTAAGATATTTTATATGTCCTTTATGCATATTTTATTACTTTCAAAATATCTAATAATCTTTTATTCAATAAAAATGGCAATGCCCTCTAAATATTTAAACAAAATATGTTTTTTTAATGTTCATTCCATAACTTCATATTGTGAAAAAAATAGTAGATATGGCAATTTCAAGTAAGGAAAATATAAAGCTATTATTGATCGAATTATTTAATTTTGTATCAGTTTGGAGGTCGGTATGTCAAATATGCGATTTAATTTGTTCTAGCATTACTCTTACGTCGTTATCACATATGTCGCTAAATCTTTAAAATGTTAAATAACGATATCAATGCCGAAACCTTTCTAAATAAACAAAGACAAAGTGTAAAATCGCGATTATTAAAAATATATATAACACTAATTCAAAAATTATATAACTTATTGTATTAATTGTTCTTAGAAATCCATTTATATGACATTAAGGAAATTCTAAAATTTGTAAAATAATTGTATATTAATTTTACAACAAACCAATGGGATGAGTCTATTCGGCAACGTGTCGAAAGCTTAAAATAAAACCAAAATTTTCCGAAACAGCTGCTTTATGTTATATATTTTTATATTTCTTTTTTCCATTTAAGAGCATCTATCAGCGGCGATACTCGCGTCATCACCATGATTATCGGGAATAATGATACTAGTGTTCCGATAATACAATTCTTTTTTCAAAAAATATTTTTTTTTTTTTCAAAAACTGTTCTGGTATGTTTAATAAATCAAATTTTGATATAACATTAAAGTGTTATTTAATATAACTCTTACGGTAATTCAATAAAGATAATTCACGATATCAGAATATCTAAATTCAGTAAAATTATTTTAATTTTAGTTTTCTGAAATAAATTTTCTTAATGTAGAAATAGAAAGTTAATACAAAGAGTTAAAATCAATTTCGTAATCAATCTTTCTATTTTCAACAAAAAAGCTTCTTATATTATTGAAAACCAACCAAAATAATCACTTAGGCAAATGCATCTTAAAGAAAATTAAAAAAAAAACAACCCTTCGGAAATTCAATATCTTTACTAAATTACAATGAAAATAAAAAAAGATAATTTTTTATTATTGCCATTTATACTTATTTGTGTTTCTAATAAATAAATTTAAACGCCAACCCAGTGCTTGGGATCATAAATATAGATAAGAAAAAAAAAATATAATAAAATTAGAAAAGGGATAACCAAACAACCCAATTATTTACCATAAATAGAGGGTGATATCGAATTCGAAAGTTTTGTTATATGCCAAGCCAATATATAATATACATTAAAAATATAAATGCCACGATATATTACAGAGTATGGCAGAAGAACCTGCTAATGTACATAAATTTAATTTTTCATATATGCAAAATAATTTTTAAATTATATTATATTTCACGCAGAATTGTAAACATGATAACACATTTTTATTGCGAATTTATTTATTGCCACAAAAATGGCTATGGAAAATATTTTTACGATATGATTATTTATACCCTCGATTTTTTTATAAAAGATAAAACTCTTTGTAACTCTCTTAAGTGGAAGAAAATAATTTCTTTGCTAGTACTTGTTACTTGCTTATCAGCAACTGGCGGATGTCTAATATTATTTCATAAGACTCAATTGTTTTTAAACTAAATTACATTTCTCCGATAGCTGATTTATGTATGAATACAATCGCTGCCGTTTTTATGCTCTATGTATGGCTAATAGATGGAATAGGAATCAGAATTTTAAGAAAACATTTATTCGCAACACTAGTGTAAGTGTAAATATCAATTCCGGAACAATATATCCTTTACGCTAAATTCAATATATTAAAACTTAGGCAATATTAGTATAATTATCGTATACGAAAAAATTGTTTATAAAAATGATTGCTTTAATCCATTAGTTTATTCTAAATTTGTTTTATATAGTTTTACCAATTTGACAAAAAATCACTTTATTACATAACCCACTTAAAAATGCTCCCACATTATAACATGCCAAAAAAAAAATATCTATGATTTTGAGTAATGAAATGTAGACGATGGCATTTTAGTCTATAAGAAAAATTAGTCTATTAATATTAAAACTATATACACATTATATAAATAAATTTAAGAACTTTTATTTTTTATAAATAACGTCCAGCCATTTTATTGAAATATTTTATAAATAAAATGTAAGCTATCATCATGTAAAGATTTTTTTGTATGTATTTATTTGTGTAAAGGATAATAATTATTCTGTGGTAACAAATTTCTTTATCCCAACAAAGGCACAAGTCTAATATTTCATAGCAACTTAAAGCAATTTGGCAACGAAAACGTTCATGTACCTATTATTCAAGTATTTTAAAGATTGGGCGTCAGTTGAATTCTTTCAATTTAAATATACAAATAGAGGAGTTTGTTTAAACCTTTCATGATTTTGGGAATTAATAAAAATAAAAATTGTGTATATTTACAAATAAAAAAGTTAAAGGAAATTTGCAATGTTTTATAATAAAACATCTAATACTATTCTGAAAATATATTCTGAGCAATTCATCTTAGCCTAGACCGAGAGGATAATAAGTAAATATATTGTAAGGTATAGTATCAACTTTTATGTTTTTCAGAAATATGCAATTATAACATCTTTGATGGCAGTGGCAGACTATAAGGAAGTGTCTTTGTCAAGATTTGAAATTAAATAAATTTAAAGAAAATGATAAATATTATGTTAAATATTATGTAATAGTAATGGATCTTTATGAACGCTGCAGCTCGGAACGTGTTTGAATGCACCCTCAAAGTGGTGGAGTTACTATCGAAAAGTGTTTGAATGTAACTTCTAAATGGGAAAAGAAATTTCGGAAATGTAATGCCAGTGAAATAAATGAAATTATGGCCTGTAAGCCATAAGTATTGGTTATTATATGCTGATATTTATGTTCCGTACCAAATATTTTTTTTTTAGATAAACCCAGCTTATATATTTTAATTTACAAACATAAGATTTTCCTTACTTTTTGTACACTGTAATTTTAGTATAAATGTAATTATAATTAGTTTACACTCATGTAAAAAGTCATTTTTTTTACATAACAGTGAGTTAAATATTTTTATAAAAAATTTTACAACTTACTCATATTTAACTTCCAATGGTTTAGTATTGTCAAATTATCAAAATTGTCTTACCTGTAAGAAAAAAAAAATACAATTATATAAGATCTTTTCATATACAAACAAAATTTAAAGCATAAAATTGTCTAAATTAAAATTTTATAAAAATTATAATATTATTCATAATTAATTATTTGCTATACAATTATAATTATTTAAATTGCATTTTTTGTGCATGTATTTACACACCTTTTTGCAAAGCTTCTATAATATAAATCAACTTATCCCTTTACCATACACAATATCATAACTTCAAAATGTATGAATAATTGATGAATAATTGAAATTTTAAACTTTTTTTTATATTTTGTTATCTATCGTCTAATAAATGCAACATTTTTTACACATTATTTTCGTATTATTGCATAAATCTTATATTTATGATTTGTAATATAAAATAATTATCAATACAGTATTTTTTATTGTTATAAAAGTCGGATTTATTTTTTAATACTTTTATAGGATTATTCTTTTAACTGCGGAGGACGATTTAGTGAAAACTATATCGCAAAAAAATATACAAATTCATATTTTTTTTAATATTTCATAACTTTCTCTTTGCATAAAAGGAAGCGTCATGTTGTGCGAATACCAAAATATCAGTATTAAGATAAAGAATTAAATATAAAAATATATTGCAAAAAAAATTTCTAATGGTTACTTTCTAAAAAAATATAATATAAAAAACTCATAAATATGATTTCATTTTTCAAGGATAAAAAAAAATATTCTTCATAAAAACTTTTTTACTGTAGTTATAGGTTGAGATGTAAACATTTTTTTTAATTATAATTGTCACTAAACTGAAAATTAATACCTTATGTGGAATTGTTGGCAATCAATAAATTTGTTGAAACGAAATAATAACAAGCATCATTTTAAGCATCGAACTTAAATGGCATTAAATTGAAGATAAATCAATCTTCGTAGGCTCTGTAAAGATTTATTTATTATAAGAAGTTAATTGTAAAATACAATTAAAAAATAACAAACTGGTATTTTTTTAGTTTTAATGTTGCTACATTTGTTTTTATTAATAATTAAATAAATTTATACTATAAATGTTTAACAATTGTAATTTAGGCAATTAGGAGAACTATAGTCAACAACTTAACTGTGCGAAAAAATATAAAAATACTAGAGAAGATATATTTTTTTTTAACTTAGAACTTCTATTATAAACTGAAAAAATGTATACATTTTGTTGGTTTAAAACGAGATTCAAATTTTTTGTAGCCCATGTATAAAAAGATTCCGGGTAAAGTCAATATAATTACTGATATTCGAAAGCATGTTATTATAAATATGATAATCAGTTCAGACTAGCTAGAACTTTAACTGTAAAAACTGCTATAGTTCAGTTTTCAGTTAAATCAATATTTTAACATTAAAAAATTCAATTTATATTTAATTACAGGGTTTGTGTAACTTTAACTGGAGAATAAAATAAGGGCCTTTAAATTAATAAAAAAAAAATAGAATTTCGATATGGCAAATAACTTAAACAAAATTTTTGTTTTTATAATTTATATTTAATTTTGAAAAATTTTAATTTTATATCATTTTGTACATAAAGATAAAAAAAATTAAATAAACTATAGATCTTCTGATATCTGAAACAAACTTATATAGACTATGTATATAGATAAAATTGTATAAATTATCTATAAGATTGATTTTTCTTTCCTTTCTTAGCCTATTTCTGCAATGTATTATATTTTTTGCTGCTTGTATAGCAAAAGTTTATAATGATTTAAAATTCCATTTTTAGAATTTTGTACCAAACTGATGTGTTTTCTTTATTATATTAGTATAAATTCGAGAAGGAAAAGTTGAACAAATAAAATAACACCACAAAAAAATATTGACTTTGGTTTAAAATGCGACTGCTACTTATACTTTGTCTCATTGCTGCCGTCGTCGATGCCCGCATGTCGCACAGTTTTTTTTTAGTTTGCTTGTTATTAAAATGAATAAAAAATATCAACAGATTTTTTTTGGAATTATAAAAAATTCTTTATAACCAACTATGGTTCGAATATAATATTATACAGATAAGCGAATGTAGAATAAGTTTTTCTTTTTTTAACAAATATGTTGTTTTTAAAAACTGCAAAAAGATGAAATATTTTTTTTACTATACAAAGGGAACAAAAAAATATGCTCTGATCTCGTATATATAAAATGGATAAATATCTATATGTATAAATAATATATAAGTATCCTTTTTATTCACATATAATAAACATATAGATAGATCTAGACATAAGTTAAAACATGTCTCAGGTATTCAGAAAGTTTGAGTTTTTGCTTTTACTGTAAATGGTCGAAGTAAAGTCGATAAAATGTGCAAATTTCTCATTCGTCTTCATATAGTAAAATATTATGTTTTTCCAAACATGGTGATATTTAAAAAAAAAAAAAAAATTTAACATTTTTCAAACTAGTTTTATTTTAAATTAGCATTTCAATTTAAGTTTTTATATCCATTTTTAAAATATTTTGTATAAATATTTTATTTTATATTAATGCAATATATAATAACAAAGTTCAAGAAAATTCAACTATATAAGTCTTCAATCTAAGGAATAATTTTTAATGTATGTATATAGAAAATAAATCTTTGAAATCGAAATAATTGACAATATTTTCAACTTTATATTATAACCTTTTTTGTGGTTCAGTTTCCTTCCGTTAATAAATTACCAAAATGTTTTAAAAGAAATGACAAGAAAAAATGTCATGCATACAAAGCTTAATCTTTTTGTTGTTGTTTTTTTTTTTGCAGATAAAGTTTTGTACAAATAATAAATGCAAATTTTCGTTTTCCTATTAAAGTAACTTTAGGTAAAATATTCTTATTTCAAATATTTGTCCCTAACATTCATTTTCCATGTGCCCTTAATTTAGCTACTATAACGAAAAAATTTAAATTTTCTTGGTTTATATTATTTAAAAAAAAAAAACTACAAAAAGGCATACCATATGGATTCAAAGCTTTCAAAACAAAGAAAGAAAAACTAAACACATTTCTCAACTATGAAACTCTTTTTCTATATATTATTTGTTAAATATTTCCTTAGTTTGTTTGTTTAAGCATTTATATATAACAAAATATATTTTATATGTATATAACCATCAAAACCTCTTAATTTTTCTTATACTTTCTATGAACCCCGATACATTTTACAATTTTAAATTATAATTCAGACACAAAAAATGTACAAAACCATTTAGGAAATACGCGGTTAAACCACCTAAATAGTAAAATACAGTGACTACCAAAATAAAAAAAACATAATTTTTATAAATTATTTTTATATACTTAATTTCAACTATTTAAAATATTCATTATTTGATTAATTTTTTAAAAATGTACAAAACAACTATAATATTTATCATAAACTAGCTTAAAGAAAGCTTCATTAACATATGGAATTCATATTCTTATTGAAACATACTCATAGTTCAGGCATTTCAGTTTTAGCTACCTCAAATGTACAACATAAGAACTTTTGAACGTCTCATTTTAAATATTGAACTTTTGAACCTCTCAGTAAACAGCTAGTTTTAATATATTTTAAAAATCCAATGTTAGAATTCTTTTCTAAAAACTGATTGAAAACAATTTTAAGAAATATAATATTTTGTCCGACACTGTACAGTGTACACTGTTCCTTTTGTTTCCGTCAATGTTTTAGAAAAAAATTTCAAGGGTTTTTGTAAATGCATATATGAATAAAGTGACGAAAAACTTATCAGAAAGGAAAATAAAAAGAAAAAATATTTTCCAAATGAAATTAGAATAAGCAAACTTCATCAAACTGTATTTAAAAAAGGCTACAATAATATAAAGTCAGTCTAAAAAAACTCCTTTCGTTATTTGTACATTTATTCACCTTTTCAGCGAACAGAAATTATACAATTGTTAAATATATATATATAAAAAAATAAAAATAAAAACTAAAATTCTCAGTTTTTTATCATTGCCTTGCATTTACATAAAATGTGTATAAACACACAACATAGAAAATCCAATAGATCTGAACATTTTAAACATAGTCTCTTCAAAAATATTTAAAATGCAGATTCATTGTTATATATATACAGAGATTTTAATTCTTTTTTCGAATATAATATTGGATATCTCACTGTCTCTATGCTATATTATATTATATGCTAAATTTGGCTCGCATACATTTTAGATAAAAAGTAAATACATTACAAAATTACGCCTTAAATAACTTTTTAATTGACGCATTATTCTACAAAAAGATAAAAAATCATGCATAATATAAATATTGCAAAACAAAAAAAAAAATCTGCTTTTTTTATCGCATATCATTTGTGTTCAATTTTTTAATGGTTTATAGTGATCATTTGTCATTTTTAACTAGGAAAAGTCTTTCATAATGTGTTAAATTATATGAAAAAATAATATTTCATATTTTTATTATATATGTACATATATGTATTATTGAATTATTTTTTTTTTTAAATTTTTGTTAAGAAATTAGGATTTTATTATATAGATATAAATATCATAATTGTTGAATTACATTTCTGAAAATGAATGGTTCATAAATAGTGACATGAACTTATATTCTATTAATTTTGGATAATTTTATTTTTAATTTTTAAAATATAAAACAAAATTGCCAATTATTGATTTTCTACCCAATTATGATGTACCTGAAAATTTTGTTCAAAATCGAAGTCGTACAAATATGGTAGACATATAGCACAACAGAACTTTCCCAAATTAATAGTATTTCGTAATATTTTATTATGTATAAATTTAATAATCTAAATAATTATTGCGATGTATTTCATGTTTTCAAATTTTTAAATGATATAAAAAACCGATTTAAACTAATATTACTATTTATATTGTGACACAAAAAAAAAATACTGCCACCAGAGTAAGCAAATTGACTGGTGCAACAATTTTATAAGAATAGTTCTTCAAAATAATTTCCATACAACAGCTATTAAAATGAAAAAAAAAAAATCTGTATAGTTTATTCATATGAATGTAAAATTATATTCATATTCAAAAGGATTTTTGATACTATGGGATATAAAACATAATAATAAACCATAAATATATATATACAATATATTGTACTATTATCTACGAATTTATATATATAGATATTAATACTTTTTATATACATATGAGCATTATACGGCAAAAAAGGGTAATCATAAAAGCAGCAGTATAATCGATGTGTGAAATAAATAAAAGCGGACATAATTATCAAGTTATCGCACCCAACCATATTTATGATCTTTTTGCCATTATTATTGTATGCATATATATTATATATATATATATATATATATAAATGTACAGATTGGTCTTTTTTAGTTAGGTCCTGGGTAATATTTTATGTAGCTCAGTATACCAAACTCAATCCAAATATCAGATATTAATTGCTATATAAGAGAGCTGGTCCATTTGCAAGCTGTGCCGCCAATTTTTAAGCTTATTTATGTGTATAAATGTGTTCAGATTATTATTCACACACCTACAATATGTGTTTTATTTATTTTTTAATTTTTTTTATTTGGAATCACACAATCACACACCTACAATATATTTTTTATATGGAACATATACAATCATTCGATATTATATCTACGTATATAACTAAAACTGAAGTTGTAGCAATGTTTAACGGATACACAGATAAAAAAAATATGACAAATTTCAGTGAAAATAATTTTGAAAGCCAAAAAAAAAAAAAAAAAGTATCATAGAAATAGGGATCGAAAAGGACCAAAATATGTATTGAAATTTAGCAACGCGCAATTGAAAGTAGAAATATTTGATTGCTTTTAAAACAAAAAATAAATAAATTTTCATGTATAATCCCCAAAAGTATTTGTAGTTTAAAAATTGCAACAAAATAAATAAAATTATATATGTATATAAATTAATATAGTGAACCAACATAAATCTATTTATGTCTATATATGTATATAAATAAAAATGATAATAAAATTTGCAACATAAACTTACAATTATATTATTTATTAGTTGAGATACAACAACAACAAAAACCCCTTAGCAAAATATTTTTTTATCTATATTATATGATAAAATTAAAATTGTCAAGCTGATTGGTTATTTTTTTTTGTTGTCTTTTCATTACTTGATCAGCTCATATAGAAGCCAATTAATCACTAATCTTGCACAACTATTATAATATATATACGTATATACTTTTAGTTGGCACATAAACGTTGATTTTGCTGGCAAAACTATTATAGTTTGTTGGAATTTAAATGCATGAAAACTTATTTTAATTACATTCTATATTATTATGTATATATATATATACAAATATGAAAATCTGTCGTTCAATAAATTACATTTTAAAATCATAAATCTTGTTGAACCTGTTTACGATTTTTTTTTGTATTGGTATACTTAATTAATATTTGCAGAGTTTTATATTTAATTTTATTATATTTATTCTGGAAAAAATGTGATTGATTATATATAAAAAATGTAACTCTAAAAATGTTTATTTATGATATGAAATGAATACTTTATAAAGAATATTGTACAGAATTATAGCTAGATCTTGGAATTTCAAGCCTAAAATTTTGATCTTTTTTAAAAAAAATAACAGATTTACATTTATAAGTGCTTGGATTAGAATGCTACGCAAACGGTGCACAAAGATACGCAAAAGTTGTCCAAATTCAATTGTTTTTAAGTATTTTCATTACTAACTTTGCAATGTTTAATACAAACATTGTATTAATACAAATTGTTTAATTATACTATACAGCAGAACTACTTGTGAATTACTTTTATATTAATTGGATTTTTAGTGGAAAAGTTTAATTTATCGTACACTTGTACGGTTTTAAGAACAGTCTAGAATACATATTTTACTTTGTAGATCACCTATTTGAAATATAGTTTACTTTTAATGAAAGACACGAAAAAAGGTATATGAAAAAAAAAAAATTCTTCTCGAACAAAATTGTAGAACAAATATTCTGCAATCAATTTATTTTCATTTTCCCGATCTGTCGCCATATATGGCGAATACTTAAATTTATTTTACTCATTATTTCCTTTATAATGTGGGGTCTAACATTGTTTTTGGTGACCTATTTACCATTAAAAATTTAGAGATAGTTCTACTTTTCATTAATTTTCGAACTTGTGGTCTATCATAAATGTTGGTACATTTTTACTATATGTAAAAAATATTTTTTTCATCAAAACACATCTCTAATAAAATAGCGAATACAGTAGTTGACTAGAGCGGTTGACTAGTATTATCGTAAGCAACATATTTTCTACATTAATATATTTCCGTTTAAGCAGTCTTATACTAATTGCACAAACATTACTAAATAATGATTTGAAAAAATTTACATTGGACGAACGATATGCCAGACACCAAAGTCTTCACATAGGATATTTTGTGTCTGAAGAAAATCATAAAAAAATCTGTAGCGTGTCTTTATATTTGAAGTTGCACTACTTTATCATTGATGATATTGTATTCAAAAATTAGGAGATTTACAATTTATTGATTATAAACTAACATTGATGAAGTGTCCATTTTTACAAACTAAATATTTATTATTGTTGATTACAACATTTTTATGAAAATATACGAAACTTAAGAGAAAATATTTATTTCATATTTAATATAATTAGTTGAAAAAGTATTTATAAGTACTGCAAAAGTCACATAAATAAAAAAATATGAACATGTGAAATATGAAAAAAATGTATTTATAATACTAAACACTTCAAGATAGAATACTAGAATTCTAAATTAAAATTCCAGTAAAGCAAATTTTGATTATACATAACTTATTGAATACCAAAACTTAATCAAAAATATATTACTTTTATTTATTTAATTTTAAATTATGTAATATGGTTTTTACTTATTTATATTAAACTTTACGTTTTAGCATTATTTAAATCAAATTATAATAAAAATATTCTTTTAGTACAGTTTATTACTTTACAACCCCTTAATATATGTATATATATATATCTTTGTTAACCACATAATAATATTAGATAAATTTTACCCTAATGCACCATGAAAATTGGTCGATACTTGATTTTTGAGATAGAAAAAAATTAAAATTATTTCTATATGTACCTAATTTAACGATTGGTCATAGAATCTTTATTTCTCCATTCAAACACATAATATTGTCGCAATATATAGATATATTATTTGGGTAAATCTTCATTCGTGCAGTATCAAACAAATTGGATATATATAACTTAAATAACTCCCCAGACCATAGATGCCGTATGACATGGTTTTTATGTTTAATCTCGATGGGATATTGAAATTTCATTTTTGTATGATTTATCGATAACATAAGGTGAACAAAAATTGCACCAAAAGGAGAAGTTTTTTTTTTTTTGTTCTGATCATCTTGTTTTAATGTGATATATATGAGCATATGTGAAATAGGAATACATGTTCGAATATATAGGAAATAGTCATTTGGGAATCATTTTTAGTTTAGTAAGAAAATATTGTATCCTTATATAAAACCAAAAGATTAAACATGTTTATTTAATGGTTTCTTAAATATTCATTTAAATGTGGACAACAAAATAAAGTCAATGATATTATATAATTATACAGAATAAAAAAAAAAATTCAACATTTGTGGGATGGTGCTATAAGAGATTTATAAGGATTGCATTCTTGCATGTCACTAAAAGAATCCTAAAACATAAATATATTATGTATTTGATACTTTTGATATTATCTTACAAGAGTCCCATCCAAAATTTCTGATATTTTGTAAAATTTCTAGTTATCTAAGTATGGCCAAACTTTTGCTAACTGTTACCTTATTTGAAGATATATTATCAACATTTTATTCAATTTTAATTTAAAATTACTTTATAATCTTATAAATTCCGCATTATTATGTTTTTGTTTATTCAAATTTACACCGAAATAATATTCACAATTATAAGCAAGTAAAAAGAACTACCACATACTTTACTAGGATTATCGTAAATATAATGAAATCTGAAGAATAATGCATTTTGTATTATTTTTTTATTAGGATATTGTTCAAAATGTAATATATAGATAAATTTAAAATAAAAGTAACATAAAAAGTATATGTTTTTCGGAATAGTAATTGCTTTTTAATCCTTCTCAAATTTATTATTATTACAATAATTTTTGTTAAAATGTATTACCAAACACAAAATAAAAACCAACGATGGTTTTTATCGGATCATTTATTTATAAAATTTAGTAAAAATCTTCAAGGTTTTCATTGTAAATATTTACCATTTATTTTGCCAAGATCTGAGAGGTAATATAACTTTTTATAATATTAAGGAGATAAAGTCCAGCCAGAAAGAGTTAATGATGGTTTTATTATTTTAATGTTAGATTAAGTTAAACGGCCATTTTAATTTAAATAAGTATATGATAACTGATAAGATTGAATATACCAACGAAAAACATTCCATTAATGTCATGTTTATGATAATATAAAAATTTATTAAAAACTCATTATAAATATATTTATATGGCATTTTCTTTTGATTTGATTTATTATGATAATTTCCTGACTAATAAAAAAAAAAAAATCTGGTTAAATGACATATTCCATCAAATATACATTTAAAAATAAAATTTTGTTTACAAAATAAAGCGTAAAAATGAAAATGTGCACAAATAAATGCTTTTTAAATTGTACTCGTTCTTTATACAAAAATCAATGAAATGAGAAATAAATTGCCTGCAGATTTTTATGAGTTTTACCTTACAGGTTTTTCTTTTAATAAAAAATTGATAGCGAAAAAATTACGGAAAAATATTGGTATGTACCTACATTATATTATAATATAGTATAATAAATAAAACTGAGTACATGTGCTTCAATAACCCTTTAAATAAAATTTAATTTACTCGTTTATACTCTTTCAAAAAAAGTGCAATAACACGCTATAATAATACAGCACCAAGAAGTATGAAAATACGCGAACAGTTAATATGTGAATAGTTCATACAAAGTGAATTAGGCAATGCGGTGCAGAATATTTTCAAAATCTTTGCTAACTTGAAATAGTTTAGCGAAACGAAATATAGTTTTTGTTAACGAAGGAATAATAGGTTAACTTACAAACCTTTGGATTTAAAAGTTACAAATTGCGGAAAAAAAAATTATTTTTAGTTTCTAAAACCTTTCGTTAAAAATCTCTTATAATATTTATCAGGTCACAATACAAAGTTTAAGCTGCATACTCTGAATAACGAATAGTTCTATTTTACCCTGGATTTTGAAAAGATACTTTATATATATTATCTTAGTTAATTTATTAGATTAGCTGAACATATATATACTTAAAGATTCAATTTCACAAACATTTTTCTTGCTTATAAGAATTACAGACAGAGAAGAATCAATTATTGGGAGCTGCTCTGCTTCAGAACTATAATGCAAACAGATCGTAACACACTAGCGAGGATAAATTAAACTTGTATGTTTTGGTCACCTGTGTGATTGAAGGGAAACAAAATTCGAATGAATACAAGGAACAAGTATCCTCTTGCAGGTGCTAAGCAGCAAAATAAAGGCAAGACAAAAATATATTCTTAAATATATAATTAATCAAACACAAATTTGCTTTTAGCGGATTCACATCCTAAGAAAAGAAAAGTGCTATTAACTCTGAGCAAAACAACAACCAAAGTCTACACTGCAATTGATATAGACAGGTTATATTATGTATTTATAAAATGGCGGGACTAAAAGTTGGAACTAACTTTAAACCCAACTGTTTAGGTGTATTGTGGAGACAGTGAGTCCTTAATAAGTTGATAAGAGCAGGTGTCATTATCCGACCAAAAACTTTCATCTTTCATTATGGATTCGGAATATGCAAATATAAGCGGTAGTATGTAAGGCTTGTGAACAATAAGTTAGTGAGTAATAATCGAATCATATTTGTAAGAGTAAGAACTTATTTTAAACTTAAATATAATAAATTATTTATATTATATGTACATATATCATAATAGAAATTTTTACGGTGTTAAAATATAGTTTTCATTTGTAACAATAAAAATAAAATCTCCATTAAATCTAACAATCTAAATATGTAATATGATATTATTTTTAATATTATTTTATTATTGTTTTCGTCAATGATGTAAAGAAGCATGATTTTTATAAAATATTGCTGTATTTCCATCTCATTATTATACTATTTGGAGCTATTTCTAAATTGACAGAAATCTTATTTTCCTTTGACATTGAAAAAAATACACAAAACTTAACAAATGCTACACTTTTTTATTTTTTGTTTTTTAGTTTAATTGACAATCAAAAAGTTAAAATTTGTGAATTAACAGAAATATATATAAGATTGAATAAGTTTCAATTGAATTCATGTATTTTATTTTACCTTATAGCAAGAATTTATTCCCCCAAACCGAAAAACATTAAAGTATATTTAAAAAAAAAAAAAAAACAAAGTAAGCAAAAAGACTTTCCTGAATTGAAAAGTAGTAGAGGTTGTGCATGAACAAGTATATAATACATATTCAATATACTATGTATATATATCTTAATAGGTATATACTACCTTTTCCGATATAATAAATTAAACGAAAATGTATGAAACATGCTAAAATCGTGATCGCATAAATTCTATTGTCGCATGTTTTTCCAATAGAGAAAAGAAAATATGTTAGTATTTATTTTATATAGTCTTATAAACGAATAGAAAATAATGAAAAAAAAATCTGTTTAAAAAACGTTCTGTTTTTTTTTGTTCAGATTTTAAGTAACATTTTGTATTATTTTTTTCTTACAACAATAAAACAAATACAAAAAGAAAAGGGTATAACAAAAATTTAACGAACTCTAAATAATCTCGACAATCTGAACAAATATTTTATTATTATTTGTTAACTGAATTGATTTCCTTACTTCAAACCAAATAATAAAAAAAAAGAATATATTTTGACAAAAATATATTTAATAACCATAATTAATAAAAAATGTATCTTTTGCAAAACGAATAATTTTACATTACCATAGATATAATAGTGTTTATATCCTGCAAATACTTAATATCTTTCTTTCAGTTACTATAAAAATTTCAACATAATTAAGTAATAATTTCCGACCGACCTAAACTTTATCAATTCATTATGCTTATAAGAAAAATGAAAATAATTTCATATACAACTATCAAAATAGGTTAAAATTTGGATCGCAAAAAAGCTTTTCCACAATAAAAGTTTGTAACAAAGTTTTATAAATAAAATTAATTTGTGAAAATCAAGAATTTTTCAAAATTTTAAGTATTTTCAACCATAATGAACTTGAGGAAACTTATGCAAATTTAATTCTTAAGATAAACAATAATTAAAAACGTTCAAGAAATTTGTATTTTGATTGTTATACAAATTTATTTTTCTCAGTAATTGCCTTTTTCTAACTTTTTAAAACGTTAATTGAAAATTTGCATTTTGTTAAAAAGTATATTGTTCAATATCAAACAATCTTTAAGAATAATAATTTAAAATTTTGGTTCTTTGCCTGTTTGAAACAGTTTGGAATCCAACAATATGTTTTGTGCGAATCAATATAAAATGGAACAATATGGTTTGTACCAATAATTGCATATAATATAACTCAATTTGTCAAAAATGTATTATTGAACATTTAAGAACTGAGGTGACGATTTATAACGACATGACAGAAAAGTCCATCGCTTATCGAGGAATTATTATTATGGTTTGTTTAATTCAATTTATGTGAGACAGCTCATTTTTTTAAGGTTTCTTAAATTCATTATGGTTGGACCTCTAAGTTTCATAAATTTAGTTTATATTAAGATAGTTTATAATAGAAAAATGACTTGTCTTGTATGTTATAGGTAATTCCAACATTACTATAATAATAAATCAATGTAAGCTTCATCGTAAAATTGGTATATTCCCTTGATTTATGTATAACATTAATTTTTAGCTAATTAAATTATATTAAATTTATTCGTAAGTAAAGAATTACATTTAGTTGAGATAAATTTACATTATATTTTTAAATTCAATTTATCATTGAATTAAGTTAGATTTTTTATATTTTATTATATTTGAGTTGATTTTTTTATATTAAATTATAAAAAAAATCTAATGTCCTTTTCAGGAAATTCTTTTATATAGTAACTTTATTAAAAATGCTAGTTTTATTTTCATTTGAAATATTTTTTTATGAATTCAACAATAGACAAAATATATAATATTTTTTAATAATATTTTTAAAATACTTTAATTTAACACCACGAAATACAACTAGACCAATATATCTATAATGAAATGTATATATACATATAATACAAAAACTTCTTGCATAAATATGTCAAAAAACATAATAAAGAGAAAAATTCCTTTCTTTATGGGAATTATTAATGTAAAAAAAAAAGTAGAAAAAAGGCACAAATGAAAGAGCATATAATATTTTTTAAGAAATCCTGGAGCCATGGCTCATGTAGATAAAATTTATTATATATAGTTCCAATATTTATATATATATATATATGTATATATATTAAATATGTATGGAGAACATACATTTTACGAACTCAAATTCTTTTTAATATTACTCTTCTTTTTTTTTTTGTGTGTTTTTATTATATTTTTTTGCAATTCTTATGATTTATCACAAGAAGGAGGTGAAGTGGTAAATAAATATATTGGAGAATATGCGGGTAGGAGATATATGTGTGTAACTTTAAGTAAACTTTATTATCTTATAGATTTTTTTATTTTCAAAACATTCGCAGAAATTTTTAACATTTTAATGTGTATAGCAAAATGTTTATTTTAAGTTGTTACAATTTAACAAAAAAAAAAAAAATATATATTTCCATTTTAAATAATGAATTGAAATGCGGGACAAAAGAAAATTTTAAAGATATTTTATAAAACATTTTTTTTCTTCAGTAATATAAAAAAACCACATTTTTATGATATGAAAAATTAACGTAAATAGGATATATAATAAAGCATATAAAGTTGTACATTTATTTATTTATTATAATATGGATATCCTTAATTTTCATTATCTACATTATACGCCATTTCAATGTTTTCATCAAAATGATTTTTTTTGTTTGCTACTCTTATTCCTTACCCCCTCCCTCCCACATATTCCTAAAATAGAATATTTTATATTATTTGACGATCAAAAAACTCGTTATATGAAATTCTTTGCCCAGATAGTTAGAGTCCTCCTGTTCCTAGTTATTTTCAGAAAAAGAAAACATTCTTCATTTTGATATGACTTCTACCTTAATTTATGGACCAAAAACTCTTATGAGCTCAAAAAATGAAATTAAACTGACCGTACAGAAACTTAACAGAAAAACAAAACAACAACAAGAATCACCAATATAAATATAAAAGAATAAGGGTAAAAAAATAAATAATTGTAATATGTAATAAAATGAAATAATAATCCTTATATTATAGCATCAAAACTTATCCTTCAAACATATTAAGAAAAGAGGATGGTAAAATGGTAAATTATAAAACTATATATATACATATATATATAAACATTTAATGTTAGTATGGGAGAAATTTTTATTTATCATTTAGTATTTTATATTTATATATATTTGTGGTAATGTTCTTTATAGAGTGTTCGAAAATCCTTTTTTATATAATTTATATACTTAATTTTTTTTAAAAGTGCTTTTTATTATACTTGATAAAAAAAAACTTGTTTGGCATGTTTGGCATAATACAATTTAACCATTTTCTATATACTAACTCTTAAAAAAAGGAACATGATCAGAAAACAGGTCCATTTAAAGCCAGAAAATAACAAAATCAAAGAAAAAAGTTTTCAGTTTTTTTTTTATATTTATTAAAGTACAAGCCCTTAACGCGCTCTCCTTCATACTTGCCAACGAATATAAAATATAGTTAACTGGTTTTATTTATATATAAATTTTCTTATATTTTTTTTTTTGCATAAACGATTGTGTTGGCGTTTTTATTTCCTTTAAATCATTCCACCATAAAAGATGGGCTATAATAATGATGATGGTAGCTCCTTTTATTTAATGGCTTTTTTTACTGCACGTAAATATAGTTTATTTATATAGATATATACTTTTATATATATATATATATATATATAAATATAAATATATTTACATTTTTTTTATAAAATGGCAAATCATACTATCTTAAAAATATATTTTATAGGCTGATGGAGCTGACCGAAATGATTGGTAATTGGTTTTACTATTTAATACAATTTAATTTTAAATTATGAGTTGATCAAATATAATTTACGTTTATATTAAATAAAATATTTAAATAATTAAAATATTTATATCATTTTTTATTTTGAAATAATTATTAGCACTGAATATGCCAGACTTGATAAAATTAATGACATCAGTCAAGAAGTTTATTGATTTAAGATTACCATTTTCTTTAATAATTGTATATAAGTTTGAAATTGAATTGAAAGAGTTCTAGCGATATATATATATATATATATATATATATATATATATATATATATATATATATATATATAATATATATTATAATTTTATAAATTTTTCTTAGACCTTATATGTTCATTTTAATTAGTTATGTTGTAGTTCCCAATATTACACAATAGCGTCTTTAACGCAACCCTCTGATCATCGCGGGTCTTATGGAATGGAATTTGTAAACGGAATTGAATAAATTTTAGTTATTTTCAAACAATTAGTTTTTTTAAAGTGACAATTTAAATCATATGGTTTTATGACTGATTCGTCATAATCAAAGAACTAAATTTTATTCATTAATCTAAATAGCTACTACGAAATATTATACTATCGCTAAGTTATTGATGTAATTATTCTTTCTTCATATATATTTTATGAAAATAATTAACTGAGGTTGTTAATTAGTTAAAATTAGCAAGAAAATTATTAACTCGAAAACAAATCAGAGACAATTTATATTGAAACCAGAGTATTTTAGCAATACTTTTGTAAATGTTATTAGTAATTTTAATAATAACAAAAAAAAAAAATTAGATATAAAAAATATTAAAATACGTTAAAAAAATAATAAATTTAATTATTACATAGTATTTACAATATTTTTCTATCATATATATAAGTTTAGAGTAATAAAATTTTTTTACATAACTTAAAAAAACAAATAAATAAATTGCAATTGCTTGTGTTACTTCAAAAATGTTACATTTTCTATGGGTCTGTAAAGTACAAGAAAAATTGTGAACAGCTCAAAATGATAAATATCCAAAAGTGTTTTTCACATTGCTTGCTCCGAAAATATAGCATCGTTATAATTCAAACAAAATGTTAAAAAAAATACACACACAAAACCTCTTTTCTCATTTACTTCTAAGTTTTGCAGCATACTATTTTACGTGTCATTTCAGTTCATCGAGTTTTGTATAATATACATATATTTAATAAAGGTTTTCAAAAATCTGATTTGTTGTGAAATAAAGAGAAAAAATGGAACTAAAAAAGGATGGTAAAAAACCTGATTTTTTTTTTTAGGATGTTGAAACCCTTAGAAAATTATTTAAATCATTCATCAAAATTATTTTTTTATTTACAGGTTAGTAATTTCAGAATTTCTAATTGATTGATACTATGGGGGAATTGAATCTTTACTAATGTACGATTCAGGTAAGTAGCAGAATAATGGCCATATTCTAAAAATATTATAAGTATTAAAATAAAATCAATAAAAAAAAGGAATTAAAGTTAATTAGTAAGGCACAAGTGAAATGATATAAAACATTTGGTTTTTTAAAAGAAGTGCTACTTGATTCTTAAAATAGAGATAGAACAAAACGATTTACTTCAATGTAATGGATAATTTATGAAATCAAATATTATTTAATAATATTTGTTTTATTCTTATCTCGAAACAAGAGATGAGTTAGGTGCATTTTCTTTTCTTGGACACCAAACTAGGAATTTCTAGTAGTATTAATGTCTACTTGGTACATATTTTTCAAGCTTGTCTATACATCCCTAGTCTTTATTTGTTGAACTTTAATGTTTTTTTTTTTTACCATATAAATCCAGCATGCTCTCAAACTGTTTCAAACAAAAGATGAAAAAAAAAACCAAAATATGTATTACATAAAAACAAAAATTCTCTAAATTAGAAAACAAAACCAAAATAAAAAAACGTACAGATAAAACAAAACATTATTATACAAAAAACAATACACCGAAATATAAAAACGTGAAATTTAATTCCTTAGCCAAAGCAAGAAAACTTTTATAATATTAAATATGTTTCTGGGGTTGAATTCTAATTAGTTTTGATATATTTTGGTGTTTATAAATTAAGAATTTTTCCATGTACATAAATATACGTATTATATATATACATACATATATATATATATATTGTTTACCGCAGGATATATATAAATAAGATAAAAAGGAAGAATATTATTATAAATTGCTTATTGCTTTTATTAAAATTAATTTGGGAAATTTTGAAAAATAAATAATATCATGTTTTCAATTTTCTGATGTGAATTTTCTGGTATTAATTTATATCAATAATGAAATATATTATGCCAATAGTAAATAAAATACTAAAGAAATCTGTTCGAATAAATATGGTGACATAAAAAAATAAAATAAACGCCTTCCGCTAAAGATATGAATCTTTTATAAATCTCGAACCATAACTTCGGTTATATATATACATATATATAAAAATATATGTTTTATGTTTTTTTAACTATGGTGGCATTTATCTAGCTTGAAAATGTTTCCTTATTTATTTTAATTAATTTAATGCAAATTAACTCCCTTAGCAATTCAAAGCTACTTTCTGTATACATATAAATATATAAATATTTTGTTTATTAAGTCTGCACTTTATATAACCATAGAGCTATGTGAAAAAAATTTTAAACTTTCAATTTTTTTTTTATGAATATACAAAATAAAGTAAACTCGCTCCTTGAAAATATACTATTTCTTTTTAGCACGCTATATACAATAACATATAATACAAATAATAATAAAAACCAATTTCATCTCTTCGGCACTATGTATATATATATATATAGAAAGATAATGAAAAACGCTACATATATACAAACAAAACCTTCCGTTTTAGTATATTTACTTGCTAAATATATAAAAAAGTTCTTAGATTTTATCATGTCATGATATAACCAAAATGAACAACAAAAAAATAAAAAATAAATGTACAGTATACAAAAATGACTCTCTTTATTGGTTAGCCTCGATTTAGTACTAGGCTATAATAGTTCACAAAAAAAAAAGTTTAAAAAAACATAGAAAAAATCTATTCTTTTCTTTACAATTTCCACGTGACAAAAATTGTTTGCAATATTTATGTATATATATTGTAAAATGTATAATATCAATCTATGTAAACCAATAATCTATATCAAGAAAAGATTCATGAAAATCTTAAAAGTTGCATATAGTGTCGTGAAAATTTAAATATAAATTTATTCGATCCTTTATAAAATTATATAAAAATTCAATTTGTATTTTTTTTTGCAACTTTTGGTTTATGGTTCATGTATGAAAGTGTCTTTTCAAAACTATTTTTTATTTTTTGATAAACTTATATTACCATAAATTTTAAAGATCAAATCATGACATTTGTTTCGTGTTCAATAAAAATGAAGTGAACTTTATACAGGATGTAACTAAAAAATAACGTTTTACCAATAAAGGATTTTTACAGTTATATTATATGTATAAGATCGGATAAATCAATTCATGTACTTAATATTTTCAAAAATGTATTTTTATTATTATTATATTTGCTAATGAGAATATAAAATTTCTGACTTCTGATTTTGTAACCTTATTGGGAAATATTTTACTTTAGATATACATATATAATAATTTTCTTCAATAATCATAATTTAAAAATCTTTTTTTTATATTGTTATTTGTTTGGATTACAAAAAATATTCCATATTCGATAAAATATAAACAAGTAATGTGATTTCTACTATTCTAGGATTAAAACAAAATTTTATAATAATTATTCAGTTAAAACTTATAACATTATTACACACATAAAATATAATGATCGAACGAATTTCAAATAACAAAAATTAAAGATTATAATAGACATATGTCCCAACATATCTTTAGGTAGATAATTAGTATTTTATTTGTGGGAAAATGCTAAAAATAAAAACCCTTATCAAGATATCATTAAATAATTTATTGAAAATGTACCATATTCTAATATTGAAATTATTATCGTCATCAAAATTAAAAACATTCCAGCAGCTTTCTTATAAAATTAAAACTTAATCGTATAGTTCTTATTAATATTTTTTAATACGAAATCTTATTTATGATATCCGATAATAAATTAACTTCCCTACCAATATTTAGACTTCAAAGGTTCTATTTAAAAGTAAATTAAACGAATATAAAAACTATGCGGGTGTAAGAACCTGTACCAAATTTTGGTTGGTGCATTCTAACGATATATTAAAGCAAATGACGTAACAGTTTTAAAAAAGAACCTCTAATATTTAGAAAATACAATATTTATATTGCTCCAATTTGTATCAAAAAAATAAATAATTAATTTTCTCAATCTTCAACATAGTTCATAGATTTATCTTTTTATTAATATTGTTGATAAAAATTATCTAAATTAATTATATTCATTTCTATATATAAATACTGTAGTAACAATTACATTTCAATTACTTTTATATTAAGCCTTAATTTAAAATACTATAATTTGTAAGAAAAAATTAAATTCAACTGCTGTCGTTTCCATTTAAAATTATTAATTTTCTTAGTAGAAAAATTACTTAGCAAAATCTTACGCAATTAATTTGTAATTTTATTTTTAAAGGAACTTATTGTATTTATGAAATTATCTTATGAAAAAAATAGATAAGCAAAATAAAGAGGAAGAAAAAACTCATACAAACAATAAAATTATAGCAGATGGTAATTTAAAAATATATATAAGAGCGCGGTAATTTTAAGATTGTGTCATAAAAACTAATTTATGCAATACAAAATTTAATATTTTTGCAAAAATATTCAAAATTAGAAAGTTAAAAAAAAGAAAACCTTTTTTTATATAGTAACTGTGCACTTGTAAAAAAAAAAATGTCTTTTTATGTTTCTTTTATGAAATATAAAAATATTTTTAAATATACCTGAACTTTCTCCAGGTTCTTTTATGTCCTTTTTATACAAAATATTATTTTTTTTTCATAATTTTCATATACACCAGACACAATGCAATATAATTTTTTTATTATGATTTATGGAAGGACGAAAACATATTTTTTTTAAAAATAAATTATGAAAGCATAAACTAATTTGTACGGATACAATGCATAAATACCCAAAATTATCAATTTGTTTATGATTTGTAAAACTTTCTCTTACATTTTTAATGTATTTTTTAAGAATTAAAAAAAAAGAAAAAATTATGACGACAATTACCATAAATTTTTTTTTATCGGAATTTTTAATTTCATGTTTTCAAAAATTTCTTCACATAATAATATTAAAATTTTTACTTATGTGTTGACAAATTAATCTATTAAATATACTAACTATTTTATTAATTTCTTTGCTAAAATTTTCATATTTTATATCAATTGCCTCAAAAGTTATATATCTTATATATAATGAGAAACAATTTACAACTAAAACCATTAAATTATCTATTAATAATTCGAAAACTATGCTAACAACTACTTAACTAATATTTGAAGTTCAATGTTTGAATAAGATATTTTATGATGCTTTCTATTATTTGTTATTTTTAACATAATGTAACGAGTTTGAATTTTCTATCTCACAAGTTCATTCAAATAAAGAAAAAGATATTCGAATTATTTCAAAAATAACACAAACTATTTAAAAAAAATATTCTTAAAGTTAAGTATATGTAAACATATGAATAATTTTAGAATCACAGCTGACAATTGGAGCTGATATGAAAATCTTTCCTTACTTCCATGGTTTTACATCTATAAATTTTTTGACATATTCTTTAAGTTCTAATTATTGAAAATTTGGTAATATATTCCATTTAAATACAATATCGATTGTTATTATTCATCTTTCTCCTTACATATATTTATTGTAAATAATTCCAAAATCGGAGATAGAAAACTTCAACTAACTAACTAAATAACACAAAAAAAAAACTTCAGATAGATCTTTTTAGTTCGAAATTCCAGATAACATCATCATCTGAAATTTCAATTAATAACATAACATTTTGGCTTTAATTTCTTAATTTTATTCCACATAATCATTTTTTTTTTGTTTCGTTCATCCCCAGCACGTTAATATTAAAATTCATTTTGAAAAGGAATAGCTTAATCAAAAGTTGAATATCTAATAACTCCCATGAATAATAATTTGTACGAATATCTTTATTTATCGGGTTTAAAGTTTTACAGAAAAAAATTTGGGTTTTACAAAAAAAAAAAAAATAACTTTATTATTATTATTTTTTTTTTTTGAGCGGAAAAAAGGACAGAGTATAATAATATTAAATGAGTTGTTATTCATATATTTCGGTTAGGTAGATAAGTATTGAAATTAATATTTTTTAATGATTTTATTATGCTGTCAGAAATTCAACATAATTTAAATATAAAAAAAAGTTCATGTATATACTATATTCAATTATGCTTGGCGTATAATATCTTGTGTAATTAAAAAATTGTGCTCTTTTTACTAAATTATATTCATTATGTTAAGAATATTTAATGTAACCAAAATTAGTTAACTTCTACAAAATAAAAATTCAAATTTGGAAATATAGCTAATTATTGAAAAAAAGACTACATAATATGGAGATATTTTACTAGCATTGAGTTAAAGCGAGTTTGAACTATTTAACTCTATAAGGGTAAAATGAGTTAATAAAGCAGTCGTTCGTAAAAAAAACAACAGGAATTGTTTTACGTGCATAATTTACTCTTTATTGAACATAAACAGTAATTTGAAGTGAACAAGTGCCGTATTCGAGTTTGTTCTATCATAAATTATATTTTTTTTACGTTATCCATTTTATTGTTTGTTATTGACATTTGATACCAAAAGTTAAAGGAATTAAGTAAGTCTAACAAGATTGTTATCATCTTTTAAATTATTTCCCAATAATTTGCTCAAAATTAAATATTATTCTAGTTCACAGTTTTATTTTATTATTATTTTTATTATCAAAATAATAATATACCAATTACCAATGAAAATGAAATATAATTACTGCAATAAAATCTTCTTATACTTATTAATTTTATTAATAACCTATATTATTAGATTACAAAAATCGTTATGTTTAAACTGTTTAAGCTCAGCAATGTATGAACATTTTTATTGTATTTATCTTCCCTCGTAAAATTTATTAAAAGGTTTCTCTGTCATTATAATTCTAAGGGTAGCAATTTGTAAAACATTTTATTAGAGACTCGAAATTAGAATGCACCAACCAAACTGAGAATAATTTTAAACGAACTTTAAAGCAATTTGATTTTAATATTTTTGTATTTTTAACGTCATATTTTTAATATTAAATTTTCTAAAGGAAATTAGTACTAAATTTGACAAATCTAATACAAAAATAGTAACATATATTAGGCAAAAACTTGTAGCTAGTATAGAATACTTTCATTGCTGTACAAGTTTTCATATTATATATCCAAACATAACAGAATATATATAGAAAAAAGGACATAAGAAAAAATTAATGGTCTACTAAACGTGGATCATCCGCGATATTAAGTCTTCATAGTCAAAAACTCAAGATTGTGACACAAATTATTTGATATCATTCGTTTTTTAACTGACAATTTCTTTTTTACAAATTATATTCAATTTTAACATGACTATTTGCCCTATAATGATTCTTAAACTATAATAATATAATCCTATAATAGTAAATACTTTCATTAAGAGGTTTCGTTGACACGTCAATATTATTTAATAGCTTCTCTATCTTCATAACATTCACAAGATAAAAGCTCCGTCGGCATAAATCCATAAAATAATTTATTTATATTTTAAATTATTCCGGCACAATCAAAATAAAACATTTATTTTAAATTCAACAAAACATAGCTCTATAAAAAAATATTTTTGGTAACTAATAATAGTCGTTTACATAATTTTTTATCAGCCATATTAATAATTTTCTATTTACGATACAAAATAAAAAATTAAAAAAAAAAACAATTTGAACCAAATCTATAAAGCATTGTCCTTAAGAATTATTGGCATATGATACCAAATAAAAAGCTTCTTTAATGGAAAGAACACGACAATAAATTTCCCCTTATTAAACCCATACATTCACTCACACATATTCAATATTACACAATAAACTATAAACAACATAAAAAAAACGACCCATTATATCAAACAACACACCATTAAGGCCGGTCATAAAAAATAGAATCCCCGCCATCAATCAGCAAAGCGAATGTGCAGAAAGAATTTTCATTACTCAACAAGAAATTGTTGGGAATAAATTTTATGTTATGTTTGTATTATACTTTAATAATCAATCGACCTGCCCCTCCATAACGATTTACTTCGTGAATATTCGTCATTACCAAATTCATTGTTTTGCTTAGCTCACTGATACTATTACTCTCCTCTGGATGGTTTATGAAGTCTACAGAAGAAAATAAAACAACAACACAAATTTTATATAAAGAATTGCTTCAAATGAAGAATTACGACGCCGCCGCCATATTTGTTATTAATATTAACGAATGCTTTTTGGAGTTTGTGTGCTGTTAAAATGGTTGTGTATAAATCATAATGAAGAATGTTTATTTAACATATTTTTTTTTATTTATTTACTAGATAATTTTTAAGAATAAATAGTTTTGATAAAAAAAAAATGTGCGTGAACTTTAAGTGAATAAAAATAATAATAAAACATGGAAATATTTTTGACAAATTCTTTCTGTTTTAGTCTGTTGACTTTTTGCAGATAAATTATTAATCGTGGGAATATAAATTTTAATGGCTGCCCTTAAAGTAATATCTAAATATGGTGTAAAATTAATTAAAATATTGATTTATTTCCAAATTGTATGTCATATTAAATTTCATAATAATTTATGTTTTGTTGGTATAATTTCAAGAAAATTTATAATCCTGGAAAAAATTGAAAAAAAAAAAAAATTCAAGTGCTTTTTTGAATCTTATATTAAAGAAATCAGATTTATTTCAAATTGTTTTATTGCTCTTTAGATTTTTTATCTCATGAGAGAATTATCTGTTATATATTTTTGTTTAAATATTATTGCGCATGATTTATTTTTATCCAAAAGTTAAAAAATAAATAAAATGCTTTATTAATGTGTAAGAAAACTATATATAAAAATCCAAGAAAAATGGTAAAAAAAAAACGAATTAAATTTAATATAATTTATGCTGTGGGTAAACCAAAGGTATACTTCAGGAGTGTAGAATTGAATCTTTATATTTTATTATATAAAATAAATTTGTAAGATATGAAATTTACGAAAGGAAATCTTAACATCATTTCTATAAATATTTTACAAAGAAAGTAAAATATATTTAGTTTTAATTTTCTAATATATAATATTATATTGTGTGTTAACCACTTTCACAAATAATAATTTTCTCTTCAAATAACAACAACTATAACCAAAATATAAAAAAAACCTATGTATAATGTTAACATATATATAGCAAAAGTTTTATAACGAAGTGTTTTATTGCCGCTGGAATATAAAATGCCTCGAGTCTCGACTTCTTTTGCTAAATCAATAAATTTTCATTTTTGGATGGTTTTATATATGGGTCATTCCATTGGGAATTCAATTGGAATTGCGTAATCACCTTTTATATATATGTATATATACAAATATAGATTTATAGAAAATGTATATAAAAGCGTAATATAGAAATAATTGGGTGGATATTATAGAATAAAGAAATAAATAGGAAAATTGCTTTTATTTAAAATTAAATAAGATATTTTTAATAGATGCACTTTAAGTTATAATTTAATATTCTTACACTAGAATATAATATAAAGTTGAAAAGTAAACTGTAATTATTATATCAAAAGTATCAAATGAAACTTGTTTGTAAAAGATTCTTATATTGAAAAATTGATTTCATTAAAGAGTTTAACTTAAACTTACAAATTTAATTTTGCTGGATAGTTTAAACATAATTTGGCGAAATATTATGAATTTTACCCCACACTTTGAAAATTAATTTGATATAAATGTTCATAACTATAGTTAAATCAGTTTTTGGATTTACAGAATAAAAAAATGTCAGTCTTAAAATTATATTTTGTTTTACCGAGAACTAGTTAATTATAAAATTTATTTAACATTTTTATCAAATTGGACGACAATACCATAAAAAGTCCTATAAATAAAAAAAAAAACATGTCATTCATCCTTCAGAGCGTCTTAAACTTATATTGACATATATTATCTATGTAATGGGAACATATTAAAGTAATAGCAAAAGTTTTTAATATACGATGTAATAAGAAATAAATTAAAAATCAATAACTTGTTCAATATGAAAATTTATAAAAACTGAAACTAATCTTAAAAAATTTTATTTTATACTAATTTTATGTTGAGGTAAATCTAATAACAACTGATGTTTTCGTTGAGGTTGTTTAGAAACTGTATTAAATATAAGAAATTTTTGTTACAAACTGTATTCTTGCAGGAATATTTTTGACGGCAAAAATACATTTTCTTGATATATTTTTATTATCACTTTTATGCGCTACACTATTCTGTAGCTAAAAATATACAAAAATTTCTAACTACCCGTCGCTAATTTAAACTATTTGCGGATATTATTTACTTGACAGTTTTAAAACTCCGAATACATAATTATATAATTTTAATAACAAAATGACAAGTTAATGCTACTGTCTATTTAACTTTAGTCAATTTTATTTCCAGAAATTTATTTACTTGTGCTGCATATACATCATAGCTTCAATATCTTTAATGTTAGTATATAAAACGATAGGTTGTGAATCGGACGTTCATATTGGAATGTACCTTTACATTATTTAAAGTTTACTATATGTAAGAATAATAATAAATAAAAATGTCAAGTAATCATCATCCAGCCAAAAATTAAAATTTATTAATGGCTCGCGATCTTTATCATTACAAAATTTACTTTAATTTATTTATGTTTTAAAAATATAAAAATATTAATGCTCTCTATTTTTGCGGTGTTATTTTTATTACAAACAAATAATAAATTTTATTGAATGTAATTTTGAAAATAATAAAAAACTTAAGTGTTAATAATAATGACAATTAAATTCGATTTATATGCTTTGAATATTAAACAGAGGTATATAAAATCAATAATGAAATTTTAAAGTAAATTTGTCAGATTTTCATTATTAATTTGAAAGGCTGTTAAAAAGTCAAATTCAGCGTATCATAATATTTTAGATTCAGCACAATTTATAATTCCCCTCTAAACCTTAAACAGAATTAGTTTCACTACTTGATATTAGATGGCGTTTAAATAATAAACTGATGATAATGATCTCTAGAAAAATTTGGCAATTTTTATTTTTATAATTAACTAACTGTTTTATTAAATTTATAGCTACATTATCTAATTTTATATTATTAAATTGATTTAGTTAAAAAGTAGACGTTCACAAGTAATTGATTGTGAAAAGTTTACAAAATTTATGCTTATAGCTTTATAATTTTAGTTTAATTAAAGTATTTAAGTTAATTTGATCATGTGAAAGTTTAAACAGTTTCTAAAATAACATAATTTGAAGTTTTAACAATATTCGATTCTTTTTCTATTCAAATTTTCCGATATTTCCTAAATTTTATACAATTTTTGTATTTTCTTCTGATCTAATTTTAATTTGGCTTATATATTTTATCAAAAATTATGTAACATTTTCTTTGTATAAAATAAAGTTCGAAGAAAGTTAAAAATAATGTAATAAAAAAAGTAGTCGAAAAAGAAAATATATGTTTTCTAATTATTTATTATATACGCAGGTGAATAAGGGGCGGATGTTTTTTTTTTATAATGGCTTATAGGTATAATAATGATTTATAACTGACATATTTATGTTTTTTCTTATAGCAATAAAAAAAAACAGAAAAGGAAAAAATGATTTTCATGCGTAGGAAAATGAGGAGAAAAGCCTTCGTGTTTATATATTTTTGTAAAATATAAATTGCCATTAAGATCTCTCTAAAGGGAAATATTTATATATATATATGGTTATGTATGGAATGAGTAAGGTAATATGATTAATAAGATTTTTTTATTTGCAAATTGAAAGGGCAGACATAAAAAATTATATATATTCTTTAAAAAATCTCATATATTATAAAAATAAAAATACAAAAGAAAATTATATTATCTTTAAGTTATGTAACAGAGGAAAATATAAAAAACAATCTATAAAAAATTTCAAATTACAAAATGGTGCTGTAAATCATTTTTTTAAAAAAAATAAGACGCATCGGTACAACATTTATTTATATAGTCTGAATAGTAGCGAGTATATAATACATAAAATAATTCAGGTAGAATAAATATAATTAGATATCTATATATGCAATTAAATTTCTAGATTACATACGAAAGGTAAAGTTCTAATGGTAATTTAATTGGTTCTTAAATGTTTAAGTAGCCCCTAAAGCGATACTCAATTTGCAAAATAGTCAAGATATGCAATAATACCGTGCATAATACTTCAACATGCATTTACCAGAATATGAAAATTTTTAACATTATATATATATATAGATAGATTAATGTGTAGACATGTAGGTATAATTGTATTTTTTTTTTAATTAAAATTGCTCTACTGAGCATATCTTATAAAGAGTTAATTGCATCAAGTAATTAGATAGATTTGTGTTTGAGTGCAGTATTCAAAAGGCACCTCCTATATATGAGATTTAATATTATTATATATATATATATGTTTACTATAATTTCTGATTAAAATAAATTAGTTCATATGAAAATAATTTAAGTAATTTTTTTTTTCTAAATTTAGTTGAATTTGAATTAAACCATAAAAATTATTTAAATAATGTTTTAATTAAAAAAAAAAATAATGAAAGAATGAAATTATAAAACTTGGGCCCATCAATATAAAAAGTGTACTTTACATAAATTGTATATATTAATCAAATTAGTTATAAATTGATTCTCTGGACATTAATGATTTGATCTGCTCTTTGAATTGAGCCTGATTTTGATTATACATTTTATTTGTCAACTTTATCGTTGTTAGGGATGTTAAATATTTTAAAATATTATATTTTAATTTCAAGAGATGTGAGACGAAATATTTAGATATTGTAATTTTTGTGAAATGAATCTTTTTTAGGTTTAGAGGGCATTCATATCTAGTTATACAACGTAACTAAAAAAATGGTAGCTGCGACAGCTTAATCTCTGTAGCAGCAGCTTTGTATGAAATTTAATACAAATAGTTTTACTTATTCAATTTACTTATAGAGACAACAAATTAGGAATATATAGTCAGTAGGATGGTTCAGAAAATCATTTAACCCACTTCGACTTGTGTGTTAATATTTAGTCGGCCATATAAAAACTTTTAACTGAAATGTTTAATTTATAATAATAATTAAATATACAAATAGCATTTATTCCCAATTATTTAGAAAAATATGCATATTTCTTATATTAATAATTATTATTAAAGTCTGAAAATTGGTCCCAGAATGGATTAGAATATCAATTATATTATTTTTCGCAATTATTATTTATTAGTCTAGAAGAGATTTTATATATATTTGCAAATATTAAATTTTCAATATAATAACAAATTATAGTAATTAATTTATATACTAGTTTCCATTTGAGGTTACTAAAAGTTATCATTCGTTAATTTATATCAAAGCTATATTTATCTTGACATGTAATATAAATTTATATGAATATATATACGTTTGGTGAGATATTAATGCGCAATTTAATATTTAAGTTCGTATAGATTATTGTCGCTGGATAATTTTGTACTATTGTGAATTTTAACTATTTATCTATATATTAAATGAGAAAGATACAATACACCTCTTTTATACATAATCCTAATATTATAATACTAAAATGTATAATGAAGAAAATAATAATTATGTATCTACCCTGGGGAAATGTTTTTACTTATATGAAATAGAGCTATCTTCAATATATGTTTAATAATATCGAAACAAGGATATACTACACCAAAAACCACTATAAAACATAAATGTTTTTTTTTTTTGTGTTTTGGTGTTTGGTTAACGAGGGATGATTATCTCTACAAGATCCAATTTCTTAATGAATAAGAATCTTAAGAAATATTAACATAAATAATAATTATTTAAAATCATGAAAATATAATACGGTTAAAAAACAAGTAAATACTCATTTTCAAGTTAACTTATGAGTTGAAAAACCTTTTTTTTTTAAATGAAAAATAAGATATAGAATTGCGGTTAAAGATTCTTTATAGTAACACAAAAAGTAATAATATGAAGAATAAGAAACGGTAACAACACAAATTAATAAATTTAAATCCATTAAGAAATTACTCATTTTAAATTTTAGTTAAGTTATAAATGCAATTATTATAGAAATAATATAAAACAAATTCAAATTTCTAATCCTTAAATTCCATTTTTTTTTTTGTAAGTATGAATTAAATGTTAACTTATTTATTAAAAACGACGGTAAAAAATTTGGAATCACTATTTCATAAAATTTTACACTTTCACCTGAAAAATGCTTTAATAACAAACAATTTTTCGCCATAATCTTTTTTTAACATTGACAACAATTTTAGAATAATTTAATTTTTTCTTTTAAATTTAAAAATAAACTGACAAAACCAACCTTATAATTATAGTACAGAGATTAAAGAAAAACCGGAAATATAAAATTATTAATGGAATGACCTAAACTTAAAACTAAATTTTAAAAATAGTTGTCAAAAATAGTATCAGTCGTTAAAATTTATTAATATAAATAATTTAAAAACCTAAGTAATCATAAAACAAAACTAACCAGTACTCTAAAAGTAAATATATAATTGCTCAAATAATTACTAAATAAAAACATATTTAGTTACGCAAATATTTATCTATGCAACAAGTTAGTGCAAGTTTCTTAATTTCAGCAAATATATAATTAAATTAATATATATTCTTATTTGGATGCACTCCAAATGAAAATATGTTATCAATCTTTATCAATTAATAAATTTAGAAATGATTAGTATTATCCTATTTCATTCCAGTATTGATGCCAACAAAACTATTTTCCTCTTTGTTTATTTACATAATAGTAATAAAAAAAAAGGCGCCACTATATTTGATTTGATTGTTTCCTCATTAACATTGCATTCCAACACAAAAAAAAATATTTTTTTTGTTTACTAAACATACATGAATGTAGAATAATAAAATGTAGTTAGCTATGTATCACAGAATGTTCTATAGAAACTATTTATAAGTATCTTTAAAGGCAAATATCATAAGGTAAAATTTGAGACTGTTCTAATTTTGTATCAATAAAGGCAACATTAAAATTTTAAGTTGGAAACAAAAGTTTATTTTTATTTATATTGAGTGTTGATACATTTATAATCGAAAAATGTAATTTCGATAGCTATTAGTGTCAATGGAAAGTTCTTTTGATCTGAATATAAAAAAAATGATTCAATTTAATGAATTATTTTTATGTAATTTTCTCTATATGTTTACATTTATTAATTTGGTTTTGGCTGTTTGCCTGTCAGTGAAAAATTCAATTAATATCTTATATATTTATATTAAAATCAAAATTTTAAATATTATATTACTAATTAATTATAACTTTTTAAGTTTAGCTTTTAAAATATTTTTTTTTTTTGGGAGCATAAAGCTTGTTTAAGATTTGAGTTGCCTCATATTTGGGAAAAGTATACTTAATTATAAAAACAATGAGTGATAGGATTACAATAAAATCATTGCTCGCTCTTTATAAAAGGATATACGAAAATTTGTTAAAATAACTTTATGGATATTAGCTATTTCATCTATAAAATTAATATAATTATTTATTATTACAATAACGACATTATTATAAGAATATTATGCAATATGATTTTTTTTATAATTGGACCAGTTAAGTTAATTTTTTTTATACATGTTTATATAATTCAGTCTAAATAAAAGTTACATATTGCTATGTAGAAGTATATTTTTTTAAACCTATATGAGACAATGGCTTTACGCAATAACGTCAAATTAAATATAACATGAAAAAACAATGTATAGAAAATCAAATTTTTAAATTTTTTGTTTTATTTAAATTTATTTTTACTGTATTTCATATGTGGTTATTTGATCTTTCATTGTGAAATAATATCAAAAAATTGCTTAGTGAAATAATATCAAAATTAATATTTTTGATATTACTTGATATTAATTTTTTTTGCAAGTTTCCCGTATACTGTATATTTACTGCTGATCATATGCAATGAAAAATATTGAAAATAATATTCTAGCCTGTCAATCGCCGAATTTATTTAATGTATGAGTATTTAGTAGGAAAAGTATAAGTGTAATATTTTATACATTTAAAAAAATGATAAGCGGGCGGTTGGAGGTAGGGTTTTTCGTGATTTCACGATGCGCCAGTTATGTGATTGCGCCAAGCGAACGCTGTGCTGCTCTTTTGCACTGGCGAAGAAAGTAATAATATTTATTATTTTTTGACGTTATTTCGTAGAACATGATACAAATATTTCTTAATTTTTTCATCAGCGTTTATTTGAATACTTTTTTTTTAATTCATAAATATTAATCATTATTTTGGTTTCAATGTCATAAGTTGGTTCAGTAAATCGAAAAACAAGTTGTTTTAAAATTATTTTAGATACCAGATGGAATTCGGTACAAAAACTACTGTAGCTATAATATGTGTGCTATTCAAGCTAATCTTTAGATTGGGGCGAGGTTATGACTTACTCAATAATATTTTTAGAAAAATATGACAGAAATTTACGGAAAAGTGTTAAAATCTAACGAAATATAATTATCTATCACAATATTCACGATAAGTCAAATTAATTCTAAATTAATAATTCATCCCTTACATCATGTTAGTATGAAAATCTTTCAAAATACATAATATAGTAATTTTAATAAATAAACCGAGATTTAGTATTTACTTACAATTTAGAACATTTATTATAAATATACAAATAAATAAAAATAATTAAATTTGCAATTCTATTAAAATTTAATATAATATTTACCTTCATCCATTTTATAACTTAACGATTAAGTAAAATAAATTCATGTTAACCCATGATCCTTTTAGCCAATGTTTAGATTGGGGCGAGGTTATGACTTACTCAATAATTTTTTTTTTAATTATAACTATTTTGGTTAATAATTGTTTCTAAATTAAAATAAAAAACTAAACAAATAGTAAAAAGCAATTTTGTGTGTATAGATAATTTTGTATGTGAATATAACATAAAGTTCCTTAATAATTTTGAATTGCCAAAACAATAAATTTATTTATTTTTTAATTTTTAGTTTGACAAATTCAAAATTTCTAATTTGGAATAATATTTCATTCATATTTGGATTGCTAAAATGCATGTACCTAATACAGGGAACAAAAAATAAATAATTTTCTGGCAAAATAAATACAACAAGTAATATTAAAAGTAAAATAAAATCAGCCATAATTTTCTACAATATATAAGCTAAAAAGAATATGAGCAATTAAAACATTAAATTTTGTATGTTAAAAAGCTATTTATGTGGGGGATATTTTCATATGATGGTCGTCTATGTTTTTGATATTAAATTAAAATTTAAATAAAAAGAAGGTACGATTCCTAAGAAACGGTTACGTGTTAGCGATAACCTTAACTTAAATAATATTCAATATTAAAAATCTTTTCCAAGGTCTCAAAATTTAATTTACATTTAACGCCATAGATAAATAGGTTGCCTTACCGCTTACCGGAATATGTTTAGGTCATCATGTGAAAATAGTTTTTCAATATATAAACAAATTATAATTGCGTAGTTTTATCATACCGATGTTTTATTTTTTTATTTCATATTTAATAAGTTTTCATAATGACGTCGCTACAAACCTGCAAGTAAATGTACATGTCATTAGAATAACGAGACAATCTATTTATACATGGCACTTTTGTACATCTAAAATTTACGATTAAAATCCAGATGTTTAATTTTGACTTGTAACCGCAACACGTTTCAAAGTAACCTGCCTTTTCCAATTTGAACATTTATAAAATAAATTTTTTTTTGTTACACATTAAAATAAATAATAAAGAAATAAATATTTTGTATATGTGCAAAAAATAAATAAATAAATAATAAAAATGGTACAAAAAATAAAAATAAAACAAAAAATTAACACTTACCTAACCAATCTGGTAGTAATGAGCCTGCAAGAGATTCTGAATATCTCTTACCTGAAAATAAAATAAATTGTTAATTAATTTTATAAATTATGTTTTATTTTTGGATATAAAGTTAATCTAACTACTTAATTAATTCAAATGAGAGAGTCTTAAAAATTATTGATTTTAGCTAATAGCTTATTATTTGTTAGTAAAATGATTAATTTCTTATAGATACTGGATTGATTTGTAATTTTGTAGTATAATGTATAAACCCAGAACGGTACGTACTTAGAAAATGGTTACAACATTTTTAAGCTTCTTTAAAAAACAAAATTATGTTGATTAGTCCAAAGTCTATATATCTGTCCGGTTCAATATATACTTGCATATTTAGTTAAGAGAGACAAAATCGACTAACAATATCAGAGAAATATGTTTGAATTTATAATCAAATTAAATAAATGATTTTTAAATGGATCTGCTCCCTTCAAATTTCAGAAGCTACAAGTATAATATAGCGTGGAATCACATCTTTTTATGAATCACATCTTTTTACTGATTAATTCAATATTTTTTTTCTGATATTATGAAATTAGTTTAACATATAATATAGCTATTACATAAAAAGGGATTATTGGTAATACTTTCTACAAATATTGATATATTATATTCACAAGTTTTACAAATTTTATGTATTTTTCTAATAAAAACATTTTTGATTCCATATTTGATATAAGAAACTTCAAATCTATTTTTAACTAAAAACTTATATTGAGTGCCAAACTCTAAAGAAAATATAATTAATTTATTTTTACTTAATTTAGCTTCAGTTTATATAATCGTGTACAATAACAAAATTATAGTAATACAACATTTATGTCGATTTAATGCCATTTTGCAAACCTAATAAATATCCTATGTAGAAAGTATAATTTAATTTGAAATTAGTAATTGTAGCATTGCTGTTGTATAGTGTGGTTATATTACAATCGTCTAACTTCTCTAGACCCCCTGGCTTAGCATATTGCAGTACATAGATCAATTAACAAGCAATATATTCATTTGTCAATACATAATTTATATTTGTATCCCTAACCCCCACAGTCCAATGCATATAACTATAGAGATACAAGCAATTATAATACAACTATGTTTGTCTATATGAGATGCGCATTTTTAATGAAGAGAGAAAGAGAAAGTGTGACAGGAGTAAACATGGATGTAGGAATTGAATAAAATGTTTACAGCAATCCGTAATAATAATTTGTAAGGTTAAAGAGCACAAGGGTATTAAAAAGGAATGCACAACACTACGAATAGTAAACTGAATAAGGAATTTCGTATGGAATTTAAGGGTTGTGTTCTTGCATATTTTGCCGGATGAATTAAACACTGTAGATTAATAGTTATATATAAATTACAAAAAGAAATATGTTTTATGATCAGGTGTAAATGGTATATGAATTGATGTTTTTTTGGGATACAATATTGAAAGAACCTTTATAAATGTGGGCGATAACTAAGAGCGGAAACGGAACTGTGAGAAATGCACGTGTTTTCTAAAATACGACATTTTAAACAATGAATGATATGTGAGAATTTTCTCGAAGTTATAACTTACTGCGGTTTATATTTTATTATAATTAACTATTCTTAATAACATTTTATTAGTTTTCGAAAAATTATTTGTAACTATGTGATAAATTTAACTTAAAATCGCTCAATAAAGGGCTACATAAACATTTTCTTCAATATACTTAAGAATGTAAATTGACATGATGAGGTATGCAACCAAAAATTTTAAAGTTTGTAAAATAAAGCTTAAATTACAAGTTAATTTATTTTATGTTGTACATTTTGTTTGATATATGTATACACTTGCTATATGTACTCTTATAAAATTCTGCAAAGAGGAATAAATAGTCACTAAATTTTTTGTAAAATTTTATTTATGTTAAATAATGTTAAAAATAATATTACTCAGTATGCTTGTCCTTTAAAATATGTATTTTGAATAGTATTATCGAGAGCAAACCGATCCAAAATTGGAAAATATTAAGTTAGGCCATCATAGTCAAATTTCCAAAACGAATTGGACACAAGTTTCTACATTACCTTCATTAACTTAATATTAAAAAAAATAATAGAAACTTATTCATTTCGTTTAAGAAAATCAGTGTAGCTACGATATACACTAATTTACGATGGAAAATAAATTGTAATAAATTTTTCTGAGGACTTTTTTCAGTTTTAATAAAAAAAAATATTTGTTATACTTTAAAATATTATATAAAAATTAGAGTTCTTTATTTTTGCTCCTCTAAACAAGCTGGGTAGATATTAATTCTGTTTTGACCGCTAAAAGCTGTATTATTAATTTGATATATTATGAATCCTTTGCCGTAGATTAGATTAGGTATTGAGCTTATTATAAATAAAGATTTTCATGAGACATAATAACAATAAACTGAAACCGGCTAACCAGTTTGCTAATAGTGTATTTTATAATTTTCAAAATACTTTTTTTTTTTTTCAAAAATTACGCAATTTGAATAAAATAAATAAAATATTTTATTCAACTATTTCTCGCTTGCAATAGTTACTTTCAAATAGTATTTTTTTTTTTAAATTATACTCTCTGAATAAAATACTCTTTTTGAGTAAAAACAAATGAAAAAATTAAAGACTACATATGACATTATTTAAAGATGCATAATTAAAAGCAAAGCTATGCATGCAAACCCACAAGCACAATTTATTAATTTAATTAATTAAATTTGCATAGGGTCCACCAAGGATTAACGATAATGAGGAAAGTGGTTACTTTATATTATATAATAAACGTCATTAATAATAATCAATAATATAAAATATTTAATGTTTCCTGAACGCTTATAATATTTGTACATAATTATGTTTTATTTATTGTTATTTAATAAGTTTAATTTCTTTCTACATTTTTCTTTATTATAATGTTAATGTTAAGGTTTGCAATAATATAAAACTTATTATTGATTGTGATTAAAATTCATTTTCACCATCTCAAAAAAAAAAAAACAATTTTTGATCTCACGACTAATATAAAGACTTCAGTTGTTCAAATAAATAAATAAAAACAAAAACAAAAAACAAATAAAAAATTAAAAATACTTCACTGATTGTCTTTTGACGTCTTAATGTTTTTCCGTTCTGAAAATAACTTTTACAAAGCTACAACAATGCTATATAGCATATCAGAAAAGTCCAATAGGAAAAAAAAAACTTAATACAAAAATAAAAAACGCTTCAATAGCCGCTTTTTTTAGGACAAACATAACGTTATACTTCTGGGAAGAGTCATCACCATCAGTATTATTTCCTATCTTTTTTTACCGATCAGGTTCAATGGTTTCTTCCGAATGTTTATTTTTTTTTTTCATTTTTTTTTTTGTGCTGATATTTTTGTTGAAGAGGAAAACATGAATATTAAAGCAAACTTGTTGATAGGGTTTTTATATACAGGGTGGTTCTATTATAAGTACTTTTAAATATTTATATTTTTTAAGAGGTTGAATAAGAACAAAATTTACCATTGCAAAAAGATTAATTTTGTACAGGTATTGTACAGTAAATTAAAAATATATTTTCTGTGCTAATAACATTTAAAGCACCCTATAATATAAATTAACAAAAAAAAAATTAAAATACATATTATATTTATTGCAGCAATTCCAGTATTTTAATGTAATTATTTAATACTGTCAATCAAATTGAAATGGTGAATTTTGAATTTATTTTAAATGCTCCAGTCACCATTTAGTAAATTTCAAAAACTATATAAAAAAATATTAAAAAACAACTAAAAAAATATATATAAAAAATGAATGAAAAAAAATTCTATGTGTACAGAGACTTTAGTTTTTTTTTTTACGGAAAATTATAGTAGTTTATAAAATTGTGCATAGTTTTTGCGTGTTTATAGTGCTGACCCCCAGACAAATAAGTTAAATTAAATTAATTGTTGTTATTTTTGTAATGCGCACTGTTATAAATTCTGATGTTCAACTACTATGCAAACATTATGTCAGAACATGATCCCTCCTACTTGTCATTAGTTTAGTTTATGTGAGTAAAAATGAAAAATGTTATATTAAACCATTTAACAGAAAATAATATAAATTTAATTTTATATTTGCTAGAAATTCCACATTTATCTTTAAATTGCACATACATATATAAAATAATATATAATTTTTTTTTATATCATTTTAAGATCTATAAGTAAATATTATAAAAATGTTAAGGAAGGAAAAGATTATTTAAACCAAAATACATAAAGACACGGTTTTGCTAAATTTTACACTAGTTATTGCGCGCACATCGTTTCTTTAATTTTATCACTTGTTTTTGAAGCCGCAGAAGTGTATGTTTATATCATCTTGGTAATGACTTGAAGACTTATAACAACATAAGAAAAAAAAATTATCTGCACTATGAGCATGTTTTCGCATAAGATAAATTTAAAGTGCGCGTATACAGTAGCTGAAAATGCAAGTCATTTAATTTAATATATATTTAATATAACTAAATAATTTCGAAAATAGTTTTATAACAGGAATCATTATAATAAAATAGAAAGATTGTATACATAATACAGAAAATTTATTAATTAAATGAAATTTTATGGTATTATATAAATTCATTGATGAATATAATTGACGAAATCTTAATCGTTTTGGGATTTTTTGTAATATAATGCTGATAATTTATGGCAAAAAAAATTTCAAAATTTATTCTGATTTAAAATATTTGTTTTTTTGTGCAGTTCCGAATTAAATAATATTAACTCGTGCAAAAATGATGGAAAATATATTTATTAATACTTTTGTATACCGCTGGAATATACTTCAAAAATGTATTTTTCATATTTAATTATAGAAAGTAATGTTGGTGTAAGAATTATGGGTTTACATATCGAAAAAGAAGACTAGATAAAATAATAATAATAATAAAAGGTTAGAAATTTTAACATTTTGTAACGTAAAGTAGGAAAGCCAAAAGAAATTTTTATGAACGTAAAAATAAAATAAAGAATTTTACGAAATTTCATACATTTTGTTTTTGCTCTATAACTCGAATATTATAACCTTATAATAGTGAATTTAATAAAAATTATTATTGATTACTCATTTTGATTAAAGAGCATTTTACTCACAGTTCATCTAGCATATTACCCCAATCTAATTTCTTGTAACTTTCCTTTAAGATTACAAGAAGCTATGTACTTTACACTTTTGGCAAACTTTAAACAGAACTAAACTTTTATATGACAACTATAATTAACTATTTTGTTAAATGAAAAGTTTTTTTACACTTAACGTTTCGATAACCAACATATGCGAATTAACTTTAGATTTAAATATTAGTTTATAATGTTTTGAATTGACGGTTGGTTTATATTAATAAATGTACTTCTAGTAATCTCGGTAGCGAATTATGATTTCACAAGCCCCTGAAACATCAAATATAAATTTTGAAACAAAAAAATTAATTATGTAAATACAAATATAACCGCAGAGTAATTCTTCGCAAGCAATTCAGTGACAGAGCTATTTATTGTAATATTTTAATTATTTAACTCGGTTAGCTACACAGTATACCGCATCCGATTTGAAGTGACTATCCGAGTTAAATAAATTGAATAACGATATTTCCATTATAATAATAAAATAATAAATTTTAGATTTTCTTTAAGGTTTTTATGTTTTAGTTTTCTTTATTATGTAAACAAGAAAAATTGCAGAATTTCGAGTAAGATGAATCCGCAAGAGAATATTGAAAATCATTGCATTCACAAATTAACAGTTTAGTGTGCATCAAATGAAGTTGGTGAGCACATTACAGTAGCTAGTGTGCGTTACAGATAAATGTTAAGTTATTATTTATTTGAAAATTTACGTATCATTGATTTGATTTGAACCATTATTTGGGTTTCAGTAAAATAGTGTTTGTAAAACAATTGATTTATTAAAACAAAAATTCAATGATTTAATTATTTCGAGATGAACCTGTCAAAAATTGATTAGTTTTTGTTGGGATGTCAATGGTTATTACCATCAATTGTTATTGAAGCATTAAATAACAACATTACATAATGTTATTAATGACATTTTACCAGATTTTGTTGGAAAAGTAACTAAAAATTGGATTAATCGTATGCACAAAATCGGAATGTATGATCAAATTAAAGCAAAATTTATCTTATGCTCAGTGGCGTGACAATCCAAACTTGCGCCTTAGACAAGGAACAAAATTTACGCATTTTCAAAGATAATTGTATACTTTAAGAAACCAATCAATTTTTTACCGTGAAATAATAATTGCATGATTTTGTAACAATATTATTATTGAAAAGAATAATAAAGCTAGCTATAGCTATCCCTACAGTTATTACAAATTAACTTTCCTTGCTTTCACTGAAGCAAATGCATTCATTATATCATCAAAATTAATTTTTCCTGCTAAATCAGCTTCAATTAAGATAATCCCTAAATTTGTGAATTTTTCTCGGCGTGATATTAAATCTTAAATGAATTTCAATATTTGGAAATGATTCTTGTGGAACCGGAAAATGTTGAGCCGGATTTTTATAAATTACATTTTATTTTCACTTTATTATTTTCTTAATTTTTGGTGGCAAAACTTAATAACTGAATATTAAAATGATTAAAACAAAAAACAAATAACATAAACTGACTGAAATTTGATAGTTTTTAAGTAAGATGTTTAACTACAGAAAACTTTTACTGATAGGATAAAAGTACATTTAAAAGATTTTTGTTTTCTGGATTTTCAAAATGACCATAGTGAACTTAGTTTGGACCTAGTTATTTCGTTATATTTTTTTTATTTAGAAAAAAATATTTATCAGTGTTTCTGCATGAGCAGTGTTCGCCTAGCCCGCGTTCTACGCTGCTCATGTAAATCACAATTTAAAATACGAATAAAAAAAAATTCTTGTAAATTTATTTATTTATATATAAGATACCCAAATTTATTACTATAAAAAATTTGATTTATTTAAAATACATATTTATAATTCTTTAAAATTTATTTGCGTTTATATAAAATATAAAACATTTTCTTATAATAAAAACTTGTTTTGGTTTAATGTTGCCAAATAAGAAATCCATGCCGCCTAAAATATTAGTATAAAAATTACTAGAAAAATTTTAATATTGTATAACTATCTTAGAATTAATTATATTGATTTTTTGTATATTATAAATCATAGTTTATTTTATTTTTTGTTATATCTGTTTTCGTATATTACCAAAATGATTAAATTAACTGAAAATATTCTTTGCATTATGAATGAAAACAATAATATTAGCATCAGTGATTTGTTAATATCGTATTAGAAAATTAAATATTCATAAAATTATATAGCTACGGCTATAGTATTATAAAAATTAATTCTAAAATGGCCGGTAAGATTCTTAACGAAATGTTCATTTTTATATTATAGTTTGTGTCTACAAATATGTTCATCATATAATATACAACAATAAAACTTCATATAATAATACAACCACATTATCTGTTTATGGTGATACAACCTCTTCCTTGTCTTATAAATCTTCTGACCAGAGCAATACATCACTTAACTAACATTCAAACTGTCAAAACAAGCTGAAATTTCAATGGTGTATCTGTATATATATATATATATATATATATTATCACAGCTGAAATGAATAAGAGGGAAAACGAGAGGTTGTCGTAACAACAACGGCTTACTATTTTTTTACATAAAAATAAATATATAACTATAATACCAACAGAATTTAGGCTTATTAAAAACCGAACTAAATGTTATAGAATTTTAATCCTTTTAGTTTCCCTCAATTTCGTTACTTCTATTGACATTCTATAAAATGTCATTTTATGCAATTATTATTAACATTTTTATATAATGTTTCTTTAAAAATAGTATTTATCTTTTTAAGAAAATCTTTAATACTAACTAAAAATGTGTATTTTTTTAATATTTGACTAGAACGTTTTTTCGGATAAAATTCTTAATATTCTGGGCCACTGAATTTACGATTTTCTAGGATTTTGTTTTTAAATTATGAAGAGAACGTCTTACATTAAATAACAAATCTTAAGACTATTTTAGCAAAAAAATTAAATTTAATAAATTTAAGGAATTTTCGACCACGTATTCGGATTACACAAAATTATTTTGACATTTAAAAATAAAAATAAAAATTGGCTTAATTTTTTTTTTTTTTTGGGCGTGATCAAACAAATAAGAAAACGCGTCATAAATCTTCGAAACATGACACTTTTGGAGGTTTTAAAGTAAATTTTTCAATCGTATAAAGTTTTTTTTTCTTAATTTTTATTATTTATTCATATTCGTTTTTGAGTATTATTTAAAAAGAATTTGAAGAAAAATATACAAATGAATTTTATTTTGTTCACACTTTTGCTGAATACTGTTGAAATTTTGCTTAAATAAAAATAAATTTGTGATATTTTTGAATCACTGATAAAAACGAATATTTAAACAATATTTTTTATTTTGTATAAACTGTGATGGTCTGGATAGTAGGAATTTTTGAATAATAATAATTGGTAATTAATTCTCTAGCAGTCTCTTTAGTGTATACTTTATCAATATTTATTCCAATTGCATATATAAAATGTAATGAAATAATATTGTGTGATTGATATAAGATCTGTATTAGCTTATATCATCAATAATGTTAATTAAAATAAAGAAACCATTTTTTAATGTTATCACAGCGTCGCAATCAGAATTAATTAAATATTATTTAAGGCGGCACATTCCTTACCGATCCAATTACAGACTAAATGCTCTTCTATAATAAACTAAACTGACGAAATCCATCAATATAATATAAATTATACTAAATCACAAACTAACTAAAATATTTTCCGTGACAGCTCATCTCAGTTTATGGTACCCCTAAGCACCCGTTGTAGCCCTGCGTGTATAATGGTCACTACTCTAAAATAATTATAAACTAACCTTTGGAAGAAGGATCACAAATATAAGGTTTTCTATAGTTCCTAATTTAATAAGTTACATTCAAGAATTTGAGGTAATATATTAAAGAGTACTGTCAAAATTCGTTTTATCATATTATTGTAATTTTAAATGGAATATCTAAACATCATTAAGTTAAATGATATCTAAACAAAAAAAATGAAATTATATAAACTCCAAGCTTAGAAATAAAATAATTTTAAATGGCATAATCACGCTTTTTTCATGTAATCAAAAAAAGTTTAAAATCAATTTTTTAACTATAAATATGTTGAAAATCACAAACTCTTTAATTTGAATATGAGATGCGATCGGTTTTTGAAAAGATTTAAAAATAAAAAATTATTTAAAATTAACACCATGAATATTTTTTTGCTTTATGTTTTCTGATATAAAATATGGAGGCAGCTTGTCCAAATTCAAATATTCAAAAACGAATTGTATTTTTTTTTTTGGGGTCACTACTTATTGTCAATTTTTGTTATGGATTTCTTAAGGGGTAATAAGTTTTTAAAGATTTTTATGTTTTATTTTAAATTATTGCTCCAAAAAAAGGTACTATAAATTTACCAATAAAGTTTTCGTTGATGCAGATAGCACAATCAAACATTATTTTTATTCTCTAGTTGGTTTAATTTATATATTATACATATATACATACATATATATATATATATATATATATATAATATACATATTATATTAAAACCCAATATTCAGAGATCAAATTTATGTTTGAAATTTTTTAAAGGGGTTTAAATGAAAGCATAATAAAATTCACCTGTCACTATTTAAATCCTTTTGGTATTGTATATTATATGGAAATAGTATAAATATAAGTTTTGTATGCAGCGATGCATAGGATGTTACTTTTTTTGTGACATATATATATGCTCTCATATATATACAGCATATTAAAATTTTATACATAAATATACAATGTTGAAAAATGTGTATCCTTGTATATAGTATCAATTGTGTTCTTTGGGTGATTTAAAGGAGAACATGTTTATATGCACCCTAAACAATAACTCTCTCCGCACCCAAAATAAGGGATGTTGTTGCATTTTTTTTTTTTGCATTATTACTCATTCTCTCTCTTTTTTACATATATACTGCTATTTATGGTTACTGTTTAGTATGAAACAATAAAATATGTTCAATTTACGTCCTGACTCCGTTTCCAATATCGAAGATTCTATTCAGCAATTATTTATGTACAGCATATATTGAAACTCTCTCCCTATGTCTAATATCTAATATTATAGAAACTGAACAAGAAATTGTTCAATAAATGAACTATCTTTATTTATAGACTGAGTTTACTTGATTATATATTATAAAATATAGATAAATATTTATAATTTTATATGTTATAATTTAAATATAATAATTTAAATTTACCTCTGAAATTTTATATAATTTTTCATATATTTATATCCAGTTATTTTGGCAAAATGTTAATCGGGCTTTACTTATATTGCATTGATGGATGAGGTATTATTCGTAATTCAATTTAATGATTCTATTTTGAATATTCAAATATGTATTTCCATTTATTTCCAGTTTTTAGTTATTATAACTTTAGTGTTGAATAGTGATAAGAGAGAAAATTGTAAAACGGGTTAATGCTAATTATTTTTAGATTGGATAATTTTAAGCTTTTTTATTCATAAATTTATTCATTACGCCATGATTTTTAATGTATTCCTTTTTTACGATTATGTTGATAGAATAACTAATAGTCTTGAACTGGACTTGATGATAACAAAATGATATAGGCAACATTTTTTCCTAAGCTTTTCGAGGTTGAAGAGTCCAAACGGTGAAAAAAAAGGTCGGTGTGCACATCAACGTCCGCGCTAAACTTGCATATATGCGAAGTAGCATATTCCAGATTTTAATGAAATTTTGAATACTGGTTCACTCAAACTTCACCTTTGCATGTACAAGATGTGATTTATACTTTAGTGGGTCCATGCTAAAATATCCGGTTATGTGGAGAGACGTGTTTTCTTCCTATACAGAATAAATGTTATATTTCAGATGTGGATGAAATTTGATACAAATGTTGATTTCATGATTGTACAAGGTATAGAGCTCAGTAGTTTTAGGGGTACATGATACAATTTCTGATTAATATTTAATTATTATCTAGTCTAGAGCATATAGTAATTATTATGTGATTTGAATTAAATTTAGCACACAGGATAGATGATATATCTGAAATTTTGTAAATTCCAGATATTTTTGATATTTCCTTTTGGTTCATCTTAAAACCCCAATTATATTTCATAAGTTCAATGCTCTACCTTTATCATACATTAGTTGACACCTAATTTCAATGACATTTAGATTAGATTAGATTAGAGTTACAGAACTAGACACAGTATCAGTTCAGTTCAATGCCATGATAGCAGGTCTGCTATCTGAGAGTATGTAAATCTTCCGGTGTGACTTATCCTGTTTGAGATCAATAATATTAAACACACAGGTTAAATTTATGATCTAGTTTGTGGTCTTGAAACATGGAGGCTGTATACCTACAGTAGATTCTTAAATAGGATGTGTTATTTTCTGATTTTAAGATGAAAATATTGATATGTTGCATTTGATTTAGCTTTAGATTTAGAAATTAACAGTTTTTCAAATGGAGAGTTAAATAACAATTCGGAGATTTTTAATTAAATATTCGCTGATTAATATTTTAATCAATTTCTGTATTGTCGTAGTAAAATATTTCATATAATAAAATATTATCAGTACTAATAATGTTCCTGAAAAGTCTGGCCCCTGTATATAAAAATAGATACTTTAATTTCAATTCTTCATGTTAATTTAAATATCACAGTGAAGGAAAAAAGCTCAGAATACATTGAAGAAGAAAAAACTAAACAATTGTAAAGAACATGAAATATAATTCAACATAACCTGGGTCTATTATTTTATACTTTCAGTAGTGCTCTTTTCATATGTATTTAAATATACATACATATATTATGTTTTGTGTATGTCAAACATAGTTGTGTGTTATATACAAAATGCGGACTTAAAGGTGATTTATGTGATTTGTTGTTTATTTATTACTTTTTAAGTTCGCATGTTATACACGTAAAATATTTACAATTGTGCAATAAAAAGTTCTCTATTTGAAAATTTTATGCGATTTTTTTTTATTAATATTAAAAATGTATAATATAAATTTACATTCTGGTAAAATAAATATTTAGTCATTTTTTATACTGTGTATTATTTATTAAACGTCATTTAGTTAATCATATCATATAAGAAAAAAAAAGATATTCCTTTCTTGAAAAGTTCAAAATTAACCCTTTATTACACTTTGCAAAATACTTCGTTCGTATATCAAGATCTATAGAAAGACCGATTTTATTTTATTTTAATTTATACATGTATATGTTTAGTATATTATGGATACACATATGTTTTTCGTAATTTTATTTAACCCTTTCAGTCTTTCAAATTAAAAACGCGTAAAACTTAATGGATGGTAAATACATTATTTGTTACTACCACACAAATCGTACAAATAAATTAAATAAAATATGATTAAAATTAATTATTAATAAATAAAAAGTGAATCTTAGCTATGAGATGGTTCGAATCCATACTGACATAACACAAAGAGATTTCTCAATGCGATAAACACCGAAATCATTAAAATTTGTTTAAAAATCTTGTTTTTTTTTATGTTTCTTTTTTATCTAAAATATAACAATACACGTTTTAATGTGTTTACATACGCTCATAACTCTCCCAACTCCAGGTATAATAAACCAAATAAAAAAACTGACCTGTTCGAATGTTTATGTGTGCTAAACTACAAAACATCTCTAAGATTTATCGCACTCGAGTAGAAAATCATAAGCGACAAGAATTGCAACAACAACAAAAATATATTTCATGTTTTTTGTGTGTGCGTTAATACCATAGGAATGGCGGCTATTATTACTAATCTCCCATTCCATGATGGCCAACTAAATCTATCACAACGTTTCTAATAGTTTTTTTTTTATTTCATATAGATATATAGATATGTATAGTTGATACGAAAAATTATGAATGAAAAATATTCATAATTATGCGCAAAATGTATATATATATATATATATATCATATTGTGTGGATTAGGAGAGATATTCTCATATTTCTTTTTGGCCTTTCGTCTGCATTTATAATTTTTTTTCGCGCCATAAATTTAATGGGTTTCTAGGTAGATCGTTAGTTATGAAATTCTTTTGGTTTCGTTATAGATTTTATAGACTATACACACACACATTGTATATATATATTATAATATCCTTTTTTGCATCAGAAATTTTTATATAAAAATATTTTACACTGAATAGTTAGAAAACAGAATTCAGACTGGAAAGCCGTATCTAATATACCTTTACTCGCATCAAATAACAAAAAAAAAAAGTTATTGCGATGATTAAAAATTGAAATTGTTATGAAGTGAATACAAAAGTGTTAATTTTTGTGTAATTATAATTTTAAAATTGAAATAAGTAAATGTTAAAATTACTATAGTCTTCAAAGCCAATTATTATTAAATACAATATTGTGTATATATTTTGTTTTCAAAGCTCAGCAAATAAATTAACAAAAAGTGCAGTAGTTAAGTGGAAGTTAAATGCTTGAGAATTAACATATAAAACATCAATTTACCGGACTGATGCAGCAGGTGTGATAATAAACGTGAGTGAATTGTTTGCAAAAATTATTTATATTTGAATTCTGCATATATAAGAATTTTGATGAGATTTTAACTATACATACTTCGTATTAATACTATAGTTAAATCATGTTTATGTTGTGTGTAAAAATGCTATATAAAAGTGAAATTAATAGTAAATGTTATATTTGGTGATAATTGCGGTATAACACAGTAAAAAGTAAATAAATAAATAATTAATATTTATAATTGAGTGATTTAACAAAAATTGAACCACTACAATGCCGATATAAATTTTAAATGACTTTTTATTAACAAAACTTCAGTGATATGGTAGATTTAAATTTACAAAAAAAAAAAAAAACAATTAAAACCATTTTTGTGATGTAAATAATTAGTAAAAACTTAAAGAAATGGTTTAACTTTAACTATAAAAAATGTCAGGCATCTAAATGGTCTAAGTCAATTTTATAAATATATTATAATTATATTTGTAACCATAGAATTTTTATATTTTACTAACTTAATTATTATATTTTAAATTAACTAAAAATTTTGAATACTATATTTATTTTGTTCAATGAAGCACCTCTGGCTTTTAACATTATTTTATAGAATTACATGATGGATATAGCTACAAAGTATTGTATGCTAAAAAAATAAATTTTTAAAAAGTAATTATTATTCAAATAAAACAAAACTTTATCTTATATTAACTAATTTTCACTTTCCATTAAATAAGACACAAAGATTTATTAAGTCTAAGTTTATCTACATAAAATTACATATTCTTGATTCTTTTTCAAGCGCTGTATTAGCAAACAATCCAGTGTTCGATAACCTCTACATTAGCGTTTCCAATTTTTTTACAAATAATAGAATTAGTTTCTTCATAATAGTCTTTTAAAAAGTCTTTTAAATAATAAGTTCCTGTAAAATAAATATCGATTTGAAGAATTTATCAAAACTTAGATGTTAACTATTAAAAATTTATTAATTATAATAATAAATATATGATCACCTTAGAAATTACTTTAATGTTCAAGTTTACATTGTTATGTTTACAAGTTTTTTTTTAATTTAATATAAACGCGCAGATAAACAGAGTAACGCGGCGGCGCAATATACACGCATATAAAATTATATATTAATTTATAAGAAAAACGTGTGCCCGAATGCCTTTATTACCATTTCTGTGTATACATATATTTAAAATAAAGATACAATGTATAGTTAATGGCATATCTGAACTAGAGTTTCATGTTTTATTATATTTTTTCCTGAATTATTAAATTTTACATTGTAAACATTCTTTAGGTTGGTCGTACAACGTACTTTTAAAACAATATTTATGATTTCCAACGTGTAAAACTGGTCAAATATTCATAGGTCTTAATATAATACATATTTTTGTATTTAAGATAATTGAGAAAAATATTTGATATCGAACAACATCGGATTATAAGACACAGCTTTAGTTAAATGTGAATTAGGTTACTCTGAACTATAAATATAGTTTAATGTAATTTAAGTTTTTAGTATCTATAATCAGTTAATTGTATAGTTGGTAATTTTCTTAAGGGAATTTTTTCCATATTCTTTTATTTTGTTTTCTAAAAATAACATTTAAGTTAATCGTAGAATTCATATGCAGACTTGTTTGATGAAATAATATCAAAAAGACTATTTTAGTATTTGAACTGAAAATTTTTAGACGTTTCTTTAGTAATATCAATAAGCGACAATACTAAGATTCATTTTCAAGATAATTTTAATGCAAATGACGTTAAATTTTGTGCGGGTTATTCCTTAAATTAAAAAAAACTATACGTTTAAAAGACAATAGAATTTCAAAGATTAATAATTATATACTACAAAAATAACTTTTATATCATATAATAAAACTTTATCGAAACCAATTTATGATTTTCTTTCTGACACTTGCACCAAAAAAAACCTGTTTTCCAATAATATATCATCGACATCATTGATCAAAAGATGATTAATAATATATTTTATGGGCTAAAACATATATTTAATGATATATGTAGTGAAACAACATAAAGCATAGTAAATTCTTGTAAAATATTCAAATTAAATGCATACTTTAAAAAGTAAACCAAAATAAAAATCAGATGTAGCCAACACTAAATTTCCTAATTTAATTTATTTTATGCCACCCATATTAATTTATACCTAACATAATTACAAATATATCAAGCTTAGAAAGCAAAATATATTTAATATTAAGTAATAATTTTATTTTATTTTAATTAATATTTAAAAAAAAAAAAAATTTATCATTTTGTTATAGATGGTTTTATAATACATACGAAAGTGAATTTTGAATCGATAAATTGTGGTTAACATTTTATTAAATATTATCATTCCAAATAAACTAATTTATATCATTTTCTAATTCTCGGCTTTGATGTAATTATTTAATTGCTCTTTATAAGCTGGACGTATAGTAAAATATCAGTATGGTATTTATTCACTAAATGCCTGGTTACATCACAATATTTTAAGTTTTTTCCCCGTATGTCAAATTAATATTGTTTTACTTTCAAACTAAATATAACTTATGTCAAAGAATGGACGAAGGGTTATGCATTTTAGATTTTTTTTAAATTTCAAATGAACTATTAATAATATTGTTACACAATTTTTCAGTTTATACAATATTATTAATATTAACAAAATTTGATATACAAATATTTCGTAAGAAATTATCTATGTTGTTTAATGAAATTTAATTAAAACAAAAATTTTATAATTATTGTTGTAGCTCGTCAAATTGTGGAATGTTTCGAAGAAGTTGAATCAAACGATACTTTACACAATATAGTATAAAGTCGTAATAACTTAACGAATTTACCAAATACGTACATACCTAATCCTAAAATATAGCCTTAACTTTTCAAAGTGTTTGAAGTTATGAAAATTGTCAAAAAAAAAGTATGTACAAGTCAAATTTAAAAAGAAACAAATTATTCACCGTCCTGAGAAATTGGGAAAGTAATTTATAATGTTATTATAAACTTGAGAAGAAATATGAAAATTAGGTCATAATTTAATACACCATTTATATTTTTATGTATACCTCAGTAAATTTTATAAATAAGTTTCTTCAATTGCTATGGTAATATAAACATATTTCTGTAAACCAATTACTAAAATATAATTATGTAATTGAATATGAAAATCCAATATAAAATTAAAATTATATCTAAATATATTTTTATGGTTATCCCATCATGAAGTTTTAAAGGTACAGGTATCCGGAATAAAAATGAAACTAAAAAAAATAAGCAGAAATATTTTGTGGGATGATTATTGGCAAACACAAAAAAGGCTCATAAATCATACACAAGTTTCGAAAACCATCAAATTTTAATAGTTACAAATTTCCAGGTAACATAATACATAATTTATGACCGCACTATTTTAACTATAATTTTTTTTTTTTTTCAATTCTATATTTTACCCGACTTAACATGAAATAAGTTAAGCGTAATTTACAACAACAACAATATTTAATAAAAAATTATTACCGAATTCTTAAAAAAAAAAAAATCTTAAAAAAATTTAATTTTTCCGGAAGAAAGTTAATTTTTTGGAAAACTGTAATTGTTGTCATTTTTGTAAATGTAGTTAGTTACTGTAAATAATTTCCCTATCTTTTATGAATTCATTTATTGCAGGTTAAAAATTGTAATACATTACATCCGTTCATATATATATATATATTTGCTATATATAAATATATCTACATAAATATCTGTACTGGGATGCATGTATTAACCTTTTGTCGAAGGACTTTTATCTATACATATATATGAAAATAATTTGAGTATAAATATTATACTGGGGGATAAAAAAGGTTAATACACTTTAAGCAAGAGATCAACAGGGACAATTTTTTTGTTGTTGTTCATTTTTTTTTTTTTTTTTTTGAGTACGTTTCCTTTTCGAAGGGTAGTAATCTAACTATGGGTAAAAACATATAAAGAGAAAAGATGATCATTTCAAAAATTAATAACGGTTGAAATTTTAACTTTATTAAATTGCAATTAAGGGTGTGGTAATTTGAAGTTTTATTGTTTTGTCAGTATTTTAACACTTTCAATATGATGCTCGATTATCATTTTGCCAAAAAGATTATGTTTGTGGGTTATAAATGTATATGTGAAAATAAGAATGATTAATTAGTGTTGCAAATATGGGTCAGAAGGAAATTATTTCAAATTGTTTATATATAGGAATTTTTGTTAATATTTGAATTGCAATATAAATAATAATTTAGGGTTACTACTTAAAGAATTAGTATTACACGTCTATAGAAAATAAGCATAAATACAAAATAAAAATAAAATAAAAAGCATAATAATTAAAGCTTACCGAAACCATCATTCAGTACGGAGAATTTGCTATCATTTTGTGAACGAATCATCTTACCTATAAAACAAAAAAATAAAAAATAAAATAAATATTAAAAAATTATATTGGGTACATTAATGCTAATCAAAATAAATTATAATTGAATTATTTTAGCTGTACTTTTTTAACCATTTTGATTTTCTTATTTCGTTTAATTTTAAACAGAGTAATAATAATAATTATTGTTATAATAACGAATTGAAATAATTTCAATTCAAAACACTTAAGCTTTAAGATAATTTCATAAATTTATTGTAAAGCACTTTTCTATTCAAAATAAAAGTTACATAAGAAGTGTAGGTGGTAGAGATAACCCCAGAATTTTATTCTTTTATATATTTAGTAAAATATGAAAATAAGCTTAATGGACTATTAGCAAAAATTCCTTACAAAAATAAACTTTATTGATAAAATTTAAAATAGATTTTCAAACTCTGTTTAAGATATGCTAGAGGAATAGCATTTTCAAAAATTTTAAATATTTGCATCAATCCCTTACAAGTTTAAATAGTTAAAAAAAGAAAAAAGTTATAAACAAATATTAATCGGATAACAAAGGATCAAACTGAAAGAACATAACTACGAGTTATCTGCTCCCCTAGTTTAGCAGCTAATACTAATAAGTATTCTAGACTATATATCTAAAATACACTTGAAACAATTACAGTAAGTACTAGTCACATTTCAAGATTTTAACTGATTTCGATCTACAATAATTATTAACAAGAAAATTCCAAAAGTATAATATTAATAAATTAAATTTCCAAAGGAAAAATGACCCATCGCAATAGTCATTGTGGAATAAAACGAAATCGTTATCCAAGGTTAAAATAAAATTTTGTGTAAATTTATTAGATAATCGTACAATTTATTATCACATCTTATTAGTTTTTAATTATCGAATAACAAAATAAAAAATTTGCATTTTAATGTTTGTGAGGAAAACCAAATATTTTTCGTCACTTAACTTTTTTCTCTAAAAAAATGAAATATTTTAAGTAAAATACTTTTTAATGTATCTATACAATAAATCTACTAAATTAAACACAATTTTTGTTTGTCAAACAACATTTTTTTTTCAAAATTTATTCTGCAGCATAATTCTTTTTAAATGAAAACATTCTTACACACACATGCATAAATGCATTTTTTATATCTCCCGAAAAAAGTACACATATAATTTTAGGTCGGTATTTTTGATGCGATGGGCTTTTCTAAAGAACTAAAGGATATTTTTTAAGTTACCAGCCAGAAAAATTACGTTTACATAAGGACAATTGTGGTACACATTAACACGGTGTGTTGTCTTTTATTGCATAAGGATTTAAATTGCTGTTTTTTTTCTTCAGTTTGTATTAATATTATAAATACCCATACGTGGTTTATCACTAACATTAAATCATATTTTTTTCGTCTTTATGTTGGTTGCTATTTTTATTTTGTCTTGTCTACGTTTAAAGGTGGAGTATAGGATAAAAGAAAGTATCAAAGTTCCGCAGTAAATTGAGGGATTTTAAAGGATATTCTTTCTTTATGTTTTATTTCTTCTATATAGGTATATTTTCGTTTACATAGTCAGTACGAGTAAAAGATTTATGTTCTACAAATTAAAAAAAAGGTGCATTTTATTAAAAAGGGTTTGTGTAAAGAGCAAACAATAATGTTTAATGCAAACAATCTAATAGTCTTCTAAAGTCTATATTTTTTTTTTTTTTGCTCTTAATATGTAAATATTTTCTTTAAATTTATAAATTTTGTTTATGTTGGATATGTTAAGTTAAAAGTTGCTTTATATGTACACATAATTTCAAGTAAAACTTTTTATGGTTTACATTATTATAAGCTAACATAAGCTTACAGCAGTGTAAATATTTAAATAAGTCAAGCAGAAAATTATAAATGTGAAGTATGTTTCTAAAAAGAATTGTTTAATAAAGAATTACTGAAATATTTATAATATTAATGACATTAAAGAAATTAATAAAAAAAAAAACATTAAAAATTCTTATGGATATTTACTAGATTATTAATCAGAATAAATTACCAATTTTTTAATTATTTTCGCTATGGAGTTATATAAAATATGATGGGTGTAGTATTCCCATAATAATTTCAAAAATTTGATTGATTTAATCAATATTTATACAATAAATAATAATCAACAAGTACTTAATTTAAAATATGAAAATGGATACCTATTAAGTGAAAAAGAATTAGATCCATTCCAGAGAAGTTTTGAGTAAGATTAAAATAATAGTTCTATAGTGAAAACTTAAATAAAATTTATATAAAATTAATATATAATTACAAGTATAACGTAATATTATATTATATTATACTTATCAATTACTAATTTGTATAATTAAATATGATGAAAACACTACGAATTTATATTGCTCAAAAGTGAATAAAAATTTGCTGATGGTCATAGTGTTCAAATTTGCATTTTATTGTATATGGTAAGGTTTGAGGGGTCGACCAGCACAAGATCCAAAAAACATTTTAACACGTTTCTGCAAATTTCATGTTGTGTCTTAATGCATTAAATGTTTATCATTTCAGTATTCTGCAAAATATTCTAAATTCATCACAATAAAAAAAAAATCTGTATAATGAAAACTATTTAGTACCGTATATTTATTAATTACTATTTAGTATTTTCATAAAAAATAAATTTGTAAAATTGACAAATAGCGCAATAAAAATATATAACAATCAAAAATTTGTTTTTATTCTAAAAATGTTTATACATTTGTTTTGAATTAAATTTAGCACACAGTTAAAGTACGATTACTCAGTCAAACTTATATCGTACATTTGATTATATGTACCATTTTTTTGCAAAATACTGACCCGTTTTGGGTTACACACTCTTTGTTACATAATAATTTGGCGCCTACAAACACTTGATGCACCAATAACCAGTCTATATAAATTTTTTGCTTTTTAATTAATTTATAGATTTTCTTTGGACTAAAATGGAGACGGTCATCAAATAAAACCTTATTGAGAGTTAATAATTTCCGGTTAAAAATATAGAAATTTAAAAATTCATGTTATTTTTTTAACAGTGTACTTACAAGGGTTTTTTTTTTGTATAATATTTAAAATTAACCTTATTTCCTCTACTTAAAAAAACTGAATCAAAAGAAAGAGTAAAACAAAACTATACTACGATGCTTACCTGGGGGCCATCAGTTATCAAAAAAAATCCTCTCAACTTGGCAATATATTAGCAAACATTCACTCACGCTGATATTTTTTTCTTTTTCAACCCAATCAAAAAAAAAAAATTATTTTTCTTAATAAAAAAATAATAATATAAAATTTATAATATATTTGAAATGAAATAAATTAAAAGTAAAACTTTTGAAATTCTTTTCACAAAAAAGAACAAAAAAAAAAAATCGAAATTATCACGGTAAAAATGTACTAAATAAAATAGTATATATATTATATGGTTTTTTTAAAAAATATAAATAATATATAAATATATATACGGTATTATATGATGTTATATAGATATATAATATAGTGAACCGAAATCAAAACTTAAGATATAAAACACAAGTATCTGTGACTTTTCGCATAACACAACATAAATTTAAGAAGATTCAATAAATACAAAAAAAAAATTCCTTTTTATATGAAATAATATTCAACTAATATCCGACCACCTTTAAGCAAAATAACAAAATTGTAAAAAAATATTTATATCGTGTCGATGAAATATTTAATAATAAATAAATCATAATTAAAAACACGTTTTATATGTTGTATTAGATCAAAAAATTGTAATTATTGATTTATTTTATCATATATGCTATTTAATGTAAATGGCATAATAATTGATTTTAACTTAGCTATTTTTGTTGTTTTCTTAAAATGGTAAACTATAATTTTGTATCAACAAATTATTTATGTGATTTACAAAGTTCTTGAAGTAACCTTTCTCATAAATTTAATTATAGTATTTTGTTTAAATAATTATATAATATAAATCTTTTATAGCTCCAAACAAAATTATTTAACAAACATAAAATTTCAAAGTACAATTAATAATTATTAGAAAATATATTGCAATTTTTAACTTATTGGTGGGAATTTATTATGCTTGATGTGGAAATATATTGCTGACATAATATATAGTTGGCAATAATATAATTTTATTGGTTTTAAATTTGACATTAATTTATAATAAACTAATTTGATATAATTTTTTTTATAGTAGATAGTTACTCATTATTAATGATAAATAAATAAATTTGAGATAAATGTAATTGTTATAGCCAATGTCTTTATGGATGATTGATATAAATTTGGTATTATAATTATACTGAAAAATTTGTCATAAGCAGCGCTATAGAATATTGCAGCAGAGATTCATATTATTTGTTACTTAATTTTTCGTAAAAACGAAATAGTGTGAAAACAATAAAAATATATAATTACACGTAGAGAAATTAGTAAATTATTAACAGATTTAATAGAATTAGTAAATTGTATCTAATGAGTTTAGTCCAAATATATTTAAAAAGTACTTTGCTGCTCAGAATTTTTATCAGTGAAATAATGAAGCGCTATTCTAATATTACAATAAAATACAAAAACTAAACAATATAAAATATAAAAATTTAGTTCCAGCGATTTATAGACTTTAGGAACTATAGAATAAATCACAGCAGGTTTTGTTTAATATAGTATGTATAATTTTATTGATTAATTCTTAAAATTTTATTTTGGTATATGAAAATCCTGAAAAATATTTAATATTTTCTTTTAAATATCCTTTAATAAAAACATATTTTAAATTGTCCTCATCGCAAAGTGTTAGTTTTTACATGATATTATCATTACTTCTTGATCATCCCATGTATTTGATCCATTACTTCTGTTACTATTCAATTTCTATCATATTTCCAGTTTATCATATTTCCATTAGTTTCAAAATTAACTTAAATAATAAAAAGTGACAATTGCTGTTCGTTTTCTGAATCATTACAGAAAAGTGGTTAATTATAAAATTATAATACGGATGGCTTGAAGATACGCTCAATGGGTCAGGTATAATGTATTAAATAAAGTGGATTTTAGTTATGCAGAAAAACTTAAAAACAAATTACTAGATATTTAATATGAATAAAATAATTAATTTCACTGATAAAATGTTATATAAATATATAATAGTATCCGTTAAGTTAATTTTGAGCGTACAATAAAATCCGACACTTTTGACTAAGTCCCTGTTGTTGGTGGTAAAAATGTATACCAAATTGTGTTATATTACAAATTTTTAGATGCTAAGCTAATACTATATTGAGAATATTTTAAACTGGCGTGTATTTAGTTACTCATTGACGGTAAAGAGTACTTTTAGGTACAGTTCTATTCCATTGATATTTCATTTATTTTTTAGATTCAAAATAATTTAGGGACTGAACTGACAGGCGTATAGAGGAGACTGACCGAAAAAATCGAAAACAACGAATTTACATAAAAAATTAAATTATGTGTGTAAAAAATAATTTATAACAAGAAATATAGTGATTTAAAAAGAAGGAATTTCCAAAAAATATTTATTTTTTGGCGTTTAAATGAGTCATTTATTTTTCTACTAAAATTACGTGTGATGTATCACATTTACAATTTCTTTTCTATTCTAATAAAATAAAAATATATAATTTCTTTGCATGCTACTAACTAATATTAAATGTGATAGTTTAAACAAATATATTTTCAAATTTACAAAATAATAAAAAAAAAAAAAAATATATAAATTATAAATTTACAAATGCAAGGAATTTTTGTACATATATATAAAAAAATTAATAAAAATTATTCAATTTATACATAATTTTATGTCATTTATTATGAATTATTGCTTAATTTGTAGATCTTTTTATAGTCATTATTTATTAATAATAGATGATTTTATATACTCATATGCGTATCTATACCACGTACTGCGATGTTTTTACTAATTAACAATAATATTATTCATTTTTATGTATATATATTTTTTTAATAAAAAAAAAATCCAATTTACTAACCGTATAAATTTATTATTTATTAATTTTGATAAATTTTGGTTGAGGTTCCTTCCCTCCACTATTATAAAAGCCCACTCAATTAATGTGACTTTTAACTTGTATATATTACATATAAATATCAATATGTAATTACGTTATATGTTAACTATGTTTCCGTTTTTATGAAAATTAGAAATATATTCTTTGAAATTAATAATAATAATAATAAAAAACGATGTTTGTAAATTGAACAACCAAATTTTTTTTTATTTTTTTAAGTTCAGTGATCTGAAAATATTTTTCTATTGGGAGTTTTTAATAAAAAAACTTAAGTTGTACGAGTATATAAATAGATAAATTGACCTTGATCATGGAAATTAATCAAATTTTATTACTTGACAAAAAAAAAAAAAACCAACAAAATTATTGTTTGGTAACTAAAATAGAAAAATTTTGAAACTAAAATTAAATTAATTCATTTTTTACTAATTTTATATTGAACTAATAATTAAATGAATTTCATAGTATGTATTTAAAATTATTTTTATAAAACGAAATTGGTAAAATTTAATCATAATTTCTTATATATGATCAAATTTATAATTATATCTAAATTATTACTTAGGAATATGCTTCTAAGCTATGTTTAATCTGTTTATTTAATCATTTTTATAATTTATTTGTTATGTTATCGCAATATTTTATTTTATAACGAAAAGATGTAAGATTTGTAATAACATTACACGTTACTAAATATAAATAGAAAATAAATCTACTAAATATAGTACACTTACCACACAAAAAACACATTCGCCTAATGTCATTATACTTTGAATTATACTAATAATAAACTATATGGCGCTTTTAAATCCGAAAATAATAGAAATAAATCTGACTTAAAAATCAATTATTTAAAAAACTTTGATAATAATAAAGTTTATAGTCAAATTAGTAATCTTTAAAGAGGAATCTCCATTTCAAAATAGATGATATATTATGGAACTTAATTTTTACCTCAATAACTATAACATTGTATACATTATAAGGAAATTCTTGTATAAATACTCCGCACACTGAGAAAAAAAAACTAAATAATATTATTTTACGCAATAATCCTAAAATTGTGGTGATGTCTTAGATAACTTGGTAGCTAAATTAGATTTAATAAATTATAATATTTTTTTCATACAAAAAAACATTTCCATATTCACAGAATTCTCAGAAACTGAAACTGATCTATATTTTTCAGGATTTATATTACCAATTTTGAAAAATAAAAAATAATTGTTATAACACTCTGAACACTCTAGAAGATAACTGAACCAAAACCGCGACTTGTTTTATTAAGTCAAAGTGTCGCTTGTATAAAAAGCATACTGAATATAATAGATGTTAAGTAAAATTAATTATTTATTACTAAATTAATTAAATTAAAATCAATCCACAGAGGTTGTATAAACACAAAAGTAGTGCACAAAATAAATCTTCTCCTTACATCATTCGAACTTTACATAACGTTGATACAAATGTTACCGTTTTTATGTAAATAAAAAATAATTGATTTTTGTGGTTTCCCTTTCGAATTTTTTATTCATTTTTTTTTAAAAGTTTATTAAAACTAAAAACTTAATCCAACTGAACTTCAATTACCAATTATGTTCATAATAAATTTTGTTATTTTTTTAATGAAATATAAGTTTGAGTAATATTTTTTTTCCGTGTAACCATCACATTTGAATGATCATACAATAATATATTCAGATAAATGGCTAGGATGATCCCAAAAAAAAAAAAGTTACAGAAATATTTTTATTAATGTGAGAATTTTAAAATTTATTGACTTCACATCTTTTTTGGATGAAAAACATGGGATGGCAGACTAACCAAAATTTTAAAAATATATTCTGGCACGGATCCGCGAATTTATTAATCAATATAATAATACCAATATCTTGCAATATGGCTAAATAATAAAAATTTCAATAGTTACAGTTTGTTAAGTTAAAAAATGTGTTTAAAATATTTATGAAGATTAAAATCAAAGATAAAAAAATAAATTTATTTAATTTTTTTTTATGAATTCGGTAACTTTAGTTAATATAATATTTGGGGATTTTTTTTATTACATTATAATAAGAGATAGTAAATCATTTATAATATTTTATTTTACAAATTGAATATTATTAGGACAATATATTTTGAAGGTTACGAATTGATTTAAGGATATTTCCATTATTTCCATATACCCGCATTACCTTTAAAAAGAATAGTGTTATTCAATAGAATATTCAACAATTATAATATTAGTTTGGTTAGTATAGTTTTGTAAAGAAAACAAAATTTTGATGGTAATTAAAAAAAATGATTTGAGTTTGAAAAATTCGTTAACATAATTATGAATTTTATGTTTTCCGCATAAGAAAGTAGCATAAATCTATGAACAACTTTTATTGTGGCAATCACGTAATAACCACCTCAGTGTGTGACCATTGACAATTACTAATAAATATTATAATACGTAAAATTTATGGTTATAATATTTTTCAAGGATGAAACATTGTTTCATAATAATAATTGAATTGAGATGCAAACAGGTATTTATTATGCGAACAAAATATTTATTACTTTTAAACCAATTTAAAAAAAAATATGCTATCGCTAATAATTTAGGTATATTTTTTGAGTAAAATTCTACAAAATAAGAAATTTGCGCTATGATACTTGAAATGATAGAATCTGTAGTCTGTATTATATTTGTATTAAAATACTTTTATCATTGTGAAAGTAATTCTTAAATAAACCTAGGCCTAGGGGTAACACAAAGATAGGGGTTTATTAAAATATAATTTCAAGAATATATATATAAATCTGTTTATAATGTGTAAAAAATTTCAGACCTTAAGGAGATTAAAAATGTAATTTATATAATTTGGACATTTTATTGACGACTTTATTTGGAAGTTTTGATAGTCACTCCTCCTAATCTTATGCAACCAACTCCAGATAATCAAAATGTGTAATTAATATTACTGGTCCGTGGATGTTGCGTTTTTTTTCGGAAACAAATCGATTTCACTAATTTAAATTTTCAACTTATATTTCCTTCAACTTCATAACATCGTAAAAATATTAGTTCATAATAATATAGTATAATGGCAAAACAAATTTATATTAAATTACATTCAAAATAAAGAATAGATTACATTAAGAAGTAATTCCACTATTTGAACTTCGAATAATTAATACTTCACATTAAGTTAATCCTTTTTGGTGTCAAATTGTCAATTTATCAGAGTTATAAAAATATTATTAGTTCAGTAAAACGTAAAACCTGTGATAACAAATTTATCCTGTTTAAAATTACAAATATTTATTTTCATGGCAGATATTTGTATAACAGTAAACTTCACACTAAGAGCAACACCAGCTGATGAAATCGTGACGTAGTACAGCAAAAATATTAATAACAAACTGGTATGACTTGCTAATCAATGACATTCTAAATACAAATATACCGACTAAACCTATACAACCACCATGAATTGAAAGACTAGCTAAATATACATGTGAGAGTTCATAGAAGTATGCGTAATCAAAATTATTTTTGGTTTTTGGTAAACGCAAATGGGCGTTTTCTTATTAAAAGTTTTTTAATAGCAGAAAGACGGTATTTTTATAGTAATAAATTAAATATAATTAAGAGTTTTCAGTGAATCTGACTAGTATCTTATTATCTAAAATGTATAGTGTATTATTTTTTGATAGTAATAATTAATTTATACCAAAATAATTGCACAGTAAATAATATTGGTTATATTAATAAACAAATCGACCTCATAGATTATATCACAATACAAAAATCAGAAATTTCACGGTATTTTTATTCAAGTCGTACAGCAATTTTAATAATTTATAAAACTCCACAACATTTCGTTTCACGTGTACCAAAAATTATATAAAGTTTTAAGTGTCTTTTCACGATGAGAAAACAACACTTATAACAAAAAATTCGAATGTTTTGCGGTTCTAGTTATTGAAATAAATTTATGAGAATTATGTCTGCTTAAAAAAAATTGGTATTTTTTATATTTTAAAGCAGTCAATGCCCTCATTTTTGACGATTTAAACATTGCCCCATTTTTCAGATTTTTTATTTTGTACACTATATGGGCACGGAATATGAGGGCCGCTTTCTAACCACGTTTCAATTATATTTAATTATTTTTCTTATTTACATTTTACATCTGTTTTTGGAATTAAATAAAAAAAATTCGAAAATATCCATTTTATGGATTCAATCATATTAACTATATGAATTCACATAAATTTAATTATTTTCTATATAAGTGTAGAATTATTTTTACATACATTTATATGAATAAATAAATTAGCAAATTATTGAAAATACAAACCTTATAACTATATATAATTTCAAACAGGTAATATATAAACCATAAAATAAATTCACAACGAATTATTATATTTTTTAAATAGATTTATATATTCAATACTAGACAGATATTACTAATTAATGATAATTAAAAGTTGATAAATTATAATTATATTTTTATAAAAAATGTGAATTTAATGACAATAATTTTTTGTTATAAAAATCTAACGAAAAGTTATTTATGCAAAGTTCAAAATTTAATTAAATAATAATTAATTGTATAATTTTAATCATTTCAATAACAGTCTAATTGAATTTAGTTGTGATAAACAAATAATTATCGTATTGAATGAAAATATAAATTAAAATTTCCTTGAAATAATATTTTTTTTTAGTGTTTTTATGGAACAATATTTAATAATCTTATTAAACTATGTTGGTGGCATCATCAAACTGCAAATAGGTAACCGACAAATGTGTTGTAAGAAAGTGAAACTTTTTAAACAGAATGAATTATTACATTGTATATATATACATATATATTATATTCCCCATATTTAAAACCACAAGGAGGCACATCTTCTTTTCTGCACATCTGCAAGTAATTTTTTTTTTATATATATGCATTATTGGTGGTAAAGTTATCAGGTATATACAAAACGCTCTTTGAAAAATCTATCCTGACAACATGTTGTATAAATCTCGCGAAGGGTATATAAAATTTTTAATTTATATGCGAACAAATAAGTTAGTTTGTTCAACAATCAATTAAATTGGGGCTTACGTGCGGAGTTATAAAAGGAAATGAATTAGCATGATATTTTGTACCAATACATATTTTAACCCACAAAAAAAAATATATTTTTTCTTTATATTCATCGAAATACGTAACTGATTGCAGATTTTCAAATTTATAAGATTATTGTTGGTAAATATTAAATATATTCATATGCAAAAAGCTATAAGAATCTGTTAAGAATAATTTTCGGAACTACGAATTCAATGTTCGAAATAAATTGTTGAATAAGAAATCATATTGTTCTAAGAAAATATTCAAAGAGAATAGGTGTAAATGAGAATTGTAAAGGTAAAAATTGAATTCAAATAAGATTTGTAGACTTATCGGGATAAAATCTTAGAAGACTTTAAGGTGAGATGTACAATTAATGTTCCACGTGATTTATACTAGAATTTTTTATATGACAAATATGAAGTATGTTGAATAAAATAATATTTGAATTAGCGAGATAGCACTGTTTGTTGAAATAAATTTAATTTTTTTAACCAATTTTAAAGTTATTTTAACGACAGTTTTATGCAGTTTCGTCTACCAATAAATACGATATTTTAATATTTTTCTTTGAAGTAGTGAATTCGTCCAATAAATTATAGTAAATAATTAACTTATTTATTATAATTGTACTAAGTTTTAACACTTAGAACAGATTTCACAATTTGCATAGCTTTTTTTCAAATTAGATTGGTAAAATAATAATTATATAAGGAACATTTTATTGAAAAAATATAAAAGAAATTACAAAATAAATTTAATAAGTAAATTTTTAATAATTAAAAGATATAATGAAAATTTTATTTAAATAGGAAAACCGTTCAATAATCATCAATCTGATTGCCAAATTCTTATTACTTTTATAAATAATATTATATTCGAAATATTTTAACATTCTTAAGAATTTCGAATTCTCCATTTTCACCTTTACTCATTTCTTTATTTTATATAAAATCCACAAGGGCCAAATAGACATCAAGTATTTGTTCAAAATTTTATAATAAAACTAATTTAAAAGATCAGAGAGGTAGGTACAGAAGAAGACTTCCATAAAGTTTTAAACATAATTTATTTATTTTAAAATATTATTTAATTTTATTTTTTAAATGTTCTTGTTTTCGAGTACAATTTGACGAATTAAATTTTTTAAGTAACAGTTAACTGATTACTTCTCCAATTATTAGATAAATCTTAATTTCTGTAACATGAAATTGAACGATTTAAAAGAGAATTAAACTTAAGATTCCATTGAGTTGTTAAATTATATTCAACTTGACTGACATGGTTTTTGTATGTTCAAATTTATATTTAAGCGTTTTTGATAAAGTAAAATTATTTTATTGATAGGATAGAAATAATATGAATTAATGATAAAATATTTAGAAGAAAATATTATTTTAAACCAATACAAATCAACTGTTCATAAAATGATGTGGATTTAAATTATATTATTTTAACTCAATTCTTGTACATGGAAAAGTAATATAATATAGCTACTATTATTTTTATTATATTTTTATTTTATATGTTATTTAAGTTATTTTTGGATTGAAATAAATGGAATTTTTTAATTATTATCCTTGTAAAACGTTTCAAATTTAATTTTTAATATAAATCCAACCAACCAAAATAAATTTCTTCTTTTTTTTTTATATAAATAGAAAATTTTCGCAAATAAAAAAAATATAAAATTTTTGATTCATTTTTTCTGGAGTTATAAATAATTTTGAATTTATTATACATTCATAATCTTTTGCTGTAAATTAAAATTATAAAAATTAAAAATATACTTAAAATGTGCATAAATAAAAAAATAGCTTCATCAACGCCTTGATTTTTAAAATATCTATAGTCTCGCCTGAAAAATTTTGTGGACTAAATTGAATTATGACGGGTAAAGTGGTCCGCCATAATATCATTGTTTAAATGTCATATTCGAAAATAATTTGTACATATAATTAGCTTACAAATTTGTAAATTATCAATATGGCCAGTAAGAATGCAAATATTTAATTTTATAGAAAGATTTGAAAAATTATTTTAATTTTAATTATTAATCTTAAAAAGGTCAAAATATGTCATAATTTATTTTTCAACTATAAAATAAATTAAACTATTTCAGCATTAAGCATTGCAAGTAATGGAAAGACAAAACAGAAAATGTACAATTAATAATAATTAAGTTTTTATTTAACGATGCACTTTTATTTATGTTCAAATTTTGAATCGACTTATGCAATAAACTTATATATATTTTAATTGCAATATTATTCCAATAATTGAATAAATTACATATTATATTAATAAATAACTATATAAGATAAACTGATATTAAAATTATTATAGGGATCTATACGTATAAGGTGAGTTTCCCTTAATAAATTATTCATCATTACGAAAATATTCTATCTTTGCATTACAATAAATTCAAAGGTTAAGACGTAAAGAAATTAAAAGAAAGATACACTACGCAAATATATTGAAAAATTTCAATTTTATTATAATAAAACCAGAAAAAAAATTATATTTATTTAATTATTTATTTCAAATTAAATAAAGTCTGTAAACAAACTTGCACGATAAAAATTAATTTAATTAATTGTGGGAATTTTTTTACGACCAATAAAAAATTTGATAATTTTTTTATAGTCGATAATAAATTTTATACGATCAAGGGAAGAGTGCAGATAATAAACACGTCCGAAGAATTGTCTACATAAAGTGCATTTTTATTTAATTTAAAATCTAAATATTGTTAACATTAATAATTTATATTTTATGATTTTAAAAAGAAATAGTCAGCCGTTTATATTAAATATTTTTTGAAGTACTTACAGGCATGCAACAATTTATGCAATACATTGTAAAATTTGTATGTAAAGTGTAAAATTTAATACACTTTTTATTGTATATATACATAAAATACTAAATTGTTAACTAAGTATAATAAAAATGGTAATAGTTAACTAAATTAATTTAATAGCTTGAAAGGGTAAATAATATTTTGCCGACGGTAAGTTGTTTATTTAATGATTTTTTATGAGGATGAATGATTTTTATTTATCAAACTTTTTACAGTTAAAATAACTAAATTTAATGATATTACATATTTCAAACATTAATAAAATATAGTTAGTAAATAATCAAAATTAAAATATTTTTCAAGTATTAAAATAGAATATTTACATTAAATTAAATAGATTTAATAAATGACAATAATGTAATTTTATTAAATCCCTAAAAATAGGAAACATAAAAAAAATTGTTTTTTAGCACATAAAAGAACGACTCTGTAATAACAATTAATTGAATTTGTCATCATAATCTGTTAATATTATTCACCTTTGATTTTATTTATCTTAGATTTTCTGCTGAAGAAAATTCAACACATCTTTAATGTTGATGGTCCTTATAACATAATTTTATAGTTATTGTAAACGTTTACAGGTTACTTTGAAGTAGTTAATTGAAAATTGAACACTTTAAAACTATATATATGAAAACTAATAATTTTATAATTGATTTTTTATATTTTGTTAAAAATTAATTTCATTAACACTGAAATAAAAAATTAAAGGTCGGTAATAATATAAAAATTTTAAAGTTTTCTGTAAATAATCGATAATTATAGTGAAATTATAATTTTTCTTTTCTTTTTGGTAAACTGAAGATGCCATTAGTTTCTTTTTCAATATTTTTGATTAAATTTTCATAAAAGGTAAACAAATTGAACATTTTTTTCGATTAAAAATTATTTTAAATAAAAGGCATATGTTTTTCTGAGGAAAATTATGTGAAGTTGAACTTCATTTTTCATTTGAACAAATTCAAATATCTAAAGACATATTATTAACTACTAACTGGTGTTTTTGGCATATATTTTTTTATAGGTTATGATTGAAAAGATTTCAATTTATGTTTTATTTTTGTGCAGGATAAAAATGAAAAAATTTTAAGATAAAAACAGGTTAATTGCGATTAAAAAAACCCTCCAGCGACGTTCGCATCAAACACGATAAAAAAAAAATATTTCTTCATTTTATTATTCTTCTCTCTTATTTCTTATTAAATTTGAAATTTACACATAATATTTACGTTATGTCCAAAAAAAATAAAATAATAATAATTATATTATTTAATTTTATCACGTGAAAATGTTTTTGGCAATACGTTTAATCAAAAAAAAAAAAAAAAAAACTAACTAACCTGCGATAGCCATCCATGGATAAAATGTGTGATTGCTAGCTTGATGAAGACCACTTGCAGCTGTTTGTGCAGCAGCAGCTCCTGAAATTGTACAATTCGTATTCCATGCACTACCAGTAACAGCACTTGTAGCTGAACCACCACGATGTGAACCAGGACTACCACCAGATGTATCTAAATAACCACCAACTCGGGAATCAGGTGTACATGCAGATGGTCTAACTGGACCACCAACTGTACTATTTTGACCACCACCGCCACTACCTGTACCACCACCTCCACCGCCAGCTGTACCACTAGAACCATTTGAACCACCAGTATTCCATACATCTTTATATCCATTTGTATCAGCTGCTGTATTACCTTTGGCACAATCCTGTTTATATGATCCATCATAAATTTTACTACACGCTGCTGTTATACTAGCATCATATGGTGAATCTTGTGTTGAACGTTGTAAATGATGATTAGCATATGGTGCCATACCCAATGATAATGGAAAACCTCGATATGCTGCTGCAGCTGCTGTAGCTGTTTGATCATGATGTGAACCAGCACCCATACCCATACCAGTCGCTTGATGCGGATGGCCATAAAAGCCAGACTGTTCAAAATAAGAATTCATACTGCTTGTGGTAAGAATTTTGGCGGTTTTTTTAATAAACTTGATGGAAGAAAATTATATATAAATAATTTATTAAATCTTTTGTGTTTATTTTTAATAACACAATAAAACTTTCAAATTTTCTGTTTATTTTTATTTTTGGATTTTGGATTTTGGACAAGAAATCTTAAGTCAAACTATAACGAAAGAAAATTCAAATCTTATTTACACTGTTCACAATTTCTCTTATATAAACTTGATTTTTTTTTTCTAAAATTCTCTTTGGTTATATTTTGTTTACTGGCCCGTTTCTCTTACACGAAAAAACAACAAAATCGAAACTAATAACTAATAACTAAAAACACTCTGTGTAGGTCTTAATAAACATAAAAAACCAACCAAAACAAAATTTAAGGTCACAACATATTAAACTAAAAATCTTTAAGCATAAAAATGCATATGTATCGAGATATGTTATCTCTCACTTCTGTTTTTTGTTCAGTATCAATAATAAAATTTTCTTTAATTTTTTTTTTTTTTTTTGTACGTTTTCTTGGAGATTATATTGCTCAGTAAAATATGAAAAAAATCTATAATTATTAATTTTATTTAATTATATTAAATAAAATCAAAAAAAAAAATTATTTAGATTTTTTAAATTTTTTTTTTATATAGTTTTTAAATAACGTTAAAATAAATCATTTAAAAGTCATTAAAAATAATTTATTTTACAACATTTTTATTGTTATTTTTATGATTATTGTTATGATACCATTAAAATTAATTTTCAAATCTTTTTTAATTTTATGTGGTTTTTAGTGCCAAACAAGTATTTAATTTAATATGGGAAGGATGATGTTAAAAAGTCATAAAAATCTACCGATTATTTTGTCGTAAAAGATATTATATAGTAGAAGAATTTAACACTTTTTTTATGATATTTTATGGTTTGTTTATGTTTTAAAGTAGATTAAGAAAAAAAAAAATGTTTTTATTATAATTTGTAATAATATTTTTAAATTAGTATAAATACTAACATAAAAAATTAAACCCAAAAAAAGTAAATTAAATTAATTATTTAAATTAATTATTATTTTATCTTTAAATTTGTTGATATACTTTTAATTTAATTATAATTGAAATAAAAAAAAAAAATGTTTATATTTTTTTTTTATTTTCTTCTGTTTTTATTTGATTATTCAGATTCACAGCGTGAATTATTATTATTATTATTACTATTATTTTTATGATTATTTTTATTATGATTATTATTACAAACTTGTGTATATATATATTTTAACCACAACAAATGTCATACATAAAAATTTTCAAAAAAAATTATATATATATAAATAGAGCGCGCGCCTGAACTTAACCGTTGTCATCGAACGAATGATTTTTATGAATAATAATAATCGAAAAATTATAAAAATCCGTTTGTTCGTTGTTCACTTTGTTACGATTTTCCTTCAACTAAAATAGCTCCAATGTTTTTATATTTCAATGCGGCAATGTGGTGAGTATTCAATAAAAACAAGAATAAAAAAAACAAACCATTATACATAAATATACATATAGATATATATATTATATAGATATGAAAAAAGGCACCCTAAAACATTATTATATATTATCTCGTTTGTAGAATTTTACTATATATAAATTATAAATATATATATAAAAAAAGAGCCCCGATCAGGCATAGTGTAAGTATCTGTATACATCATTTTAAATCTTTTTATATTATACATATAAATAAAATTGGCCGATGAGAATAATTTTTATGGTAGCATGGGAGGATTTTCATTTTGCTACTAAAAAAAAAATTATATATTTGTATGTATTTGAGTATATAAACTAACTATTTTTGAGTGAAACGCGCGCAGCCACAAAAGAGCCTTAAACATAAAAATGACTTTTTTTTGGCAGTTCCGTAAAGATATATTATGTTCTTTATGTATGTTTGTTTTTATTGGTATTTTATTTTATCAAAAAAAAAAAAAAAAACGAAAATGAAATAACACATAACAGAGATCAAGAAGAATACATACGATTTTTTTTTATTTTACAACTCCATGCCGATTTTTATTATACTATACATAATCTATCTTATAAATATTTTAAAATAATTATTCACTCAGATATTATTTTAGTAGTGTATAATAGTTTTTGGTGAGAAAACTTGTGAAGAGACAAAAATAATGAGTGAGAGAAAAATTTAATTTTATTTCTTTTTTAAAGTATTATTGTTATAATAAAAGCAACATAAAATTAATTGATAATATATAGGTAGATAGTTTCTGACTCTGTGTCTCTTTTAAAGATAAATAGTTTTTTTTTTACAACAATGTTATTTTATGTTGAGTATATTTTTTATCTGATAAGTTACGCTGCAATGCAACAAAACTGCAGTTTTTAAAAATATGCATTGCATTGAGTATAGAAATTTACACTTCGGTCTGTTTTTAGGCTGAAATAAAATTAATTATATTATTTAGAATAATATTGCTATAATATTAGATATCACAAGCATTTTTATTATTAGTAACAAAATAATTCATTTAAAGCGTTTTTTATTCATAATTACTATATATTTAGTAGAATTATAAAAATGATAGTATTGCAGCTTTTAATATAATATTATAATGTAGATTTTTTTTGTTATGATTTTCATATAATATAATAAATCATTATCCTATTCTCAATTGAGTTTATTTGTGTACACTCTTGCATTAAAATCACTTCATGTTAATTTTTGTCAAGTAGTATGTACCAAAATGAAGAAAACCAGTGCAGACTAAAGAGCCCCACTGATATCAAAGGTTGCACAGTTAACACTATTATAAAGAATTCTAAATGCATGCCGATAGTACACAGAAACAAAAAGGATTCAAATTTTCAACAACAAATAAAAAAAAACTTTATTCTCTCTCGTGCTGTGAGGATTATTGTTAATATGCAATGTACGGATGAGGACATACAATATAAAATAATATAAATTTTCCAACATAATACAAGTAAATATATACAATAATATAATAAACTTTTAAAACTATAAAATGGTTGATGGGGTATTTGGGGAGGCTACACAATGTGCTTGGAGTTACAATGAATGTGAATGCACTATTTCATTCACTTTTGTAATACATATACATTCCTGTAGGTTGATCTTTGTATATTTAGTTTTTGTGCAGATTTTATAATAGTTATAGTTCATTTCTCTATACATATTATACATAATTTAAAATGATGTTTTGGTATAAGGACTCTTCATCGTTAACATTTTCATATAATACTAGTAAAGCACCATTATTTTAGTGGCCACTTTAGATTTTTTGATATAAAAAGGTATATTTGAAGTGGAAATTTTATTTATTCATATGATATTGCGTACAAAAAAAAGTTTTATGATTGATACTTATTGAATATAGATAAATTTTTCATTGGATTTATTTAATTTATATTGAAACTTTTCATATAATATTTAGATATTTTTGTGATTTGAAGTGACAGGACCTTAATAGAGTTTAACTACATAATTTATTTGAATTACAACTTTAAAATAATTTTTAAAATTAATTATCTAATATTTGGAGAAATGACCGAAAAGACTCACCTATTCATGATAAATTCCAAAATTTGGTATATACGGAACAAGTACTGACATTTATTAAGTAATAACCGTCTGAAGACTGCAACTTACCAATACATATCTTATCCTCTTGAGAACGATCTGAAAATAATAATCGTAAGAATATATTTAATATAATGAGAAATAAAACATATGAAATAAGAAATAAAATTAAATCAAATTATATAATAAAAAACAATCTTAAAACTACAGATTGACTCAAAATTTCAAGTTCAAAAGCATAAACTTGTTCACATGTTAAGCTAGTGCTAAATTCATTGAAATCGTTTAACAATAAATAAATTTTGACATGGTCATACCGAATACAAAATTTCGGATAACAACACTACTGTACGACTTGATACGCTATGGAGGATGTGTATATGTACACATAAGGCAATTTGTTATTCTAAGAAACGTATAATACAAAAGTTTATTTTCGTAATTTTCAGTTTATCAACTGAGTTATCTGTCACAAAATATTTCATAGTTATTTGAATACATGCTGCGGTTTATATTAGATTGTTCTAGTATGGGCAGAACTTATGATTTATTTTAACATATTCTATTTTACAAATGGCTATCCTATAAGATATTATTTTGGTGGTATTACTTTACTCGTTATATTTCTAGGCACAAAAAATGGAGGAAATAACTTTTTCAGAATAGGATACTATAATAATTAAGTTTACAGGGAAAAGGAATTAATTTGAACGATGCCTTCCAAGTGATACATCATTTAGGTATTTTAATTTTAGTATTATTATTTTTAAAGCTTTATAACGAAATTATTACAAATAATTTGTCAGACAGAAAATTTCCAACTTGTGTTTTTTTTTTTTGTAAGTTGTCTGAATAAATTTATATCATATGTAAATGTACCGATAGCTCCTCACAAAAACCTTATTTATTAATATTCTTAAAGGAATTAAGGAATATTTTATAAGCGAATGGACAAATTAATATTACCGAAATTTTATATTTTTTTATTTTATGTTATGGTACATAATAAAATTATTAGATGTAATTAAATTTGTGCTAGTTAAATCTTCTAAAAAAGTAATAGCTTATACATCAACTTATTATAACTTCATGATTTATTTACCGTCAATTTTTTTTTTTCATTTTACTAACACTTTGTCATCAGCGTCCAAATCCATATACAGTAATAATCAAAATATATATAACAAAAAATTATATGCACAAAGAAACTTAATTATAATATTTTATTTAAAAAAAAAATTGTCTAGAATGGGTGGCATATAAAATATTGATAATTCTAAAGCAGCACCGAGTACAACACGTACTATATATATATAGTAAATGCACATCAGATGGAGTGTTGGCGCCGTCGGTTAATATATTTAAAACAAAAAAGCTCATAAACTATCTGATGATTTAATTGTAATTTTTTTATAATACATAAAGCTTTTGAAATTTACTATATTATTTATTTAATTCAGTGTAATTTATTACATTTTGGTTATTTAAAAAAAAAATTGCATTATCAGCGAGTGCCATTTATTCGAACAGAGCGAATCACCAATATTATTAAAGTAAAAGGGTTTTTTTTTAATACAATGTGAAAATATACAAAAAAAAAAAACTTTCATTTTTGAATTGTTATAGCAATTGATGAGGCACGGGACAGAAATATTAAATTATTTTTTGCAGTACATAATTGTCATGAATGTTTATTTTTTCTCATACAATTTATCGCTTCATTTGTCACTCTAGTGGTCAATTGTTTGAATAATTATGACCATAAGATATGGAAAAAAGAACAAAACAAAACAAAAAATCATATTTTTAGTTTATGATGAATTTTATTTTTGTAAATATACAATATAAAATTGAAATAAACTATTGAATTGAATAGTCAATGCGGATAGTATAAAAATATTAATTATCAATACAATATTGCGCGGTTTTGTTTAACCAAATTTAAATGATTAGAAGTGTGATTGTTATTGGTATTTATGGACAGTACTATATATTATATGTAAATATAAATTATCGATTAAAATCAATTCATAGTTCTAAATAAAATATAAATTTTTATACAAAACAAAAGAATTTCCAATTATGGATTAGACATTTTTTTGAAGGTATCAATTAATTTTCCAACTCATATATACATTACATTATTTCCCTCGGCAACTTAATATTAGTAAATTGAAAAATATAGAAACTAGCATTGTAAACCAAGAAAGAATTTTATTGTTACTTAATTCACAATTTAAAAAATGTATTGACTTATATAGGATTTATAAAATAAGATTTTTGCAAAAATAATTAGACTATTGCAGTGTCTCAACATAAATAGTAATTCACAGTATATTAATCTCATTGTTATTTTATGGCTATTTCACGACCCACTTGAATATCTTTTCCATCCTATATGTACATAATTATTTACTAATTATTTTACAAGTGGCAAGTAGCATGATAATTCTAAGGTCTAAACATAATTGGCTTTATTTAAATATACCTTTAATGTATACAATTAATTATGTATAAGTTTTCGTTTTCATCTATTAAAATATATTATCATATCATCAGTAATCTGAGTACCATAACAATCAAAATTTATACCTTGTAAATGTATCTCTTTTAAATTTTCGCTATAAACTATTATGTTGCACTTAGCACGTGCAGTGACTGAATTATGCCCTAGGATTTGTTTATAAAAACAAAATTTCACAAATCATTTCAGGGTTTAACAGAGATGATAAACCTACAAATAAAAGAAAATGTAAATTGAAATAATCATAATAATAATAAAAAAAAAACCATATAATGATAGGAATGAATTTACCCTTTTTATTTAGTTTTATGGTTCGAAATCGTAGAAAAATAACAATAAACTGGAAATGTTCATTTCATTTCTCTTATTAAACATAATAAAATACCCAGAGAATTGTAAAATTAAGGGGGCAAATTATATTTAATAATAGCCAATTACAAAATTGCTTTCTAAACAACAATTCTTTTAAATGCAAAAAAAAAACCTGTTGTTTGCATTATTGGCAATCTTTTGTTTATTCAATCTACCTATCCGAATAGGTTAAACTGGTGTAAAACTAAAAACAATAAAGGCGGTTGTGGGTAGTGTCAATTGTTTGTGTACTCTGTTGCTTCTGTATAATTAGGTAAATGCACGAGAATGATTTTAAAAATTGATTTATTTCAAATTTTATTACTTGTTTACGCATTTAAATATACATTATAAAGAAATGCAATTAAATATTATAAATTATACTCATTAAATATTTTCTATTATTATATATCGTTTTAATGAGAAATATTATTTATATTGTAGTTTTATTTATATACTTTCAAAAATTTTATCTATAATTTCAATTATATTAATTATTATATTAAAATATTTACAACAAAATCCCTATGAACATTGAAGAAACCACTTTTATTCTATAAAATTACGAAATCCTGAAAATCATTTTCCCTTCTTTTATATCATCTTAGATTTTGTTTCACTAAATATAATATTATATATATATTATAATCATAACTGAAAAAAAAAACTTTTCATGATTCTTCCAGCAATTTCAAAGAGTCGTCAAATCGCAGAGAGTATTAGGTAACAAAATTTTTACGACCTCGTTATGGGCCATTTAGGCAATTGTTGTGATCCTTTTTATGCTGTTCCGCCCGTTTCTATAGTCGTTATACATTTATTTTAGTAGCATACCTGATTGTTAAGAAGGTTTCTTCAAATAAAAAAAAAACTTTTCTTTCTTGTCCCCTTCTGTACATATATATTTTCTCTAAAAATCTTCAAAACAAAATATCAACTTTCTGTACACATTTCTATATCGAATATATTATATATACATATATTTTAAGGAGATTTTTGTATATTTTGTCTGTATGTACCATGATTTTCAGTTCTTGGTTTTCATTAACATTGTTTTTTGCAATATAGTTTGAAATTTATTGTATTACTTGTAAAAATCGTAGTTTTATTATTTAAAAAAAAAAACTAAATTGGTTAAAAATACCTGTTCACTGTAAATATTATTATAGTGACTTTTAAATAGTTTAAGATGATAAATTTTGGTAAGCTTATTATTGAACTTATAGCTATATACAGATAAGTAAAACATCATTAGCTAGTTTATTATTTTATAAAATAATTATACCTTAAAATGATTAATGGATGCATGATAAAAAATTATATTTAAAAGAAATTAGATTTAAATATTACTTTCTTTATTCTAATATTCTAAGGCAGAATTGTATGTATTAAAGAAATTGTTGTTCTTCACAACAGGAAAAACTTTTCAGAATATTTTTAATTTCATATTTTTTTTTTGCACAATTGAAATTATTGTAGATTGCACTTTAGAATGACATAAATGGCAGTTTTCATTTTTTAAAGAAATTTAAAAAAAAAAAATACTATAAAGTAAAGTTTAAATGAAAAAGAAATGCTTCTTTCATTTTTATGATTATCTCTTTGTGAATTCAAAGCGATAAGATACAGAATAAGTTTCATGAACAGATATAAAAATTCTTAATTAAAATTAACCCTTTCTATAATATGCTAATGGAATAATTCATCTCGATTTTGTTTCGGTTTATCTATTTAAGCTGTTAATTTAAGAATTGTTAGTTTTGCAGACCAGTTAGTAAATTGTATTTTCTGTAAAATGGGTTATTTTTTCCCAACAGTTATATTAATTGGAACAATGCGTCCTACCAGCTTTCAATAGCTTAAATTTATATTTCTTTATTATGCAATTCATAGAATAATGGATAAAAATCCCATCACAGACACCTAAAGTAATGTACAAATCAAAATCTATTTATAGTAAAAGTAATTATTACCAACCCCTTATATATTTAATACCCCGGGAAGAATTAATCTATTCTAAGAAAAATGGTCGCGATAGGGTTAAGAAGTACAAATTTATGTGGTGAAAACTAATTAATTTTGGGAGTCAGCGGAAATTTTACTATTTATTAATATAACTAAAGAATATTTATGTAAAGAACTATATTAGTAAACTACATAATTTTAAATATTTATATACGAATAATTTTTATTTTTCAGTTCAAAGTACTCCATGAAAAATAATCTATACTAAAATATACATAAACTCATTATAATAATTATAATGTTTGTTAAATAATTTTGAAAATATTTCTGGGTGGTAAGGTCATTTCACAGATAATTTATATTTTCGCTTTCGAGTACTATAGGCCAAACCATGATCAATAATCATAATTGTCCTTATCATTATTATTATATTATATTTTTTTTAATGAAATTTAATACAGTATGTAAAATGATATTTTTTTTTATGTCAATTACCAATTATTAAAAATTTACAATTACTGTCCTTATGGATCCATATATATACATATAGATATTATATATATATATAATACTGACTGAAAAGTAAAAATGAATAATGAAAATAAATATGGCAATCACGGATTTACAATGAAGTTAATATCAGCAATAATTTTATTTTTGTGTACGGACTAATTACAACATGATATTATTAATGTACATACAGTTTAAAATTTATATTTTTGATATATATTTTTAATTATTTGTTATAAATCATTAATTGCTGTAAAAATTATCTTTGGTTTAATTTTTATGATTTGTTATATATAAGATGGCTAATTAAAATTTGGGAATTGTAAAAAGGTAAATAATAATAATAATGAATGATTTACTACATAAATTTTACTATTAACATTGATTAAAAATTTAAAAATTTTCTGGTGGATTCCAAGACAATCTGTTGCTTCCGCAGACCTTGCGTTAACCTTATACAATAGTATCGTGTGGACTTAATCTACTCAATTTGAAAAAAAAAAATGTTCTAACGGTAAAATAGATTCAACATATTTCTACTCAAAATATTTTTTTCACCATGCATAATTCATAACATTTTTAGACTAATATTTTTATTTTGTATTTTGACAGCCGAATTCGAAAAAGTGCAATTTTAGGAAACATTTTCTATTTTAGTGTTAACTTAAAATAGTAAATGATTAACTTATCCAAAATGACTTTTATAATAGCTGTATCTCAAAATATGTAATTGCAATAAGCATTCTTTGAATAATTTAAATAATTGAAATACTTTCAGTAATATCAATTATAAAAATAATTGTTATTTAAAATGATCAAAATTGTTTTATTTTTTGTATTGTATTGCAGTATTAACGATTTCTCAGTCACACAAGTAAGTAAATGAATATCTATATATGATGCAAACCCTGAACCAAATGGTATACTTGAAATTACTCTTAAAATTTTTCCAAAATCAATTGCTTTTTCACTTATTTAAACAATTTTTAAACTGAAAATTTTCTTGATTTTTGGAAAAAATCATTTAAAATACCAGTCAGTATACAAAAAGGATTCGAAAAGTTAAATTTTAAATTATCAACCGAATGCAAAATTATCTAGCACTCCTAAATTATTTAAATTAATAGTTTATGATTCAATTTACAGTCATTAAAATGAACCTTTTTAACACTTAATTAGCCATACTAAGTGAATTCCAGGGTTCCACAGGATAGTGTCATATAGGCCTATTAATTTGTATTAGCTCTATTAAGGATCTAAATAGCAAAGTTGGGATATACGCAGATGATATGAAAATACATAATACAATTACTTCAATTGATGACACTATTCTGTTTCAGAACGATTTATAACAAAATCTTATGTTCATCAAACAAAAATCTAATCGAAGCTATTCAAAACAAATTATCAGGTTTGCATTTCGTTAAATACCATGGTGGAATCGAATAATACTATACCACCTTATAGTAATCACCTACAACTTCTTACACTAAAACCTTTAGAAGCAAGAATATAGTTTCGTTGTGGATATTGTTTTCATTTCAATGACCTATAGTGGTAAAATTAATTATATTTATATAGGTACTTAATTCTACATATTTAATATTGCATATCTTCGTAATAATTATGGGAAATATGAACTTTTAAATATAATGTTGATGGTTGCCAATAAATATAAAGATTTTATTAACCTGATGTCTTTTACAAATGGTTAACTTAAGAAGGTGGGTTTCTTACAAATGACATAACATTGAATGGAACTAATAGTTTCTTAAAATTTTTAAATTGATCTAATTTCAGTTATCTAATAATATTTTTTTTTATTAATCCTTAAATTTTTTTTTTGTTTTGTACATATAAAAAAATATTTTAAAAACTATGTTAACTTATTTATTTTTTTTTCTTAATGTCCCTCAATGTGGCTTTCTAAAATTTTTTTTTTTTTTTTTTTAAATTTTAATTTTTAAAATTATTATTATTTATTTATTTTTATCTTTACATATTTTTATGTTTTGGAAATTTTTTTTTAAAACCAAAACTCTGTTTTTTTTTGTATTTTTCTTAAATCTAAAACTTAAAACTATCCCTAAAACTACTATTTACAGAACTTAAATCTACAAACCTAAATCTATTATTATTTACATAACTTAATATTATTCTATACTTAAATGTTTTTTATAATGTTTTTTTTATTATAACCACCAAATGTGGCTGAATTTCTCCTTAATATCCCTTCTCGTTTGATAAATATCAAATATTATTAAATTTAAATTATTCTGTACATTTATATCTTTATTATATAATATTCTTTTATTTGTCGAATTCCTATTTATATGGTATATAATTGGTATATTATCTTTATTTATTATATATTTATTTTGATCTAAATAAACAAACCCTTCCGGTGGTATAAAGCCTGTTTGTAAACAATTCTCAATATAATTTTCATTCACCAACGTCATATCAAAAATTAAACTATTATCTACCTTGGAAATATTATTAAAATAATTTCTTATTAATTTTATTACAAAGCAATCTATTTTTTTAATACCACTCTCTTCATAGATTGATTTATTTGATATATAATGTCTATTAGGTGTATCTAATTTTCTGAATTTTCCCAAACAGTGTCTAATACATTTTCTTTCGAATACTCTAATCATTTCCATTGTATATGCATTTATGTTATACCAAATAGAACTCCCATATGTCAATATAGGCCTAATTAATACCTGATAAGCTAGTATTTTCACTCTGCTACTTAAAAACTTGTTATAAAAAAGCTGTCTGGCTATCATGAAAGATTTTCGAGCCTTATCAATTTGTTTTTTAATATGTAGTCTATAATTCAAATTATTTTGCAAATAAATTCCTAAATATTTTACATTTTTTACACTACTAATAATAGAATTATCAGGGCACTTAATATGTAAACTTCTCCAATTCTTTTTAACATTTCTATTAGCTTTCTCTAAAGAATCCCTAAACAGAATAACTTCACATCAGTTATCTATATTGAACGTCAATTTTTCTTCATTTTCCTTTATTTTTTAAAGACATGATATTTTATTAAACTGCTGAACATTATGCGATATAAAAACATGTTGCTTTAGATCCCAAAAATATATCAATGCTATATTTTTCATCTAGATATATACAGCTTTAATTTATTAATAAAATAAATAAATTTTTCTATAATATTTTTTATTTATATATTTTTAATTGATAAAATTAATAATAAATAGAGATATATATAATTGATATTATATCATAAAAAAAAACAATTAATAATTATTTATTTATAAATACAATTACATTTATTTACGAGCATATGATTTATTAATTGTAGGAATGAAAAATTTATTACATTTTCTGATTTACACACTATATAAAAAATGCATAATATAAAACGCTTAAAAATATACTCGTATTACTACGACACACTTATTACTAAAATTTAATATTATAAAGATCATATTATCGTTAACCATTTACACTCAATACAAATAATCAACTAGTAAAAAAAATCGTTAAAAGAAACTTCAATCTTTTGTATATACATTATAATATAGAATAATCTATTAAACGTCAATGCCGCCATAAGCCATCATAATAAAAGTGATCGTAAAAATCATAAAACCAATTCAGCCCGAAAGCACACAACCATAATGCAGCAGTATTCATTAAATTTTAAGGTGTCTGTTATCAAAGCAGATCATGTTAGCTGCAATTTTATATTTTACATTGTAGAAGGTGTTTAACTTTATTGTTTTTATATTTATATACATACTGATGATATTGTGTTGCCATTTTCATTGATCATTGATGTATATACAAATAAACAACAATCTATTTGTTGTATATTGCACTATTTTAAATTATACCCCGAGCTACAGTTTTTATAGCTTATCATATTAACTGTGTATATAAAACTAATTTTTATGATTTAGCGCCACTTAAACAACAAGTCAAATAAACGTCACTATGGTCCTAATCATTTAAATGTAATAAAAACCTATATTTATTCCAGTTTTTAAAGAAGGGTGGCATAAAAAATTTGAGTACATTTTTATTTTACGATCATATAATTTTTATGATTTGTTTTGACGGTTAGTTAAGCTCATAAAATTCCATTTTGTTAAGCAATAAAATATTTACTACAGAATTTAGAAATTTATGACTATATAAATATGTATATTAATTTAATGATATTATTCATTTTGTAAAGTTTTTATTTTATGTTGTAATGTTTATTTATTTTTAATATTATTAAGTGAAGATCAATTAGTTTTTACCGAGATTAATTTAAGATTTTTATTTTTATCTGGGATTTATGTTCTAATTAAAAAATATTACAAAAGAAAAAATAACAACAAATGATTAATAAAAATTAGTTTCGGTTATGTAAAGATACGGACATGTTAAGAATATAGTAGTTTTTTGTAGTTAATAAATTTTCTGTAATATGTTCGACCTCACAGGATAACAACAGCCATCCTTTATATAAAACTAATGAAATTTGATAAAAATCAATTAAAGAATAACCTTTTTTTCTTATTCGTCAATCGCTAAATAATATGGACAGTGTTAAAATATATTTTATAACCTTCAAATTTAAGGTAAATATTTATGTTGCCTAAAATTTTATCAACCACATGTAACCAACGTTTACATTCAACATTTTGTAATATTGAACTAATACCTATATAAGGTGAAAAAATAAAAGCATAAAACCAAAATAATTCATAAATCAATGATCAAAATCAGAAGAAAAACCATAGACAAGTAAATGTTTTGTAATTTTTTCAAATAAATAGTTTTTATTTATATTTATATATATATATTTTTTCTTATCTTTTTCAGTTGAATGGGAAAAAAAAACTTTCACATTATATTTTTGGTTGTCATAAATCATAATATATTTTTTCTCAAGTATCTATCTTGTTACACGGTAATATTATGTAACAAAAATATTACAGTCTAGTCTTTACAAAGAAAAATATTCTTGATTTGACTCATGCCTCTGCTATATAGTCGATAATGAAATCCTATTGAGGGACGAAACTTTCTCTTCTTATTTTTGTATTTACAAGAAAGATGATTTTCATAAAAAAATAATTTGATATTTTAAACTACAACTACAAAAAATTGTAAAAAAAAATAGCTACTAAAATAAATCTTTAAAATATTGAAAATTTAATTTTTTAGAAAAAGAGTTGGATTGCAAACCCTTTCAATTGAAATGAAATTAATTTGAGGGAAGATATTACAAACTATGTGAGTTATTATAAAAAAATCTAATTTATAATATATTATTTAAACAATTGAACAATTATAGCAATATATTTTTATGATAGCTTTTTTGTATTTAAATTGGTAATAGCTCTAGGGTTGATTCGTTTATATCAGAAAAAAAGGTAAACACATTCCCACCATTCGGAGATCCATTTAGACTCATTTCCAGCATTATATGTCGATGAGCATCTATTTTCATTTTTCACATTGATAATAATCGTAATTGAACGAATGAACGATATTCAGTTTTCTCTATATTTACCGGTACTTGCAGCTCTGAAATTTATAATATTATAATATAATATTATTTATTTAGTCCAAGCCGTGGTGTATATTTGTCCTGCTCAACATTAATTTTTATTCAAGTACATTGATTTTATTTTAGAACTTTAAAATTATATAAGTTTTTAAAGGTAAATTATCAACTGTAATTTTATAAATTAAATATAATTAATTTATAAGTAAAATGTTAATAATAAATCTAATAAAACAATATTTTTATCTTATCATCAAATTACTTTAAATTTATATAAAAATTTTGATCTTTCGTGAATTATTAATATTTTTTGTATAATATATTTATAAAAAGCATTTCAAATTCAGAAAATAAATATGAGAAAGATAACATAAACAGATGTCATCATTTTAATTGGCTGAGATATATTTAAAAAGAAAATTTGTCATTAGTTTTATTTAATGCATTTTAGTGGAGGCAATACTTTTAATGGATTTCAATGTATAATTTATTTTAAAAAATACTTAAATGTTCCGAGTTTTTAGTTTCAGGGATAAGAATGAATTAATTTATTTTAAGTATACTTGAAAATTACGAAATCATGTTTCTTTTTATCATCAAGAGATAAACCAGTTAAAATTCATTGGAGTGACATAAAGTCAGAGAATTACAATATAATTTTCGAACCTAAACATTGCCTGCTTTCACCTCCTTGTTTTTTAAAATTATAAAAACTTTTTAACACTATTACATATGACCTAAAAACTCTCTACAAAAGTACATTTTACCTAAATATATTTAACAAAAAAATTGCATAAAAACAAATATGTAAATTGCTAATATACTAGGTTATTATCATAAGTAAAATTCTTGTAGGTAATTATTTATTCGATATTATTAAAAAAAATTGTAACTGAATTTTCAATATTGTGCGAAGTGTAGCATTATTAGTATAAAAAAGAATTTATTTCATAAAGATTACTTTAGGATAACAAACTAGCATTTGCCAGGGAGCTATAATTTTTCAGGACACTACAATAGGTCAATTGGCCGCGGTGGTTTTATGTGTATTATCTTCGCAACCATTTACTAAATCTAATCTAATCTATAATCTAGGATAACAAATATAATATCTAAATTGAACTTTTACAACAAAATTGAAAATTGAAATATAAGTCAAACTAAAATTTTTACGCATTGTTATACTTTTTTTATAATGCATATAAATTAATGGCCGCTAGTAATACTAAAATCCTAATAAACATCTGCTTTTTTAAAAAAGTAAAGTATTTGTTATAGTAAATTAGAGAAATTTTCTAAATGTACTCAAGTGGGGGTAAATATTATGAAATTTAATTTTTATAGATTTATATTTAATGTTTTAGTATGGTCATTTGTAAGCTGCAAATTTATTTTATTTATTTCAAATGCTATTAAAAGGATGAATCAAGATTTTCCAAATTTTATAATTTACGTATTATAGTTAATAATTTAATATGTAAATGATCTTACCTATCAATATAAATCACTATAATTTGTTAACAACTAGGAAAAGTAATTAATATTTTGTTAGTGAATTCTGCGAAACTGAATTATTATTATAATTATTATGCAATATGTTATAATTTCAAATAAATTCGATGATATATCGATAATTTGATAATCGATATTTTCGATAAATTATCACAAAAGATTTACATAATGAAGACAAAGATATGATTACTGAAATGTAAAGTTAACTATTATTAATTTAATTTTAAATAATAAAATTCGATATTATAATTTAATTTAGCGGTATAAAAATACAAGCCAAATCGAAAATATTATTTTATTATTTTCAAATAGTAACGACAGATAATTTTGATAAACAGTGTTAACAAGAAATTTGTTAATAATGAGAAAATTGTAGAAGACTATATCCAGACCGTCAAACCAAACATTATGTTTTGTATTAAAATAACTTTAGGCAGAAAAATTAGAAAATAACATAATTTCAAAAAAATATTTTAATAAATATTAACGTAAAGCAACGATTAGAATTTTTTTTTTTAATTAAATGATAATAAGATGATAATGTTATCAAATTAAAATTTGAGTAAAAATAGTTAAAGTTAATAAATTTTGTCAAGTTCATTGAAGAATAAATTTTATGTGTATTAAAATATGACGAAACAATTTTGATAACTTTTAATAAAATACAATAATTATACAACATAAAATATAATTTTAAATTGTATTTTCTGTACAAAATAATACCTAAGTTAAATTTTTGATGATCGATATCAGTTCTAGTTTCTTAATGTTTCATAGGGATATCAATATTATTTTCTTCACAATATTTTTGCATATTAATCATTGCAATATAAAATATATAAAGATAAAATTATGAAAAAGTATTTATGTCACTAACTAAATAAGAATTATAATTAAAAATGAAATACAACTATAACTATAATTTATATCATTATAACAGCAAATATACCTAATAATAATCACTCAATAACAATATTAGGCTAATAAAATAGTGACAAATAATATTCACTCTCTTTTACTTTTTATTTACTAATTCAGAAATCGTAATTCTGATAATAACATCAAAATTTGATTGTCGAATAAAAATAAACACAAAAATAATATGTATACAGTATGACTATATATAACCCAGCAATAACGCTCATACACTTTTAAACTAAAATTTACCCTACACCAAAATAGCTAGTCATCGACAGTATTAACTTTTTTTTCTGGAAAACGTATTTCGGTCGATATTTTTCTATACACACAACTTAATTTATGTATATTTCTATTGACAAAGCCAATTTTAAAAGAAGCACTTCTCGAGAAGCGCAACAGAGTAAACCAAAAATATATTATATAAAAAAAAAACCTGCAAATAGAATTTGAAATACCAACAAAAACCAAAAAGAAAATATTATTTTTGTATAACAAATTTTACTATCAACAAAAAAATTTCCCCAAAGTCCTTATGCACTATGTAATGTAAACACAGAAAATATAAATATAATATACCCTTGTCACATCGCATCATCAGAAAATTACTTGAGCTATCCAGATCAGTAATATTGGCGGAGGAAAAATTGGTAGTTTTAGCCGCAATAACTATGACATTTACGATTATTTTACTGGCCGTAAAAATCAGAATTGTAATTTACTGTATTAACTAACAAAAAATTTTTGTCTTCCAACTTTTTCGGCACGCTCAATATGTTTTTTTTTTTCACTTCTTAAGTTAAGTGTGGTTCTTTAAAATAAAAACTTTATTGCTTTTACGTTCTACATCTCCCTTACAGTTTTATACATATATATAAAGGTATATAATAATAATATCGTATATTATATATACATACATATCTATATATTTTTTGTTATTCTTTAGGTATAACTGGAAAGATTTTTAGGTGCTCAAGTTACAATATACTTAACATTATATTATATGAAAATTAAATTTTTATGTCACTACCTTGTCATAAAATTAAGCTATAAAAAATATACAATATTGCAAGTTTTTTAAATACCTAATAAAAAATACGATTTGTTTATCATTTCGAGTGGTGTTTATATAAAACTAAATTAATAGGGGGATTTATATGAGCTGTTTTATTATTATTTTTATTGAATTAAAACGATTTCAATTTGCATTGATTTTTTTTTTATTTGAATACACGGATTCGACAGATAAAACTTTTTGAGTAGATTATAATATTCATATTAAACAATAATAATAATAATTATTAAAATTTATTGCTGAAAATGTGAAAATAAAATATAGTTTTATTAATAAACTCCATTCAAGATTTAACCCAAATTGCAGTATAGGTTCAAACCATTTGAAACGATGAAGAGAAACGGAAGTGGAATTGCAGTGACATCTATACTTAGAGGGTTTAACTAATATATGTTAATATTTAGTATTTATTACAAATTTTTAAATTTTTTTTATTATATATTCAAAATTTTATTGTTTTATTAAATTTCCAATTAAATTATATTTGTATATTTTTAACAAATTGTGCAAATATTCGTCGTTATTGATTTTTTTTTAATAATTTTATTTTACTCTTTGCGACACGACACGTCTATCTACTTTAGCTCCTAATATTAAATTAAATTTTATTAAATGATTTTCTGGCTTTTTATTGCTTTTTTTGGGTCGATGATGCCTTCTATTCGCTTCGCAGTTAAACTGCTCATGTCTCATGCGAAGTATACAATTATATATATATATATATATATATATATATATATATATATATATATATATATATATGTATATTATTATGTGTATATACACAAATACAACTCGATGAATTTATATACATAGAATAATTTATTATATTAGTATATTATTGATAAATTTTTATTTTGATATTTTTGTATATTTTACTGTCGGTCTGTTTGTGCATCCAAATTAATCATAAAGTTTGAATAATTTCATTTTTTCTTCCGTTTGAAAATTATATTCTTTTTAACTTTTATTAAATTATCAGAATTATAAATTATATGACAATTTAAAATTATACAGAATTTAATGATATTTAGAATAATTGATTCAGTTCAGTCATTAAAACAAACTATAAAATTTTGAATATTATATTCAATAATATTTACAATATTAGCCGGTAAACTATAAATATGTTTCAACTATGAAAATAATGTATATATCCTGCAGCATTACTGATTACAAACTTTTGTATTTCATTGAAATTTTAACGTTTTTTGTATATAATTTTTGTGTAAGATAATATTCATCTTTTTTATGTACAAACAAACTATAAGAGGATACACTTAATGCATATATAAGTGATTATATGTTGTTTTGGTTTGGTGGTGAGGGTAACTATAGTTTTATTATTATGGATGTATATATAAAGTTGAAATTGAGCTATATAATATTTATTATTATTATGTATTATGTGAAATTATTTTAAGAAGTTCAATTAGATTACCCTGAAGCAGGTGCTTAGTTTTGTGATTATTTATATTAAAATCATAATACAAATCCTGTTTAATACAATGCTAAATAATCATATATGAAAAATTACTAAAAAACATTTTAAAATGAAAATTAAATTAAAAAAAATAATCAATTTTTGCAGTCCATGTTTAGAATATTACTTTAAACAAATAGTTCATTTATATAATGTAATTAATTAGGTAACAAAAAATATTACAATTTACAATACATAAAATCTAAAGGTTAAATATACCAACTCATTTGTTATTAAAATAAGTCTTCTTATTTAATAAGTTTCTTTAAATTTATATAAGAATGCAAAAAATAAAATATAAAGTTTATAATTTATTTTAATTAATATAAAAAGTAATATTAGCTACTAGTATAAATTGATGACTCGATCTCTTAGAATTGGTAGTAAATTTTAGAAACAGGAAATATTTGCGTCTAGATATACAATGTTAACAAAAATTTAGTCTAAAATTTTACTAATAATTAAGCTTTATATATATTGTCTATGTTTCGGAAAAACTATGATTTTCACATGAACTGAAGCAGTCACTTACTAGATACAATAGTAGATGCTTACTAGATACAATATTCTTAAAACACAATATTTTTAACCCCATAACCAAATCCTTTTCGACAACAAAAATACTTAATACTTGGTTGACAAGAACTGATGGGGTTAAAAATATTGGAATATGTTGATAAATTTCAATATTATGTTACATAATAGATGCTACTTTAGCTGCTAAGAATAATAACAAAATAGCTATAACGTATATGAAAGGTGCACATAAGATTTATATTTTTCTTGTATATGTGGTGGTGTTATACACATTATTAAATTTCATAAAAACAAAATTAAGCCATTATGAACCAAATCTAATTTAATTATGAATGCCACATGGTATAAAAAAAATATTAATTTATAATGCGAGGTCTTTGTAATTTTTTCTCAAATAGAATATACCTATATATAGTAATTTTAATCTTAAGAGCAATTCACATAAATTAGATTTAAAACATCACAAAATGAAATATTATTTTAATTTTTTCTTTTTTATCTACGAAAGAAAGAAAAAAATATCTTCAAAAATATCTTTAAGATTTTATAAAAAAAATATACATTATATATATCTATATAAACTCATAATGTGCTATTATGTGAGATGGATGCTTCCTTTTTAATGCCGCATCATCATCCAACCCCTAAACATTTGTATTAAAGCAACATGGGGTGAATTACATTCGCAGCCATTTTAAAATCAGTATAGAATTTAAATGAAATGAAAATAACAAAAACTTTACACAAATAATAATAAAAAAAAAAAATATTTTCAGCCTGAGGAAAATTTTTATTGTGATTGTATGCGTTAAGATTATAAACTTAGTAAGGGATTGAATTATGATTTTGGTCAAAGTAAATATAACAAAAAAGACAAAAAAAAAAAAAAAATTGAAATGAAAAACAAAATATATTACGACCCTTGTGAGAAATTTTTATATGGCTGACATCATGATATCCTTTTGTGAAATTTTAATTTATGATTTTGAATTGAGTTCGGAATTCCTTTTGTGTTGTTTATTTAGAGCTGTGAAGGGTGTTGTTTTAAATATACATAATATAGATAAGTTTTAGCTATATGAAGAACCCCTTCTTTCGATTAAGACATTGCATATATACAATTCACCGATAGAAAATTAAGGGATGAATTTTGTCCCCTTTTACAATATTATAATATTTTGCAAATAATATATTTCAAAAGTTATGATTACGAGTCATAATTTTAACAATACATAACTTAATATACTTTAATTCTAAATAAGATATAATTTTTATATTTTTTCGGCGGTTGACAGGATGCGATTTTGATTATATTTTCTATAAACAAACTCCCTGACAGTGGATTAAAGCTTGTATATATAGATACGGTATTTTAGAACTTATATATATACATAAATGTGTAAAAATAATCAAGGGTGGAAGATTATGAGTGTTTTATTATATAGATGTCATAAAATAAAAATTTGGTTTATCTTCAATTGACCTGAACTATTATGGGATTTGAACATGATTCAAGGATGTATATACTATAAAAATTTATTTCATTGCAATTTTTATGATTTGTTTATGGGAAAAATAATGAAGAGCAAATGATTTTGTATTATTTTCGGCACAAGTAATAATCAGCTATAAAACTAATATTTAGGAGTGATGAATAAAAAATGCAATATAAATATGAAAAAAATTAAATTCACAGCAATCTGATAATTTGCAGTTAGTTTAATTAGAAAAAGAGTATCATAGGAGTATCATGATGTCAGATTACTCTAGGTGACTATATATTATCTTATTACTATAATTATTATTACAAAATAATTTTATCGATTCTTTGTTTTTCATTTAGCATATTCATAATATAAATTGTAGTTAATTGTTAATAATTTTATAGTCTTTTTTAATTTTAGAAGCATTAGATTGTCTGCTATATAATTTGAACGTACCACACAATGTGTTAGCATCCTTTAAAAATATATATACGTTATTATCTTGCCAATATTATGTTTTTAAAATAGTACCTAATAATGCGAGCGGTTAGTTGTGATTATGAACTCTGTCTTGCAGATTTACTCCATTACGTTCTAGTCATAAGTACATTTACGAAAAAGTTCGTAAAAAAATATTATAATTTTAATATTAATATAATTTATTGAAATTGTTTATAAAAATAGTAACATTAAATCAATATTTAGTTTTTATAGAGAATTAATTTATTACAACTATTTAACACCATCATTTAATCATTTTCTTTATCTATATGTAAATATACGTTTTAGAGATTATGATAATATATAAATTATGATAATATATAAACATTACATACCGCTTCACATTACGCTTTTGAATAAAAAAAAAAAAAAAAATTTTTTATTTCATTAACATAATATATTTACTATTAAATTCCATGTTATAAAGATTGTATAAGTATGTATATTAATATCATTATAAGACCAATCTTTCGCTTTCTTAAAAAACTACTGTGTAATAAATAAAAGTATTTTGTATCAAAATGAAGAAATTATGTACATTAAAAAATGCTGTGACATTTTTATTATTTCCTACAATTTTGATCCTTTCCTTAAAAATTCAATCTTTATGTGATAACTACATAATATACACCCTAATACATAAGTTTTTCTTTAAAATAGCATATACGCTTCTCTTTTTATTATATTTATTTTTAGTCTTCTCCGTAATTTTAGTCTTTAATAAACAATTACTGTTGTCAACTTTTATTAGTACATTAAGAAAGACCTTTTATGATATTTTTCAATAAAATTTATCTATATATGTTGAAGGACACTTTTATAGTATATGGCCTTCGTGTATAATATTGATTTGATTCCAAAATTAATTTTTAATATATTACTATAACATGTGCGCTAAGAAATATTATATCTAAATATATCAAATTTTAATAATAATTCTTAAATAAATAAATTAATTTCGTTTAGTTAATAAATATATTTGAATAATTGTACATCAGATAAATCTACTTGGTCTTAGATAATTTAGTTTAGCATAATAATATTTTGTAAATGGAGTTTCCTGTAAAGCTATAGATAAAATATGAACATTACATAATATCGACAGTTAATTTTGAATAATAATTGCGGTTTCATTTCATATATTAATACGAACAAATTTATATTTATATCACTTATCTCGATTGTTTATAAAGACTTTTTATACAGGATAGTTTCTTAATTATTAAATGGAAAATAATTGAATGTTTGAACCTGCTTTTTCTACATTTATTCGAAATTTCAAAATTATTATAAAAAATAAGTCTGAAATTTTTAATGTTCATCTTTTCTTACGGACGATATAAAATTTGTAGAATAAATTTAATTAAAAATCATTTTTGTATGAGGGCATCACAATAAAAATAATAAAATATGTGCGCGTTGATTAACATTTTTATAAATTTGTTCAAATTAAATATTTTTTCTGTAAAAAGTTTTTTATTTCATTCCGTTAATATATTTATATATGCGATGAAAAATAGGAGCTGATGATCCCAACAATCAATAATCAACGTATTTTATGTTATGGCATGTCGCCAAAAACTGAGTTCCTTAATATGTATTTATTTTCATCTTTCGGAATTGGTTTAATAGAAAAACAAGAAGTAGAAGTTAAAAAAAAAATGTATTTTGTATTCTAAAAATTCTGACCCAAAATACAGAATTTTTGTATCATGAAGTTTTTTTTTTTTTTTTTTTTTCTTATAAATATATATTAAATAGAAATACTTGAAAATAAATAAAAACGCGCATGAACCCAAAAGTAACATATATATATATATGGCGCGCCCATTATATAAAACTCGTATCTTACATATGCCAAGATCGAGTTTATATTTTGTCGGTTATATAGTAGTTTATATTGGGTCGAAGTTTTTTGTTTTTTTGTTTTTTTGGAAATACAGAACTCATCTCTTCTTTACAAAAACGAAATATTAGTTCAGTTTTTATATACACAATTATATCATTTTATATATTTTTATATATTTGAACTTCGAAAAGTTTATTATCTGTTTGCATGGTATAAAAAAACTGTTTCAATAAAAAAATGCTGATGTTATTCTGTAATAGTTATTTTCAGGGTATTAAAAAATAAATATTGATTTTTTTTTTTTTTTTTGGAGAAAAAAAGATTCATCAAAATCAAGAACATTATTTTTTTTGAATTCCAAAATCTTTATAAAAAGTCCGATTTACCTATATTCGTATGAATAATCATACAATTAACGCAGTTGTATATTTTGTATAATTTACGTTATTCGTTTACAGACTATAAAACAGGTTAACAATGTTTTATGTAATTTTTGCCGTTTTTTAACGTAATAGAAATTATATAGTCATAGACTTTACCCGAACCAGATAATATAATATGCTAAATTTCAGAAAAGTAATATTGTACTGGGGAATAAACCCTTTTAAGCATCCATAATAATTATATATTCATATTCCAGATTTGCAAAGTAAAATTTTAAATGACTTTATCCGTATAGCAACCAAAAAGTATAGTACAGGCATAAAAAATTGTCCTTTTTTACCCCTTTTTAATGAAATGTTATCTAAATGATAGTATGAAATAGTATACTAATTTACATCTAGTTTTGTATGAAAAAGCTGATGAGTGTATAATATTTAAATTAGTATATTGAGGTCAGTAGGTTTTTTAAAGTAAAGTTAATTTAAGGTTTTTTAATGCAGTAATTGAAGACGTTTATATTATTTTAAAAGAGTATAAAATTAAACTTGATATAATTTTAATTTGCTATCGTTTTAATGAATAATAATCTGAGGCACATACTTCGTAATAATATGAAATTTATAAATTTTTGATTCAATTTGAACGAAGGGACAATATAAAATTATTATTAATTATAGGTATAATTACATGCTCATATAGGTACCATCAGAATTCAATATAGAAATATTTTTGTATTAGAATACAATTTCAATTATTTTATATACATACATATATATATATATATGTATATATATTCCATAAATAAGATAATTGTACACTTTTAAACGAAGGAAAAATCTAAAAGTTAAAAAAAACAATTATTTAGTAGTTAACTGTATTTACTTAAACAAAGTCATTAAACGCACTTTTTTGGGCACAGGGAAAAATTATAGAAAAATTTATAATTAAATTTATAATGTTAAAATAATTATCCAAATAAAGTGTAATTTTAGGTCATGTTTTAATTCATTTTTCTAGTTTTAATTTGTTATGTCCAAAATTACGTTTTATTATTTTTTAGATTTCTTTGAATTTCTTTGAATATTTGAACTATAAACATAAAAATTAAATCAAAAGATATACAAAATATTATTGGAAACTGGTTTATATGTGATGTTTTCAATTTTATCCATCATAAGTATAATTTTTTATCAAATTCTTTTATTTTGCTTAAATTCATTTTTCTATTCTGTACAGTTTATGAATGTTTTTACTTGGTTTCAAAATTTTGCCACTATATATTAGTAAAACTAAAAAAACATTAAGAAGTTTAAAATATATTAAACTATATTACGGTATAACAACTCTTAATTAGTTCTGACTGTGAATTTATGAATCACAATTTTTAATAAATTAACAATATTTCGTACCATCAGTTTGAAATATTGATAAAAGACTTGTTAAAAAATGAATGTATTTCAAATTATTATGCGTTTTTGCATTAAATATATAAAATTTCGTTATTATAATTGATTGCAAAAAGAAATAATATCTTGTTACAATTATTTTATAGCTCTTCCTTTACGTTCAAAACGATCAAAATTAATATAATAATAGTTGTTAGGGTTTGTGGTACTAAAAAACCTCCAAAATTAATAAACTTTCATATTATATTATAATTTAAATGAAAAAACCTAATTGATAGTAACATGAATAAGAACATGATCCTTTAAATTGTTTCTTTTTTTTTTAGTTTGAACAGGCAAAACAAAATTTCCTGCGTATTCTTTTACTATGCATGTACGGTAATGAAATCAAGACCAACAACAAAAAACATCAACAAAATAATGATTAAAGTATAATTTTCTACCAAGTTCAAGCAATAAATTGATGCTTTAGTGAAACAAGCATCCAACATGAACATATATCTTTTATTTCTGCAACATATATGTTTATATATTATAATTTTTTCTTAAAGGTATCATATCAAATTTATAAAAAATAAATTGCTTTGTAATTTGTTCAAAGAGGTGAATAATCAATTTCACATTTTTTTATATAAAAAACTAATTCCCCTTAAGGAATGAATTTATTTTGTATACCTAAGAACAAATATAATATTTCCTCATTTAAGAAAACACAAAAAACGCTAAATAAGTTACCCCATAATAGCTTTGCAAAATTATTCCTTAATATTTCGTTCTGATGGCTCTAACTGAAATTTATTTTTTGTTTTTATAAATATTGAGAATCAGAAGATGTTTTGGCCTTTAATATATAAATTTATTTTATAGTCAGTTTTATTAAATAACGTCTAATAAAAAGGCTAAGTAAAAGTTATTTCTAACAATTTAACTAAAATAATAATTAAATATACCAAAAAAAAAAAAAAAACAATTAAAATATTTTCAAACCACCTACAGTGGCAAAATATTATATACCTATATATAAAATTGATATTATAATGATATTATTTTAACACACTATAAAAACATAATATAAATATAAGAATTTTAGTATAGTTTTTATAGTCATCTCTTGCACCACAACCCGTCCATTCAACAAAACCATTAAATATCATTATATAGCACCCCTAATACCGCTCTCCATCCCGTACAAATAAACACACACATTTTTCCCACACAAACCCTATCTGTATCTTAACCAATTCATATTATAAAAATTTAATATAACAACTAAATACAATTTTTATTTCAATCAGTGTAACAATTTTATATTGGTTATGATCTCGTTTCCACTTACTTAAATCCTCATTTAACTGCACATTTTATATCCCATTCTAACGTACATTATACAAAACGATAATGAGGCCGTCTCAGTTACACTAAAAATAACTATAAAAAAAATTGTTATTTTGTTGGCTGGGATATTTTAGCTGTATGTATATTATATTGCGGCGGCAAATCTTATTGTAGATTTCCATTTCCCCTTCGATTTTTTTTAACGTTATACATATTTATATAATATTATATTTATTAAATTGTTATACCTTAAAAAATTAAACCAAAACAACAAAAAAATCCCAATTCAAGCGTTACTAAGTTGTGCTATTCTGTACTATAGATAGAATATTGGTGTTATCAGAAAAAAGGGTGCCGATTCTCATCAAAACCGTAGCAATTTTATTTTACTGAGCGACAAAAAGAGAGAAAATTTATAAAGAATAGAGAATTATACTCAAATAGGTGGAGTTTATTTAAATTAATGGTTTCCCTCGCCATTAAATTACTATCTCTTTCTCATTCTAACATTTATGTATGAATGAAAAACAGAATGAATAAAGCCATTAGTTTTACAATCATGGCTTCCGTTTAGGACAAAACTAGGCGGTAACTAATTTTTTTTTTGCTGTTTTATTTGAACGGCAAGAAATTTTACAGTGGCGTCACAATATATTTTCATTAATGTCACGGCACATATATGAGAAATTTTTTTATGTGATTTTTATAGATATTTAATTTAAATAAGAAAGTTATCATAATTTATTTATAATTATTTAGTATACCGGCACAAATCTGAAAAACACTAAAGGATTTCATTCAAAATTTTACACACAAACACTTCACAAAATCCAATCTATATATAGGAAATATATAATAATACATTCTTATTATATTTTAATTAATTCTTTATTACTCTGCAATATGTTAATTAGTAGTTAAAACAACAAAATATTATATCTAGTTGTGTTAATTCTCGCAGCATTGTATCTCCAATGAGTAAAAAACAATCTTGTTTTCTGTTCTATTACTAACGAAAAACATCATAATTTTTGTGTGGGTAGAGAATGAATTCTATTGTGCCCTTCTAACGGAATGAACCAGCTATATAAAAACAAAATTAAAATTCAAGTTTACATATCTATAAGTACAACTATATTTTTTTTTATAAGCCACCGTATTTGGTATTTAATCTTTATTAATGTGATAAAAAAAAAATTTACTGATTATTTGTTATATAACCAAAAAAATCTGCATTTTGATAGAAGTTACAATAATAGAAAAAAAAAAAACCAAAGAAAAGAAAATTTAAAAATCCCAAAAAGATTTAATTTAATCGTATCGTAAATCTGTAATAAAAATAATTTATTATTTGATTGTTTGGTTAGGTGTTGCGTATATGAGGAAACTTTCAACTAGTATTTTTGATTTAAAATTATTTTTATTAACCATTCTGTAAATTTATTTGAAAATTTATGTTTTTATGTGTAAACAGAACATATATTATTATATGCTGTACATGATTTTACTATATAAAATAAGTAATTGAATATTCGCGTCAATTCAATTTAGTTAACTTGATTAAATATGATATTTTGCACTTTAAAGTTTAGTTTTTCTTGAATAAAATTCTATATTATTTGACGGATTATGTTTATTTATATATTATGTAATATCTAATTAAGAAAATGTATTTTATATTTTATTAAGTGATTTCAAATAAAATAAAGGCAAAAACTATTAATAATAATTTATGGTTGAAGTTATAAATATTTCAGTGTATGTAAATAAAAAAAAAATATGTTATGTTTTTAATAAATTATATGGAAATTTCAAGAATCCGACGGAATATATTTATCAGTATTTTTTAAGCCTTTAACATAAGTCAAGACATGCTAATTGAATTTGGCTTAAACAATTATGAATTTAGGAATTGTATATATTTTTTTTGGGCGTTGGTTTCTAATATAATTTATTAACATTTATATTTATGTTTTGCTGCAAGGCCATTTATTCAAACAAAATATTTTTTATAAGACAGAATAAAATTTAATAATTATCACACGATCTTGATAATACTCATTTGTATGATTTTCAGGTACTCTCAAGTTGAATGGTTTCTATATCACTAAAAAGAATATCTTTCGCTTTTATTTCGAATAAAATTATATTGTTTATCGAATCATGAATTTCTTTAAGATTTAATCAAAAATTAATTTCGATTTTAAAATATTTGCATAATACAACAAAGTATTTTGTATATACCTATGGTTTATAGAGTGAAACTAAATTAGTAAGTAAATATAGGTAATTTTATTAGAGTTTTGTAAACAATTTAATTATGAAGATTTTTAATTCGAATATTTGAATATATGAATTAATTGGTCATAAACTAATCGCAAATCCACAAGTTGTAAATAATCATTAAAAAAATATTTTTTATGATAATTGGACACCGATTACTAATTGAAACACAGTTTAGACTATCAAATCTAGAAGCCCACGAAATAAGAAGTGGAATTAATCTCTCAAAGAGTTAATTAAGATTATATGAAATTTTATAAAATATCTCATGAATAACTTTGAATCAACGCGGTCTGCATTAACATCATAGAAATTGAGAAAAATAAGATTTTTTAACTTCTAGAAAGATTATCAAATGTTTAAATATGTACGATAGTATTTTTTTCAGTTTTTTGATATATTTTTATTATTTAAAAATAATTCTTATACTATAGAGAAGCGTATATATTATTTGAAGGGAAATTATTATTTATAATAAAAAACAATATTTTTAAACCTACTCATTTTATACGCCATAAAATAATGCAAAAATCTTTTTTTTTTTTAAATATACACTTATGTGCGTTACATTATTTATTTGCACACAATATACGTGTACGTTATACACTTATTCAAAATAATATCGTGATAGTTAATTCTGGTCTGTTTTCCCTTTTGTATCATAAATTAGATCGTACATGGTAATTTCCATATACAAGAAATTAAATATGAGTGGGTATATGGACGACATTTAAGTGAATTTTAAGTAATGCCAGGAAAACTTCAACAGTATATCATAAAAATGTGTTAAGATATTAATATAAATAAAAAGCATTGCAGAAATTAAAATAAAATAAAGTTTTTACCAAGATTCTAAAATGGTCTGCACAACGAATTATATTTGGTAAGAATTTGTATTTTTTCCGTAATAAATTTAATTTAATTACATATATAGTTAAAAATTTAATAGAAACTTGAAGTGAAATTAATTGACAAATTTCTTACTGACATTAGATTTTATACCTGAGATTGAAAATGCTTTATCATAAACAAAAAGTTTTCAATGTATTTTAAGAAAATTCTTTTAAAATTTATAATTGGATGAAATGGTTTACTTAAAATATCTATAGTTACTAATGCCAGCTTCATAATTTTAGGCCAAGCAGTAAATAATAAAGAATTTTTGTATATTATAATAATTTAATTTTTGTTTAAATTGTATTTATTCGGACATTTCTAGTATTTTGGAAAACCACACAACAAAGAATATTTAAATAATTTTTTAATCGCATTAAAATTCAACTCTTGTCCAATAAATTTTAAAATATTTCAAATATATAAAGATAATCATTTAAATAAAATTTATATAAATTCAAAAATGTATAAACTCTTTTTAAACCAATATAAAATAAATTAAATATTTTACCAAAAATTTTCTCATTATTTATGTGACTGATGTCAGATGAGAATTATTTAACATTTTTTATTTTGTCTTTTGTTTTTTTAGCATAAATCATGATGTTAAAGGCATATATATTTATATACTAAGTAATTTGATTTTTTAAAATAATTAAAATTTAATGAAACATATTTTAATTATAGCTTATTTGTTTTATATAAACAAGTAAAACTTAATAATCTTTAAAAAATATATTTTAAAATATTATAATTATTATTTTTATAATGAATTAGTAATTTTAGAAGAAAAATTCCATATAGTTTATATTAAGTCAAGGAAATTTGTGGTTTCTTGGTTCGAGTTGATTGATAATGATATAAGTTTGAAGATTAGAGATAACTTAGAATAGTTTACCGGGACAGCTATGGTCGAATTACTAATTGATTATAGGTTTTACTAATTTTGCTATATCTCACTCATTTTGTTAATTTGTTTAAGATACTTTTGATTTATGTTTGTTTGCGTAATTGATTTATAATTAAATACCTGAACTAAAGACAGTAAGTACAATATTAAATAATACACAAAAATTTGTTTAATGATTATTAAATATTATTTTCCATTATGTAGAGAAAAACAATATATAAAAAATATACTCGTGTTTTTAAATACATTTTTTTGTCTATCACGATAGGAAATTTATAATTCATATTTAAATATCATAACTATCTAGTTCACCTTTCATTTTAATGGTCTAATAGTTTGTTGGGGTTTAAATGTTGATAATACAGATGAAATCAATATTTGTTGAATATCTTTCATGATGAAACCTATCTAAACTTACATTTATTTTATGAAATATTAGGTGATATTTCATACAGCGTTTTCTTAATTTTGTTAAGTTATAAATCCATAAAAAAAAAATATAAAGCAATATTGCCTCACAAATGTTTCCAAATACTGTAAATCAATATTAATAAAATATTGTTCAATTTAGTCTGTTCGATACATAATTGTTCGAACTTTTCATATTGTATATTATTTCTTATTTTAGAAATGAATTTATTTTTTATACATTTTTGCATCAATAAAATCCATACTAAAACATACATTAAAACAGTATATACGTTAAATAACGACTTGTATTCATATAAACATAAAATTTGTAATGTACAAAAAATGTGATAAACATGTCTACTATTTTCTGTTTGTCTGGCGTGTCATACTAAACTCATTTTTATATAACATTATATTATTATTTTCCCATATTAAACCTAACTAACACGTTTTATTGTATTTACGTAGAGTGATGACTGCAGTTCAGCTGACGCGCATCGTATCAATGTTATAAAAAACTGATATTGGTTAATAATTCACTTATTGCTGCTGAATTCTCTATTCGCATTCCAATTTAATCCATTATTTGTTTTCATTGTTGGTATTTTATTGTTTAACAAAGTAGTTTTAAAAAAAGTATAGTCCTATAAACTTTCAAAAATTTCGTACACATAACGAACAAATTAACCAAAATCGATATGTGGGATGAATATGAGCAATGTTTCCCAAACGTCATAAACGCTTATAAATTTATTACTTAAACATTTTAAATAAAAATTGAATGAAATTATAAAAATGTTGTGCTTAAAATTTTATAAAAACTCTAATATTAACAAATATATGTATGTACCCAGAATATCAGTGGTCTTTCATATTTATTTAATGCACCCGAATATCTGATTAAGTCTTTAAAACTACCTAAACTGAATAGTTATATTTAAAATATTTGAAACATACTCGTATATTTAATTTTACCTAAATTGTCAAACAATTTGAATATCATTTTATACATAACTAATTAATTATAATAACATAATACATATAATAAAATAAAACATCATAAATATTGAATTATATATGATTTTAAGCCATTTTTAATATGAGTAATAAACATTTATTATTTTTTAAACAAATCATCATAATATTAAATTTCATTTAAATAAAATACATTTCTAAAAGTGTTAATTTTTAATAGCTTGGTATTGTTTGTTGGAACAAGCTTCTCCTGTTAATATAAAACCATAAAAATTATCTATATTATATAGCTCATAAAAAAATCGTAAATGTCACAGTAAGGATTTCCCACATAAACTTAAATTCGACACAATATTTTATTACTTTATATATACTTCGTTTTGTCCCGCTAACCACTTAACGATTAAATGGTAATATGAAAAAGTAAATGCTAAAATTTAAAATATTATATATATATATATATATACCCTATTACTAATAAAAATAACAAACCCCAGTCTGGGCACAAAACATACTTCTTTACTTAGTACACAACTTACAAAACACCAAGAGGAGAAAACCAGAAAAAATTGAATTTATTTATAAATATATTTTTTTTATTTTATTTCATTTTTATAGCAAATTAACAAGATATTTGAAGTCGTCTTTTATAGTATTGTTATGGTTATTATTATTATTAGTATTATTATTATTATCATCATTATTGACATTACTTTATGTGGCTTGGCGGTTATGGTATTCGGCATTCAAACAGGTTGTGTGTTAAGATCAAATAATCGTTTTGGTTCACACTTTTATTTTTCAATGATAATCGGCTAAAGTATAAATATTTAAGAAATCATAATTATATATTCAATATACGAATATTATAGATTAATTAAAATTATAATTTGTATAATTTTTTATGTAAAATATTATTGCTAACTTTATTGATTTTTTATTGAAATGTCAATGTAGTAACATTTTTTTTTTATAAAACAGAATCATTAAAATATACATTTTCTTATTTTTGTATTATATATTGGATATTTGAATACCATGTGTCACAACCTTTTTTTTTAAATGATACAAGACAGAAAATATTTGTCTTTCTTTGTATAAGTTATCTAGAAAGTAATTTAGAATCTAAATACAAAGCTTTAATTAAATTAAATTTTATAAACCATATTTTATTGGTCGTTTGTGGCCGACAATAATCTTAAAATAAAGTATTGAAGATAAAAATAAATGTAACACCCTTTTAATTTGACTGACAGTTAACTCAATTGTTATTATACATAGTTTATTTACAATAAGACTGGATGGAAAAATTGTTATGTTTATTGTATTTGATACCGCAAATAATAAACTTTAAGAACACTTAAGAGTGTTAATATACAAGTAATTTTATTTGCAATACAGAAAAATTATATTTAAATAATATAACATTTATATTAAATGCATTGTTTAAAATTAAATTATTTACATATACTTCAAAAATTATGTAAATAATTTAATTTAAAACAATGCATTTAATATAAATGTTTTATGCATTTATGGATAGATTTCCAACCCTTTCGTTATGATTGGATATATATAGGATTTTCGTGCGATACCTAGAGTTGTAGGTATTAACTATATCTTTTCTCTACGCTAATTTTAAAGCAATGTTCTCAGATTTTATATAGTTATTTTAATTAAATATGCTGGAGCTACTCTTGTCATTGCAACTGAAGGAAGCTATGAAATATCAAAATACTCTGCAAGGACGTTGGCAAATTGTTGAGTACAATAGGAAAAATAAAGCGTCATAATGTCATGATATTTGTATCTATTCAGTGTCATTAAAACGGCGTCTTTTAAACTTTTATAACTTTTTTTTATATTTCAGAACTTCTACGTCGGAGAAAAAGTCAGGTCAATATTACATTAATATAGTAATATGTTTATTTAAATTAGCAATTATGTAATTAAGTTTTGTAAAACAACTAAAATACTGAATCGCCACTAATTTATCCGCATAGGAAAGAAGTTTTATTTAATATTTGATTTCAAAATATTAGAATTGCTGTTCGTCTATTATTATAAATTCTTACTTAAATACAAAATATCCTAAAATAACTGCCATAATTTAAAATATAAAATTGTTATAATACTATTATCTTAATTAACTTTCTGGGCTTATTTTTTAGATACTTTTGTGTTAGTTTCACTTTATCCGGCTATGCTTCCGATTTTGGTAAAGTAGACGCATACTTTCAAATATAATAATAATTCCAAAATTGACATATGTTATGCGAAGTACGGAAATATCTTTCAACTCAAAGTTGTGCACGTGTACATATAGTTTAATGTTTTTCTTACCAATTAAAAACATATTTATTGCTTTGCTATTACTGAACATCATCATCATATAATTATTATTCCCTGTATAATACATAGTTCAAATCTTGTTTCAAAACAGTGCTAATGATTATTACGCAAATATAAAATTTAAACCAATATAATTTATATAATATAACATAATTTTATTTAAACTCATCAATTCCAAATTAAATAAAAGTTTCCATTAAAAGCCATTCTTAGTTGTTTCTTACCAAAATCAAATAATTTATTACTAATAATTTCTTTTCCCGCTTTACATTGTAGCTATTGTTTCCATAACCCGACAACAACTATTCAATTTAATGCAAGCTATAAAATCAATAAAAAATCAATAAAAAAAAAAATTAAACACTCATTTTTTCAAACCCGCTTTTCGAATCATAATAATACCTTTAAGTTATTGCAAATAGCTTTATACATATAACTGTATCCATCGAAATTGTCGCTTTAACCATTTTATTTTGTGTTTAATATGCCATTTTCAATTAAATTAAGCAATTTATCGGAAAACTTAATAAGACTTTCAAAAGACATATTACAATATAACATTAACTATATTTCAAGATAGCAATTTTTGTATTAATTTTTTTCTTCTTTTTGATTTAGCAAATTGATTCTGTTTTTTCTTAATATTTTAAGAGCATATTTATTTACATTTTAGACGACTTATCTTCAATATTAAAAATTAAAAAAAAAAGGATTTCTGATTAAAAGATTAAATTAGAATTTATTGTAAACCAGAGTACACAACTTCAAAATTCCAATATAATATATATATATATAGTAATTTCTTTATATGGAAGCATTTTAGGGTGTATTAAAGAATAGATATCAATTTTTCTTTAAATTCAATAGGCTTAAAATCAACACTTTATTTGTAAAAATGAGTGTTGATTTTGAATAATTATTTTTAACTATACATTATGCAAATAATATTTAAAACCTTAAATTGGTTAAATAAATAAATAATATATTATTATTTTTAATAATCTACCCTATTTTAAATCAAGCTTATTAATATTTTTAAATAAAAACCGGTTTTTGGTGGGACGTTTCCTTCTCTTTCAAATAAATTTTAAAAATAATCGTGAGTGAATTTTTTATCCTACAGATTTTTTTTAAATTTCTTGTTTATTTAAAAAAAACGCTTTTAACACTGATTTTTAGCATATTTTCCAAATACTAGAAACGTTTTGTTATTAATCTTTGTCGTAAAAATATAGATCAGAGAACAAAATGTAAGTTGAGAGATCATGGAAATCTATTCTTCATAATTTACATAATTTTCACTTTAAACAGAATTATGTGACTTTTGTAGTTAACAAAAATGATTTCGTGCAATCTGGATGTACTAATTTTATATGGACTTTAAACCATAAGTATTTTTATAGTGACGGAACTTTTAATTTACCACGCCATTTTAATCCATCACGTCAATTTAAACATCTTGATATATTTTATTAAAATATTATTTTGACGTTACAGTGACTCCAGTAGCAGAAAATAATTTTATAATACTTTCATTAAAATATCTGGCAAAATGTTCGATTCTTATATAATGCTATTTATATAGTCTCATTTAAAATGCTCCAGCCATTCCCAATGCGATATTTAGTTTTAATTGGACATTTACTAGGTTAAATAACGATTTAAATAAATTTACTACAGATTTGAACGGACAGACAGACAGACGGACAAAATATCATATACATTTTTTTTTACACAGGAAAACCCTAAAAATTCTTAATATTAATTTAATAATTCCTTGGTAGTTGGAAAAGGTTAAATTTCTTACAGACAGTGTGATTTACGCCATGTTGAAAAGTAAATTTTTTTAACTTTATACTCCTCTTATAATTTTTGTATACAACGCCATAAAATAGATTTTGCATCAGACAACACATTAAGAGCAATTTTGAACTCGTGTTTTTAATCTACAGAAACATAAAACATGCTTATATGCTACATCACCATGACTAAAGGCTAAGAATTTTTTTCTATAATTTCTTTTATGCTCTGATTATGATAAAGAAATGTGAAAAATCTACGAATATGTTCAATAATATTTTAAATTGTCAACCATGTTTTTGCATTATGATAAAGTTTATGTGTTTGTGTGCATGTAGGTTGGTAAGATATATTGGTTTTTGAAAATGTGTTTGTGTAATGTTAATGGTTTTTTTAATGGCCGCGAATATTGTAAATGGAGTTGAAGAACCGATTTTTTTTCTCTATTTTAAGTGTAGGAATTAAAGTAAATCGCGCAGGTTTTTAGTTCCTGATATTATAATAATTTATTAAAGTTTTGGTAAAAGATATATTACAGAGATTATACGAACATAAATATATATCGATCGAATATTCTGACGTAAATTAAGTTAGGTGGAGTTTACATTTCTGAAGTTGTAATATAAGGAAAAATCCATATTTGTATTTCTTTGTTATATGTTATATTATTATGTCGATAAGCAATAAATTTAAAATAATAATTGATATCTTATCGCTTATAAACTAATTATTATTAAGAGTAGACTTTTAATAGATTTTGCTTAATAAATTCTTACACGATGAATGAAATAAATGATCTATCTCATCAATACTGTTATTCTCTCGGAATATAAGAATTATGGAAAATTAAAGGATAGAAAATTCACTCCTAATGGAATCCATTATAACTATAGTTAATCAGCTCAAAAAGTGTATTCTACTTACTCATTTTTACTTCTCGATGATATCGAAAATATAAAATTAACTAGACTATGTCAAAAAGGATATTTACATTTCCAACCACTGAGAATAGAAAAATTATTAACATTGAGTGATACTTCTCTATACCTCTTATTTAATTACAAATTTTTAAATGCTTAAGAATGAAAATGAAATTAATTATTTAAAAATAAAGTTTTTTATAAATAATAATTAAAAAATAATGTGCCAATAAAAATAAATTATTATAAGCAACATTATTATGAATAATATTAGCACTATATACCTCTTATTAATCTTTTTCTTATTAGTCTACACTTAGTGTTAATTATCGAATTGAACATGCTCCATAAATAAATTATCTTCGTATATAAAAAAATAATACACGGTAAATTTAATGGTACAATTTACGATAATTTTATAGATAATAAAAACCAACATAACATATAAAACATAAAACACCATCTTCATGTAACTGCCGAATATTTTATTCATAGGGAGGAAGGATTTATAAAAAAAATTACGATTCTTTTATTATGTTCACATACAAAATTTATATTTTATTATTAGACTTTTATTGTTCTTAAATATACGGTCCTTATATGATAACCTTATTTAATTTTAGAGAGCTATCTAATAATTTCTTTATCCATTAAAATGAAAAAAAAAAATATTTTCGGTATTTAAAAAGCAATTTGGAAATTGCAAAATTTGTTTCGTATTTCTAAGTTGATTAATGTTTAAGAAAAATAGTCTAACGTCCTTTAAATCTTCAACTATTAAAATTGAATATGCCAGTTCAGTAAATGATAATTTTACAAGTCAATAATTCAGTTGTATTGCCTATTGATATTACTATCAGTTAAAATATTCGATTGTTTAGTTATAGCTAACTGAACTCATATTCGACGCGAGACACATTCCTAATTTAAAACTATGCACTAACTAACTATGGGAAAACGTTAAAATTCCTTTTTTTTTTTTTGCTTTAATAATATAAATTTTAACAATGAATATACAAAAAAACTGAATAGTTCCACAAAGAAAGATAAGCGATGATGGTAAAGTTTCCAAAATATATACACCAAGTAGTCACTTATGGCAGATGTTACTAGTGGTCAGATTCTTTAAGTAAATTAGTAATATATTCTGAAAAAAGATTCGATATTGAACAAATCAGTGAATAATAAAAATATGATGAAAAGTTTTATCTTTATGAATTAATGAAAATATTTAATAATATTTTTATAATTAATTGTTCTATCATAAATTTATTTTTGTATTGAAAATAATTTCATTTTCTCTAGTATTACTGGAAACTGGACTTAAACGAAAGATATCCATCAAAATTTTACTTATCAGTTAAATCAGTAAATGACGGATAGTTAACTTTAACCAAAAATTTTAAAATAAATTTAGGTGAATTTAACAAGTCAGTTGGCTTGGTTGGTGAAATTGTATATGTGGACTATGAAAAAGATGCTGATAATCAAGTATTATAAATAGATAACATTCACCTTAGTAACAAAATACAATTTCCTACCATAGAAAACTATCTTCATACCATAGAAATACAGTTAATAATTTTAAGTTATTACAACATTACCTAAAATAGCATAAGTCATAAAATTATGAAATTTCTTTTTATTCAAACACTTCAAGGTTGGGCTAAATAAAAGCACTATTTATGTAAATTTAGCTTAAAGCTTTTTTTCACAATTTTTTCATTCATATTTTTAAAGTTTACAACATTTTTATGAAACTTTTCGATTATCTTTTTTACACTTTTCTTTATAATAGCTTTACTTATATTTGATTGAATAATATAACAAAAAAAAAATATTTTCGCGAATATAATATTAACTCTTTTATATTATAAACATAATCTACATTCACGTATTTCTTAACATGCATACTCCCGCGTTGGCTAATTCAAACTAAAAAAATACACTTTAAAGATATATTTCAAACCCGTCTAAATATTTGAAATTCATATTTCCACACAAAACACATAAAAAAACCTTTATAAACTTGAAAATTTGAATCCTATCATAAATTTAAACATAAACCATAATTTCTTTACCTCTAAAAAAAAACTACAAAAATTGCATAAAAAATATCATACATCAGCATAAACAAACCCTTAATGATAACAAAGAAAGAAAAACAAAAAAAAAATAACCTCAAACCCTAAATTTAAATCCAAAAAACTCATAAATTCAATAAAAAAATAAAATTTGTGAAAAATAGGCAGAACGGTATTTAGTCATAAAAAGGCTAAAAAAAATATTAAAAATCATATTTATTTAATATGAGTGGTGCATGAAATCATAAAACATTTAAACCTTTTTTATTTCAGTTTTCGAAGGTCAAATTGTAAAAATGTTTCTTTCAAATTTCAGGTTGTTAATAAAAATTGCATATTTTTTCAAAAATTTATAATAGTTTTTCTTGAAGCCAAAAGTTATAAATACTCGGTAGGATATAATAAAACCCTTCAGTTCAATGTTTATATTTTTATATTACATATTTACTAGGAAAACTATTAAAAATGCACATTGCATAAAGTTGACCCTTTTTTTTCATAAAAAAGAGCCTTGAAAAGGTGAATTTTTAAAAATGATCATGCGTCAAGGACAGCAAAAATTACAATTATCTTTTTCAAAATTATTTATGGTATTCTTTTTTTATGTTTTCTAATGGTAAATTTTTTAATTTAAATTGCATAATAAATCATAATAACGCATATTTTTACATTGTTTATGAGTCAAAATTACTGACTGTAATTAAAGTTTTGTACTACAAATTACCTGAATTATTTAAAAAAATATATAAATATTTTGTTTACATATTTTTTGTGGTACAGTAAATCAAATATCGAACGGAAAGTATAGAAAATTTCATGCTCAAAATCATTTAAAAATATTATTTACTTCAATAATTTATTTTAACATATAAAAGTAAATCATTTTTTCAATAATAATTTGTTATTTAATTTACATTTTTTTTTTATTTTTTCTTTTATTATTTAATTAAAATAATTTTGGATATTTACATATTTTTTTTTTTTTAATAAATCATATATTTCGGGAATAAATAAATATTATATTATATAATATAATATATAATGAAATTTTATATAAAAAATTAAATATGTTTAATAAAAATGATTATAAGTTTATGTAAATGTATAGAAGTTCCATTTACATGATAATGTTGGTTTAAAATTAATTTAAATATGGTATTTTTAATGGTCATATATAAAAGATTTAACATAATAAAAATAATAAATATTAAAAATAAAAACGATAAAACCATGAAAATTCAATTTTTTTTTTCATTTTATAAATAGTACACTATCTGATGCGGTTAGAAGCAAATGTTGTTGGTTGGAAAATTTATGTTCCAATGCCTACCACAAGAACCATTGAAACATGGCAAAGACCTATCTAGTGATTCTATATTTATATGTAAATGGATGCATATACGAAATACGTGTATATATAATTTATATACATGAAAATAAATATTTTATGTTTTACATATTATATATATTACAATATTTTGAATGTGTCATATTGGGCCTGCTGCAGCTTGTGGTGGAAATCTGTGATTTATGTCGTGTTAAATATAAACCATTCTCATTTTACTATTGCTTTATTAAAATGCCATGTGTATGGGATGTAAATAAAATGTTTTCGTTTCATGTTAGTGGTCATTTCAACATGAGCAATTGTTAATATAGAACAAGTTTTTAGTATGTATATACTATATTTGAAAAATGTTATATGTATTAACAAAATTTTGACTTAATTAAGATTTTCTACTTAGAGAACATAAATATATAAATATAATATATAAAAATATTGATTATCATAATAATATTTTGATTAAATAATTTACAATAATTTTATTTAATAATCGTAAAAACTTTAAAAATTGTTTATACCGTATAATAACATAAATGAAATTTCAAAAATGTGTTTTGTCAATTTCAACTATATTTATATTATATTTTTTTACATTTAACTATTTTGAATTTGAATTTTGTGTGAAAATATTTTCAAATTATCATTAATTTAAAGTTTTCAAAACTAGAGTAAAAGATATATGTAAACTTATTCAGTTACAAAATGTGTAAAGTACCTTATAATGTAATGTAATGTAGAATATTTTCTAATATATTATTTTAGATCTGGACATGACATATTTTATTTATTTTTTACATTCAATAGATTTCTGTTTAAGTATAATATTTGATGAAGAAGCCCATGTAAATTTAACTAGTACGATGGTATGTGTAACAAATTTGACCACTAGCTTTTGCATATTATACAATATATCTCTGTAGGGAGTCCATTTATATTTACATATTAGTTTGGTATATGATTATGTATTACAAATTCATGTAGCCATAAATTAATATTTTTTTGTGATATATCAGGTTATTCAAAATCAAATGAATAAAATGGTAATAAAGTATTTTTTCATATTAAAAATTCAATATTTTTTGAGTATGTACTTTATTGACTGTTCTTTGAACTTTAGTATTAATCATAAATATATTTTTGTATGAAAATAAGAAATTTAAATAAATTACATTAATAATAAAAATTAATTTTTATATGTTATTAAAATTTATTATATATAAATAAAAAATATAAGAAATCTGCACGTAAAGGTTTTATTATAGTTAGAATAGAAAAATAGATTATTTAAAAAAATGTAATTGCAATTTTTTAAGAAGGTTTATTTATACTATTATATTTAGATGCTAGAACTTTCTGGATTTTTATTTTTTTTTAGATCACAGATCAACTATACAAATTATGAAAAAAAATTTCATTTATTGATTATAACTAATTAAAAATTTAATATATTATTTTTCATAAATTTAAATCGAAGTATAAAAATATCGATTGTTTTTATTTTTCAATAGTTTACTCGCAATGTTCTGTTCTGTTGGCGTTGATAAATTCGACACACATAAAATTTAAGGATTTAAATGAATTAATTAAAGCTAAATAAAATGATTAAAAAATTTATTTTAGAAAATATTTTTTAATTAGTACACTCCGTTCCATTTGAATAGGGTCACACTATTTTTCGTTGTTTTTTCGCAAAAATTCTCAAAATTTATTGATATTTTTGCACCGTTATTCAAAATAAGTTAAGTATTATTAACAACAAAATAATATGCTGAACAAAATTTGCTAGAGAAATACAGTTACTTTCCTTTATTGTTTTATTTATTTGATTGTAGAAAAATGCATTTTGAAATTGCTTCATTTGAATAGGTTTACCTTAGAAAATGATCAAAAATCATTATTTTAGAATGAAGAAAAATATTTATTATTTTAAATTTATATTTTTAATAATGAGTATGTCCTCCTTTTCTTAAAATTACTTCATAAATTCTATTAGGAATGGAATCATATAATGATTTTAAATATAACAAAGAATTTTCTTTCCTTCCATAAAAATAATATCTGATGGTCGTCAAACTGCCTCCCACCTTCGTAGACCTTTCTTGCCAACCACCCCCAAACATTTTCAATTACATTTAGATCGGGTGAATACGGTGGCCATGGTAATAATTCAAATTGTGGCTTTGGATTCAACTTTTTACTATTCGTACAGTATGAATTGGTGCATTATCTTACTGAAAAATCCATGGTATTGGTCCGGAAATGTCGCAAAATTTTTGAAATACACTTTCTAATAACATTTTGTATGCATTTCCGTTCATGGTTATGTGTTGAAAAACTAAATGTATTGTGCCGTAGTAGGATATTTCAACCCAAACCATAACTCCACCAGCTCTGCTATGATGTCTAGCGAGGACTCGTTCCTCTTTTCTTAAATCATGGTAATAATAATTAAACCCGTCAAGCACGTCCAAATTAAATTTTTTTTCGTCAGAAAAAACTACTTTCTTCCATTCATCAATCCATGTCATATGATCTTTTGAAAATGTCAAGCGATTTTCTTTATGAATGGGATTTAATGGTGGTTTCTTTTTTAATTTCATGAAAAAAATGTTTCATTGGGGTAACTCTTTATTACTCTGCTAACTGTTGACACACTTGCAGAACATCCAGTTTTAAACTTGATTTTTGCTGCTGATAGGGCAGAATTCGATGCTTCACGGAGAATTGATCATCTATCTTGGGGTGTTATAGCTGAAGCAATACATCCTTTCATATTTGTACCATAATTTTCTATATTTCCAAGATAATTATTTACTAAATTGCAGCTCCTACCAATTTTTTAGATATGGTACGACCAGAATATTCTTCTTCCTTAAAAACTTGAATTCTAGTTTTTTCCTCTGATGTTAAAACTCTGCATCTACCCATTTTGATAAATATTGATAACACTCTTTAAATTAGTCTGTTTGAGTTTACTGGTGGATCTAGTGGGGAAGAAATATATAATGAAAATACATTCAAATAATGGTATCAGAACATTGAAAAATTAATATTGTATTCACTTCAATATTTTATAGATTTAGTTATGTAAATGAATGACATAAATTTCACAACAATTAAAGTATTTATAAATATTTGTGTAAACAATATACAGTTATGAAATATTTTGTTAATATTTAACAGAAAATAACTACATCTAAATAATATTTAATAATTAGTATTGAATTTAATGCTTTCTTAAATTGTTAACATTATTTAAATATTTGTTTGTTAACCTTGGCAGATTTTTTCAAAAATGATCACGGTGTGATTATTCTTATATTTTTTGTGTATTTAACACTAATTAATTAATTACTATAATATTGTGAGCGATTCAAGCTTCTATAAAACTATATTCATATTTAATCTACATTTTGTCCATGGGTCTAGAAAATGTAAAATTAATCAAATTATAAACATCCCAAAAATATATTTTACCAGACAAAATGAAAGATTAAAAATTAAGTTGAATATTTTAGACATTTAAATAATAAATTAATTTCACAATGGAACTCATTAACATATTACTTTTTAGTTTTGAATTATCTTCATATATTAAAACTACTATAATATAATTATCAGGCAAAAATGTTTGTAATTGTATGCAGCAAAAGCAAACTAAAGACGGTTTTATGTACTTCTTTGATTTATGTTTTGCTGTAATGGAGTCGCATCATTTTTTTTTCGTGCCTTTTTTTTCGTTTAAATATATTTTGGGCACAAAAATTCATATTTCTTATCGCATTATTGTATAATGGTTTATGTTCGTGTATATTTAATTTAAAGTTTCATAATAATGTTTCTAATTATTTATTTATTTTTTATTTTATTTGGAGTTTTTTTTTCCTCACTTCCTTTTCTTTTCCTTTTACTGTTTTCATTTTTTTTTATACTCTGACATTCACGCCTCATAATTTATTTGACATCGTCACGACTTAGCATATTTTCCTTTTTATACTTTATGCTTATCATAAATATAAAAAATATTTTATAAATTTTGACCATATTTTTTTTTGTTGTAAGTTTATAAATAGTTGGTCATAATTCAAAACTTTTTTTTTATTATTTTTATCATAAATTCTTAGTTAGTGGGTAATCGATACTCATATCCCTTTAAAAATCATTAAAAATCGCTCTTAAATTTTTATATAAATAATTTATTTATTATTAAATTTATGATTTTCTAATAAAAAAAAAAATATTCTATACGAGTAAAAAGACGGATATGCAAGAAAGTATCTTATAAAGTAAGTATTATCATTGATTGTATTATGTATATACATTATAATATGTTTTGTTGTTGTTTATGACGAATGGATTCGTTGACGCCAACAAGAGATATTTATTTTCCTTATCTTTATTATAAAAGTAATATAAACTAAAATTAAATTTTGTTTATGTCAATAGAAAATAGATATGATAAACTGCTGGTTTAAGGAAAAGCCGAACAAAAAACTCAATGGAATAAAGAATATATTATGAAATATCACTTATACTGATTGAATAATAATTGGAAATCATTTTTTATAGAATTTTCACAATAAGATAAAAATGAAGAAGACCACAATAAAAAAGTAAAACACTTCGTTATATATTTTTAAAATTTATAAAACTAATTTGGAAAATATAACTAACAAATATTAAAAGTTTATTAAAATACAGATTTTAGACACAAAATACCTTTTAAAAATATAAAATTGTCATAATATTAAATTTTTTTTTTTATGTACTTCGATTAGTTATTGTGGGTTTTTATTTTTTTCCATTCCTTCAGTTATTTAAAAATGTATTAAATATGTTAAAAAACATTTTTATAATTTGGGTTTTATATTTTTATGTTTCTGTAACATATTTTGCGAATGTATTCCAATATATTCCTTTTAAATACTCCAGTTCAATATTTTGGAAATATACCTATTCCTATTTTTTTAGGGATACCGTATGAATTTTGTCCTCCCATTTTACCATATTACACAATGTACACAATTTAGAAATACTAGATCATAGCGAATTTAAAATTTATAGATATTGTTTCCATATTGTAATTTAAATTTATGTATTTATATGTATTAGGAATTATAACTTTTTGCCATTTGACGGTTTGTATTCGGTTATCTTTGAATTGATTTCGTTTATATTTTGATCCTTCCATCGCTCGGTATTATCTAAACTATAAGGTTTATTTGTATATTAAACTCATTAGCTAATTTTCACCAAAACAAATCTTGTTTTATAAAAATTATTTTTTCCAGAATTTTTCCGATCTCTCGTATGGATGTCTTAATAAATTGTCGTATTGTCGTTCTAATTCATCCATATACAATAGAGCTAGTCCTTTTGCCACGTATAAATAATGTATGGTGTTATTGTTTGGTATCCAGAATATAGTTTTAATGAAATAACGTTTATTTCTTTGAGTATTTCATATTCTGTATCTTATCACTGGGCTATACGAACATAATAACACTAAAAAATACATTTTATATAAGTGATTGTGACATTTCCTTATTTAATATTTAGTTAGTTGTTTCCTTTATTTAATATTTAGACAAAAATTAATCAAGGATATGATATTTTTTTAATTAAATAAACTCTTAATAATTTACTTGATAAGTTACATTACTTGGTTCAAATATTAGAGAAAAGAAATCAATTTAATTTAATTTAACAACATAGGAATTTAGTACACTTTTCAACAAAACAAAATATGAAAATGCCGTAAGAAGAACTGCTGAAATGTAATTTGTCTGTCCGAAGTAATGAACTGTCAGATTAATTCAGCATTTGTCTTCAATATAATTGAAATAAATCGTAATAAATTACATATTATTTAAATTATTTTTCCGTGGAACTTAAACTTTTTATTAATTATTTAATCTATGTAAATATTTATAATTTTGGAAAATTATATTTTCATATATAAAATTCATATATCAACTTATTTAGGGACAATTTTGTTTAAACTATTTACATGTAATTTCTTTAAATAAAACAAAAAATAAAAATCAATAATAGAATACTCTTATCAGTTTTTTAAAATCGTTTAAGTTTTGCGGTAAGCTTTCTCACCTTTAATTTCAATGATTAAACTAATATAACTTAATAAAATTCTCATGTAAATAATTACAATTTGTTTTAGCATAAAACTTGAAAATATTTTAAATTTAGTATGGTAGTGTTCTTAAATATAGAAATTCGTTGACAATTTATTAATAATTCCTTATTTATTTATTAAACAAGTTTTTTATATTTAAGTATTGTGCAATTTGTATCAATTTATTTGAATAATACTTAAAAGTGTTGATTTGTAGACAAGAGTTAGTCCACATCTCATATGTAATGTTGGATTTATTAAATAATATTAAATTTAAACATAAAAAAATATTTTTAATTTAAAAATTATGTAAATTTAATTAAATTAAAGAATTTTATGAAAATTAATTTTAAAACTGGAATATTTCGTCATATAATTTTATTACATAATAAATTGCACACTAGGGACTATTGGTTTAAGCAAAGGGTTAGATTAATTTATAGCTGGTGATGTTTAAATTTGGGAGTACAATTAAAATGGAAGGATATATATGCAAGTAATTAGATTTGCACATTATTTGTCAAAATGGAAACAGAGTGAGCTTACTATTAGTCTTTCCAATGGGAAATAATGTTTCAATAAACAGCGGGTGAAATATGTATTTATATTTTAGGTATTACTGTTTTTAATACAAAATATATATTATAATTCCGGAGTGTTTATTTTAAAATTGAAAATTTATTAGACATACTTCAATCTTTTCGGTTTATGTTTATCAAAGAAATAGTTAAAATTGATATTTAAGTAATATGTAAGTTAAAATATGTAATTATAAGTTAAATAGCTATGTATTAAATTTTTTATATAGAATCATTTTTTTTTTTAAATATCAATTAATAAAAACTTCCATTCGCCCTTATAATATTATTCGTATTTTGCACTATCAGTATAAAAATTTCAAACTTTATATATTATTTTTCTTGAAACTGGTTATAAGTAAGTTTTTTATGTAAAATTATACCACACAATAAAATTAAAGTTAATCTTTATATTTTGAATTTTTCTTTAAAATTGTTTTCAATTATCTTCGATTATATTGTGCCCAATGGCGATACTATACACATAATTATGCTTTAATGCTTTTCCTACCATCAATTTATTTTAATTTGATAAAAAAAAAGTTTTTTATGTCAAAATAATATTTTTAGAAAATTGTCGATCGAATTCAATGAAAGATGTTTTTTTTTAAACCAATTAATTAAATTTATGAAAAAAAAAATTATATAATTTAAAATAAATATTTAGTAAATCAAAATTTATTTTCTTAACCATTAATAATAAATTTCTGCTAAATATTCTTTATATATATTGAAAAATATTAGCATAAAATATTTCAAAATATATTTTAATTATTTGTGGTAAGAATATCAGTTTCTTGAAATTCCTCAAAACTATTTAAAATTAATTATTTATAAAGTTTCATTAAAATTCAAATCAAATTTAAAAAAATATCGTCGTTTTGACAGTCCTATTTTATACATATACATGTTTTTTTAAGATATTGGTTCCTAATATTAGGGAATTATGATGAAATATATAAACACCAGTGACTACGTTAACAGAAGTTATTAAGTTTAATCTTTAGTCAAATTTAATGATATTTTTTGAGTCTTCGTACTTATTGCATAATTAAAAATTTAAAAATATATTTATTTTGAAAACATTGTAATTAAACCAATTTGTACGACTTCATAATTATGGACTCTTATAATTTTCTATTTGATATAAAGAAATTATTTTTTTAATATTAAATTCCAAACAGTTTCCTTTATATAGAATTTAATTACTTATGGTTTACAGTACCAACAATCTTATTGAAATTACTGGTTAATTTGTACATAAGTTTTCAGAACATTTACGAAAAAAATGTGTTTTTAACAAACTCATTGAAATTCTACATTAAATTTAGCTACTGAACCGAGACTGGAAAATAAAATTTATCATATTTAAAATATATAATATTAATATATTAAATACGGATACAATTGCGTGCAACTATTTTATTTTCATAAAAGTTTTCAGTACTAGAGGAAATATTAAAAACGGATATTATGGATGGCATATTTGCCACAATTTGTTGGTGTTTTAGAATTTATTTATACTGCACAGAAATGAATTAAAAGAAAACTTTTAAAAAATGTTTTGCTTATACGACAAATTTAAATTAAATATTTTCAAATTGATAGAACATAATATTATGTATTTAATTAAAGTTCAACTGAATTTAATCTTCTTATTAATATCTAAAGTGCATTAATATTTCTGTACAAAAAGTTTTGGCGTATTTCCAACATATCTATATATCCTCTTTATAGTAATTATAAATAAATTATGAATTAAATTCATAGGAACCACAATCCTTGTAATATAACCATAATAATAATGTTATTAAAATTTGCATAATTTAATATCAGAACTGCCCGCCGCAATATTATAAGAAATGTATGTGTTTCTAATTTTGTTTAAAGCTTTTTTTATTCAAACTTTACGTATTATGATATTCATAAATTTTACTGCATTAAATTACCGAGATTTGGCATATCTCCATTGGGCTCTTATGAAATTAGTTTTTAATGAGCATTATCATTTAAGTGACCATAGTTTATACCTATAAGAACTATTATATTATTTTCAAAATCTAATGTGCATTTATGTTAAGCTTTCAGAGAAGTTCGTTGCATTTAATAGTTTTGTAGTAAAGTTGCTTTTAATTAAGTAAATTATACCTTTCAGTATTTTACCTAGTGTATATATATATATATATATATATATATATATATATATATATATATATATGTATATATATATATATATATATATATATTAATGATATAATGAATATTATATTTAATTTAAAACTTTATTTAAGGATATATTTAATGCATCATTTTCCAAAAATTTATACAATAATAATTGGTATAAAAATTAGTTTTGTTCTGTGATCCGTTTGGAGTCCTTCAAATTTGATGTATGGATTCATAAACTAGATTATTAATAATTATTGTTGCCCAATAAAATTATATACACAGCTTTGTTTTGTGGTCTAGTTAGTCCCTGTAAAAGTTCATCAAAATTTCGGAATTATATAATAAAATGTTAATGTCCTGGATCTAAAGACCTGAACCAGCATTGTGTCTATATTAGATCCAAGTCGACAACACCAATATTATTGGGTGTCCCTAAATATTATATAAATATTAGAATACATTATTTAAATTAATTAATAATTTAATTTGCTTAATTAAATTATTGCTTGAATATTTTAAATTGCGACATTATAAAAATATATTTTAATTATCACCATACTGAATTTTCATATTAATATGAATCAAATTCTCTGTATTCTGGTTAATTTATGATAATAAAATAATCTCATTTATACACTTAATAAAAATAAAACTTTGGTTAATAAAATTTGGATTTTTACATTTATTTTATGTAAAGGAAGACCAACAAATTTAATTTTCCACACATGATAAATACACATGTCAACAAACAAAATGTATAAATATAACTTTTTGGATATACAAAAAATAAGTAAAAATTAGTAACAAATAATAAAAATTAAGTACAAAAAATGCTCATGCATTAAAGATTATTTCCATTTACGTATATATAAAAAAAAAAATTTGTTGCCATTGTTTTTATTAAAGGTTGGATCATCAATGTCTAAAAAGTTCCATTAAAATTTTATAGAAAATGCGAAAATATTTGGACAATAAAAATCTTCTTTTTTTTAGATAAGCCGTCGGGTTTTTATTCGCGGAATGTTAATTCTTATGGTATGCGGTATTACTTTGACCCTTTTCTTAAAATATTTGTTGTCTTAAAATGAATTCAGTGATTTTTCGTTTTTTTTAAGTAAATGTGAATCACATTTTTTGTTTCCATCCTTTTTGCTACGACAAAATTATTTTTAATTCAAGGTTTTGAATTAAATAAACCTAATAAGTTTTTGATTTTTTTTTTGTTTTTAACAAAAAAATAAAACCTACGCGCGGATATTTTTATTTTGTCCAGAATATTCTTGTTTTCCTTTTTTGAGGAATGTCTGCAAAAACTATAAAAAAAAAATCAAAGAAACGACGACATCTTATCTTTGCCAGCCAAGAAATAAAATGTATAATAATGATTTTAAATGTTTTATTTTTGCTTTATTCAAACACCACTCCTATTATTATATACCAAAACTGTTTTAAAATCTTATTGTATGTATATTGCAAGTCTGCATTCATAAAACTACATATATATATATGTATATTGGTTGATATATTATGCTACTATCTTTTGAGCAACAATAAAATAAGAACAAATATTTATCCCTATACAATATCACGTTTCTTATACTGTTTTTTTTTTTTTTTAATTTAATGTTAGTGGATTTCTGCGTAAATATGTTTTTTGTGTCTTAATCTTTAGATGTTAAAAAAAGGATTAAAATTTATTTCTTTATTTGCATATTTTGAGGAGTTTCCACTTTCATACCATATAAAAAAGAACCGTGACAGGTTTAAAGGACATGAATATATTATATGCATATATATTTTATAGATTATATTGTCTTTATGCAGAAAATAAATTATTATTTTTTTAGAAAATAAAATTAAGAAATATTATAATGTAGTTAATTTAGTGTTTTATGAGTTTTTGATAATCAGTAATATAAGAGATATAATCGGACAATTAATTGAAATACATTTTCTTTGTTATATATCACTCCAAATGTTGAACAAAAATTAAACCCAACCAAAATAATTTGTTTGATAGATCTATATAATTTAAAAAAAAAGTAATTTATATATTTTACACGTCGGTTACTTTTTTCCATTGTCAAATTCATTAACATGGTTCGTATCCGTCCATATTTAATAAAAGATACTGCATTATTTCTTTCTAATATATAGGATTAAGTTATAACCATAATAATATCGGTATGCAGAATCTTGGAATAAAATATAAAAGTCTGACAATATAAAAGGTGTAGAGCATTTCATAAATATGATCTACCAAGAGGATAGGTGTAATAAAATTTGATTTATAATATATTAAATAGTAATACAAAGCTTCAAATAACATTTATCAAGTTTTAAATTAAATAATATTTAATATCAGTTACAATTATGATAATTATTAATTAGTGTAACAATTATAATGAATAATAATTAATGTTAATAAAAATTAATTAAAAATAAATGTTTAAATTAAAACAAAGTATCCGATTTTTATTTAAAATAATAAAATAACTCTGGCAAAATAATAATTACGAATATTTTTCATGCAATTTTTCAAGCTACTGTCTCAACTTTTCTTATTCTTCCTAGGATAGCGTTTATTTGAACCGTACATAACACAATAAAATGGGATTAAAATAGAACTTCTTTTTTTACAAATGGAAGTTAATTCATCAATTCACTAGAAAGCAAACACGCTACCAGAGTAGTTTTTAAAGGTAGAAATTTATTAATTAATATGTCTGTTTTCAAAATATCACCAAAATTATAAAAGACGTGACGAGTTACATAATATGGCTGTACAGTACAACTACCAATATCTTTTATTTTATTATATTTTATTTGCGAGTTTTATATTGCAAATCACTTTGTAAAGGTTTATGGAAAAAATATAAAATATTATAATAATGGATTTAAAATAGTTTGTGAGATTTCTTTTTATTTTACCTTTAACTCGACCTAGCTGGACAAGGGTACAGAAACACATGAAAACACCTTTGTTCTATGTTTTATTATCAATGTAAAGATTAATTTTTCAATTAAAATACATATTGAGAAATGAGACAGACTAAGAAATAGTATCATATTACAAATTATATTTGAATTTAAATTATCGCAACCATATTAAATTTGCATATTTTTGTAAACTTAATTGATCGGAAAGTTTCTTAATCAATGTTACAATATTTGTTAAATATCTTAGTTACATATAAAAATTATGTTACTAAGAATTAATTGATAAACGCAATAAAACAATTTTCACGTATTTAGTATTTAACTTTAATATAAAAAACGGCACCAAAGTAAATATTATAAATATAGTTGGTACATTATTTTAACATAACAATACAATTTATTTGACCAACAGCACCATCTAACTGATAGTAGCAAAAATATATTTTAAATTAATATCGAATTTTCGATTATTGATAATGAAAACTATATGCAAAGGTTCAGACCAATAACTTTTTTATTCTTCTTTTTACCACATAATTCTTCACAGTTAAAGGAATTGATTTTGGTTTTGATACTATTGCTCTTCGTAGTCTGAGATGATTTAATCTTTAATAAAGTTTTTCAGATAATTTTATCATATATGGAAATAAGATTTTGGACCAAAAGTTAGTACTATATTATATTTTCGATTAGAAAAAAAAGTTCAATGCAAATAAATTCCAAATAGAAGACATAAAACAAAATAAAAATTCTGCTCAATATAATGCCATTAAAATTATTAAATTTAAATACCGATACCGAGCAAAGTAGCAATTTTTGAAAAAAAAACTTTAAAGTCGATATAGATTTGAAATGTTGCGGAAAGTCTTTAGTCCAGGTCAAACGAAAATTATGCTGGTATGTACAAAAATCACAAAAGTACTAATGACAATATTTTTTTAAAATTTGTATCAGAATTATATAAAAATCGAATAAACATCAATTTTCAATTTACAGCGGTTTGGCCCATGTATCTTGAGTTACTTTTGTTATATACTCGTATTATCGAGATATCTTAGACGTGGGACTTTATTCTTCTTATTATTATTAAAATTATTAATCTTATTAGTATTTAGTTATCGCACACTAAAACTTTATCAATATTTAACAAAACCCTACCAAAAATACAAAAAGCCTAAATTTTTTCTGTAAATAATCTGAAACAATTTTAAATTAATTAAAGCCAAAATTTTGTTTAACTAAATTTGATCATTAAGATATACATACCTACCTAAGATAATAAAAATGGTTGTCTTTCAAAATAAAATGTTTCTTTATACCGTTGCCTTTCAACGGGCAATTGCTCTTTATATCATTTTATATTATTTTCCCTTGGTAAATATGTAATTAATATGAAAATTAAATGGCTTTCACTTAGTTTGAAATGTAGTTAGCTGAAGGGTTTAATATCCATGAATATGCCATTTAACACCATTAAAAATAGTATTAAATATATTTTTACTCCTGATTAAATTAAGATAAACAAAAACAGTCACGGCAACCAGTAAAGAATAAAAAAAAATAATGTGATAAAGCACGCGTCCGGATTTATGTCATCGTTAAATCGATTTGTTTATATTACACGAACAAAAAAATAATTTTATTTATTTTTCATTTTTATGGAATTGTAAAAATATTGAATATAGTGAAAGAATGAAATGTTTAAGATGAAAACCAAAAATTTACCACCAAATTTTATTTTTCTATACAATTTCATATAAGCGCAATGAACATTATTTCACTGCAGGATATATTTCTATCGTCAAATATAAAGCCATTACGGCGGATGTTTCTATATTTATACACATATAAATATTAGAAAAGTCCTTTCAGGTCGCTGAATATTTTAAAAACCAGTTCTTGTAAAAAAGCCGCCGGTTACAAATTCAATGATGGCGTGTTATCGTTCTATTCTAATATTCTTCAGCAAATGCATTAGAAAGAATTCACCCTAAGTATAAAAAAACGACAATGTATAGTAGTTTTATAGTTGTAGTAGTAAAATTCTTCCCGATAGTTTTCTTTCAGCTTTCCTTACGAGTAATCTGTTATTTTTATATAGGGTGCTTTAAAATAAAATATTTTACAATAATTGTGTTAAAATTAATTTTGTGAAGTTTTGTGGTGATTTATTGTATTTATATGAACGAATGTGCTATTAGAAGTCCGAAAAATTTAAGATTGATTAGTAATAATCTTTTTAATATGTAGCGAAAATCGATTCAGTAAGAGATATTTTAGTGATTCTGAATATTAATTTTTATAATAATTTAATTTAGTTTGGTTCTTTTTAATAAAGCAACAAACTAATTAAGTGTTGTACAATCAAAATATAATTATTTATTAAGTCTCTGCTTACGTCGTTTCGTTTATATTTTAATATGACAATATCAGTGCGTATATAATTTGATGTTACATTAAATAATGCATATAAGACTAACTTTGAAGATTTACAAGGACGAAAAGAAGTGAATATGTTAGTTAAACAAATTTAATTGAATTACTTTATAAAAGTTTACTACAACCAGTAACTGGAAACCAAAAAATTTAATGCAATTATTTGTACTTTCTGCTAGAAATAGTAACTAAAATAAAGATAATTGAATTCTCATATTCAGTATTACAGATAACATTTAGAATCCAAATATTATAAAGACCCCTATACTTTGTACATAAATTATGCCTGAGAAAGAAACCTGGGTGTTTTTAAAATAGATATATATTTATATAATATGTACTATGTACTTATACTTTCATCAACCCCATTTTTTTATTTTCTTAATTTATTTTCTGAAGACAAACACTTTGAAACATTTGTTTGTTTACTTATACGAATAAAAATAATTTTAAAGGGGAAGTAAAATCGAAGACTTCTTATGCGGTACTGTGAATATCTTTCTTTTAATGAAAATAAAAATAAAAAATTAAGTGCAAGATGTGCCATCTTCATGTCATAAAAATTGCTGTAATGATGACTTTAAATGCCGATATACTTAAGTAGATTACCTATTAAAGTAATGCATTATAGATTTTCTGAAATAGATAAATTAAACTGCAGTCAGATTTTGGTATACTTTTAAAGGTTTTTATAATCCTTAAAGGTTATTCATTAAATTCAAATTATCGATAGCCACATTTTGATTAGAATTGTAGTAATAAGCCTAACAATTGTTATTATTATTTTGATTCTTAACGAATTAATTTAAAATTTTAATTACATATTTCCTAAGGATTTAATTATGAAATAATTATTTATATGACTTTTATATGTAATATATAATCTTAAAAATTATATAAATTTAAATATTTTTTCATATTTATTAAATATATGTTTGGCAAAAATACAAAAATTGGGATTTCAAACTGTTAATTACGGTGTAATATGTCTGATTTTAACTATTTGATAATATCATGTGTCAATGTTAAGGGACATTTTCCAATAAAAAAAATTACTTTGTTTCCAATATCGTGTAATATATTTTGAATTCAATTTAAAACATGTAAAGGATAAAATCTTTTTTCAGAGGCACATTTAAAAATTGTGACGAAATTGTAAAAATTCAGTTGATTGCGATAGATATTATTCTTATTCCAAATATCGGTACTCCTCTGGTAGTGAAACTAGACTGATTAACAAGCCCGACTTAAAGTTAGACGAATAATATTTAGTGTTCTCTGGGAACAAGAAGTAATATTTAATAAAGCGTTGAAACATATGAACTTAGAGCCAATTATGTATCAATATTTTTCATAAGTGGATACATTTAATTATTTTTGATTATTATCTACTGTGTAACTGAATAATTTTTAGTATATTAGATTTTATTGTAGATGTAGATTATACAATTATTTTTAAGGTATATTCATTCATAGTGAAATAAATATTTGCTATATATGTATGTATTTACAAATGGCAATACTTTATGAAAAAGAAAGAAAATTGTGCTTCCATCAAAATAAAAATATACCTAATACATCCAGATATCCCTTTTAAATTTCCATATATGTTGGTGACAATTATTATTATTTTTGACAGATGATAAATTGCTGTTCTTTTAGCATGTATTAAATTCTCGTAATTGTCCACCAAACCAACTGAATAAAATCCGACTACAAACCGTTCTTGCATACACGAAAAGTGTTTTAGAAGCTCACATCAAATATCACATCAAATAGTAAATAAATTAATTAGTGGTATTTAGAAGATGAAAACACTATTAGTAAACAATTGTAGCAATTAATAACAAAATAGTTTTAAAGAAAATAAATAATGTTAACTACCCGGCAGGATCAACTTATTCGGTGATTGTAAATATAACTGCAGGTAATTCTGTTAATGAGTATACTAGGTTACCTACTATCAATGATTTTAAACCCGACCATGGACATTTTAAGATACACACTCTAGAAACTCTATATCTCTAGCAAAATAAATATTGGAAAAGAAAAAATACTTGAAGCTAGAGGCAGTAATGTTAAGAAACGTCATATGGCATGGATTCAAATATAAATAACAATATTCAAAACAAATTATGATGGAAATTTTGCATAGCGGCACTAAGATTCAAAATAGGATGAAAAACTATATACTAAATATCGATATTCCTAATTTTTTAATTGTGATTATATAGAACGAATTTGAACAAAAACTAAAATGTTAGAATTATTTGTAGAAAATTTTTGTAAAATTGTTAAGTTTAGTATGTGGATTTTACAACAGATTTATTGATATTAAAGATTCTGAATTACTGAATTACAAGTTTAAACAATCGTAATTTGCACTCGTTAGCAAAACCTTTTTTGTCTCATTTTATATATTTGTATCATATTATATTTTTCTCCTTGTTCTGATAAAATAGTACGAAAACAATATTTATTACAAATGAACCCATGGCTCGATGAACCGAGAATTTTTTTTCTACAACATTATACTATTAAGTCTGTACCCTTCGCTCTTTATTACAACTGGGCAAAATAATATATTTTTTAGCAAGATTTTCCTTTCGAATTGCTTTTGGTTCTTTAATTCTGCCTTCTAAATAAACGGTTACTGTTCAATAATAAATATTGTCTTATACACATTAAAAGTTTCTTTTAACCATTTGAAAACATGTTATAAAGTTCCAGGGTGCGGAGTATAATAATAGTGATAAATGTATGTATTAAAATAACTTAATGTATCCTGAAAATGACTTTCTATATCGGACTACATTTATACATTTTAATGGAAGTAAAACTTTTCGAAAAAAATGAAAAAATATTTATATTATAACCGAATGAAATTGCTTGAAAAAAAAAACCATTATAAAATATTTATGTTATGCTATTAGTAAGTTTTATAAAAATATTTTGTTAAATTATCTAAAAGTATCCGAGCATTTGCTATTTTTAATTATGACTTTAACTTTAGTTTAAGTAACTAGTGAAGGAGTAACTAAATTATTGTAGGTATTTATTTAGTTCATAACAACTCTTCCAGAAGTGTTGTTAATAGTTTAGTATCAATTTTTATATGATTTTTATAATAATTAGGGTAGTTAATTATATTTTGTACATACTGTTTGATCATTTTTGCTTAAGATATTTTAAATTATTCATTGAATATAAATTCTTTGTTATATCGTCATGCCTTCTGCAATAATGATATGAGATAATTTGTAAATTCTATTAAAATTGATGCTATGAATAGGAATTATTAAACCACTTTGATCTAATTTGGTCAACTTTCGAAAAACTCTGATCTAATCATATTCTTTATTTAAAATTTAAACTTCAGATTAAAAAATAAAAATTATCAGTATTGAAATTATTAATTTTACTGAAATGCTTGAAATTGCAATATATAGTAAGCATTATATAGATAAATAAAATCAGTGCAACAAAAAAAATTCAAGAAATATTTATTAAAACTAAATTTTAGTAAATGAATATTAATGACATTAATTTGTATTTCTGATAGTATGTATTTATGTTGACTAAATATGTAAATATCGTGTCTATAAATTTAATAAACATCCATTTCGAAATTATAAATTTATATATTTATATATTTTTGTTTTTTGTAGAATAACATTAAAACCAAATTAAATACAAACAAAAACAATCTTATAGTTGTAATATTTATTTATTTTTGTTTTATAAAAATACGACCCCAAGGAATTAAATATAATGTGAATTTGTGGTTACAAAAGAGATGAATTTTAATTAATATTTAATTGAAATATATCTAACTTTTATGAATTAATTATAGAACCGACTTAATGAGTGTTATTACTGATAGGATTTTTTTTCATTTAAATTTTCATAAACTAGAATTATTCAATTAAATAAATATGAATAAAACTTGTTGGAAATATTCATGAAATCTTACTTTATAATTCATTACAAATGATTACGAACTGTTAATTGTTAGGTGGCTAATAATTATTATATAAATTTCAATGGTTTGGCGATTAAATAGTTATACTTAAGATAAGAAGTGCAATTTAAAATAATTAATTTATCAACAATATACTATAATATCAAAAACATCATATACACCAAATATTTGACAGGTTTTATTAATTTATATAGGATCGATTAGAAAAAAAAAACAATTAAAGACTGAGATAACCTCAATTTACCAACCGCCAGCCTAAGCGTAAGGTAAAGTGATGCGAGGAAATTGAACAGTATGGTCTACATTTCTGCATCGATTGTAGCTTTCATTTAATTCAAATAGTTGCATAAATCTTGTTTTATATACTAAATGTTATTGCTGTGGAACAATTATGGCGGTTGTAATCATAATTCTCCTTAATGTGGTAATATTAAAGCTATTGTGTGACGGTAATAGCTCTGCCGACTTCCTTTGTAGCTATTATACAATAGAGTTGAGGTTATCATAAACTTATTTATGGCTGTTATACAGGGTGTCCCGATTTGGGATGCTAATCCGTTAAGGGGTGTTTCCTTGGTTCATTATAAGCAAAAAATCGTATGGAAGGGGGGTGCATTTTCAACACCTACTGCGCTACAGGGTGTTTTAAAAAAGTCCTTCGGAGATAGGTACAAGAACTTATTCAATTATAACTTCTAGCGTATTGAATCTAGAATATCCAAACTAGGCACGTTTAAAAGACAATTAATTTACCTTTATTTCGATGTTACCGTTATTTTCACCGGTTGCCAGGTCTGCGTTAAATTGCGTTAAAGTTATGATTTTTTCCAAAAAAAATTAATCAGATTTTGGAAAAATGCTAGTTTTTTGTTACCTTTCTACTGGGCAAACCAGAAGTCGCAGGTAAAACCTTTGTATGGCGATTTCGTAGCTAACACTATGACGCATACAAATAAAATAAAAAAAAATTACACCCGGAAAAATACCGGGACACCCTGTATAATAGAAGAGTGATCTTTACATAACCACCTATTTTGTTATAATTGGTATATAAGTTTATTAAAATAAAATTAATTCTACAAACCGATAAAACTGTTAATAAAACTGTTTTTTTTTTGTTTATGAATTTATTTTGGCTAAAATATTATTATTTGTCCAAATTAATAAGTTGGTATAACAGCATAGAGAAGTTTTTAAATCCATAATCTATAATTTATGTCATATTATATTAAATTTTTAAAAATGATTGAATTATAAATTATTTTATTTTATCTCTCTCTGGAAGGCAACAAAGAAACTTAATAGGCCAATTACTCAAATTCCACCAATTCGCAACCAAAATGGAAAATGGGCCAAAGTTCAACCAAATGAAGGAGAGGATGTTGAAGAAATGGATGAAGAACTAATACAACAAGAAGAAGAAATCAAATTAACATCGCCAATTGAAGTACAAGAAGTAATTAAGAAGAACATCAACGCAAAAAAAGCTCCAGGATTTGACTTAATAACAGGACAGATACTCAAGCAGCTTCCACGGAAAGCAATTCTTAAAATTACGAACATTATTAATGCTGCTTTCAGACTGAAATACGTACCAAAACTTTGGAAGGTTGCTGAAGTTATAATGATACCAAAGCCAGGAAAACCACCATATGAAACTTCATCATATAGGCCAATTTCTTTATTACCCTTTATGTCCAAACTCTTCGAAAAACTACTATTAGGAAGATTAAAACCAATTATCGAAAGATTGACTCTTATTCCGGATCACCAATTCGGATTTAGGGAAAAGCATTCAACAATTGATCAAGTCCACAGAATAACAGATGTGATAGAAAAGGCACTTGAAGAGAAAAAGTTTGCCCTACAATCTTCCTGGATGTGGCGCAAGCGTTCGATAAGGTTTGGCATAATGGATTAATATACAATATACTTAACAATTAATACTTAATATACTTAACAAAAACCTTCCAAGACAATATTCGGAAATTCTAGAATCATACATAACCGGACGATACTTCCGAATAAAACAAGAAGACGCATATTCTGAACTACGAGAAATTAAGGCAGGAGTTCCACAAGGAAGCGTACTTGGACCAATATTGTATCTACTATACACTTACGATATTCCACCGTTGGACGACAATACAATTGCGACATTTGCAGACGACACTGCAGTTATGGCATTAGGAAAAAATGTAATAGAATCTACTGAGAAGCTACAAACAGCTATTTCACAAATTAATAGCTGGACTAAAAAATGGAGAATTAAGCTAAATGAATCGAAATCAGTACATATAGACTTTACAAATAAGAGGATTGAACATAAAGCTGTCTATATAAATAATCAGGTAATACCGTATGCGAACACAGCCAAGTATCTTGGTATGACGTTAGATTCAAAACTTCGTTGGAAAGCGCACGTCAAAAACAAAAGAGAAGAGCTTGATATACGTTACAGAAAAATGTACTGGCTGATGGGAAAACAATCTACATTAACAACATATAATAAGCTACAGTTATATAAACAAGTGATAAAACCGGTATGGACTTATGGTATTCAGCTCTTGGGCTGCACTAAACAAAGCAACATAGAAATAATACAAAGATTTCAAAATAAAGTTCTAAGAAACATTGTAGGAGCACCATGGTACATCAGGAACAGCGATTTACATAAAGATCTGGAAATAGAATTTGTCAACAGTGAAATTAAAAAAATTGCTAAAAGTCACGAAGAAAGGCTCATAAATCATGTGAATGTCAATGTTATTCAACTTCTAGACAACACAAACATATTAAGAAGACTTAAAAGAGTAAAACCTTTTGAGTTAGCAGTATAGTATACTTAAATTACATAGAATTTATAAAACAAAATGCAACAACAACGCATTAAACAGCAAAAGTAAATTAGATATCTTTGAGGAATATCTTAATACAAAACAGTTAAGTAGTAGTAATATAAGTCATAACCAAATTGCTCATTAGTCTCAGACTAGATTGTAATAATACTAACACTTGGGAGGTGTTTTTAGTGGGTCAAAATCCCACACTACTAAGAGAAGCGCGCGTGTTCTCTTAGTGTCTTTCCAGATTTTCACCTACCCCCGCACAAAAAAAAAAAAAAATTATTTAAAAATATTAAATTTAAAAACAAAAAAATTTAATTCAAAATTAATTACAGATATTAAGTTATCTGTACTAAAATACAGATTCCGCAATTTGTTTTTCTTAGTGCCACCTTGGATTTGTTGCTTGAATATGATTTATAAATGTTTGTCTCGAGCATGTTGGACAAGTATGTTTTTCAACTGCTTCACAGTTCCTAATTGGAATTTTAATCATTCCCGGAATTCGTTAATTTTCGTTAATAGAGTTACATTACACATAATGGATTAGTGACATTAAACTGACGGACGCTGCTGTGATCTAATAATATTTTAGAAATTTTGTAGATATTCTGATAATTACAACAAACTAAAACTCGTCTAAGAGAACAATAAAACCTTTGCATTGCTTGTCATACAGTAAATTCGTTGCTTATAACTTCTAGTTCATTTATGGAAACCTCAATTTAGTGTTGACAACCGACAAAGGTTACAATAAATTGTTTAAAAATACTTAATATATACGCTGCTTTAAACCATGTTTTAAAATATTTTCCGCTATTTGCACTATTACTAAATTTATTTTCGTATATCACAAATAACGAGTGATTTTTAACTGGGCATAAGGTTCATGGTGTTGTTATTTTGCAACGTTTTAAGAAGTCTATATACTTTGTAGAATTTTTTTAAAAATTATTTATAATGTTGATATTTTCAGAATTTGGGCTAAACTGGCTTAAGGTTTTGGAAAAATAGATTTATCTTGTTTTTCGTAGAAAATATTAAATATTAATTATTTTCTATATTTTGGAATATTCTGATGTTTGCAAAGATAACAAAATGTTAAATTATGGTAATTTCTTTGATGTTATGCCCAAAAATAAAAATAGTAATGTCGTCTGATGTAAATAATTGTTAACTAACCAATACTTTTTACTTTTTTAATTATTTACATTAATTCGGATATAATCGACTTTTTTGAATTTCAATTAAATTTAATTTTAAAATGATAAGAAAAATTATACATTTAATAATAAAAAAATATTTGTAGTATTAAATAAAAGCTAAGATTTTCTGTAGAGTCAATTATAAATTATATTGTACGTAACCTAAAAAAAGTTTGCCACCACTGACTCTATAGTATACTCAATGCTTTTTTATATAAGTATTTTAACTATTTTGTTTACTTAAAAACCCATATTTTTGATAAAATTTTGACATTTTAATGGAAACTTTTATTAGAAATTCTAAAAGCAAAAGTAATTTCATTATTATTATCATTATACAATTTATAATTTATAAAAATATTCCGCAAACAAATAGGAAATTGGGCAGGCAACCTATATTTTGTTCATCAAAATGAATAAATAAAAATAAAATGAAATTTGCAAATTTCAGTAATAAAAAAATTAAGAACTTAACTCATCCCATAATTAATAAATTATATGATTCATTAAAATTTAATGTGTAACTAATGTAAAAATATAAAAAATGATTGTAAGAAATGTTGATGTTTAAGAATAATATAGAAATTGTTTAAGAAATATTGAATAAAAGTTATTAAATAATATATAATTATATTGTTTTTCAAATATATCATAATTAATATGTTAAAATTTGTTTATTGAATTTTTATTTCATAAATAAAAATAAATTTTATACGATATTCCATTTTTCCAAACAATATTTTTTTAATTAAAAATGTCGAAATTCATATCGGCAATTACTTTTTTCATATAAGTATTGTAAGAAAAGTAAAGGTTAATTTAAATTTTACAATTCTTACGTATATTTCAACGATTTTACGTTTATTATATTAATATAAATTATTTCCTATATATCATTTCATACATTTTAACATATTCTTACAATTCATGCAATGCTTACATGTTTTACGTGTTAGTTATAAATCAGTTAAAAATTTATACAAATTTATAATAAATAAAGATTACTGCAACAGGAGCATATATTTAACTCTCGAAAATCGAAATAAAAATATAGTAATTAGAAAAAAATTTTATCAATTATTTTATGAATCGTAAAAGTTGTTGCGGTTGATGTGTTTTTTTTTTTTTATTTCCAAAATGCATGCCTTTATTTCAAAAATACGTAAAATATTTATTACAAAAAGCAACATTAACATACCTGAACGTAAATATATACAAGACAGAAAGATTGTATATCTTAAGAATGGGACTAAAATTCCTTACATTTACCATATTCGAACTAGAATTTCTTCAACAAATATGAAAACTTCTAAAAATTAATGCATATGCTTATATTTCCAAATAAGTTGTATTCAACTTCAATTATAAATATTCTGGTTTAGAATAAAATTCGGTTCCTGTGTATGCACTACAGATCCAGATATAGAACTAGATAAAATTTATACAATGACAACACACAAGCCATTTTGTGAAATTTCACAAACATATGTATTATAAATCTAAGATGAAAGGAAGCAGGTGAATTTCTGATTCTCTTTAATGTTATAGTTTTTCCAAATTTTCAAAAATTCGTGGATTTATACATAGATGAAATGAAGTACAGACATTTAACTTAACAAAACAACCCTCGTAGCAGAACCAACACTACTTTATCAAGCCATGTAATAAGATTTTTTACACACACATATATACCTGAGAGTAGTCGGTATAAATCAGTATGGATATTGTATTTTGTACTGTAATAAATAAAATTCTTAGTTATTTTTATGATATTCATGTTAGTTTATTTAATATTATATTTTTAAAATTCATATTAGTATTATATTTTATATTTATATCAGATTTTTTAATATTTATTACATTCTTTAAAAATATAAATAACAAAATTCATAAATTGAAAAATAAAAAGTTAAACATTTTAAAAATTTTAATTCATAACTAAAATTAAATTATATATGTTTTTTAAAAATTATGTAGCTATATACATTTATTTACATGTTGTAATTTATTTACTAAAAATAAGATAAAATATATAAAATAAATTATGTAACAAACATAAAATCTTTAATTTGTGAATTGTGAATTAGCGTAAATTATAATATGAGTCTGTAATTTATTGCAGATTGATGACTTAGTTTATCCTCTTAGGCTTGGTTCTCATAACTTCATTGCTCAGTATTTCATATGTAAATAAAAAATAGATTAATTAATATGATTAAATATGGTTAAATATAAATATGTAAATATGAAAAATATAAAAATCCTTTGGCTTTTATATAAGCGTTCGGCTTCATAACTCCATTGCTCAGAAATTCGTATGTAAATATTTATTGACACTAATTCGGACGGAAATATCACATTCTAAATCATTGTTATCTTCAAGTATAACAAAAACACATTTTTCTTCATCTTCGTAAAGGAGATATTTTTTTAGATCTAGTTTGTTTTTAAAATTTTTAATAAATATACTATAATCTTTAATAATGTCAGATGAAAAAAAATTATCTGATCTTTTTTCTAATAATAAATTTAATTTTTCATATTTTTTGGATGGATCTGGTCTTGATACTATTTATTTCGGAACCAAATATTGAGGAAAATTTGGAAATACTGAGGGTATAACACCTACATTTAATTTAGGAAATTTATTATTTAATCGCGAAATGTAATCAATCTCCTTTACGAAAATGTAACGCACAAACAGCAGAACATTTTGTTGGTTGCCAATCACCTCTATAGATAGCACGAGTCCATTTATCTTCTAATTCCTTATTATTTGGAAATCCAAAAGTTGGAATTGATGGTTCGGACGAAACATAATTGGACTTGCAACCCGGTACCACACAATGTCGAGGCATTATTTTTACGTAAAAAATTATATTTATTTTAAATAAAAATTATATATAAATATAAATATTGCATTGAAATATTTATACTACGAAATAATATATATTATATACAAAATAATATATAATTACATCGTATTATATTTACTAAACAATAAATAACATCAAATAAATAATTTAAATATATTGTCTAAAAATTATATAACATAAAATAAATACATAATCATATTATCATAACATGATTTTTATCACAAAAAATTGCATGCAAAAATTATTTGCACGCATTTTTATCACAACAAAACTTAGTGTTTATTTATATCTTAAATAACACAATCACAACATATTTTTTTTATAGAAAATATTATTAATATTATTAATTTTATAGTTAATATCTTTTTTCACTAATTTAATTATTATTTATCTATAAATTGTCACTTTTAAAACATTTTATTAACGCGATAATTTTGGCCGCCATTTAATTTCATACCTACTGATACACTAAATATCTTCTTCTTCTCAATTTATTCCGACTACTTCGCTCTTATGTATGTATTGTAATGACATGGCTTGATAAAGTAGTGTTGGTTCTGCTCGTAGGTGATAAATTTTAGGGACATAAAGACATTGTTTTATATATATATATATAAGATTAATGGTTTGCTGCTAAGAGTCTTGTTTAGAAGTCAAAAACTGTTGCTGCATATTATGTTTTGGTGTTTGCTTTAGCAGATTATAAATGTCAACATATCAATTATCATCCATAATATTATTATATAAAAAAATTAATCTTTCGAAACGTTATTTCTTGTAAATTATATTCAGTTAAAGATTTATTTATTGCTACTTCTGTATGCAATAACAGTATTTGTTATTATGAACTGTATATAAAAAAAAGCTTATTATTAAAATAACTATAATAAGTATAAATATGCGTAATCACGAGTCCAACCTGTGTACAAAATTTCATTGAAATTGAATAATATTTACCATATGTTCTAGAACATATGAAATATTAATCGGAAATTTAAGCATGGACCCCCTCAGGCTACTAACTTCTACCTTAGTCTACACATGCGTAATTACGAATCCAACCTGTGTACAAAATTTCATTGAAATTGAATAATATTTACCATATGTTCTAGAACATATGAAACATTAATCGGAAATTTAAGCATGGACCCCCTCAGGCTACTAACTTCTACCTTAGTCTACACATGCATAATCACGAATCCAACCTGTGTACAAAATTTCATTGAAATTGAATAATATTTACCATATGTTCTAGAACATATGAAATATTAATCGGAAATTTTAGCATGGACCCCCTCAGGCTACTAACTTCTACCTTAGTCTACACATGCGTAATCACGAATGCAACCTGTGTACAAAATTTCATTGAAATTGAATAATATTTACCATATGTTCTAGAACATATGAAATATTAATCGGAAATTTAAGCATGAACCCCCTCAGGCTACTAACTTCTACCTTAGTCTACACATGCGTAATCACGAATCCAACCTGTGTACAAAATTTCATTGAAATTGAATAATATTTACCATATGTTCTAGAACATATGAAATATTAATCGGAAATATTAGCATGGACCCCCTGAAGGTATTAACTTCTATCATGGCCAACACATGCATAATCAGAAGGTCTACCTTTGTACCAAATTTCATTAAAATCAGATAATAATTACATGCTATAAAACACGTAATTATATAAAATTCGGAAACTAAAACTGTTTTCTAGGAACCACCTGAAGGTCTCCAAATTTCAGGAGAGCCAACTAGATCACAAAATTAGCCTATATATAAAATATCTTTGAAATCGGTTAACAGTTACTATATGCTGTAGAACATATGAAAAAAAAAAAATTAAAAATTAAATCGGAAATTTAACATGGACCCCCTAATCCTACTAAACTTTAATTTGGTCAACCTATGCAGAATCATGAACTCAACCTGTGTACCAAATTTCATTGAAATCGGATAATAATTACAAGCTGTAGAGCATAAAGAAAATATTCTTCGGAAACTAAGTTGCTCATATATTAGTTTCCCATGAACGTACTGTACATACCAACTACAAATTTGTGGAGTATCAAATAGATAACTAAATGAAACTGTGTGTTCAATATCATTGAAATTGGGTGAAAGGTACTGTAGATATAGATAGTTGAACTTATGAAAAGTAATTACGGATTTTTACATGGACCCACTGAAGTATTGACTTCAAATTTTACAGACACCAAGTACATACGGAAACTATCATATGTACCAAAATTTATGCTAATTAGATAAAAATTACTATATGCTCTAGAGTATACGAAATTTTAATCGGAAATTTTACCATGGACCCCCTAAAGTTACAGACCTGTATCTTGGTAGGCTTGTGGACAATCATGATACCAACCTATGTTTTAAATTTCATCCAAATCTGAGACATGAAATTTTTTTTTACATTTTCCCGTAGAACAAAAACACGTAGGTTGCCACATAAATGGGGAAATCTAACATGGTACCACTGAAAGGATCGATCTCATCTTGTACCGGCACCTGCGCGAAGTATGTTAGAGCCTGTGTGCCAAATTTCATTAAAATCGGACAAGCGGTTCTAGGAGATGTTGCTGCGCACATAAAAAGCGTACGCGTACACGTACGCGTCCCCCGGACACTTTTTTTTTTTTTTGCATTTTCGGACTCCCCGACCTCGGAAACGCCTAGAAAAAAATTTTGAGCGAACTTTTTTTTTTGACCATCCAACCCATCACCAGACTTCATAGTATTTCATACTATTCGTAAAATTAAATGAAAAATATATTATTAAAATTTAAATAAATAATTAACTTTTTGTATTTTATAAAAGACTTAAATTTTACAAATATAGTCAAACAAAAGAAGGTATACTATCCTTTCTTTAATTTAAATTAAATAAAGGTTAAATATATATTATTAAGCGAAGATTAACAAAGACTGCAAAGTAATAAGTAACAGTTTCTTATGGAATAGCACAATATCGAACTGATTTTATTATGACTCAAATTATGAAATTTTAAAAATACTTCCAAAAGAAAATAAATGTTTCATTTAAAAGCTATTAGTTAAATTGCAATTAAAAGTTTTTCTCACTATTAAACTGAATTAATTGGTTTATGGGTTCAAATTGCAAAAATGTAATAAATAATTTAAAAATCAATAGTTTAATTTTTGAAACCAAAATTAATATTTATAAAGTTAGCTTCGATTACCAGAGCTATGCAGATGATCTAGCGATAATCATCAGTTAGTTTCGACTGCCAGGACTATGCGGTTAACCTAGCGATAATTATCAGAAGCAAGTATACCAGCGTAATGGGATATCTACTACTGACTGACTACCAGTAATCTGGTGCAGAAATAGTGTGAGTAGGATTAGAGGAACTTCAGTAATTCTTCCAAACGCTTTGTTCAAACAGTAAACCCATCTGAAGAGAATTATTAAAAAGCGCAATTATATCTATGGACTTGCAGTAGAATCTGCGGAAAAACCTAGGTACTGTGTTCAAAAATTATGAACTGGATATATCGTACGCTGGTGAGATAACATATTCATCATCATAGTGACATATCATAATATATTCATCAGTTCTTTGGTAGGTAGAGAAAATTCGAACAAACAAATATCGAGAATAAACTAGAAAAGCTACAGAGAGATACATGTGTGGGTATCACTGTGCTCTGTCAACATGGTGCTATGTCATATATTAGCGATGGAAGTAGTGCTAGATCTGGCTCACTTCATTTAGTAATAGAAGTGGAAGCCATATCGGTGGCTCTGAGGATTCTAGGTTCTCAACGCCCTGTTTCTCAGAACTTAGGGAGTCACCATGCGATTGTGGAAGCAACATTAAATGTAACTTACCTAGATATGCCCAAAATGACTTTATTACCAAGTACAACTTTACAAAGTCATTAAAATTGGTCTTACTGGACAGGTAAAATTGTGAAGACGAAAAACCGATCCAAGAAAATAGAAAGCGTGTAAGATAGAACTGATCTGAAGTTTATGGAAAAAGACCGCAGTGTAAGTTTTTTAAAAGTTTAGAATCTTTATCTACTATTTTACAAGCGGGTGTACATATACGATACCCTGCAAAGGAAGTCAATCAATAAATCCTTACCATATTCTCAGACAGACTAGTTACTTTAAAAGCCCCCAGGATTAATACTAAGTCGATTCAAAGCTAGTATGGGACTGTCTGCAAGCTATAATAATTCTAGCCCATATGGGTTTTGTATAATGAAGAAGCAGACTTTTGGGGCGAAATAAGGAGTCAGTAACAATCCTCATTCAACCAAATCTATTCGACGGAGGAAAAACTATCAATCTCATTTAATTACACTAGCACAAGTTCATTACTTAATGTATAGAAACCACAGGAATCGAAGGCAAACAGAAACCCTAGAACAACTGCCCGGCACTCGCTAAATGTTGCAGAACTAAATAAGTTTCGTATTGCAGCACTAGGAAATTTACTGCGATGACGAAGTCATTGGACTTACTCAATAATGACTCAATATACTTAGAGTAAGTTATGCATGAAAGTGGTCTTTGTGAGGCTCTGCCGACATTTAAACTAAACTAACCTAACCTAGCTTACAATTGCTTAACATTTATAAAATGAAAATTTTAATATAATTTTTTAACATTTTGTATATTTTAATATAGATTGTTTAACATAATTTTGAAATGCACAAAATTTATAATAGACGATTAAGTTAATGCATAATGTTTTTAATAATTATACATTGGGCTTTTTGACATGCTAATATGGTGGGTGTAGATCCATTAATATCAATTATTTAATGTGTACTATAATAAAATTAACGACTAAAAACTAATGTTTATGTTCACATATACATCCATAGCAATTTAATGTGCATAATACTTACCCGCTGAAAATGATTATTTTTGTAAAGTATTTTTTTTAATAATTACCATTAGAAGAGGTAGTGTAAATAGGTAATTTTCAAATATCTAAATAAATATTTAAAACTTATAAATACAATAAAGGACTTACAGGTCAAATCAAGAATAATCTAATTGCAATTAAATGTAATGTAAATCGCGCAACCAAAGAAAAATCAGATAACCTCCTAGGAGTAGCCCAAGTGTGATAAAAAAAAAATTGTAGACATTTTTAAGAGTGTATCGTGTATCATTCGTATTCTTTAATATAGACCTAATAAATTTAAAAAATAAAGCTGTGTACAAATTACAAACTTCCATTTTAGAATAAAATAAAAAATTTATGTTCAAATATTTACAAAGTTAGAAGAAAAAACATTTGAAAATAAAATGGAGCTACACTTAGGAATGGAAAAAAAGGATGTTAAAGTCGTTTTATAATTTTGGCAATAATACTTTTACTCCTTCGAAAGGGAGTTTCTTTATCTGCTATGCAATTTTTTTACTTAAACATTATTTTATATTTACGACTGTAAAAATTATAAATTATATTATGAGATGAATGAAAATTGTTTCTAAATTTTCAATAAAAATTACTTTATAAACTGAACTCTTGCCATGTTAATAACCTCAAACGGCATGTTAAATTTTATCCAATAAATTAGGTCATAAATTTAAAAAAACCAGAAAAAACACATACCCTGATAATTCATGTTGAGTTCGAATCGCATTAAGCAAAACTAAACTTATTGCGATACTGCTCCTTCATTTTATATAATCGTACATGAAATATTTTGTGAAATAAGTAATATAACACACCATATAATGGCGTGATGTCTGCACATAATCATAAATAAAATGTAATAAAATCATTTGTCTCAGCTGGAATGCAAATTATAATTCAATTTAAGCATAAATTACTTCTTTCTAGCTGATAAATATTTTCATTTATTACAAAAACTGAGAAACATATATAACAGGGTATGGTATGATATTATTTGATTTGTAATATTCATCAATTATATGGTTATATGGGATAATCTTAATCTACTTTTAACCTTATTGTTTTCATCATACAAAGTTTAATAAAAGGAACATATCGTAATACAGTTACTGTAAAGGAAAATAATATCTGTTTACCACAGCTTCCTTTAAAACATCACTATAAAAGAAATAATTGTAAAACTTGGAAAATTCCACCAATTACAAGAGGAAGCTGTTTTTTTAATAACATAAAAGCTACATAATTGGACCAGGTATATTTTTTACAGATATATTGATTTCAAATTATAATCCGACGCTTTAAATAATGCATAGTTTTTATAGCAAATTTAAGACCATGATGAGCATCTTAATATTGCCTTAAATGAAACTTAATTCATATTCCTTTACACTCTTTTAAAAACCTTTTACAAGCTGAATATTTTATAGAAATAAAACTAATAAAACACATCCTTAGTTGTGGATGAATTTAAGGAATTTTTGTTGGAACTGCGTTTTTCCAATTGAGCTAATATTGTAGATTCGTAAACACTCTTATAAATCACAACAGTCTATTTACAATTTTTACAAGTAGTTATATAATAACTATGAAGTCTTGCGATGGACAACAATTCAATTTCGTTCAAATGTGTTTTTATTCACTCTTACGATATTATTAAATAAGTATAAAGGAAGATACGCACCATCATCTCCTAGAATTAATCATAGAGGTTTGCTTTGGACTGATTAAATTTTTCACATAAGTCCGCTTGGTTTTTTTTACAAAGCACTGTGTCGTTACAAATTGCTGTTGGACATAGGTACAAATTATGTGCTCCCCATAAATTAGAAGTTTTTTGTCCGTGTTAGATCATGATGGATCATTATAAATACTTTTGTTCATAGAATACTAAGGTTGAAAAAATATATTCCATTAAATGTTGTTTAGTTTCCGATTTCCGATTCTATGCAATAAAGTTGCAAATATTTATAAATTGTAACTAACTTAATCCTTAAATTCAAAAATTAAGATTTAATATTTTAAAATAACTTATTGACAATCATCACAAATTTTAAATATTTGGCATACAAGGTTTTGCTGAATATTACAAACAAATATTTTGATCAACTTTAATTAAACTGCTTGTATAATTGAAACCTACAACTGTAGTACCTTTGGATTAATACTGTACATTTTGCCTAGACTTAGCTAAACCGACTGTCAAGTATTATGAATGTGAATGAAAACTTAACTTTAACTTTAAGCGAAATTGACGTTCTTTTTAAATCTTAATGTCAAAATCTACTAAACTGATACTTTCGATTGCCTGATGGAAGAACTCATTTGGTTTGAATTATGGAGATAATAAATAAATCTGGCTCATATAGTAATTGGCACACAGCTTAGTTTTCTTATAAACTTGGTACCCATTTCGATAATTTTCAAAATGTCCGAAATAAATTTGATGTGTTCTACATCATTTAGTAATTTAAAATTATACTAGTTCAATGAAATTAGGCGCAATGCTTTATTTTAACAATTCTTCAAATATTTATAATAGTATTAATAAACCGATATATGGTTCCCATGAAATCTTATCGTATCAAAATTTTCAATAATTTCTATGGCAAATCTTTAAAGTATTTTTTCTACTTTATCCCTAAATATTTGAAAAATACTTTTATCTACTTATATTTCGGAAACGTGCTTGAAATTGCTTTTGTTGTGTTATAATGGTTTTTATATAAAAATATAATTTTTTTTTTCAATTATATTCTTCAAGACGTTAATATTACCAGTGGAACATTCGGTGTTAATAGCTTTACGAAAAACATATATCTTTCATAACTTTCCGAAGTATCTTTAAGTTTTTTTGTTTTTAATTCTTCAAAATATTATTTCTATATTCTATAGAATAACTAATATTTATATAAATATTTTTTTTTAAATTCCAAGAATTCACAATTATAAACATCATAATTAAATTAATATTTAAATAATCGCCAAAGTACAAATAAAAAATAGTGAAGTAAAGTGAAAGAACTTTAAAAAATTTCATTTATTTAGTTTAGTATGGAAAGAAAATAGTGTGATTTTGAAATCAAACATATTCACTATTTCTGTTAGAAGTGATTGAAGTTCAAAATAAATGCTTCAAATTTTTATACAATCTGGCTTTTGGAATCTCCAAGCATTTCAGTACATAAAATTATTTGTCGCCAAACATCTTTATGTTTGCCACACTTAATATCTTACTAAAAGCAGAATTTAAATTTATTATAAACCAAATAACGCCATATAATAGATTGTAACTCAGCAAGTTTGCCAATTAACAGTTAAAAGTTTTTATTCTAAATTAAAAGTTTATAAAATATTTAGATGCATTTATTAGCTGGTGTCACAGTAGCAAAGCAACATAATGCTTTTTGAATTTTTTTTTAATAATGGTTGCTAAATAAAATATAAAGCAAACGCAAAAACCGAAATGCTAAAAATATTCCTCACACAAAAGAGTATTATATAATTCTGCACAAGTAGTAATAAACGGCGTATAATATTTAAAAACAATGAATACGATAGCATAAAATTTTATTATCAAAAAAAAAAAAACTAAAAGGAAAATTCGTCTCTCGTGTCAAGCATATAGATTATTGTTGAACTTTTTTGTTATCCCTAGCATACTCTCGTATATCCGAATACTGTTTTGTATTTTCTATTATTTTTCAATGTGTGTCCATTTGTAAAGTATAGCTATAGTAGAGAAAAACAATATGATGTATCTGATTACATATATATATCTATATGAAACATTTCACATAAAGAAACATGTTTATATATTTTCAATTCATGTATTTCGAATTACATAGCGTAAATATTTTAACTTTATAAAACAATATCCTTTAATAAAAATATACCCTTCATTCTATTCTATAAATATAATATAATATAATACGAAATACGTATATGGACAAATATAATGTTGCTGATATAAATGTATAATATAAAGCTCTTTTAATTCGTAATACTATACAAAATTCCGGATCATTTAGACGAAATATTATCAAATATTATTTTTATGTTTAATATAGAGCTATACACTGCAAAACCATTAAAATCGTTTAAATGCACCAAACAAAATAATTAAAACTTTCAATATAATAGATGCTCTTTGTTAGGTTTTATGAAAAAGCATAAATATCTTTACAAAGCTATATCTTAATGAGTAATATGACTTTAGGGAGAATTTAAATGTTAAATTATGTTTGGTTGAATAGTGAAATTTAGCCACCTTCCTCGTACAAATTATGTTCGTTATCAAATTTTTATAGGCTTTTTTGGTTTAAATTTATATTTATATAATATTGTTTTGATCTTTATGCAAACTGGAGATTTAAATTTATATCGAATTTAAAGATTATATTTTAGGGGTCTTAAGAAGGCTTAAATGAGGGTTACTATATGATTCTGTATAATAAATGTTAATATAATACCGAATTAAAATTTAATTTATAATATTTCACATTTGTTTTGTTATCACAATGCTAATCATTTTAAATACAGATTAAAATTAAAAAACTAATTAGATTTCTCACACAATCTAATTGTGTTTGTTATATAGAATATTTAACATATTTTTTTTGGATCCATGAAAAATTCCACAAAATAAAATGAAGTAACTCTCAAATTTTTGGGAAGAATTTCATTTTTTTGGGGTTATATTTCTTTTCAGTTTGGGGAGTTATTAATATAAAAAATTTATAATTTTTTTTATTAATTTTTTTTTTCACTTCATTATAATTAATAATTTAAATTTATTAAAATAAACATATTTCATTTATTTTAATGAAATTATTTCATTTTCATTTTTAGTTTGGGGTCTTATTTCATTCATTAGGAAAGTTATTTTATTTCCAGTTTAGGGTGTTATTTCCTATGAAATAATTATCCATATTTTTTTGGAGACTTATTTCATATTTTTCAAATTTAATTGTAACTAAAAAAATCATTTTCTATTCACATTCATTAATTATTAGGAAAAAATTATATATAAAACGAATTCTTTTCATTTTATCGAATTTAAATTTCTAAGAAAACGTATTGCTTTTAATTACCAATAAATCTCATATATATACATACCACAATAAACATAAACGAAGTTCCGTACAATTTTCCAATCAGCAATTAACCACCTCCATTTAATAAACAAATATGATAGTAGCAGATATAAACAATGAGATTCATAAATAAGTAGATAAAAATTTCTATTTACTAAGTGGTAAGAAAAACAAACATGGGAAATGGCAAATAAATTTGTTAATATAGCATCGTTAAAAGGGTGACTTTTTATGACAATAGGACAAGGTGAATTTTGAATATCTAACATTTTCATATTTTTAATTTTCGTAAACGAATAAAGTGAAATACATACAAGATTATTTTATCATAAATATGAGAAATTACATTAATAAGTTATCTTATAGTGTAGACACTTTTAACTGCAACAAGATAATGACGTTTAATAAGCAAATGCGTCGAACCGATAAAATCTTACCCAATTTTACAATCACAACTACTGGTATGCTAATTTAAAGCTGAGTCAACTTAAAGCGACATTGATGTATCGATCTGAACCTAAGCTCATGTGTCAATGCAATACAGCATTATAGCACATTATCACTACGCCGCAGCCGTGGTAATTGTATATGATATGATTTAAATTTAAATGAGAATTATTCATTGTAACATATAACAACAATTGTTTATTTTATAAATAATGGATAAAATTTTTAATTTTTTTGTTAAGTATAAAGAAACACCCTGTATTAATCAGGACATAGTAGTATGGTTATGTATGTTAAAGCGGCAATTATTATCATTCATTTTGAAAATGTTTACTTGCTGTGTATACCCTTGCTGAATAGTTAAATCTCGTATTTGGGGATGGATAACTCTGATAAGTTCCTGTAGACTTAATGGCTATTTATGACTTTGTTGAAACAAAAGGTAACATTTTTAGGAATTAAGGGCTGGTATTTTGAGCAGATAAGGTTACTTGTGAATAAACAAATTAATATATATAAGGGTTACTTTTGATAGCTATAACTTTTCTAATGGAGCTTTAATCCAAATAACATAAACATAAATATTTCATATACGGTATAAGTTAAACAAAGTAATTTTAAAGGGAACATTTACATAAGGCTATAAAAAAAAATTTGTAATTTATATATTTTTTGATAATTAAGGTTTTAATAAAAAAAATATTAGCAAAGTATTCAAAGAAATTATATATCAATTTTAATTTGTCGAATTTGGAAAAAAAATATCGTAAAAATCTGTGGATTTTATAATATAGTTTCAAGAGTTCAAGGTTTTCTTTAAAAAATGGAAATTTTTATTACATTGATCATAGTAATACTATAATAAATAAAAACTTCCATTTAAATAGTTTGTAAATTATATTTTATAATAAAAAAATGCAATATTTATGGGTTTTTAAAAATGATAATTATTTTAAAAAATAGTTCATAACAATTGACCTGTTATTTATATTAAAAATTAGTCATCTTTAGAGTTTGCATACATTTGAAAACCATAAAATATAATTATTTATGATTATGACAACCGGCAATAAAAATATGATTTTAATGTATTTTTTTTTTTTTTTTGTACATTTGAAACGGTAATAATATTTATTATCTTTTTACATCAAGGTAAAAAATATAACAAGTACAAAATGCAATTTAATATAGAAAGGTGCATTGCTAAAAATATATTTATAAAGTACCTGAAAGATGATTAATATTACCTATTGTATTATAGTTTTTTACCATTAAAAATGGTTTTTACAGAAATAAAATATAAAAAATACGAAAAAATTAAATCAAGGTCGAATAAATTCAATTACATGTATAAAAAATTATAATAATCATAAAAATAATTTTTTTTAAAAAAAATAAATTTAACGCAATACTTAAATATAGTTTAGGATACTTCATATCCGCTAGCATTTCAGACCCGAGACATTATTTTTGCTAAGCTGCAATTGGAAATTTACGATATTATTCTATAATTTTCCAAAATGAGTAAACATTCAGAAAATTTATACGGGCCCGTCATAACCTCTGGTAACTATAACAGCCATAAACAAAATTATGAAAAATTAGTGATTTATAATCTAATCTTGAGTCATATTGTTTGTCATATAAATGAATTTAGCTATTTTTAAATTGTGAAAATTTATTAAATATTCTTCGGTTAAATAATATTTTAACAGTCGTAAAAGTTACCTTAATTTTAATGGGGCTACGCTACAATACCCTTCATAGAGAAGTGACATCAAACTGACGCAAATTGGTTGCTTCTGCAAAGTTACCTTTCAGATATTGTGATAGTCACAACTCACAACAAATTTGAACTCGGCGAAAGGAGAGTCACAACAAATTTGAACTCGACTAAAGGAGAGTCACAACAAATTTTAACTCGACTAAGGGAACCTCATAAATGATGTAAGTCCCTTGGCATTAACTACCATACTTTAAATTAACTTGTTATAATTCCAATTTCATTATGACAACTTCAATTTAGTGTCGACAACCGCATGCCAAACCCAGTATTTCGCTGAGCGCAAAATTGAAAAAATTGAATTCAAAATCTTTCTAGATGTGTCCAAGATAACTTAAAAAAAACCTGCCAAGACAATAATCGGAAATTTTAAAATCATACATAATCGGACGATATTTCCGAATAAAACAAGTTGATACATATTCTCAACTATGATAAATTAATGCAGGAATTCCAAAACGAAGCGTGCTTGAACTAATATTGTGTATCTGCTGTATACATCTATGATATTCCACCATAGGACAATACTTTTGCGAAATTTTCAGACGATAGTGCATATATGGCTTTGGGAGAAAATATCATAGAATCTGACAAGTGATAAAACTGGTTTAGACTTATGATAATCTGCTGCACTAAACATAGAAATAATACAGAGATTTCGAAACAAAGTTATAACAAACATCGTAGAAGCATCATCAGAAATAAGGACCTGGAAATAGAATATGTCGCAGGGAAATTAAAAAATTTGAAAACATTCACGAGAAAGCCTCACAAATCATGTAAATGTCAAAGTTACGCAAAATCTAGATAACATGAACATATTAAGAACATTTGAAATAATAAAACCATTGGAGTTAGCAAAATTACATAGAAATTATAAAATGAAATGCAACAACAACGCAATACGTAGAAAAATCGCATAATTGTTAACACAAAATCAAATACAAAAACAATAAATAAATAAATATAAATAAATAAGTATAAATAAATAGCTAAATATAGGTAAAAATATAATAAACATAAATGTAGCTTTTATATAATTTTCTATAAAATTAAAAATAAATAATTTAGCTTAGCACTAAGATACTCAAACAAGTGGACTTTTTATTCAACAATATTACACAAGAGAAGCACGGAACAAAATTTAAAGTCAGCTTCGGAATCAATTCCTTTAAAAAATAATTGCCACCACATCACACAACCCTCAACACCATGGGGTGTGGGTGAAACTGTTTTTAATATTTCTTTTAATATATCAAATTAGATATTAATTATTAAAAATAGTGAAAATTATTTTTGTTCTTAATTAACTATTTTACAATTAAAAAAGATACGTCATCTCACCCAGTTTTACCTTAAATAATCAAAATTATATATATTTTTCTATATGTATGTATATATATATATATATATATATATATATATTTTTAATATTATTTTATTTTCAATATATAAAATAAGGTGGAGGTAGGATCAGAAAAATAAATTCCTACTTTTTGAAATGTTTGGCTTTGTGATTAATGTATTTATTAATATTGCATATGCAATTTGTAATGGAAATTAATGTATGATTAAATTTAGAGGCAAAACTGGATATTTCCATGTATCTGTAGATATTGCTTAGAAATTAAGTATGTATAGAACCTTTTTCTTTGTCATTAAAATTTCAACTTTTATTGCGTTCTTTCTAAAAAATTTAACTGCTAATCTTGTCCTATTACACAAACAGTTTTTATTAGATTGATTTCGCATAAGCTTTACGGTAGCACCTTTTTTTAACTAATTTATATTATCCAATTGAACGTAATATTGCATATAAATTTGACATCTAGTTTTGGTTTACATTACTTTCATCTATATAAATAATTTCATTTAATATTTATAGAAGAATTATCTGTAATTTACTATAATATAATCTGTTTATTCATATATTATATCAATAAATATAAATTATGTAATTTACATAACTGAATATTACGAGAGTAGTTATGGTATAACTAATAACTATGAAGTCTGGTGATGGATTTAATAGTCAAAAAATAGATTTAGATGAAACTTTTTCTATGCGTTTTTGAAGTTGGGTATTCCAAAAATGCAAAAAAAAGGGCATGCGTGCACAAAATTTGTATGTGCGCAGCAATAACTCCTAGAACCACTCTTCAGATTTTAATGAAATTTGGCACCCAGACTTCAGCCCGATGTCCGTATAAGATGGGTTTTATACTTTCAGTGGCACAATATTAGAATGTCCCGTTTATGTGGAGACTTCTGTGTTTTTGCTCTACGGAGTTTCAGCGGGTCCATGGAAAAATTTCCAATAAAAATTTCATATGTGATGGAGCATATAGTAATTATTATCTAATTTGCATGAAATTTGGCACACATAATGCACTTGATGTCTGTAAAATTTAAAGTAGGTTGTTCAGTGGGTCCATTTCAAAATCTCCAATTATTTTTCATAAGTTCTATATCATATTGTTGTTATCACCCGATTTCAAATATATTTTATACATAGGTTGCCTATGCTTTAGTTACCTAATTAATGCTCCGGAAATATGTAGCCAGTATCTTTAGTGTGTTAATGGCAAAGTAATATATGAGCAACTTAGTATCCAAAGAATATTTCATATGTTGTACAGTACATAGTAATTATTATCCGGTTTTAATTAAATTACAAAGGTTGTATTTGTGATTATGCATGTATTGTCTATCCAAGGTTGAAGTTAGTATAGCTTTTGGGTATCCATGCTAAAATTTCCGATTAATATTTCAAAGGTTTTAGATCATATGGTGAATATTATACGATTCTATTGAAATTTGGTACACATATTAGTTTTGCATTGTAGTTGAAGTCTATAAAATATATGGTTGATAATTTTAGTGGGTTCGTATCAAAATTACGAATGCTATAAAAGACATGATAGATGAGTAATTTTTAATAAAATAGTTTGTTACAAACATACTGTTAATTACAAAACATTGTTGGATAAAAACCACTATCTAAAAACTAACTACGCGTTATCTGATAAGGTACCCCTAATTAGCAGCTTTTTTATACTTGGGTAATCGAAACAACTAGAAAGTTGTTTTATTCGGCTGGGGCTTGTATAATATACTGTAGATGAAGCATCATACTAATTTCCAAATTTCCACAAATATATAAAGCCATTAATATTGAAATTCATCCCGTGCTGCCCAAATTTCATCCCGTATATAAGATACGATATATGGACACCCATGTATTTTTGGTCTACGGAAAAAAAACCAAAAAAATAAATCTCAGATTTGGCACATGTTGTTATCATACTTGTGCACGACCTTGATAATAATACTTAGATAATAATAAGGCTTGATATTAACACTAGATCGAGTATAATAATTTCGACTAATGGTTTAAAATAAAAATATATAGTCTGTTTTTCAAAAAAATTTCATTCAAAAGACCATTAAGAATATAATTAATCAAAATTTCTTTTTTATGGTTACTTAGGAGTTTACCAGTAGTAAAATGAAACTATGACATATATTTATATTATTTAAAATTATTTAAAATATTTTTTAGAACTTATTTTCAAAAGGATTATAAAAAAAAATTAAAAATTTATCATTTTAGCTCAGTATGAATATTGGGTCGCATATGAATCAAAATTATAGCTCAGTATATAGATGCTATAGTACTAAAGTATCAGCTAGTATTAACTTAACAAATAATGTAAACCAATGAGCGAAATTATTGTACTTATTTTTTTGCAGCCCATAAGTACATATATAACAGTATCAAATATCGAATATGACATACAAATTATGTAGTATAACAGTATCAAATATGGAAGTTTCATTACAAATTAAGTTCAATATATCTAACTAATATAAATTATTTTAATGTACAATAAATATACGCTTAGCTTTATAATTTTCATTAAATTTAATTGAGTGAAAATATTTATTTTATAAAATTTTCGAAACAATTTTTGTTAAATAATATTTAAATTTAATGGACAATTATATGTTTTATCTATATATAAAACATAATAGCCAATAATTTTTTTTATTAACTTTAGTTTATCTATGTTCAGAGCTAACAAATTAAAAATCGTTTATTTTATGTATGTGATATAGTAGAAAGGTTATTAAGTTTTACACAATAAATAGAGTATAATTAAATAATTAACGGCTAATACATCAGACAATTTGATGTTAATTTTTGATAAAATAAAGATTATTTGGAACTAAAATAAAACCTTATTTAATGAATGTACACCATTTTGGTCGAGTGATGTTCCACTCTTTTTATGGAGACAAAAATGTATTGAATTAACTTGATAAATTTGCAAAATATTCATTAGATTATATTATGCATAACGTTCTGTATTAACATATTTAAAAGTATGATAAGGAATTTTATGATATTAAAATATTTTAAACATATTAAACATTATTTCAATGTACATTTTTATTTTTATTGTTTAGCATAATTTTATAAATACAATTATACACGAAATTGTACAATTATAATGTAAATACTTATATAGTATATTCTAGTTACAATCAATTTTATTCAAAATTCGAATAGTATAATAATGAACCCAGGTGGAACATCGTTTCCTATACTTTTTATGAGAAACTTTTTTTTCAATTACACAGTAGATTAACTTCTAATAAAATAACGAACAATTTTCAAAATAAAATTACAAACATAAGTTTTATTTCTCAGTTCTTTTATAAAAAAAAAAAAAACAATTGGAAAATTGATAAACTGTATCTATTTTTAAGCAGGATTTTTTTTACCCAAAATATTAGTAACGTTGAAAAGTTATACAATTACGAATAAAATATGTCTAAAAAATTTTGAAATTTTTTAAAAAAAAAAAACTAAAAAACCTTAATAACAAAGATAAAAGACCTGAATTCTCGCATCTGAGAAATCTAAATAAATAAATTTCTTTTCTATTTTTTTTTTATTTTTGTACGCAAAAAAATATATGTATATATATATATATAAAATATATCTATATAGAAAATATAAAAGTAAATATACAATAATAATAATACTTCACAAAAACAAGCGCATGAGCATATCTGAAATTGTTCTTTTATTGATTTCAGTGGCGTTTTATGTGCAATAAATGGTATAAAACTGTGATCATTTGATAAGTTAAAAGACATATATATATATATATATATAGGGAAATGTAGAAGATAAGACTTATATATATAGCACCATAAAAATATTTTTTTTTGTTATAGTCTTTGATGGGTACAATTTCATATATAGCTCTTAAATACCAGCGAAGCCCCCCTTTTTGTAACAAATTCTTTAAGATTTGCGCAAGAAAATATACCAAGTGCCAGGGATTTCTTTTGAAACGATTCCTTATTGGTCGTTGAAACAATTTCAGAAAAACATATAAGAAATAAAGTAAATGCTCTAAAGTCTAAATTGTTCAGAATACAAAAAAAAAAATTGTGTGTGATTTTTTTTTCCTTTTTTTATGTGTGAGAACATTTTCTTTGAGTATTATATATATATATATTTATATATGATTATGTTTACGTTATATATATAGATATGAATATATATATATATACCAAATTGAAGAAAAAACGCTGGCCAAAAGTATGTATGCACAGATTAAAGCAAAGGGTCTTCCTTTCTATTCTTTTGCGAAATTGCTAAATATGAATCAAGTTTCTCTAAAACATATATACATAAATGTAAACTCTATATATGTATATATATGGTATATATGAAATTCCTTTCGGTTGGCATATTAGGTGGTAAAGTTAAAGGCACATTTTAAAGAACCATTTATATATATTGTTTTGCTCATATATATATATATACATATATATTTTAATTATTTCTTCTGGTTTTTTTTTCTTATACGTGTATATAAATACATATCAAAGGCTTTCCAAACATATAGCACTGAATATCTTATAAGACTTATAAAGGTATATGTATAGCATGTTTTATGCCAACCAGTAAGTTATTTCCCATACCAATATTAAATAAGCCACCCTATAATAAAGATATGGACCCCCTTTAAAAAAAGATATGCTTAAACATTTAACTTAGATATCCCATATACGAATCGCGTTTCTACAATAAATCTTTTTTATCTTCTTTTTTCCGAATGGAGAGAAAAACCTAACAACAGGAGATATTGTTTTTTTTTTCTTATAATATTTTGTTTTTGTTCACATCATTTGAAAAAGGAAACCCTGCGAAGAAAATTGCAAAAAAAAAGGCAAGGAAAAAACAAATTTAAGATATAAACCATGGGGGCAGCATAAAAAACATTCTTATATTAATACTATTACTATATTATATATATATATATGTATATATAAATACAATATTATGCTTAGTGTGTTTTTTGTGATAAACATAAGACATTTTTGGGGTATGGAATGAGTAATTGTATAAATTCCAGCAATGTATCCTTTTTTTGTACCCAAGAAAAAAAGGACATTAAGACAATATAAAAAATAAAACAAATTTACGCAAACCTCCTTCTCTGAAAAAAGCAATTCTTGTTCGTGCTTATTGCAAATGTAAACGAATGAGTGGTTTGAGAATTAAATAAAAAAAAAAAAAAAATAAACTAAATTTTGTATGAAAAAAAAATTCTAAGTCATGTTATAATGTTACAACGAATATTTTCTTATTTTTTTTATGCAATTTTATTATAACTACATGAATTCTTTGACAGGTATATTAGCATTACTTATACAACATATATATTATTAACAAAAAAAAAAACTTCATATTATATTTATATTTATATAAAAATGTACATGTGTGGTACTAATATTGTACAGTAGTAGATTCTATTTTAAATGATCGCGGATAAATATATTTTTATTATGGGTATGCTATTATAAGAATTTATATCAGAATTGCTGTACTGCATTTTAAAAGCTTTTGATAAGGTCTTATGTATTTTTGATACAATGTTTCTATATATGTACGCTTTATATTCTTATAATGTATTTTTCTGTATTTATTGTTAATATATTTTCATTTAAAATATAAAACAATATAAAAAAAATCCCGAAAATATAATATGTGTTCAATTGCCATCATGAATATAGTATGACATTGAACTTATAAATTCTTTTTTAAGTACCATTAATAAAATATATAATATGCGATAATAATTGCCAATTAAAATCTCATGTTGACAAATATATAGTCATATAAGTAATTGTATCTATTAAAGTTTACGTTAAATGATCGTTATTATAACAATAATCTATAATATTGTATCACACAAAACATAAAATATGTATAGGTACATAATTGTACAACATATCACCCACTCAAACATAAATAAAGCAATACTACTTTTTACTGTAGAGTTCTACTATATTATACACATAGTATTATATTGGGCTAATATTTAATAGCTAGAATATAGTACATACACGCACGTATTATTATATGCTCATTATTTTTAGTGGTCGTAAATTTCGTAACGACCCTTAAATCGTTTTCATACTCTATCAAATTATTGAGTTCGGAATATTTTATACAAACACTTGTAATACTATTTCTAAAGATATATATATATATATATATATATATGTATATATGTATAATATATATATATAATATAAAACTACTATATCTTTTGATATTTATCCAAGAATAAATAAATATATATATTAAGACTGTTTGTATACTAAAAATAATATAACATGAAAATTCTAGACTTTAACTTGATCGTAAAATGGACGTAAAATGTATATGAAAAGCTTAAAATGTAATTTCCGTTCTCATTTCGTAAAACTCTTTATCCTCCAGTATAATTTTTTGTTTGGGTAAGATTTTATAAAGTAGGTTTGCATATATCTTTATTCACTCTGTTTTCCTCATCATTTTATCTTCACGGATATACGATCTTATTAATATTATATGTACAAAATGTATATATATATATATATATAAAGCTGTTGCTTTTTGATGAAAGTGAAATTACTGAAATAATCGTAAAGTCCAATTATTATGACATACTTCAGACTAAAAAAAAAAGTTTGATTTTGTGATTGTCTGTCATACATTTTTTTTTTGTTTTGTTTTGCGCCAGTCAAAGACTTCATAGAAAATGTAATCATCAATTTTAACTTTACTTTATTTTAGACACAATGTCATGAAGTTCAACTTATTGTTGTTGTATATATTATTATATTCGGTTATGTTTTTTTTTTTTTTTTAACTATGATACCTATTTTGTTTTTATGATTATTTTATACTTCTATAAAATTGTTTATTATTATTATGATTATTTTTATGAGGTTTTGTATATTCATCACGTTTAAGAAAAACTGATCTACCACAATTCAATTCTAGTTTTCAAAGGTTGACAGAGTAAATAAAAAAAGTATTATAAAAATAAAATAAAAAAATAAAATAAAATAAGTAAATAAAAAAAGTATTATAAAAAGTCATAGTAAAGATAAAATTTTGAGTTTTAAATGATTAGAGCTGGATCGAAAATCTTGGATTAACTTGAGAAACTTATTAGGTATTCGATTTTTGCATATCAAGAATTATTCTTGGAAACAAAATAAAAAAGTCTAGTGACATTAAAATGTCAGGATAAATTATATGTTTTTGTACAATTTTTAATCATTGTTTATTTAAATTTGGTCTGCTTGCTGGTAAAGATCAACATCTGACACTTTTTGTATAATCTTTCAAATTTATTACGCTGTTAAGTCAGGGTACTTATTTTTTAACAATTTGAGGAGAGTCAGCCACAGTAGTTAAAAAACACTTAACTGTACTTCTTCTAGTTTTCCAATATTATTCAGATGTTTATTTTGTTTATATAATTAAGACTCTATTTAGGTTTTCTAATTTTACAACAATTATATTATAGACTATGTTAATTTATTTGAACTTACTTAACCTTTACTAAATTGTCTTTTATGAATTATTTTTATTTAAAATATTTCTAGGTTAGGTACACAAAATTTTAAAATCAGGTTTCAAATTGAATAATAAGTTACGTCAAAATCAGTTTTTTTTTTAAATCTATATCTTAACTAAGTTTTTATTAACTTTTATGAACAGTAATTCAAATTTCTTCATCATACTTTTATTATTTTTTAAAAATTATTAATGTATGTAATCCATATTAAGTTTAAAATATCTTTATGGGATAGCGTATATGTATATTATGTAAAATAAATATGAACTGGTTATAAAAACGTAATTTTAGCTAACATGAAAGTGAATTCGTTCTTCCATAATAACAATTCATATTTTGACAAAATACTAAATCAAAAATGCAAAATGTATTCATAATAAAAAAAACATATTTTCATCATAATTTATTATTTTCCGCGAATTCTCAAAATCCTTAGTTTATATCAGACTACAGTTTACATCAGAATAATTGATTATTGGTTTATATAGATTTAATCATTTATTGATAATTTATAACTCACATAATGCAACCGGTGTTAAATTATATTACTCCTGAATTGCCGAACCTTTCTTAGCGTGTTTTCAGATGATACTGCATTTATTAACTCGTCATAGCCTTAAAAAAGTACTCTTAATGGTGGTATATGATAAAAATTAAAATTATAAGAAAAGGTCTAAATTTAACGTAGTTTGTATTGTAACTGTAATTACAATACTATTTAGCTTTTAGAATATACTATTTAATGAGTTACTATTGTACAATCAAAGTAAAATACGGATATGATTGCAATTAAAATATTCTAAAGTAACATAGGTAATTATAATTACATTTAAAATTTTATTCTCTCGCAAATTAGAAGATAAACTAGACAAAGCAATGATTAACAAAGACGTTTAAAATTTATAAAAAATCATTTTAAAATTTAACACGATTTGCAATACTTTTTCAGCTTTTAATTAAGTCCAAATTCGAAGTACAAATTATATTTTTTTTTTTTGTAAAACTATTGATTTTGTATTTTGTTCTAATATTTATAGTAATTTTCTTAAGTCTTTTAGAAACTTTGTAACTTATAAAATCTTTTTTGAGGTAGTCTATTTGTGACTTGTACAGCATACGAATAAATATAAATCACAAAAATATGAATTTTATGCAATAACTTTGTTTCAAATTTATAATCATAAACTTACAAACAATGTAAATTTTATTCAATTACTTTACTTATTTTAAAAAATTGTATTTGATATTTCAATTATTATAGAATGTAATTCTAAATTATTAATATTATTCCGCCGGCACTACATTTTATTGAAAAAAAAAAATAAAAAAAAAGTTATATTATATAAAATATATTTCCCTTTGCTTCTTTTATAAGGATCGTACCATTGGTTGGTACAAACTGATAAATAATTAACTAAATCTACAACCCAGATAAATTAATTTACGACAAACAAATACATAACTAAGATTTCTAAAGTAGATACTTAAATCAGCATAATTGGTAATGTTTTGCTTTACAATCATTTAAATATTAAATTAAACAGAAGAAAAAAATTATTGGAAAATATTTTAATTTCCGAATACATATATTTTGTTTTTTATATTTATTATGTTTAAAAGTCTTTTTTAATTCCATTTAACTGATTAATCCAACCCATTTCTATATTATTTTATATTAGCTATATGGAATTTATAAATGGAGAATAACTAATTAATTATCCTTGAATCTTAAAATATTCATTCGATACTATTATTTTTTAACCAACTGTGACTTATTTTAAATTCCGAAAAAAAAAAAATTAATACAATTTTATAATATTTTTAAAAGTCAGAAAAAATTATAATATATTAATTTAGTTAATTCCATGAAACCCTGCTGGAATTTATAACTCAATCCTCCTGCCATCATAACTAAATATGGTTGTTGGTTAGTTGCTTTTATAATTTTTTTTTTTCATCTAGTTTATAGTAACTCAACCTTTTTTCTGATATATTACCACATAAAATTGAAATGTTGCAGACCCAAAAATTCGAATTATATATAAATTTTATACTTGTCCCCGCGTACAGCCCATAGTTTCAAACACTCACTAATAAAATATCTTAAACATTTTAACTTTAAACAAAAAAAAAAACGATTTCAGATATACAATTTTTTTTAGACTGTATCAAACTATAGTATAAAGATATCTTTATTTATTAAACAAAAAAATATAGATATCGTACATATAAGTATACATATATATATTGAAAGATCAGAAGGAAAACAGGTTATAAATCTGTCATTTTAACTTAATAAAAATGTTCGACCAATAGATATCATTTATTTGTAAGAATTAATGGCGAAAGAAATACGCAAATTTCAACAAAATATAAAATTCTTAAGAAAAACGTAATAAAAAGTTCATGGACAATGGCAACAAAATTTACGATCATATCCAACAAAAGTCATAGCCACCGCCCAAAAAATGTCGGAACACTCGCTGTGTGAATAATTAAGCATAAATTAAGGTTTAGTTTTTATTTATTTTTCTTCTTGTTTTTTTCCTTTTTTTTAAATAAGTAATAAAAATATAATCATATAAAAAGTGAATTTAAAAAAATAAAAAAAAAAAATATTTTAATTAAATTTATTACTGTAGTATTGTATCTTTCGCAAGTGCAATAAAGTTCGATAAACAAGACGGTGGTTTAAATAATTTTGAACTGACTGTGTTTACCTTGCAGGTGGGCGGCAGCTTTATTAAATTATCTATAAAACGAAATATTTTTAATTATGCATGTAATTTGCATATTAAAATTTATTTGTTTTTGCAAAATTATTGCTAATAAATAAATAGATTTAATATTCTTCTATTCGCGGGATATTTTGCATTGCGTAAGTATAATGATGACTTATGTATTAAAAATACTAAAATAAAAATTGTTATGGAATTTTATGTGCCATTTTACTAGAATTATTTATATTATATAAACGATATTAATAATCACAGGCAGACATTAATAAACATATTTATTATATGAAATAATGTAAACGATTTTTAAATTAACTACCAATAAAAATACAAAATAGCAAAAGAATGTCCGTTATATAAATATGAAGAAAAAGTGACTTTAAATAAAATTATATCAGGTAAAGGTTAATGAAAGTACAGTTTAATTAACTTAGTATTGTGAATCATCACTTGCAGCATTTTTTGAATAATCTAAAGAAAATGTAAATTGACGAAATGAATAACTGAAATTAAAATAAAACGAAAGTCTATAAAAAAAGTTTAAATAAGAATTTCTTTAAAAAAAATCGACTTTAATTATTAAATAAAATAATTGGTCTTTTTTTTTGTGTATTCTCTATATATTTTTAAAGTTATACTTTGAATTTACACACTTATTGATTTTTTTTTTTTTCATTTTGAAATTACTTAAAAATCTCATAAAATTAAGATACGTATAGTTAGTAGATTGCTAAATTTTTTTACTGTTATGTATGGTAAAAAAAAATAGTAAGATTTTTTATATAGGTACCCAAACGATCCGCCGCAATATTATTTATTTTAATATGCTAGTTAATTCAGCAAATATTACACGACAATACCGACGATTTTTATTAAATAAACCACAATTTTATTTCGTATAAAACAATCGATAAAAATTTGAATTTTTCATTAATAAACTCAATTTTGTTAAGTAAAAACTAAAAATTTATTAGGACTGTTAATTTAATAAAAAATATTCATATTTTAGAGGAAATATTATTATTTTAATTTGAATTTATGTTTATTTAAATTTATTAGCGTAATTTACCCTCATTAAATAATTATTTTAATAAAATTTTTATTTAAAATTAATATTAGTTAATTTTGAACAGTTTAAATTAATTCATTTTTGTTAGTATAAATAATAATAAATATTTTATTTAAGTAAATTTATTAACAAGTGCAAAATATTATTCAGATACTTAGAGCATAAGACTTCACCAATGATCTCCACGTTTCCCGATACCTGAATTTTACTAAATCCTCCCTCCATCTCTTTATTTTCTACCAATTTTGCTCGTACCATCTCTTAGAATCCAATTCTAACGTAAATCTATCATCATCTTTCCGCAATGGCAATATGTCTAACCCATTACCATTTTAAATTTCTGATTTGAAAATTACAAGTTTAAATTTTGTTCCTCTCTTTTTTTTTTTTGTATTTGGGATTCATTGACGCTTGTTTATTTTATGTATTGAACTTTCCATAACGTAACCTGTAATTTGCGGGTCAATTTCGATGCCTTAGTTCACGTTTGAGCGCCATATGTAAGCACGGGATAGCATAGCCATATCATATAAGTGTGTCATGCTATTGTTCAAAATTTGTTAAGGTTCAAAAAAAAATTGTTCAAAAGATGGTGTTAAGGTTCAAAAAAAATTTCCCAACTGTTTATTATCGATCTGTCAATTTCTTTTCGTATTTGTTGTTGAACGAAACGAGTTGTATCAAGTTATCAAGTATACATAAACTTTGACGTATTCTAATTTTTTTTCTACAAAATATCAGATCTCTAAGGACATCGTTAATGATGTCTTTAACAGATCTTGATATAAATTTTGATAAAAACTCAAATAAAAGGACTCGATTTTATAGGCGAAACAAAGAGTGTTTTTGTACTGCTTAAAATTAACATGATTTAAACATTTTTAGTTTCATTTGAGTGGGGATTTGATAGCATTAAATTTTTAATAATTTTTTTTGTTTTTATAAATTCGTAATTTTCTAATACATTAGATATGACTAATAAAATCATATTAAAAAATGTGTTCTTAAATTGAATCCAAGAAAAATACAGCTTGTTATTTTTATAATTTTACAATAATTAGACAAATCTTAATTTACTATCAAAGAATAATATATAAAAATTGTCATGATCACCTGATTATGATCTAATTGCAGGTAACGAAAATAAGATCATCTGGCAAGAATTGTAGCCTAAATGCGTGGAGATCCTTGTTTAATTTTGATTACTATAAATACTAACTTCACTTTTATATAATTTTTAAATTTTTATTATAATAATAATTCTTAAAACTCAAATATGGTAACAATATAATAATTTATTTTACATTTAAAGAGAATTTGAGTAAGTCTAGAGCTATATAGTAATAGTACAGTATTAAAATACGTAGAATTTAAATTAATTTTAAATCGATTTTGTATAAAATTATTATATGAATACTTTCTTTTTATTTTTATATCTTATAATTTATATTATAATTTCTAAAATAATAAAATGATACCAACGGTTACATATAAACAACCAATATTCCGAAAATTTGCAATACTCTGGTATCAGAATCAATTTTTTAATTATTTATTATTTTGTCCACGATTGTGAAACATTAAATTTTTATCTGTTTATTTATATAATCATATAAATATCAATAACTGGCATTGCGAATTTTATAATAAAAACTTTAATTGACATTCGAAAACTTAATTTCTATATCTCAAAATGTCAAAGAAAAATCCATATGTTCATGGTTATGTATGGTTTTTTATTAATGGCCAATCAAGACATTTAATTGGTCTTTATTGAAAGGAATGACTGTGAATTTATAATATAATTCTTGTCTGCTCTTTTTTATATAAATATATTAAGATAAATGATCAACCAGATAACAATATTATGGCCGCTACTTACGCAGTTAAATGCATTCAGTTCTCATTTATCTCCAGACAAAAAAAAAATCTTTATATTAAAGCATAAACATAATAAAAATAAATATACCTAATATCTGTTTTATTGTATAGAAAATATTAAAGAGACTGTATTCATAAATATGATTTCTATATGAGATATCAATTAATTTATGTAAAGTATAAAATAATATTTATACCAGTTTATTTTTTGATATAGCAGTCCTTATGTTTTCAAAAAATAAATATTCCATTAAAGTGCACGAAATTACTCCTTACACGGAAATAAATAAATAACGTCAAAAACAAATATATTTTTGTAATTTTTTTATAATAAACATAGGTAGGTAAGACAATCACCACTTAAAAATATAACCTAAAATATATTAATAATATGGAATAATAATGAGTGTTGCGATGGAAATATCAGTTCAAAAAGTTGAAATCGCCAAATTAATTTTTCTTTATGATTCCAAAAATGGGAAATTTCAGAAATGCAAAACTAAAATTTGGCAATTTCTATATCGGTTTTAAAGACGAAATATTTTTCAGGACATAATTCGGTTCCCTATCAATATTTAGCGATTCCTGGTCAAATACATTTTGCAGGAATGATATATACGTGGACAGTTTTCAAGAATGATATTTGTTTTGCAAAGTAACAAACTCTGAGTTTTGCTTACCCCCAGGTTAGCAGTTTTTTTTTATGACGTCCGTTTATTTTTTTTAAAAATCGCATTAAAAATAATTAAGTGAAAAAAAATTTGGACCGTAAAAAAAGTATACAAACAAGCAAAAATGCAATATAAATGAATTTATATAAATATTAAAAATTTATGTTTATATTTATTAATTTAAACTATAAATTAAACCTGCTTTTAAAAAATTGATCTGAATTTAATATATTATACATTTGTATAAAATTTGTGATAAACATTTCGACATATCTTTACTAAATTGAATTATACATATTTAAATTATATTTTCATATTCCAATTTATAATTTTTTTTTACAATTTAAATTCCATTATATTCAAAAAATATTAAAGAAGCAAAACAATCTCTAAATATAATTTAGATCAATTTACACTAAAATTGCTGAATTTTTTTTATATATGCGACAAATAAAAGAAGGTGCTAAATAGCGGGTGCATATATTTCGTAGTTAGGGGGTTCAACAGTAATAAATGTGTAACATGTAGATTTGTAGTTAATAGTAACTACCGACGCTTTGTAAAAAAAATCAAATATTCTAACAATTTCAAATCATTTAAGACACTAATAATGTATTTTATATAATACTAAATTTTGATAGGGACTCCAAATTTTGATGCAAAATATATTACAAATCTAACATGTGTTCGAAATTTTATTGAAATCGGATATTAATTACGTGCTCCCTAGATAGAAAATAAATTAAATCTTCGCAAACTAAACTGCTAATATATTAGCTTTCCATACACCAAAACAATCAACTTATGAAAAATATCATTGAAATCGGGAAACAAATATTACTGTATGATGTAGATGTAGATGTAGAGCATTGAACTTATTAAATATAATTGAGGATTTTAACATGGATGCATTGAAATAACTGACTTCAAACATTACATTAGTCATCAAAATGAAATATTAATTATTCATAATTTTTTTTTCACATAATAGTTATTTTCTCAGAATTATACATTTGATGGTAACTAAATTTGCATATTTGATGGTAAATAAATTTGCATCTATTGTAAACCAAATTTTTTTAAGAATAATTGTGATTAATGATAATAATCACCTCGATAATAATTCAATTAAATTTGCTGCTTCGACTCTATGTATATTTTGTTATATTAATATTTTTATTTTTTTCAGTTATTTACATAATAGCAATAATAATTAAAAATATAACCTTATAAAATTGGCGACTAAGAAGCAATTAAGTTATTCATTTAACGATATGCAAATTTTAATTTGTCCCTTAAATTATTTATTTATAATCAAAACATGAAACCTGTAAGATTTTAACTATTTGCATATGAAATTTAATTCTGTTTTATTAAAAAAAAATGTTGAAACTAAAATTTATATCTACAATTTAACTAATTTTTTTTTTAATATTGATTCTATTTAACTATTTTGCAAATCACTTCTTGTTTAAACGTTAGTGATTCACTTAAGTTAAACTACTAGACTACGATAGAACTATTTCCACCATTTGTCAATGGCTATGTTTATTGTATTCACTTATGGATTTTTTTAATTTCTACATCTTATTTCAAAATTTATTAAATTAACAAAGTACAAAGATAATAGAAATAAATATTACAATTACATATAATTTTAAAAAGCCACTTATTGCAGAATGCCACTAAGGAAATGCAAAAGTGTAAAAGAAAAATTAATTTTAAAGTTAAGGAAACTTTGGTTCTTTTGCTTAATTAGAAATTGAGAGAAATAGTTGACTTTAAATTTTAAATGTTAATTAAAAAGTATGTCGATATCTATCTATGTAAGCTATTATTCGTGATTGAGCAATATTTTTAGTAAACTAATTATTACTACACAATAATAATCATGAGTATAATTAACTATATATTATTGAAAACGAGCATCAGCAATCAAAATACAACATTTATGTTTATACAGTAATAAAACGATGCTAACTCTACTCTAGCGGAAGATCGCAATCTATGAAATTATTTTAAAAATTATTTATATTTGTTTTACCAGGTATTAAAAAAATAAGATAACTCAAATATTCTAATTTAAAATTTAATAAACATTAATTTATTACTTATTATGCTAAAAATCGAAAACACTAGACATCAGTAAACTATTTTATATATTTTAGAAAGTATAATAAATTATAACACATTTTGTGACAGTATACAACTAAAATTAAAGGCTCCTAATATACGCAGTTTTTTTAAACTAATAATTAATTAAGTAGTATTATAAAAAGTATTAAATTTTAATGGCAAACTATAGAAAGTTTAACAATATCTAACAATTAATTATTATTTTAAATTATTCAAATTAATTATTTAAAATAATTCTACAGGTATTTATAAAAATATAGTAAATGAATAGTGTGAAAAAAATTGAAGCAAGGTGAAACATTTTGGTTTATTTTCCATAATTTTTTTTTTCTTTTTTTAAATTATAAAAGTTTGTTTTTTTACGAAATATTATTTATCTTCCAATAACTATTGGAAACTTTTGCTTGAAAATGCAATTTCCTTTTATCCCTTGCAAATATTGAAATTTACAATAAAAAATATTCATATGTCATAAAATATTCATAAAAATTTTATATGTATTTTGAACATTTGCAAGAGTAAAACATTATAATCATCAACCATCAACCAAGAACGGAAATATTCCATAAATTAAAATATTTTTCTAAACTATATATTCAATAAATGGTGAATTAAGTTTATATAAATATTCAAATTTAATACAATTCTTTAATTTAATATGGTTTCGAATAAAAATTTACTGATAAATGATAGCTTAAAAATAATTGCAGAATTGGAAATAAAAGCAATTATTTTAATAGCAAAATTTCTGCAAGATAAAACAACAATGTCGACATATGAAGCTATATATATACAATAATACTTATATAAATTGCCTTTTACAAACAAACAATACATATATATATACTCATATATATATTTATATTATATTTAAAATCCATTCTACTTGCTCACACTCAATCGACAAAACTTTTCCTCATGGGAATCCCATTTCCATTTTAATATATTTTCCTTTGTCGTTCCCAGCTTCCTTCTTTTCTGTTCGTTTCCATTGTTATTTTCTCCCCTTTATTTTTTCTTTTTACTTTTGCAACTCCATCTATTCTATAAAAAAAAAAACAATGTACACAATCCCCGCAAGGGATGCTATATACTATCTGTAGATATGTTTGTATATTTATAAATTATATTTGTAAGAAAAAGGAAATTGCTAACATAAATCTTAAAGACAAGTTTTAATGGATTCTTTTTTGTTCGTGCTGTTTATTTAAATATACACTGTAAAAGAAGAATTTTTTGTTACTAAAACTTTTGCAAAGGAAAAAACTCTTAAATTTTAGGAATATAAAGATGACGTAAAATCACATAAGGTTTTTCCCTAGATTATTATTTTAGATTAAAATTATGTTTGGTACCTGTTTAAAAGGTATACAGCGTGTATTGAGATATACAGTATTTTATGTATAAAATATACAGGCTAAAAATTTGTGTTACATTTTTATATTACCTATATAAATAAATATAAATTGCGAAATTAATTATTAATAACAATATCTGAAATAAGCCACAATTTTATAAGTAATTTACATAAATTTAATGATTCTCTTGAAAATTACCGGCGTAATTGACTATAGTAGACCTAACACTAAAGCATTCATTTATTTCCGTTTTCCTCATCCCATTTGGAGAGTTAACAAAAAAAAATATTTTGAGAAACTTTTTCCCTTCTTTATTTTTAAATGTATTAAACCAATTATCCGGAATGAATATTAGAACCATTCATTAGGTCGTTATAATATATATACAAATAAATAAATCTAGGGGTTTGCTGCAAGGATCTTTATTTGGTTTATTCTAAAAAAACGTATGGTTTCATGTACAATTTGTAGCAACAGAAAATATTTTATTTACTTTAAAAATAAAATTATGTAAAAATACATAAATCATTCATCATATTTTTTTAAACATACATTATAATATTATAGAAAAAATTATAATTTAGGCGATATAAAAATTGGAATATTCAATTTAACAAATAATTGAAATTATATTAAACAGAGTTAAATTCATTTTCCCATTTTGAAGAAAAATTCTCATAGAATTCTTGGAAAAAATTTCTTTTGTACAAAAATTATTTGTAAATAGGTATACTCTGGCTGAATGTTTGCTGTTTTACATATTTATAATCATTACCCAATGGGGAGGACACTTTGTATTCATAACCGCGATACTAAATTTGCCACACGCAGCATAAATAAATTATTTTTTATTAAAATTGTGAAATGGATAATTCCAAAAAAATATCATAACAATATAAAATCAGTAATGTGGTAAATTATGAGGAACCAAATTTAACAAACAGAAACGGATTTCATTTTTCTACAATTGTGAATTAAATTTAATGTTAATAGAAGTAGTCAGTTAATAAAAAATATGATTCTATAAAATGTAATTTTACAAACAAATCAAAGATTATAAAATTTATCTTTCTGTAAAACTTTGCATATTTGTAATCCAAAAACAAACAATAAAAATTTAATTAAAGATTTATATAATATCGTTTTATATTTTTTTAAGGACATGTTGGGTGATATGGATCATGGATGTATGGTGCTGGGAAGCTATTTTGATCCATAACGAACATGTTATCGTTATATTGTCAAAACCAAAAATTATATTGCCAAAAATTATATTCTTGCAATCTACATTTCATTATTATCGATTATTATATTAAAATTTTCAAAGGTCACCCACACTTATTATATGAGAAATTATTTTGTGATATACTGCTCAAATTTTAAAAGAAATACCAGGCGGACGAAAAAATGTTAAATATTTGATACAGGCATAATTTGGTAAAACTGTAATTATTGGCTCTTTCATATTTTTAAAATTATAAATATGGCATGAATAAAATTTGATATCTGGAAAAAGCTGTACTGTGATAAATAATAGTTTTAATAGTTATAAAAGTTTAATGAATTTATTATCAATATAAATCTTTTGCTGCCGTATACTGAAAATATATAATTATGATACGTTTTCTGCATCTGATGTTGCAAAAAATTCAGCGAACTCATCCAATTAAATGTACCATTGTTTGAGGAATTTTAAAGCTTTAGTAAAATGGCTTTCTTAGGAAGTGACTAAAAATTGTGGTTACCCGTAATAGCGTAAACGTGAATTTATCAAAAATCCAGAAAAAGAAGTTAGAGTTATACAGCAATTTATATGTGCACTTCGTCTAAAATGTTTCTAGGAAATTTCAAATAAATTTTGCACATACGTTAGTATTGTAATCTTGTTTATATATATAAAATTTGGCTCAGAAGTTTATTGGCGAGCGTTGCCTACGCACTAATTACAACTGTATGTTGGACATAAAGCACTGTTGGATCTAAATATGATAGTTATCTACTCCCCTTGTTATTAATAAATTGATACACAGCTATTTTTCATGGATCTATCTAGTTGTATCTCAAAATTATAGTCTCGGAAAGCTAGGTGAATTTATATTAAAAATTTCAAATTATTACAAATTTGATATGTCTTAGATCTAGAGAAATACATCTTTAAAATTTTTAAGCGTAGCACACTTATATGATTTTTCTTAAGGTATGAGTTTTTCTCCTATACTCTTAAATATCATTACTTAAGCAGTTTATACGCCTATAGTCAACATTTAATAAAATATTTTTCTTTATAATTACTTGTTTATTATTTTTCAATACAATTATTCACAGATTAGGATTGCGATTACGCATGTTGTGTTGGCTCTATGCCAAAATTTTCGATTAATATTCCATATGTTCTTCATTATAGTATTTATTATCCAATCCGAGGGTAGAATTTCAATATTTCCGGCAACGAGGATACATTTTTAATAGTTGGTATTGAAAAGTTCAGAATGAAAATTATATTAAAAGTATCAGAAATTAATAATATTGTTTTATTTTCTGTGCATAAAAACCTGGGCCTACAATGTACGCTAAATTTTGCGAACTACCGCAGTCGCTTTTAATGTAATTAAATTTTTTAATGAAATTTGGCACACGTAATCATCGAAACTTCTTATTCATACCAAACAAAAATGGGATCGATACTTTCAGTGTATCCATGCAGAATTTCCAGTTTATGCTGAGAACAATCTTATTTTCCTTAATTTACCAAAAATGTATATCTCAGATTTGAATGAAATTTGGTACACAGTCATGAAATTACTAGTTGCACTGGGCCCATGTTAAAATCCCCAATTATATTTTATACGTTTAATGCTCTACAGTTACAGCAACAGCAATAGTTACCAGATTTCAATGATATTTCACACACAGATGAATTTTGTCAACTAGTTGGCGCTCCAGATTGGTGTAGCTGCAGTGCAACTTGAAATTTAAATGTAATTTGGTATACAAGTTCTGATGGTTTTCTGATTATTTTTGTGCGGCCTGCTAGTTTAAGCGGTCGTAGCATCAGTATGACAGTATGGTTCCAATCTCAAATAACCGTTTTATATCAGGTATTCTGATTTGAATTAAATTTGGCACATACGTTCATTTGCATTTACTAGCTAATTAGTTCTTTGTTGAATTTTCTATACCGTACAGTAATTCATACTCGATTTTAATGACTTTTGACGCACGGGTCGGTTTTGTCATACAGGTTTTTTGTGTTACATAATCTGGGCTCACTAGTTGCAGTTTTAATTAGAAAATCGAATAATATTCTTTAAATTTATCTTAAATATAACAAGTACTGTAACTTACAAAGATACAGTTAAACACAAATTACTAGTGAAGATGACATGCATATCTACGAGTTATCTGCTCTCCTGGAGTGAGCTTTTTTTATTTTGTAATAGCGCTTTGCTCTTTCACAGCAGAACTCACCCCAATTGTATTGAAACATATATTTTATTATCTCTCTGATCAATATTTTGATTATTTCTAAACATGTTGCTAAAATATCCCTCAGATAATTATTTATGCCAATTATAAAAATTCCAAAAAGAGCAAAAATATTGTGTATATTTTGTAAGATTTGGTTTTAGAAGATATGAGTGAGAGGAGGATTGGATAATTTGTATACTTTTTTTATTTTTTAATGCATAATAAATTAAGATGAAAATTAATAATATTTAGGACTATTAAAACTTCAAACTGAAGTTATTTTAGTAACCGAACTTGTCTATAATTATGTGTTTGGGGTAAAGAAAATATTTCTAAAATAATTCAAACTGGTTAATTTTTCATTAACGATTATTAATTGTGCAGAGTCATCTATCGTAAAATTAAATAAACATATATTTCATATTCAACCCGTTCATTATAATGTATATCAATATGCTAATATGCAACAGATGGCACTATTTTTAGTACTATTTGTAAAATATTCAACGCACGTAAAAAATTATTCGTCTTCTAAATTTTGGTTCTGAATAGGTACAAAATACTTATATCCCGAAAATAGTGAGAAATAAAAAATATAAAAAATAATAAATTTATTTATTTTATTGTTTGGATAGTTTTATAATTGTTCTATCAATATGCATTTTATTTGGTGCCAGATTAGCTCGATAATCTTTTGTTATTTATAGAAAATTAAATAATAATTTGTAGTTAAATTATTATAGTTCCAATTTTTAGATCCCTGAAATAAAATTTAAGATTGATTGAATATTAATAAAATAATTATTGTTTATAAAGTAATTTTATTGTCAATAAATTTATATTGCATATCGTTAGGCGAAATTTTTATTATTAAAATTCATAGTTGTTTCGATAGAATTTAATTTTAAGTATGTACTAACGTTTATTCTCGTAATTAAATGTGACAAATAATTTACTCCACTCATTGTAGAGGTAGATCAATAAATTTACACGGAAAAATAGTATATTTTAAATTAAAGGATATTCTCTAATCAAGAAATGCAAAAACTGATGTTTAGTATTTTTGTCTGATATTTTAATTAATTGAAATGAAACAGAACTTTTAATTATAAAAAGTATAATATAATGCTACAAATTTTCAATTCAATGCCATAAATGAAGATTATTTATAAAATAAATTAAATTCCTATATTTTATATTAAAAAAACCTTTTGCCTCTTATATCATATTAATATTAAATATATAAATTTATAACGAAATGTTTTTTATAAATATATTTATATTATATATCTTAATACAAAAATTATGAACTTAAGATAAAACGATATAATTTTTTATAATAATATATATTTATTCACGAATATCATTCATATTTTAATAAGTTTTTTTTTCATAATTCTAATTTCAATACAGCAAAATTTAAGCAGATTTTTTTTAAATTGGAAAAGATTTATACTTCGATCTTAAAATATATAACTCTGTATAAAATCTAATTAGAAAAACCAGTATTAACAGCATAATATACAATTAAAAAAACCATTACAAACCAAATACTTATCAATATATAGATAGATTACTAATATTAAAAATTTGTATATATTCATAATTGAAAATTAAATAAAATCTGTTTGAAAATTGAAATTTCATACTATACATAAAAATAATGTGTGTCTTTTGCTATGAGAATTTTTTACCACATTAGATAAACCATATAGCAATCCCTATTTTAATATAAATAGGAAACCTCTATATAACTTGTAGTAATTTCGTTTTAATTTTTCAACTCGGTTAGCAATTCTTATATATTATATGAAAGAATTTCATTTATATATGTACATAGTGTAATAATATTTCCTTCCTTTAATTTTATAATATTATATAATAAACATAATATAATAAACATTAATTCACAGAGAATGTGCAATAAACTCAATTTACACCATAAAGGTACCAAACCAGAAAAGAATATTTTGTATATTCTTAACTAAACTTTTTGTTGTTGTACATACGTTAAAAGGAGTAATTTGAATAAAACTAATATTATTAAATGGAAAGGCCTATAACCCTTCTTTGTATGTTATTATAATTAAAAGTTTTGTATAAGTGGGTGATTAAGACTTTTAAAAACCCACAAAGTTATAAGCGAGAAATGATGTTAAACTGTTATGTATGGCTTTTAATATAAAAATACGTGCCAAAATTTTAACTATAAAATAATATAAATATTTTTACATTTACGTATTATGTGTAATGATGTATTGGTGTGCGCACAGAATAAAACAATTTTAAAGCCATCGTACAGATAAATTCTGCAATGTAAATTATTACGACAAATAAAATAAAATAAATTTAGATTTATTTTTAATTATTTATTTTAAAACAAATTTTTTTTAATACAATTAATTATAACATACTGTTGATGTCTTCTAAAGACAATGAATTAAAAATAGTTTTGCCAATTCTGGTTAACAAACTAATTTTGATAATTTAAAATCAATTGTGTTCATATAATATCAAACATACAGAATAACTTAATGTAATTTAAATTAATATTTTGAAATTTAAGTATTGTAATTAATCTAAATGAAAATATAATAGTACAAATGTTGCATTGATATTTGAGGAGAACTTAATTTTTGGAGACCAAAACTAGAGTAGAAAATGTAAAAAGAACTTATAATTTTTTAAATCTAATATCAGCTAAACCAAATACATAAAGTAAGTTCCCGATTTCTCATATTAATTCAAATATATATTGATTTTTAATTAATATAATACTAATTCTAAACTTATATTTATTAATACATATTAAAAAAATCATATGATGTCGAGTAAATAACGAGGAATAAGTTTCAATCTTTTATTCAGTATTAACCATTGATAAGTATCAGCCTAGGCTTACTGTTAATTATATGGAGTATCATTTGGTTTGAAACACAGAAATAATGCTACTTTGCTGTTATTTTAGGTAGATTAGACTACCGTATCCCGTATGGATCCATATCGATGCAACTTAAGAGAATGAGAAAATGACTATTATTCTTAAAGATACTGCTAAACAATTTAATTAAATTAAATTAAATTAATGCTAATTCAGTACTGCAGAAATGCATAATATTAAAACAAGTTAATAGAATAGTTACAGAAAACTTAAAAAAAAAAATATGACTAATATACCGATCTGCGAATTTACACTAAAATTTTGTTAATTAACAATGCTAAAGTAATTGTGCATTCAGGATACTTATACAGTCATGTAGATATTAAGGATGTGGCTGCGGGCTATATTAGAAAGATACTAGTGCTTAGCTGCCATCTAGTGCTTGGGTGCCACCTAATTATTGTGCTTTAATCCTTTGTACTTTAATCACAAGTCTGGCTCGTATATAGTAAATGCATAAAATTTGTTAAAAATCCTAACTATCCCAAACTACAAAATATATGTGGAAGGCGATACACGTTTTAGACTACAAGTAAACAATGAACACAATGTAAAGTACGTAGAAGGCACACAAACAAGATTGGATGCAAATAATATCTATTTGCATTGCATGTACCTACTTGTCTGCTTCAAAAATTATTACACACTGGACGAATATTAGTTTATTTATATTTTTTACATTTATTTTAAATAAAATGATTGCAGCTACATATATTTTCTAATTAATAAAACATCAAGAAGCTAACAGCATGATAACTCTGCTGGTTACCCGGTTTCTCAAATATAGTAGGACAATAAGCTCGCGCAGATAGACGTAAATATCGAGTGACCAACTTCTAAATAATTGTACCTGTATATTTATTCAGAATTAATAATAAAGCTCTGGCACAATTAAGAAATGTTATGTGTGAATTACGGAGTAAAGAAATAGGCTCTTAAAAAAATGTTGGAAATCAGTGGCAATTTAAACAGAGGCTATTTAAAATATTTTGAGTACGATAGTTTCAGTAACAAGCGAAGCAACACTCGGAAGTAAGAAATTTCGACGCATTCTAGATTTCAGAAAACAGATTCATCTCATAATTAGTCATTTCTGTAAGTAATATGACGACTACACTAACCTATTCCTGAGAAAATATTTATTTAACTCCACAAGCGCATCTTTAAATATGTGTGAAGCTAAGAAAGTTAGTTTAAGATAAATTCTAAATAGCTATCTGTCATGAAACTTAAGTTAGTTACTCACTTCTAAATAATTGAAGAGAAAAACAAAAGCATTATAAAAAATATAAAAGTAAATGCTTAATTTTTATGTACGTAAATATTATGTAAATATATATTTATTAGAAAAAGTGATTTAAGTATTTCAGAATCCGTACTTATATAATTAGATTTTATTAATGTATACATATGTTATTTATCTTTATTAAGAATATTATATATTTAGATATATGTATAAGTACTTGCGATTTTCATGCCTTGCTATACATACAACATTATTATTACATTAGAAAACATATTTTCAACAATTGCATGCCCAAAAATAATTAAATTTTTGTTTATAATTAAATTCCCTTTAAAGGGAGTTGATAAAAGCAATTAAGTTTTATAGAAGATGTTACATAATTAAATTCGTAGTACTGAGGTTGCAGCATTCATTTATTTTGGGATGAAGAGGTTTGTGACCATTTTTTGTTTAATTATTATTTCTCGTAATTATAATTTCAAATTTATTTTGATAACGATGAAATTTATGGTATCATTTTAATAAATATAAATGTAAATGAATGTATTTTTAAATTTATTATTTTTTATTTATTTTGGATATATTTTTAATTAAATTATATAAATTAATCATATAAATAACTGGCTTCTGCTATTAACAATAAGTAAATTAGTTATAACTCCTCTAATAACTTCCTGATGTTTTACAATTTTGTTACTGAATATTTATTCTGATTTGCTAAATAAATTTAGTTCCCATAAATAATATTTAATTTAAATAAAATTATATTTTATAGATATTAAATTGTCCAAAAAAAAAAGAAAGAGTTTTAAATACTTTTGTTATTTATATATTTCCATTATAAAATATACATTAATGTATAATTGAAATAAATAAAAAATATCAAAAAAAAAAAATTCGTGAGACTGAATTTAAAAATTTTGTATTGATATCTTATACAAAATACATTTAACTTATTGAAATTGAAGGGAACTTTTCGTTATCTTAATTTGCAACAAAACTTCTTTCTTTTTTACTTTTTCTTTCCACTTTTTATTCCAAATTTAAAACTTAAGATTCTTAAAAATGAACGATATTCTGGCCACCATGAAAATTATTTTAAGCTTGCATAAATAAGTAGAGTTCTTTACAAAAATAAATAAATTATAGTCGTTTAGTTATACCTTTTGTAAATAAATATATACATATAAAATATGCATTATAATTATAATGAATACGCAAATATATTTATTAATATGACTATACAGTTTTAAAAGGAAACTTTGAAAAAAAAAATTATATTTTATTGAATTATAAATAGTGAAATATTTAACTTTGGTTTCAAATTAAGTGATTATTATGATGACTGGTGACTTTATACAATATCAGAAATTTTTCGTTTTTTAGTTTCAAATTGTACAAGAATTTTAGTTTTTAAGTTCAACGAATAATATATTTCGAAAATGCAATAATATTTAGTAATAAAAATAATATACCATCAATAAAATTCACATCATTTCAAAGATGAAGGCTTTTAATGACCAATTAAATATTTTTAAATTAATAAGTTCTATATAAAACATTTAAGATTTTGTAAAATATATAAATAAAAGTAATTAATTTAAAGGACTTTAATAGTTATTATTTAAAATTGCAAAAAAAAGCTATAAAATTATATAATTAACATAAAACACAAAAAAACCAGCAACATTTTATATAATCTATATATATTTATATATAACAAAAGTTTGTGGTAAAATTATGTGAGTTTTTTATATAAAATACCCCAGAGTATTGTGAGAAATTTGAAGGAACATAAGGTGTCAGCTGGAAGATATATGTTTTTTGATATAATATATTTATACAAGAACAAGGATATATATATCTAATATGTATTATTCCTAAAGTGTTCGTCAATTCATTTCAAAGACTTTTTTCTATGTATATTTTTGTATCTTATGTTTATACTGAAACTAATGTTTAAGTAACACAAAATAACATTTAAATCCGAAGAAGAAATAAATAGTTTCAACCATTTTCTTGTGGTATCCTCAATGTTTTTTTTTTATACTTTCTCTTCTTTTTCCTTTTTTCCGATTTTAAAGTCTTTAGTAATTTTAATGTTATTTTTTTTTTGTTTTATCGTTCATTTTTTTTTTGTGTCAGACCACCATTATAATTTATAGATTTTTGTGGCGGCATTTTTGTTTAACCTGGTATCTTATATGTTGTTATATTAAAAGGTTTTTCAGAAATAATATCTAATATATTTTACTAATATGGTTTTGCTGGTTCTTTGTAATTCTTATACAGTATTAAATTATTATTTTTGATGGAAGAGTTAAGGATGATTAAATAATAATAATATTTTGTAAAATTAATGTTATTTACTTCAAATTTAATAAAACAAAATATACCAGATCAAAATGAATTGTAGCGTATCAAAAATAGTTTTAAATATTTTATATTTCAAAAAAGGAAATATTATAATTATAATAATAATAATAATACATTTATATTTAAACCGATATTGATAGTAAATTTTTTATTACCAACAATTTTCTATAAATTGATTTTTTTATGTTGGATTAAATCAAAAGTTTATATAAGACTTCGTTTAAAAAGCTTAGTCAGTGTTTCACTTATTATCATTGAATGATAAATTGCAGATTATGTTTTTAAAGAAGTTTAAAAATAAAGTAATATTCCCTAAATTTTATTTGTCTATAATTATTTGTATCAGCCCTAAAAAAACACATAAATAAACTATTAAACCATATAAAAAGACATAAATACAAACTATAAATATGACACAACAAGTAATTGGAAATGCCATTATATCTGATGGATATCCACTTATAAAGTATCGAAACCTTGTATATATAAATATTATTTTATTTACCAGATGACAGTTTTAAAGATGTTAACTGTTGAAAGTGGTATCCGTTAAAAGTAATTTTTCCCATTAAATGCCAAAAATGTTAAAAAGATTTACCGAAAAAAACACATATATATATATATATATATAACGAATAATATTTGTATTGTATTCAATATATACTTTCAATATAACATTTTTTTTTTAAACTAGAGAGATAAAAGAAAGGTATTTTCTATAATGTATAATATAATTTTTTATATAAATTTTTCCCAAGCAAGAGTCTGTACATGACATCTGTTAATTTTAAATTTGGTTGTAAGTATACAAAATACAAATTATAATAAAAAGATAGTATTCCTCAACTCCATGTAGTTACTTGGATTAAATATTAAAAATTAGAAGTAATAAAAATTAAACAAAATTAAAGAAAAATTCAGATATATTTAATGTAATCCTTATTCTTCAATTAATTTAATTTGAATTATAAAAAGAAAAAATAATAAAAACTATTAAAAATTCCTTTAGCAGCTCTTTCTTTAGTTGCGGAGTAATAAATATATAAATATTTTCACTTGCCGGTAACTAAAATAAAGCAAAAAACATTTGACGACAATAGTGGATAAAAGTGAGATATATAATATAAGATTTTGCTTGAAATTAAGAAGTATATCATAGAAAAGAATAATTTTCGGCCATAACTATTTTTGCATGATATCTCGATGCCATTATTGGAACCTAAATTATTACTAAAAATCAAATAATTTTTTTGTGTATTTACATATATATGTAGTGCCACCATTTTTATATGACATTTAAAATATTGCCATTTGTTTATGAATTTGAAAGGTAAAAGAAAGATCATAAATATCTTTAGCTCACCCCACATATTTAGTGAACCAGAAAAAGAAATTTTATGTTATGATAAAAAATTGAAGGGTTTCTGAAATATACAAATTGAAATTTAAAAAAATATAAATAATTTATTTTTCGTAAATAAAACATAAAGTAAATTGCATGCTGACATATTTAGATATAATAAATATTTTTATTATATATGTATATATAGTAGATGCGTTTTATGCTATAAATCTTACCGAAAAATTTTACAATTGGGCGTTATAAAAACTTTATTTAATATATTTTGTTTGCCTTTATTCGAAAATAATTTAAAAATAACTATTATATTTATTTTTTACATTCGAAGAATTTTTTTGAAACGTTATGTTTAATATAAATATTTTGACATTATTGCATTAGTATACGAATTATACATGCTTGGTTTGACGAACTAACAAATTTTTGATTAAGTTTTTTTAAAACACTGATTAGCACAAATTTGGACACATAATATGTTTTCAGTGATTATGTTCATAAGGTATACAACAGCATAAAGTAGACATCGTTGCGTTGTTAATCAAAAATTATGTTGATTATCGGGAATATTAATATAGAAAATATAGAACAATTATTATTATTTCAATCTTTAAAAAAACAGAAAAAAATGCAGGTGAGATTCTGTATATAATGGTATTAGCGGATGAAATACAAGTGTAAATCAATTTTTGTTTCTGAACAGGGTCGTGTTCGTGTACATATTTCCTGAACAGTGGATATATTTTACTACAGTATCTTTTATTACATTGCATTGCTATATTAGTATTTATATTAGTTTATATGCATAATAATAAAATTTAATATGCTTTGAAAAGCGTCTAGTTAATTTTCACCTTAAGGGTTTAAAATATTTTGTTTTCGTCAAACCTACTAAATAAACTAAGTTGGAATATAAAATATGCAGATTTGTTATTATCAAATCAAAACAGGCAGTTTCATCTTATGATAATATGTACAACTTTTATATAACACTGATTTTTTTATATATATACGGTATATATATATATACAAAAATGAAAATTAAAAACTTTTACATAAATTTAACTTTGATTTATTTAATTCACATACTAATAAAAATTATTATTATTTTAGAACTGTTTTATTATATATATCTATTATAATGTACAGTACACATATTAATTATAGTACATTACATAGATTGTATAGCAGCAGAGTAATTTACCCAACATAAACTTCAAAAAAATTTATCCTGTACGAATTTATTACAAAGTTTTCATTATCGGTTATGATATGATGGTATATACAATTTATTTATAAGAGTCGGCTCATTTTAATATAATATTAGTTTGTAATTAATTATTCATAAAGACACCACAATTTATAATTATTTTATTTTAAAACTATCTATATTGAAGAGTATACATTTTTAATTTTCATATATCTATATTGAAAGTTATTTCTGAGCATTGTTTTATTTACGATAAATCATTATCAATAAAATCCATAAAGCCAAAGACAATATTATTATAATCCCTTTATAGTTATGTACATATATATATAAATTATGTATAGTATATTTATTAATCTAATTGAATAAAGAAATAGAATTAATTCAGAACAGTTTTTCAATTTACTTAGAAAACATAATCTTCAATATTCTTTATTACAATATTGAGTATTAACTATAAACTATTTTCTATAATCCAATTTCTTATTTCATATTCTTTTAATTAAATTTCATTTGATACAAATGTGTGGACAAATATAAAGTTATATTCAATATTTCTCACTTAGTGTAAATTTTTACAACTTATCACCCATTTTTATTTCGTTTTCTTGGCACGTGCAAGATATGCGATATTTTGTCTATTTTCTTTCCTGTTTCATTTCATAAAATTCATAGCAAAAATTATTCAGTCAGCATATTAAACATTAACAGGACTGAAAGGAAATAGTCTATTGCCAAATATAGAAAAATCAAGAAGCAAAGTTCCATATTATACAGTCATATTTAGAAAGATAAAAAACTTTTTTATGCATTGTAATTCAAGTTTTTTTAAAATAATGCTTTGTAAGTAAAAATAAATTCAAATATTCTATACTATATGAATGATTTAAACTCTTCTTAATTACCATTTACATTTACAATATATTATGTGTTAAAAATGGGTTCAACATTTCAATTGAATCAATATATATTGTTTGCCTTTCCAAATATAAAGTATTAAAATACTTCGTATTTTGTAGATAAAGAAATTAAATTTTTCTATATGAAGAACATAATTGTTTATAAGGAAATCATGTCTACCAGGCCCAGGATGTGATAATATATAAAATACATCTGTGTTTAAAATTGAATCGAATTATTATAAAACTTATTAAAGAAGAAAGTTACGTGATTCATACTTAAACATTTTGATTTCTCCTTGTAATATAGTTACTATTACTGTAATTATTATCTTGCAACATTTTGTTATAAACACAAACATTTGAATTTTATCCTTGTTCAGTATACAACTCTCGTAATAATCTATTTTTGTATTTACTTGATTTTTCCTAAAATGATATATTATTGTATTAACTTGGGCTCCGCAGCCTGAATTAATGAAATAATTTTAAAATAATATTATTTAGCTAAAAAGAAAAAAGAAAAACTATTTTCATACTTAACTGTTTTGTGAATGTTGTTAACATATTTTATTACTGAAATATCTTTGAGTATATAAAAAAGTAATAATTGATGTGGCCACCCGGATGCAGGCTCGTTGTCTACTATAATTTTTGGGTATATTTAGTATTTTATGATGATTTGTATCAATTTTACATTTTGTGAATACGTAATTAAAATTCATAATGTGTTATTTTTTTGTAGTAAATTATGTAAATCTATAGAAGAATTTTATTGTTTTTTTTATAGTATTATATAATTTTTAGCATATTCTTAGATGGATTCGTTATAATTTCCAATGCTGATATTTCAACACGCATACACGTAAAAGATATTTAGTTTAATGAAAATAGGTAGCAATAAAAGCAATAAATCTAATCTTGTGCAAGAAAAGTAGGCTTTTTGAATGTGCTATTGTAAATTCTCCTATTCAGTTTTATTTATGTTTAAATCAAAAGATGCTTTTATTAAATTTATCTTAACATTATTTTATGATAATTCATACGTTATATAAGGATTAACACCGATTGTTCTATGTACAATGAGTAGCTATAATATATAGACTCCATTTTACCAATAATTTGTATACCGTACTATTATAAGGCAATAATATAAATACTGTAATAAGATTTGATTTTATCAGGTCAAAATAATATAGACTAAGAAGACTACCAAAATATTATTGCATATGGACATATGGTATAAATTAGTATACAGTACACTGAAAAATCCATAATTTTGTAACATTCTCCAAAAACTATATTAATCGAGCAATAGTTTGAAAAACAATAGAATGGTAAATTAGTGTTTAAGGTAAGTTGATAAGGCATGATAATAAATTAGTTTGACATAATAAAAAATATAAAATCGCAATCAAAACCAACAATACAAGTTTACTATTATTTTTAACTTTATGAAGGATAACAAATTATTGCAACATCCTAAATCATTGGACTATTTAAACTTATTAACGTTGTACGAATTTCGAATCTAACTATATATTATTTGTACAGTAAAAAAATATTATTTGTAAGAAATCCAATTCGAGTAGTAAAAAAATTGTTGATAGTAGATGTAATCTACCGCCAGCATTTCTTCCGCCTTACAATTATTTTTCTGTAATAACAATGTCTTGGCCAGAAGAATAACTTTCCTAAAAGGATATAATGTTTAAAGCAAATGTTTCTTCGAGTTTAAATAAAATGCAATGTCTAAATTTTAAATAGTATTTTTTAATTTTTATCTGTATTTATTCGAGAATGATACAGAAATTTAATGACATTTTTATATATAATAATATATTATAACTTATCAAGCCTTAATACTAAAATATATTTAAGTTTTATTATTTATATAATCTGAGGATTATTAGTTTATAATGTGTTTTTATGCTTGTATAGTACAAATTTAAAAATTGAAGCAGTCTTGCTACTAGGTAATTCATATTTTTTTATCTTACCAATTTGTCTTAGGCTATTGTTTTTGTTAGACATGAGGTTTCTTCTATAATCGATTAATGAGTAAAATAACGTTTTGATTAAATTAAAATATAAAAATGAATTAATTTAAAAAAATAATTTTTGTTTTGCCACATGCTGTGCAAAATTTTATGATGATAAAGTACAACAATAATTTTCCTGATAGATAACATAATAATTATATATTTGATAGGAATACAGATTAGAGTGAATATATAAAATTTATATATTAATTTGTCATCGACGATTTATTAATATATCTTCAATATTTTATTACTTTTTGTTATTACGTATATTCGATTTAATTAAGACATTTCCTAATAGGACTAATTACGTAATTTTTATTATATTTTTATTTTGTACGGTAGAAGAGGATAATAATTTTAGTTTATTAATATAAAATGTATTATGTGTTAATAGAAAAATCATAAATTCAAATATATGTGAGACCACAAATTACAAATTATCATTTTCTAAATCACTTCACTAATTTGTTTTACATATTTTTAGAAAATATTATAATAATAGATAATATTTCTGTTTATTAAAAACATCAAAGTAATATTTTATATTCTGACTATTGCACCTGCAACCACCACTAACTCATATTTAAAAATCAGAATTTAATTAGTGAATTTAGAATAAAATATAGTAATAATTAAATATTATATTAATAATAAAATAATATTTTCAGATTAAGTTAGTGATTTTTCAAATTTAATTGATCGTTTTTCAAATTAAATTAAATTATTAACCGCCTTACGAATAAGCTTCATAATCTTATAGAGTATAAGACGGTTAAAAACTCCAAATATGTTTGAGTGATTAAAACGTTTAAGAAGATTAATATGCTAAATATATTTAACACTCCATAACTTACTTATTTAAAAGAAATGAAAAAAAAATTCTTAATACTATTTGAAGAATGATAAAAATATTTTGGAATTTGCTTAAAATATTTTGAAAAACAATCAATTCAATTTAAAATATTATTAAACAATCCATCAAAAGGAAGTTAATATTCTAAATTACAATTTTTTCAGCATTTTAAGCGTATAGTCTCCAAAATCATTCAATCAAATTAGAGCTATATAAAAAATAAAATTGCTGGACTTTAAATGAATATTTTGTTCATCTTTAAATTACAATATATAAAAAGAAGTTGTTAGTTATAATTATGGCATAGTGAATTTGAATTAAAATTACTAATATGACTGAAAATATATTTCAATATAAATAAATTTAATTAAAATTAAAATAATTGGAAAATTCTATACTCCATCATGAAATTATATTTATATATAAGTTTTTATTCTTTGCATTTATTAAATGGAGGGATATTTTTTCTTTTTTTTAACTTCTTTGGTTATTATAGTTGTATATAGTTTATAATCAGTTTTAAAATTAATAAAATTTTATGTTATATTTATACATATTTTGTACAGAACTTATATGTTTTCCGAATTTTATGTAAATGGTTAAACATTTATGTAAATATATAAAATACGTATTAGAGGATATTTAAAGAAACTCTGTTTAAATTCATTGATTAGTTATTTTTAATATAATTTATGTTTTGCATATTTGATACTCTACCCTGACCAAATTTTACGTATATGTAATTGTGTAAACACTACTGTATTTTGTTTAGTTATTTATAATTTTTATTCAATGAGAATTTATATATCTTTTATCTGATTTATTTTGTAAAGTTTTACATTTTTTTTATAATGTTTAAAGCAGTGAAACAAAATATAACAATAATAAAGTGATTTTTTTTTTTACATATTTCTAAGGTTATTAGAGTTAGTAATTTAAGTAATATTGAACCTCTGAGCTCGTAATTGACTACTAGATGATTACTATTTAATTTTAAATATATATTTATAATTTTTAAAAATATTTCTGATAAATTTCAGCAACATAAAATATTTATTGAGTTAAATATTTCAACCTTTCTTAAAATTTCTAAAATTATATATCAAATCAATAAAAAATAAACAGTTCGCCAGCTAGAACTGTAGTATTCGAAAAATCACAAAATATCATAATTTTAATTTATCTTTCTTAATAAGGTTTACCCTTAAGGTTTACTCTAAAAAAAGTTTAACTTTAGGTCTTAAGAAATCATCATATTCCACCAAATGTCCCTATAAGAAATGTTCCTTTGCAAAAAATTTTTTTCGGACATTAAAAGTCAACTCGAATATTATAATAATTTGTTAAAAATAGTTTAATATAAAAGATATTTATCCATTTTCCGATCTAATGTAAATTCAGTAAAAATTTACCTAAAAATTTAATATAATAATTATTCTTAGGAAACTTAAACCAATTATTTTGTTTTATAATAATGATAATTAACTGCGGAAAATTTATGCACTAAGTGGGAATTTTTCATTAGTCCAGTTAGGAAAATCGTAATTTTCAGTCACTTTAAGCGATATATTAATTTAAAAATTGAACTGGTGCAATTTAATGTTTTCAATTGAGTCAACTAAGTTATAGCAGAGATGAGATACATTTTGAAATTTAAAGCATTTATATGTGAAAATTAGAATTTACAAAATAATATTTTTAAAAATTTTGATTAGTAGTAATAATTTTGTTTTCCAAATTTAATATCTTAAAAATAAATTTTACGAAAACATGTTTATCATTTTGATATTGATCACAATATTGCCAATTATATAAACTTTCTAGAATTATTGAAATTATACTTACAAAAAATTTAATAGAATAGCATTAATTTTTACTTATATATAAAATAATCTCATCTGTATTATAGAACTAGTTAAGTCAGTTAGTTAAGTTCTTAGGATAACTTTAACCGGAAGAACGCCCAAAGTTTTCTATTCGATGCTTAATCTATTACATTAAAATTGAGAAACTTAGAATTTCAATGATACAGTTTATGTATGAAACATTTAATTTAGAAACTATAAAAATACTTCAATGTTTGTATTGGATATGAGGTCCATCTAGTAGTCCATATTCTCTGAGGTCATATTTTTGTGAAACATTTAAGTTCGCACTCATAAGTAATCATTTGAAATATTTTATAGTGTTATTATAGTTTTTACTATTCAAAATTCATTCATCATTATTATCACCTTGGCACATAAAATCATACAACATATAATATTCATTCACACATTTGCACTGGCAATAAATAAAAAATCATAAAATATAATAAAATATGTGCGCAACATAAAAACGAATATCAATCTGAAAATTACAAAATAATATATTTAAAAAAAAAATAATAATAAATAAATTAAAATAAAGAATTTCTTTTAAAAATTTAAGTATCAATTTTTTATCATTTATTTATTTATTTTTTGTTTTGTATTTTTTATTTTATTTAATTTTTTTTAATCTTTAAAGAAATAAAAATTATTTTACATTATTCCTTCTCTTAGTTATCGTAAAATTAAAAAATAATCATTAAAAAAATTAAAAAAAAAACTAGGAGTAACACAAAAATAATATTAAAAAAATAAAAATAAAAATAATTATTAATAAAATTATTTATATATAAAGAAGAAAACTATAGAAACATAACATATATTTTATCAACATTTATTATGTTGCAGTGCAACTCAAAGTATAATATTATTTAAAAAAATAAAAAATAAAAAGGGGGAACTGGTATAATTTTGTTCTTCATCAACTTAAACAAATCTTCAAAGCTAATTTAATTTTAAGGTAAAATTAAAACATAATATCAATAACGAATGAACAAAAAAAAAAAAAAAACAATAATTTTTTTTAAAAAAATTAATAATAAAATTAGCAAAATAATAAAAACATTTAAGCTTTTTCTTAAGATTTTTTTACGTTTTGTTTTGTAATTTTTGTTTTAACTTTAATTTTGTCATATATTTTCTATATTAATTTTTTTTATACTGTTCAGTACGTTTACTTCTTGTTTTAAATCAATTTTTATGTTTTGTAAATATGCAATACAATATTAATATTTATTTTTTTAAATTTACTTATTTATTTTTTATATTTTTAATTGGAAAGAAAATAATTATATTGGCCTTACTTTCTAGTACGTATATGAGAGCATAGGTTTCATTTGAAAACAACCCAAATAAAAATAATTCGATACTCTTTTCTCAATGGTTTCTTAAAATTATTAATTTTATTTCATTTATTATTTTATTAATTAATTTTTTAATATCCTTTTTTTTATTATTATTATTTTCAAAATGCTATATTTTGATATCCATTAAAATAATAATTCTTTAAATTTTCGAATTTTATTCATTTATTTAGAGTTGGTATTTAAAGTTTTTTTAGCCAATTTTTACCTAAAACTTAATTAATTTTTTTAAATATTTTAAATCTATTTAAGTTAATTTTTTCACTGGCAATATTTTTTCATTTTGTATAAGTTTTAATTTTATTTTTAATTCTCTATGATGAGAAATATTAAAGTTTTGTATTTTTAAATTTTTTGTGTTTTTTATTAATTTTTTTTTTTTTATTTTTTGTTTTTATTTTTAATATCTAACCTAAAACTAATTTTTTTGCTGACTTAGTCCACATTCAATTTACTTATATAGTTATAGTAAATACAGAAAAAAATTATTAGTCCACATTCAATTTACTTAGGTTATAATAAAAAAAAATCATATAATTAAAAAAAATCTTTTGTTATTAAAAATATGAAATTATTTATGGCAATTTTTTGTGTTCTTTTTTTAAATATATACAATTTTTATGCTAAAAGATTTTTTTTTTTTATTTGTTGTCTCAATAAATATTTTGAGATATTTTTACATAAAAAAATATTAAATTCATTTTGGAGTTTTTAATAATTAAAAATAAAGACATTTAACTAAAGTCTTAAGTAAAAAAAAAGATATGATTTCTTATGAAAATACATTATTAAAGTTTTTCAAATTAAACGAAATACAAAACACAGACATTATTTTCGGTTCCTTAATTATTAGTTTTATAGTTAATAATAATAATTTTTATTTATTATAATAATATAGTTTTTATTTATGTGTTGTTTATTTTGCAAATAATTCTTATAAATAATAAATTTATGAATTAACTTTACTGACTGCCTTTAATATATCATGATTGCTTTTATCAAGTGATCCCATCATACCTAAATTACTACCAACACCTACACCCATACCAAGACCCAATTTTAAATCATTTTGTACAATAGAATGATGTAAATGACCATGTCCATGACCATGACCATGACCACCACCACCTAAATTTTGTGATGTTACAATTGATGAATGGTCATGATGTTGATTAGATTTATGTTGGGCGGATTTCATTGATTCTTGGGCTTTCATTTTTTCTTGTTCTTCACGATCACGTCGAGCCTAGAAATTTGAAAATATAATAGAAGAATACTTTAAATTATATTTTTTTATAATAATAATTAATAATTAAAATAATATATAATTAAATTAAAATTTGATTTGCTCGAAACTGATAATTCTATTAATTTTTTTAATTAATCCAACGTAAATATTTAAATATGTAAAAATTAATTATCAATAATAGAATATATAAAACTAAAAAAAAAAATATAATTAATCTTCATATAACAAATATAAAAAATTTAACTTTAGAATTGAATTAAATAATTTAAAGGTTCTTAAATAACTTTTCAAGTAAGCTGCATTACAAGAAATCTTGTTAACATTTTTCTAGTATAATTTTTCTGAGCAGCATTTACTAAACTTTATTAATTTTCTAGTAATTATTATATCAATTATTATAAATTAATATTCATTTAAAGTGATATATAATTTCCACCTAAAGTTTTTTTAGTTTTGTGGCAAAACTGAGTGTGTAATTTCTTAGATACCAACTAATATGATAGATTAGAATATATTTAGCGGCTGAAAGTTATATTGTAGTGCAACTAATATGATAACAAAATTTATTAAAAAATAATGATTTGATCAATAAGTTTATACTTTTTAATATTTCGCAAATCTATAACCTCTTTATTTATTATTAAAAAAAAATGTATTTTTAATTAAACGATTTAAACGTTTTTGATCTCATTTTGAGACTACAGCAAATTTAGTAGTAACATTTTTCAAAAAAATAACGTCTTATTTTAAATACTATAAATAACGTCTTATTTTATAATACGTGTGTAACGTATAAATTTAACGTTCCTTATACTTTTTACTATTAATTAGCACAGTTAAATAAATAAATTTAAATTCTATAAATTAAATTTGTTAACTACCCGAAAATCATTAAAAATATTATATCAAATTAATTATAATTTTACCTGTTCATTAATTTCTTTAACAGCTCGTAATTCTTTCTTCAGTTTCATTCGTCTATTTTGAAACCAAATCTTTATTTGTCGTTCGGTTAAGCAAAGTGCATGTGCAATTTCAATTCGTCGTCTTCGAGTTAAGTAATGATTGAAATGGAATTCTTTTTCAAGTTCCAGTGTCTGGAATCGTGTATAAGTTTGTCTTCCACGTCGTCGAGGACAACCATTTGGGCCTAAAAAAATAAATAAAAAATACATAAATTTAATGAGTTTTTAAAAAATTTCACAAAATATTAAAAAAAAAAAAAATACAATGTGATCATATAACAATATCCATAAACGGGTTACGTAAAATTCCAAAAATCTGATTTCATAATTTGTTTTAAAAGATTATGATTAAATGGCCATGAAGTAAGTTATCGAAGGTTACACGGAGAAAGAAATTATTTTACAACTAAGTGAAAATGTCACAACAATAATGCATTCAACATAAAAAACTGATTCCCATTGCGACACTATTCTATTGTTCTCAATTTGTTTGCTAATATTTATATTGAAAGGTTTAAGCGTTCATTTTGGAAAGGGTAAAAAAAATTAAGGATCATCAGGTAAGTTACTCATTTTAAAAGGAGATTTCTCTTTTTTTATGACGATGCCAAATAATTATAGTTAAAAAAAGTATACTTTCTCTTTATACTTTCTCCTAAGGGTTAAATTTATTATGTAATTTTCTTGTAATAAAAAAAAATTAGGTAAAAATTTAAAATCCATAAACATACAAGGCAGTTTTCAGTGTTTACTCATTATTTTAAATGTAATGATTTCACCAAAAAAATATTTCATCTCATAAATATTTTTATACAAAACTTTATCTACAAATAGATTTAATATCGTTATATTTCAATATTCTATTGAAATTGTAACGATGACTTACAACAACAACAAAATTTGAAGTTAAAAAATAAAGTAAGTTCTAAAATTTATAATTATTTCTTCCTATTTACTGAAAAATAGTTAATTTTAACAACATGTTTGAATAACGATTTTCAATTTAAAAAAAGTTTCCAATTTGTTTTAATAAAAATATTAAAAATTTTAATCAGTGAATTAATTATTGTAAATCATTTAGAAATATAACCAGAAATTTCAATTACGATAACTATATTTAAAATATTTTAATATAATCTGATTAAAATTTCAACTATAGTAATTTTAAAGAAGTATTAGAGTAATGTAAATAAGAAAAATAATCGAATATTTTATCACTAAATTAATAGATAATTTATAATTTTTATTTAAATTGAACAGATATTTTCAAAAATCTTTAATGAGAGCAATAAATTCATCGATAAAAGTTTAGTGATATTATTCATACTTACAATACCGTCGTTCCTTGTCATTTATAATTTTTAGTCATTTGTAAATTAAAGAATTCTAATTTGTAGAAATTGAAATAAAGGAAAATAAAAAGTTTATAATTTTAAAAAACTACTGATTTTATATGAATATAAATCAAACTTAGCTATAACGTTGTTGAAAAACATTGAATTTTAATATGTAGCTAATTTATGCTACTTCAAACCAACACAAACTGCAGCGTAGAAAAATTTAAAATTAAGGAAAATAATACATCCATTCACACACAATGCAAAGCTGCTTTGTGTTACATTCAAGCAGCATTTTCTGAATAATTTCTGAATTTTCTCAGAAATAGTTTTAAAAAATTGTTCATACCGATTTACTTTTTAAAATTTTCATTGTATGATTATAGTTCATATGATTAGAAAAATAATTTCCGTTTCCATCTACGTCTGTGGTTAAACGAAAGTTACGTTGGGTTTATGATTTCGGTTATAAATCTTTTATTTAATATATCCAAATTAATTTAATTATATATTTTTTTTAAATATAACATAACCTAAGGTATGTTAGATCAGTTAACTGATAGTTTAAGTTCAAATGTTCACAATTTCGCTTGTATTGTTGTATAGAATTTGTATTAATTTTATTTATTTAACATTTTAATGTAAAATTAATTTTCCAAAAATTTAGTAAAACTTACATATTAACTAAATAATATAATTACTACGGTGATAACTGGAGTATTTATGAACAACTATATTTTCAATTTCATAGTCTCTAAATTATATGTTCATCAAATTGACACTTTGCTCTGTTTTGAAGTTCAGTTGTGCGATAATATATTTATATTTTACGAGTAGTTATGAAATTAACTATGAAGTGGTGCGATGGAAAGATTCGGTTGGAAAAATGGAAACCTTACAATTTTATATCGATTGCTTTTTTAAAGGGTCCGCATTATATTTGATATTATAAATATTTTTTCGGGATTTCGGCTCCGTAAGCTCAGTAGCTCCATATCAAAATTATATAAAATCAATTTTCAAATGGTAGATAGCTGTTATAACAAACTCCAAGTTTTGAGCAACTTTATTTTAAATCAAGAAAAATCAAATTATAACAATTAATTCTTATTTATATCATTGAATATTCCCCAAAAAATTTATTAAATATCTACAAAACAACAAATAAAATCTACCTGCCCAAGGTAAGATTTATTTTTTTATGAATCATTTTTGTTATATATAATGTGTATCTGATAAATATACACAAGTGAGTCGCATATCTGCACATTTGTGATAAAAAATTAATGAATCTTACCCCAATACAAACAAACACAACCAAACTAAAATTCACCCATTCAACAATAAAATGGATCTTGTATAACAGTTTTCTACAAAAATCAAATATGGCTGACAATATTTTGTATGAGATTTAGTTTGTGTATACGATTGATTGTGTGTGTGGATGGATGGATGGAGGAAATTGAATGCGTTACTATGGAAACCGGTTTTTCATTCTGTTTATCTTTCGCCATAATGATGAAACAATTTTTGTTGTTGTGTTATGAATATTGATTCGGCCATTATAACGATGACGGTAATATAATAGTAAAAATGCATCACTTCACTAAAATTAATTACTTTATCATCGATAGTGTTATAGAATTAATTTTATGTTTAAAACGATTATATTTTGTAAAATGGTTAAATTTCATGTAAATATAGTTTACTTTAATTTATGAGTTCTTAAACTTTCTAATCTACATCATAAAAATTATAATAAAATTTAGCTCGCCCCTCCTATTTATATGTTGTTCTAATTTTTATGTATTTTTAAATGTTTACATAAAAAAAATTAACAAATACAAAATTCTTTTAAATAAATAAAATTCATTCAATTTCATTCAATTAATTATAAAGAATAATTTTTAAAGCAACTTGGGAATATATATAAATATTTGAAAATTATAAATATTCGATTTTAATTTTAATTTGAAAATAATTTAAATTATGCTATTATTTACCAATCAATTTTTTTTTTTAATTTTTTATTTATAATTAAAATACATTTAGTATTATGTGTTATTATCAACAATATATTTATATATTTAGTATATTCAAAATTACCAAAAGTTTTTCATTTTCATTTTTTAAACATATATTTTTAGTACCGTAATAACAATAAAGTTTATTATGTAATAAAAATCACATTGATTATGCTATAAACTATAATAAAAAACAATTCTAAAATTCTGAATAAAAAAAAAAACTATACACAATTTACTTGTATAGTTACGAAAGATTTAAATTAAAATATATAGCTTGAAAATATAACGAATTAGATTTAAGAATTTAATATTTATAAAAAAAAGCCCGTGTAGCCTAAAAAATAAACGAGATTATAATATTTTTTTTTTTTAAATTATCTCTAATCTATAAATAATTATAAATGATTATGAATAAAGAATTCAGAAGCTGAATGAAACGAAATTTAGCTAATCAACAGGCATTTAGAAAAAAATATTTGACTGCGTATATATTTGTATAGGAATATGAATAGAAACAAAAATATAATATTACCGAAAAAAAAATAATATCTTGTTCCCTACTGGTTCAATGTGTAGGTTGAATCTATAATTCAAAAAAGAAAACAAAAAATCTAACGTGCTATTTTACAGTCTCTTTTCATGTGTTAATCATGAATTTGATTTGTCATTACCAAAAAAAAAACTTGATGTTTTTTTTAAATATATTTTGTGGAATGAGTTTATTAACTAGATTTAGTATTGTTGTTGTTGATATTGTGTTTGACTAGACTTGACAGTGACATTGACCTTATGAAAAATATGAAAAAGAACTCGTGTATATTTTGATAGGCCATTTATTACATTTTCATTTTATTTTCGGATATTAACTTACTTATTATTAAAGAAAATTGTTTGTATTTAGTTATTTTTATATAATTTGGCAATTTACGTATAATAATTTATATATTATGAAATTTACCACGTGAGATTTTAACGTTAAGAAGAATCAGTCATAAATTCTGCACTATATTCTACAGTCTATCTTCGTATTATCAAATATGTGGTTTCCGATGTAATCTTTATATCTTTATCCTTTTTATTCTACCTAACTTTATGTATACTGATAAATGCATTTATGCCGGCGTTAACGTCATGTCAAAGTTGGTGTTAAGTTCATTTTGTACGGATCTTTATATAAACAAATATCATATTTATCTGCTAATTGTTAATTAATAAAATAAAATTAATTACAACTAAAAACAAATATTTTTTTTAATAATAGAGGCCTGATTCAAATTAACGTACAAATATGTCATTATATAAAATTTCTTTAATTTAAGATAGAAGGTATTTTATTGTGTAATATGTATTCTGTGAAAAATTTAAAAAAAATATCAAAATAGCGACGGGTTATTATTGCTTTTATATTTTATTAAATATATCCTTCTATAAGTAAATCAATAATTGTGACAATAAATTGTGCCAGGAATTAATATCTTAATTTTATATAAATTTATATAATATGCTTATAAAAATACGTTGACTATTCGAAATGGAGTGAACAGAAGACTCGATAATTTGATTGCAAACACAAATCCTTATTGTTGAGAACAGTTGACGTGTTAACAACCATCGATAATTTATAAGTCTGACACAACTATATTTAAATTTAAACTAACCGAATCTTAAGTATAGTTTACATGCGAGTCCTTTGTATAGATGATTGTATTATCGACAAATTTTGTATAAAAATAAAATAACTAACAACAATTAAACTTTGTATGTTTCGCTATTTTTATGAAATGGTCACGGTATGAAATATATTAAAACAAAACTGTGAAATTATTGCTTCAATTTATATTACACCAGAGAACCCTGATGTTTTTAATTATATTTTTATTATACTATTAGTACTGATGAATATTTTGAATCAATAAATGATAGTTAAGCGAATGAGCAATTTTATCTTTAAACTTTAATATTGTATTATTTGAACAATGTTTCAGTATACAATAAATTATTTGAATGAGAAATACGGAAGGACTCGAATTTTATACAAATTCATTAAATTTACAATTTTTAAATATGTATTAGATTTATGATTTTATTAAGAATTATTATAATTTTATGATAATACTTTTAGCTTAACAAATATTCATAATTATTAAGCTAAAACTATAGAAAGTTATATACATAATCATAATTGAAGCATGAAACAATCATCGCTACTGATCATAATAATTCAAAGCCAGCCATATTATATTTGTAGAAAGTTTTTAATATTGTAATAAATTATAAAATTATATTAAGAATTAAGATTTCTAAACAGTTAACAATATTTTAATAAAGAAAAAACATATTTAACTGTCACATTGAATATTTATCATGTATGTTAAATAACCTTAAAATTTTCTTATTAAAGAAATAAAATCAGAGAAAGTCAAAAGAGATTAAGTCGACATCGATGTCGAGCAGAAAATATATTAGTTTTTCTGATAGTCCATAGGCCCTCTAAAATCGATAAACTATTATTATGAATTACCTAACAGACCAAACGAACGTTCCATCAAATATAGAATACAACTAAGATAATTTTTAACTTAATATCATGCTTCTAGAAAATTGTAATGATTCACGTTTAAAATTCAATTAATAAAATTAATTAATGCACAAATTACTATAGAAATTTAGAAATTCTACGACGATCATTATTTGACTAATAATAAAATTTTGGAATTCTAAATAGAATTGCTGCTCAAAGTGTTATTACACTACACTAACGCTAGGCTATGGAGACATATAAATTAAATATATTTGTCATTAATCTATATGTTTTTAGCAATTTTGGATTTAAACTCAGTTGTTATTTTTATATTTAACATGTTATGTAATATTATTAATTTCAAAATTAAATAAAATATTCACGTAAAAGAATATACAATTGTTAATTTTGCATATAAAATCATTGAATTTTAACATCACAGAACTATAGCATCAATTTATATTAACAATAACAAAACAAGCTTTGCAGACAGAATTTATTGCTTTTAATATAATAAAATATTCCAAACAGATATTAAAATGTGTATACCCATTGGGACTGCGGGACTCATATATATATGAATATATATATATATATATATATATATATATATATATATATATATATATATATATATATATATATATATATAATATATATATTCATTTCAGAAAAGTCACAAGTGTACCAAAATATATGAACATGAAGGTAGAGTAAAGGTTTTGCAAAAATAAGTCCCTTATAATATAACAAAATATCAATATTTTCTTTCCTAATTCTGTTAGTCTCGCTAGTAAGTTTATTTTTTCTCATTTCATTTATATAAATTTTGATAAAACGGATTGTTGTAAATATTATACACATATAGATACATATATCTAAATTTCACAAAAATTTGAGCCTTTATAAAAATGTATATAATGTAATAATTGTATATATATATAAATAAATATTATGTATATTCTCTTAATCGAGCTTTATACATTCAGTTTACGTTTGATAAAGTTATATACCCCTATAGAATACATAATTATAAAAGAGGAAAACAAGTAATTTATTTTAAAAACGAGGGTTGTCAATAAACAAAAAACAATATATATATTTATTATAGATAAAATTCATATGCTGTAAGATAGAATTCACAATAACCATTTTGAAGAATTTTTATCAATACAAATTTAATTATAATTTTGAAAGTGATAGAAAAATCATATAAACATTTTTAAACTTTTAGTTTCTTTTAATAAATTAGAATTAATATATTCCCATAATGATATTTTTAACTTTCCATTTTCTTTTCTAGAATTGATTTTTTTTATATATATATGTTAATATTTTATATTATTATTTTTCCTCGCATTTTTATCAACTTTATATAATCAACTTTTATGACTTCTTTTTAATAAAATATTGATAATTTATAAATTTTGTATCAAACTTTAAATAATACAGATTAGCTAATGTCATAATTTTTTTGTGAAAATATTTTCTTGATTCCTTTCCTTATACCCATAATAGATTTTCTGTCCTTTACATTTCATATTTATGAATTCATATTTTTCCTTCTTACCCAAAATGTAATATATATAATCAGGTTACCAGAGACTACAAGTGTGTTTTATGGCAAAAATTTATTTTTATGCAAATTTATGTGTACAAAATTTCATACTAAAAAATAAATTACAATGTTATAATATATTCTTATATTTAATATTAAAAAAAAAAAAAAAAAAAAATTAATATAAATTTATTATACAAACGTATTATTTCAAGAATGATTAAAATGTTAAAAATTATGAATGCACCAAATAAAATGATTTTTTTTTTGTTAAAAGAAACTCTAAAGCTTCAGATCTATAAAATCTTCAACAGATTATAAAAAAATTAATATATACAAGTATAAATTCTACTTTAGTTTTCTATGAATAAGAATAATTCTTATTAAATAGCATGGTCTAAGTAAAATGTTACTAAATCATAATTATCAGTTAAGGGATAGCAAGGCTATTTGATCCATTGTTAAACTTTTTTATTTTGATCAAAATAGTAAAATGTTTTTTAGTTTCCTAATAAAATAATATAATATTTAATTTAAATGTTGTAGTAAACATGATAACCTTAGTTATGATTGATATACAGTAATAGACCACAACTGCGTCAAATACAAAATTTTCGCTTTTCAAACCACAAACATTTGCGTGTCTTAATCGTAATTGAAATATTAATTCTTGGTCTACTAAATGTATATTTACAACTTTACAATGTATAACAAGAAATATTAGGTAGAAATCTTAAGAATTATTTAACTTGAATGAAATTATAATTAAATATTATAGTAATCACTAGTAAAGGTAAGATTATTAAGACTAGTAAATTAATAAAACTAAATGATTTTATAATATACTTTGCTATAATAGATTAGTTTTGTGTTAATAATTTACTGAAATTTAGAAGAAATTTTAAATTTATAATAAGTGATATTTTTGTAGTTAACTACATGATGATAAAATAATTGTTTACGATCATTATAAAAAAATATACCTAACTACTTATAGAACCGATTTTTCTAAATAAATATTTAATTTAAATGCATATAAATTGTTATTAAATTTATGTTATTTATGTTGAATTCATCCAAGTAAGTAATATATAAAATAAAATCAAAGTTTTACATTTTTCTTAATACCAATGCTGTATTTGTATACAATGCTGTATTTGTATACATTTTTCTCACCTATTAAATGACTATGCTATTTTCAACCTTTTACTGTTTTAACCTAATAACATACAATGTTATTTGTCATATCATAAATATAAATTATGCATTAACAGCAAACAAATATAAATATATATAAAAACTTTTTTATATATATATATATGTATGTATATATAAAAATATATACATCTATGAAGAGACTACTACCCATGGTGTAGTAGTTTTCCTTTGGGAAGTTCTCCTTCAAAATGGTCAATGATCCATGAATAACGAAAAGACACAGCTACATACAAAGAAGCAAACAAACTAAAAAGCTACAACAAAATAAAAAAGATTTTCTTTATTATAATATGAATAGAATGAGAATTGAACTACCCCCGCGAGATTTAATATTCAGCAGTACCATAAAAAAAAAGTATTTTGTAAAAAAAAAACCAACAACAACAATTTATATCAGGATGGGGTGAAAAAAAACGATAAGGCAAATCCACTTACATAAAAAGGAAGCAAATAATAACACATACAATATACAATAAAGGTAAATATCTATCCATAAGATACGGTCGGCAAATCTATATAAATGGGTACATAACCATTCCCTTTATATATCTAACTTGGCACTTTCTTTTATTCACCTTTATACGCACCATAAGCACATTCATGAAAAGATAGTTATATTTACGCGCCTGTTATATAAGAGGGTGAAAGCATCAGCCGTACGATTAGCATTTTTGTGTCTGCATTTAATGGGAAATGTTATATCTTGAGTTTTTTCCTATTATTTGTTAAAGTATACAACATTATATATATATAAACATGTATAATATATAGATAGAGATAAATAAATAAAAGAAAAAGGAAAATGCCTACAACAAGAAATAAATTTGTATAAGCGTAGAAAATTCAGTTATAACAGTGAAATATTTTGTGGGTGGTTGATTATTTTAAAAACAAAATCAAAAAAAAAAAAAATTACATTAAGGGTAAGAAAAATTTATAGTAACGAGATAGGCGAAAAATTACTTTCAAAATAAATATTACAAAGATATGCTTAAAACAAGGGAGGTCAACAAAAAAAAAATTACGTGATGGTGTGGTATGAGTTCTTATTGTTAGAAGCTGATTAAATTTAAATAAATTTAATATACATAAATTATTATTTTTTTTTTATCAAACCCCTGTATATTTGGTTCTTTACGTAATCATAATAAATATTAAGGGGGAATCCTTTTTGATAAAAAAAAATATGCGTATGCGCCACGCTATCCGATTGGAATATTCCTTCATTCTGCTTTCTCTAATATGCATAAATTTTCAAGTTTTTTTTTTTATTTCGCATTTGCAAAGATATTACATAAAAAAAGTCTATATTTTAGGGAGAATGTCTGAAACAGAAGGTAATAATAATGTGTATTTTGTTGGTACCAAAGATTAGTTACGTTCTTACACCCTCAATAAATAACTTTTTTTATATAAATATATTGTTTCCCCCAAATTTATAGTAGTCAAATTAGTTACTTTAATTAATTTCTATCCCGAACAGCATAAATATATAATAATGATTTGTTGATATTGATATTGTATCTGTATACTATTATTGTTTAAGATTGTGTAGCTTTATTATTTAAGTAATTGTTTTGTTAGAATTTAAAATAAGCAAATTATCTATGAATTTATGCAGACTCAAAAACTGACAAAGAACTAAAATTTAGTTTAGTTATATGATAGTTTTATCTATAAAATGTTTAACAATCAAAATTTATTTATATTTGTATAATTATTTAGTAAGTAAATAAGAGGTGCTACTTATAGAAATAATAAATATTGTACAGTACATACAATCCCAAAAAGTATATACAATCTACCTATATGTGATTTTTATAAATAACTACCTATTCGCAAAACTAGTAAGCGCCTTGTTTTCGTAAGATATTCCTCAATCGTGTTTATATACGTCAACTACTCGCATATTTTAGAATCTTTCTAACTGATTTCATTGTTTTCGGATAATAAATAGCTAAGTAAATCTTACTACAAATAAAAATTTAAAGAGTCAAAGGTTATTTGCTTCCAAAACATTCAATCATATCCAAATTTGGGACATAATTAGTTAATTACTATAATAATTTGAAGAAAAGAATCATAAGCAGTGGGCATAAACAGGTAGTATTAATTGAAAATAAAGTCAATTAGATTTAATAAAATTTGTATTCTGGAAAAATATTTAGATCCTGTTTATTTATTTTGTAATTGATAATAATTTTTTTAATTAATAATTATTATGAATAACCGCAAGTTTTACAATTTTATCATAAATATTAAAATATTTTAATTCTTTATTATGTATAAAATAAACTTACTAAATATTTTTTTTATAAATAAGGTAATTAACTATTATTATTAAATATTATTAAAATGTATTGTATTCATATTGGAAATTTACATATAAAAAATTATTTTACTTTAAATACACTATTAAAATAAATCGTTAATGTTACATGTTTACCAAACTTTGATAATCTTCGGAAAACATACTAAAAACTAACTATAATTTTAGTATCTCCTTAATTTATAATTTAATTTATTGTATTAAATTATTTAAAGTAAATTAATAAAGCGCTGAATGAAAAAATAATAAAAAAATTTAGACAAATTAGAAGACTGAAACCAAATAACATAAAAATGTATTACCAAAATTATCAAATATATTCGTAATGCGTGTGCTAACTAATAACTTTGATTCATAAAACGTTACCTTTCCCAAAAGTCAAATTCCCCGTTATCTAGTTGAAAGTAATTTTTACTCAATAAAATCTAACTAAGTTAATAGAAAATTAAATGTAATTAGTTAAATTTGTTGTATAATTATTTAAACAAGTTTTTTTTTCATCTTTGTAACTATTTTCATAGTATTAATGTACAACAATCTGAGTAATAAGTATCAATTAAATTACACAGATAAATAATATTTCCATCACCTCTGAGCCGAAGAATACTATCATTTATCAGAAACGAATAAGTATAGCCTAAAAGCTTATAATTTTGAAACACAAATAATATAGTAATAATTAAATTTAAAATGAAGTAATAAAAGTACAAAAAGTTATTCCCAAATAAAATTAGTCATTAACATTTTTTAATTATTTTAGTTCAATTCTTAATCGCCAAATAATTTTATTTAAAAATAAAATGTTTTAACATAGATAAGGTAAGTTGTTTAAAAGCAAATGCCACTTTAACATATTTATAGTAAATTAAATTAAAATGGAAGTTACATATTTACAATAAAAAAAAATGTTAAAACTAAAAAACTAGATCAAATTATCCAAATAATGCCCGAGTTGAAACATGGAAAAATTTATTTTAAGTAGAGAACGATAGTACAAAATTTTGTAACCTTATATCGATTTTTAAATAGTGCGGATGGATTACAAAACGAAAAACTTTTTATAAATTCTAAAAATAATTTCTTAAAAAGAAAATGTTACAAAATAAATTGAATAGTAATAACTTTTCCATAACTAAAAAAATTTTCATTTTTTATATGCATTTATCTACTCTATCACCAAAAGTTAAAATATATTTTTTTATTACCAAATTTAATAGCTTAATTTTTATTTTATTGAGCCTATGAAGTTCGTGTTCTTGTTTGCTAGCTAACAAAACAAGTAATAAAAATTAATAATAATTGACTTTTTACCTCTTGTTGATTTTTATATACCTACTATAGTAATCCTTTATTTAATATTAATTTTTGAGGTTAATTATTTTTTAATATCAAAATTTTTAAATTGAAGATTATCAAAGTAATAAAACTAATTTCATTTTTCAATAGTACCAAATTAGGAAACGATAGGTAAAAAAACTTAATCGAATATTAAATGAAAATAATAAAAATAAATTTTATTGTATAAAAGAATTATAATGAACTAAAAACGATTTAATTTGAGTAATAAATCATTTTCGGAGATTTTTTATTTATTTTATAACCGCATAAATTCAATTTATTACCAACAAAATTTAATTACGTGTTCATTTTATAATATCTGAGAATATAATAATAATAAAATATTAATAAAGCTGAGTTGGAGTGCTTAATATGCGGTTGTAATGTTATTGCGGTTAATAAAAAAAAAATATTTTTTTTTTAAATAATTGGTCACAACAACTCATTAAAAAGTGTTAATGTTACTACTTTGTAAGGTAATGAAATTTTAATTACGGAATTCAACATTAAAAAGAACAATTATATTTTCGTTAACAATTTATTCATTTTTGTTGTAGTTCAGTATTGTTAATCATAATAGGTAATTTGTCTCTAAAAAATGATATTTTATATTATTTTGTATAATTTACATTCTAATTTACATTTACACGGTTCGTTAATAAAATTTATTTTTTAAGTCGAATTATTTAGCATAAAATTATTATTTTGTTTTCAAATATTCAACGTAGCCATTGATATAAAAAAAAGGAAATTGGAAAAATGAGGCAGAAAATTATGAAATTGCAATTACAAAAAATGTAAACTATTTTGTGTTTGCTTAAATTTTATAAGTTAAAAAATACATAAAAAATTATGAACAACTTTATTTTACAAAACCGTATATTAAAATTTAAATATTTACAGCAATCAAATTTTATCGGAAACTACTAAAATAACTACAAAAAAAAGTTTGTAATCTTTATAAAAATCATAACAAAGGATAAAAAAAAAACGCCTGCTATTAAATATATTTTTATCAACTATACAAAAAATTTCGCCGAGTCCATATTTACTTTATATACCATTTATATATATACAAATATAAGTCTCAGTCATCAGCTTTAAATAAAAACCACAAAAATTGTGCTTTGTCTATTTTCCCTCTGCAAAATTAAAGAAAATGAGAAAACAGCTAAATAGGACCCGAAAAAAAACATAGAAAAAATAAGAAGAAAATAATGTAAATAAGTAAAGTAGCATAAAGAGGCCTAGATTGCCCTTGGAAATGCTTATGTTAGATGGAAATAGTTACGAATGTATGTAATAACAATATAGACGTCGAGTAATCCCCAAGTTCTTTTACGCAAAAAAAAAAAGAAACATAAAGAAGAATTGCAAATTTGGCTTCTTAAGAGCTTATAAAACGATACCAGAAATTTGTTTTTCTTTCTTTTTCTTTTTTTTTATCTTTGTACACTTTGTAGTAGTTTAGAATAGCAATATATATGCCGTTTCTGCAATTTCTTGTTTATTTGTCATTCCATAAACTTAAATTATTATAATGCTGAGAAAAATAGATATGTATAATATAAAGATAATTTTTACTGTGCCGCATTGAGTAATTCAATGAAAAGTTTTATTGAAACTTGAAAGTTTTATAAATTTGATATCTAAATTTGCTATTATATATATACGTAATATATTCAATATTATGGTAATTTAAGTGAATTCAAATTATGTGACACTTAGAATTGACTATAGAATAATAACTAAATACATGAAAGTAATATGAGTTTTATAGTGTCTGGGTGAATTATTAAATAATATTAAATTAATAATATTTTATACATTTTTATTATTAATTATTTTAATGGCCAAAACTTGATTTCGAGAAGAGTTAATATATAGTGACATATATTACTAACCTTCCGGTTCAATGTTGAATTTGATAGGTCAAGCAATTTGTAAGAAGTTCTTATAGCGTGACCCGTAATTTTATATTCTTCGCGATTTTGTTTAATTTATAAATTTTAGTATATGAGAGCGTTTTTTAATTTTATTTTATAAATTATTTGATAACTAGAAGATAAAAACTTTATCGGAACGGAACGGAAATTTGCGACGGCTTACACTGTAAGATAAAATATAAATATTACCTAAAAATAAGCCATAATACTAAGAAGTGTAAATATTAATTATATTGAGTTTAGTAACTATTACAATTTAATAAATAAATTATTTTAATTGAATTTTCATTTTGCAATCACCAAATAAATAATATTTCAAAAAGATACGATTATAAAATTATTTTATACACTCGCAATCAATTGAACTTTTACGTAAAAACGAAATGTACGTAAATATCAAGTAAAACTTATTCTATGTAATAATCTATTTTAACCTTTTCTGAATAGTTCAGAGAACTGACGACAATGAGGATTTTAGTAATAATACATTATATTATATGAATTAATTAAACCAAATACGATTCCAAAATATTTTCGATCTAGTAATGTTAATTTTAACTATTGAAAAATGTAATAAGTTTTATTACTTTGATAATTTAAAAATTTTGATATTAAAAAATAATTATCCTCAAAGATTAATATTATTAAATAAAGGATTACTAGTACATATAAAGTCAACTGATTTTGTAAAATTATGTTATATGATATATATAATAATATCGACAAAATGACCTGGAATATAATTATATTTTCTTATTTAATTTGATATTGTGATGATCGTTTATATAAATTTTGGTGGAATTACAAATTGATTTTATTTCCGTAACTATTCACGATAAATTTTATGCATGTATGCACTATTTTTACTTCAATTTGTATACCTATAATTCAAAGTTAATAATCAATTTAGTCTACGAAACTTAAGATAGCCTTTTCTATGAAAAAAATTAAAGGTTTCGATTTATATAAAAAAAGGATAAATGTAAGACTGAAATGCTACGATTATAGGGTTAATCATAGATTTTTTAGTTGTCAATTATTTAACAAGTGTTTAAAATTAAATAGTTTCATCGACGTTATTATCATTTAGTAAACGATTTCTACTTAATTCTTCCAATTTAGTTAAATATTTAAACTGAATATATGTACGCGAAACAAAACTTGTGCAAATTTGTGATTAAAAATGCTTATTGTTTTCTGAAAACAGGCGTGTTACTTATTTTATAAAGAAACATCAGTTTTATATTTAAATTAAATACAAACTAATGCCTATAACTAAATGTATATTATTAATATGCATATATATATAAAAAAATATTTTTAAAAGATTAAAAATATATTAAAAAAATAATAATATTTTCAAAACTATTAAAATATCCTTTTTTTTATTGTTTAGGAAAACTAATGATAATTTTCCATTACTCTGTGTTCAGTTAAACATCAATCAACAGATACATAATGGATTTACTCATTACAAATCCATATATATATTATTTAATTCCAATTTATGAAATTATCATTTTATTTAATGCATAAATACATAATAATATAAATTTAACCCTTTAAAAAGGGTTTAGCCTTTTCTTATTCATGTGTTATATTTTGTGGTTTCTTGAATAGATCAACATAGATTATATTCTTATTAAATACTAATAACTGTTAAAGCAAATCTAGCACACCATTTTTAGTACAATAACATCCATTAAAAAACTATGTTTAGACAGATATCTTTTTTTTTTTTTTAATATAATCCAGAACGCAGTTGCTATTTATTTTCCCTTATTATACAAACACACATAAAACACTAAATAAGTCAAGTTAAATGCTTTTATGGCGATGGTAAAAACCATTTTATTTTTATAAATCTATGTAAATTTATAACCCTTTCAAACTTAAGTCCTAAATTTTCAATAGATTTTTTTGTCTGGAATACATTTTATATAATTACTACAAAAAAAAAAAAATCCTTATGGTTTTAATATTTTGTTTTTGTGTATATATTTTATTTTAATGGGGTTTAATATTGTTTCAAATATTTTTTGGACAATCTGATGGGATTTGTATTTTAAATGTTGAAAGAAAAAAAAAATTGGAAAAGGATGCAGACTGAACCATATAGATATAAAGAAAATTTTAGTAAAGGAACTTTTATATGTATATATATAAATATATAGTAATATTATAAATATTTGTGTATTTTTATGATGCTATACTGCAGTGTTAGTAAAATTGGCGACATGCGCAATTTAATTTTATTACTGGATCAATACATTTTGCACATTTTCAATTATAAAATGTATTTTTGTTTTTCAGAAAATCCAGAATTAATATCTTTATATGGTTTGTATTTTTTTAGAAACTTTTTAAATTAATTTTCATAAAACACAAAAAACAGAAATTCCATTTAATTGTATAATTAAAATTGTTTAGTAATTAACAGAAATGAACATTACAACTAAAATAATTTAACTTTTTTTTATTTTTATTTATACATTATACATTTATTTTGTAATATAAATGAACTATTTTTATAATATCAAATTTTATGAACCATTTCACAATAATTTTATAAATTTTTAGTAATTTTTGAAAGTAGAATTTATATAGTCATATGTATGGTTTTTATGTGCTATGTCAAGTGAAATTTGTGGCAATATGAAAAACATTCAATTTTTAAGATCGAACATTTACCATATAATAATAACTATTTATTTATAATACAAAGAAAATAATGTTAAAATGGAATTATATTTAAATAAAAAAATTCAAATATGGGGAAGATTTTAATAATAACCTTCTTGGAAACATAAAAATATCTTAAAAGAAGACAAGGATATAATTTCAATTTTTATCCCCTTCTAATATCATCCATGTATGAACAATATTTATTACATTACGTTTATTGTTATATAAAAAAGGGCACTTTTCATTTATTTTCCCTTAAGGACTATGCCACTGACAAAAAAAAATCAATTTGATCATAAAGAAACGTAAGGAAATTGAATACTTTTTTGTTGTTAAGAATGAACGCCATTAAATTTTGACTATAAATCAAATATTTCATATTTAAATATGTCAAAACATGAAATTATGACTTTATAGGGAGAAACACCGTAAAAGAAAGTGAAACCTTGTAAAAGGTTTAATTTTTTTTTATTATTCTAAGGATTAAGTAAATTATGGGTAATTTTTTTTTTTTTTAGTTCAAAATTATAAGTAAATTATTAAATAAATTTCATAATCAAAATTCTACAAAGTATCATTTTATTGGTAAGGATAGTAAAAGTAACTATATAATATATTTCGTATTTATTAAACCCATCATTCTAATATGAATATATTTACTTGCAGGTTTGATTATAGATTTTTCTCCGATTCAAAATGTGTGGTTTTAAGGAAGGAGCAACAAAATTTATTATACATATATTATTTACTGTCATAATGGCTGCTCTAAGGATTATGTTACCCAGACAACATTTAGATATTTAAAAAAGAAACATCACATGGCACATAGAAAAAGATTTGAATCTTTTTTTTTTTTTTTTGGAAAAAAGAAACCATTTATTTTAACCCTTTTTACAAATATAACCATTTGTCATAGTGACCCCCATGCTGTTATAGACCCTAGCCAGTTTTGTAAAACGTAAATCTCTTATGTAATTATATAGTATACTTATGTTGGGTATATATATGTGTATATATATAATATAAATCCCTATTATATGAATATAAATTTAAATATAAATTATTAAAAAGATGGATTTTTGATAACTATATATAGCCATTTAATAGCAGAATATATAGATTACTCTTAAAGATTAGTATCTGTAAGTGTATAAGAGCTATAATTGTTGTATAACTACATGCATATTATATATATAATTACAGTTTTCTAAATGTTAATTATAAAATTTAATTTAAATCAGTTTTATATCCACCGTCTAATCCAAATTTATTGTAAAAAATTCGAAAACTAATTTATTCCTTTAAAAAATTTAAATTTGAAATTAAATTAACACTTTAATCTGCTGCAATTATATTTCTAAAACTAATCATTGTAATAACTTGTATTTAAAATGTCATCTGTGTCTTAAAAAACATAATTTATATTAGATTTACAGTTATTGGTTTTCAATAGTTTTTTGTTTCGACTTTTTGCTTAAATAATTTTCTAATCGCATTAAAAATTTTTATCATAAATCTCTAAATCAATATTCTAATAACCATTAAGAACTAAAATTGTATTTTTCAGTAGCTACTCAAGCGCGTAATAATATAACAAATAAAAAAATTATTAAGAGATCAGGATGAAAACCATTTGAAAATATATTTTAAAGATTAATATTACAGTGACCCGTCTGTAATGGCGGAAACTTGACTTATAAAAAAAATTATACTAGTATCCATTATTATATATCAATCCTGAAAAAATTAACTAACCTCTCTAAAGTTAAGAGTCTATCTTAAATATGTAATAAATTATGTTACCTTCATAATTCTACCATGCAGAAGGATATTCGGCAAGCTTACATTTTTTTCAAATTTTACAACAAAATGAATAAATATTATTTAAGTGTCATCCTAAATTTAAAATATATAACCTAAAAGTTCTGACTGACATAATATTTTTTTTTCTTAATTCTTTGTTTTGAAAGGTTATACATTTTTTTTCGGAATTGTTTTTCAAAATGTTGGCCAGAAGAAAATTTTTAGTAAGATAACAAAATTTTAGTTACAAGATAACAGTTTTATTAATGTTTCTTTCATAATTAATTATATAATAATTCAAAACAATAAATATTAGAAATTTTCAATTAATATGCATATTATGGAGCAGCAAATAACGTTTATGCTATCAGCATAATAACATTAAGTACGTAGTTATTTTTGTATGAAGCATTGTTGAAGATTTATTAATAAATCTAGTGCTCAGTACCACGCAATTTTAGATGGTTGGGAGAATGTAGAAGAATAAATAAAATAGTACCTCAAAATTAATGAAAGTATAAATTTTATAAATTACTCTCATAATAATTAAAATTTTAAAATCGCGAAATTATATTTTTTTGTAAATATATTTAAATATTCTATGTACTAGCAAATAAAGTTTGCAATATTTTGTATTTCGTAATTTTTAATTTTTCCATAATTGAATTTTTAAAATATGTATCATAATTTTTAATATGACGGATAATTTTAAATTTCTTTCTTTAAATACAGATTTATTAAAGTAAATTCTATTGTCATGCTTTGATAATTTTATGCAAATTCCGATTAAATAAATTTGGGGTTTAATTTATGTATGTCTGTATTCCAATATTATATTCAAGTCATCATTAATAATAAAAAGGGTAACATCATTTTATTGGATTCTGAGAAAAATTTCAAGCATGAATACTATTGGCTAAAATTACGTTACAAATTAATGTTGCTTTATTTGTGTTTGTTTGGCAATATAAAATTTTCAAACTCGTTTCAGATTTTTTTTTTTAATTAAATAAAAATGCTCAATAAATTTGAATTCTCAAACACAGATTCTCAGACTCCTCTTTGATTTATATGGAATGTAACCAGTTTTAATGAAGAAATTAAGAATTTACGTTAACATAAATACAACTTACAATATAAAAAAACTAAAACTATCTAATAAATTTAATTAAATGATAAAAAATATCTTATTCAGATTGTTTTTTTTTTTTAATTTTAAAACCAGTATAATAAATAGGGTAAACCTTCCAAATAAATGTATACAACTAAAGATAAAAGATATTTTTTTGCAAACTGAAATATTTTTATTTATAATTGGACGATGTAATAAATTAAATTAATTTATATAAATATAAAATAAGTTGTTACAACTCTATTTATTTAAAATGTATTTAGGTTAAATAATTTTATTGGGTTGTAAAAACTATAAATATGATTTCTAGATAACTTATTTACTTTTCTGATCATTTAAAATATTAGTTAAAAATATTATGAATACATTTTTTTTATGTATACTGCAGTACGTTATTTTACCAAGAAATATTATAAATTTGTTAATAACTATAATTTTTAAAGAATATTTTTTACACGGGCTGAAAGAACTAAAAAATCAGAGTGTTTCTTACTAATCAAATTAATTTGATTTCATATCGAGAAAATTTGAATGATCTACGATTTTAAATAGTTAACACAGGAAATATTATCAGAAATATTGGGACATATATTTCTATAAAAAAATTATAACGCAAAATAAAATTTTATAGCAAAAATTCTATAAAAAAATTATAACGCTTTTTATAAATATATCTTTAAAATTTAATACTGCAATTTTTGCTATCTTTACAATAATTTTAATTAATTTTATTATATTACAATGAGTCGAGTGAATAAAAATTAAATCATTTAGTATTTTTGAAAAATATTATTCATCAAAACTGTTCTAAAACAGGATTAAATGATAGTAATAGCATTTACTACAATCATTTTATTTAATCGATATAATATTTCAATAATTCAATTTGTTGTATAATCATTACAAATTGTATTTTATAAACAATAATCACGAAAAGTTTTAAAATTTTAATATTTTATCATAAACCTCATAGTTATATAATTCAAATAGTAATTTTATGTCATGAGATGATAAATTTCATTGTAACAATTTGAATTAGATGCGACAAAGTGTCTTTAATAAATATTTATGTCAATGAAATGTGAATGTCTCTCATACTTGACAATGGAACATTTTTTAAAAAATATTGGCAAATTTGATTTAAAATGCCGTAGTAACAAATTTTATTTGAACGAGTTATTTAACTATAAATTTATCTGGAAGTTTATAAAACCAAATTTGAGATTATATAGAATTCCAATATTTATAGAATTTTTTAATATTTTCTATTACCGACTATAAATTAAATTACTTAATGTAAGTTTTCAAACTATAACAGAATGAGGGCTTATAAAACTTGTTCACGATACTAAATTAGTTTTTCGTGTTAGTGGTATTTTTTTTATATCCCAGGTAGATATATTTTTCAAATTACATAAAATATACCTATACAAATTATTCATTTACTTTACTAGGCACTCAGCTGGATATTTAAATACACGGTTACAAACAAATAATAATAGATGAAAGTCCATAAAAAAGAAATAGAGAAAGAAAAAGTTGGAAACCCGTAAAACATGAATTCCTTAAAAATTAGAATTTTTTTATGGCGTGAAACTTTTATTTTTTATGTATTCCTTTACCGCTATCATCTCACGTTATGTCATAAAACAATGTAACAGAGACCAACCCGTATTTTCTTTATGATTTTCTATTGATCCTGTAGTCAGTGCCTTTCTTTTTATACTTCTATTATTTTTATTTATTTTTTTATTTTTATACATTTTCTTGTTTTTTTTTTATCTAATCTCAAGGGTTAAAAAGATATTGTTCAAACCAATATCCTTTTACTATTAAGTTCATTATATAGAATATTACGAGTAGGCACTATGATTAAGATTTTAATTTTTTTAGAAAGTTGAAGAGATAAAAAGCTGTTGTAACCTAAGGTTATTCAAAACGATGAGTTTGTTAAAACGGCGTTTGTAAAAAAATCAGAATCTTGATTCAAAATCTTTAATATTGACTCACTAAATTTACTAATCTAAAATTTGGTGTATAATATAAATTATGCAAAATATAATATATAAATATGTCACCAGATATTTTGTATTTTATTTAATTGAGAATTTTTGTCACAACTTAATGATCTATAATTAGATCAACTGATAGTCTTCACATAGAAAGGCAAGATTTTAAAATATGATGTTGCGTATATAAACGAAGCTAAAGCCATCATTCTTTGTATTTTAAGAAGTGTACTTTTGGAAATACTCAGTGAGCAATTTCTTATGTTTTCAAGATAGTACATTTAGTAGTTATCAATAATATAACTCCTCGTAATAACCGGATTATTAATATAGGAATCATTTTCGAGTATTCTTATGATTTAACTTTCCTTTAATATAAATATAAAATAAATACTAGTCCTCCAAAAAATTTACTGAAATTTTGAATTTAAAAAATGTGTAATAAAATATTTAATTTACTCACCATTAAAATCACCACAAACTACACGTTCAAACGGGCTGCCCATCCAATCTGTAAAAAAAAATCATAAGAGAAAATTATTAAATTGATTCTTGTATCATTTTATATTGGAAATAAAATGAAAGTATTTTAAATTAAATGGAATAGCTGTAATAATTACTGGTAACAGAGATTTGACCTGTTTGAACTGCAATATCATATAGACAATAAATGTAAAACACTCAAAACAGGTCAACCATATATTTATAGCATTTGCAAAGTACAGTAAGTAATTGAACCCACTTAAATTATGTCATATATATATAAGTAAAGAAATTATTTTATAGACTTATTATTATATCTTCGCTCTTATAATTGGTTTCGATATCGATTTTTATGTTTTTATATAATTTATTAGTTATCTTATTGCATCAAATATCCTTTGTTAAAATTAGAATTAGAATAAAATAATAGTAAATTTTACCAATATAAAAAATGTGATTTTATTAAGTATAAATAAATATAATTTAAATTATCGACATATTTTAAATATCTATAGATTTTCTGTTTAAACTTTGTAAACTCTGGTATTTAAATGGTTATAATATTTTATTTATTGAATCAACTAAGTACTAGTTATGCAATATATACATCAAATTTGTCAATAATTGACAAAGAACAAAAAGCACCACAAGCAGATATATCATTTTTAATCATTAAAGGTTAAAAAAACATGGAGATAACGTGATGGAGTTTTAAATTTAACCTTATATAGTAAAATACATGAATCCATATCACCGATTAATAATTAATGCATAAAACTAAAGGCTATTATAATCCCGTCTTTTCTCCAATGAAGGCAAATCTACAAGGTCCAAGGATTAATATAACTTGTTCCATAGAGTACAACGAAGAAATAGTTTTTCTATATTCAAGCCAATTTTTGTGATACGGATACCAGATATTTTCATACTCTACTATAAGATACAAAAACAAAATATTTTAAACATTAAAATGACTAAAATCAAATATAATAATTCCGTAATATATCAATTTACAATTAATAATTTCGATAATGTTCTCAAGTCAATATTATTTGGATGATAAAATCTATATGCTATTTGTAAACTTCAACAAAAGTGTTTGTATTCGAAACACTTCTATACTGTGAGAAATATAATCCAACCCTGAAGACCAACCCTGAAATTTCTAAAATTCTATTAATAATACCACCAATATATTTATACCGCAAACATAAAAATTCGGAAAGTATCCAATTAAAATGGAAAATGAAGTGAGTTTCAGGTCATTTTCAATAAAAAACTTTGTCATACACAAATTGTGTGACAAATTTCGCTTAATTAATTTTTAGGCGATATTTTTTAAAGTTTTAAATTTGTATCGAGCATAGAATATGCTCATTAAAATTTTTGACCATATCTGAACTCTTCAATAATTGTTTCTTAAGAATGGCAACAATCATATATCCAAGCTTTTAAATGAAGATTTCATTTAGTTCCAACTATTTACAATGAGCGGTCTTTTACATTTATTTGCAAAATTTAGAAATGATTCCTTGTAGTTATTATACAGGTATGCAACTTAGAATATGACAAATAACTATAAAATTGTACAATAAAAACTCAAGAGAATAACAGTTACTTATCAAATAGGGTGTATTTTTCGCGCAAAATTTTATATCATGAAAATAGGTGGGAACTGATTAAATGTCCAAAATAACGGATCATAATAACATAGAGATCTTTTTTTCCAGCCATTTTTAAATCTGGTTCCTGTAATACAATTATTTTTATAAATTTACGTATCAAATTTGAATTGTTATAAAAATTTAAATATTTGACATTTCGTTACGAAATTTTAATTTGTATATATTTTAATTCCTATATCTAGAACTATTTCATATTATGCTAGTTCTTGAAGCTATTTCTTGTAAGAATTTTTATTATCTGAAAATTTTATTTGGTTTTATATTTATAGATTTAGTGAAGCGTAAAGATTTTTGAATTTAATTTCCTTGAATATTTTATATCACAGTTTGAATACATAGAGCATAAATTGAAAATTAAAATCCGATATGTTAAGGGTCAATAATATTCAATAAGAAAATACTGCTATTAATAATTCACATAATATTACTTCTCGACGACAAAACAAAGATTTCTTTGTTCACTTTTTTAATAATTAAAAAAATATTCCGATTATATTTATGGTATTATATTTATAAATTATGATACTTCAAGTATACTTTTTTTTTTGTAATTGAATATCGTATTACAAGCAACGATTTATTATTTCAAATTTATACAATAAGATCTATTATACTATACATATAACATAAATAAATTTGAATGAAATCACAACGATCACGATCACGAGCTAGCTGGAACACAGGACTTATGATAAACATAAACACATAAAATGTATTATACAAAGTATTTAAATTTTAAAAAAACAAACAAAATATAAATTCAATTAAATTTTGTAATAATTATACTCGTAGTATTTTTTTTTTCTTTATTTATACAAAATTATGTTGTAACATGTTACATATAATACTACCAACTTATACCCCTCATATTTGTATTGAAAAAATATTAAAAATAAAAAAAAAAATTAAAAACAATTTTGTTTTAGCGCTCCTTTTAAATATCAATTCCGGAAGTTTTGGCACAGGTTTCTGTTAATTTTCATTCAAAATTATATTATTATAAATATATACACATATTTTTAACATCCTATTTTGAATTATGTGTGAAAATATTTTCCAGCCACAATTATTATTAGATATAAAAATAAAAATAAATATTCATATTATACTTAAAAATATATATATACAACATAAATTGATTTTGTCTTTACTGTTGGGAGGATACCGATGAATACACATATTCATTTGGCCCACAAGATGGCATATAAAATGAATATGTTGTTGAAAAAAAAACCTTGGAAAAATGAAGAAAAAAAAAACTAAATATAAAAAACAAGGCATGGCAAGTGGTATCTTTCGATTTTCTTAGTACAAACATAAACTATATACATTGTAGACATATAAGTTGATAGATTGCTACTTGGTATATTATTCTGAATGGAAAAAAAAATATTTAAATGGGGGGCTAAATTGCTTATTATTAGACATAACCATATTGATTTAACATTATATATGCTTTAGTATTTGTATATAATATAGAATATTTATTTACCTTTTTAAATAAAATGAATATCAAAAGCATTTGTTAGCCACAAATTGATGTATCTAATGATTTCAATGAACTGTATATTTTTATTTGAAGACATTCAAAATGAAATAATTTCTATGATGAATAATATTTTTAGATATTATAATATTATATACAATATATTTAGCTAATATCTGAAATACTTCAACATGAGTCAGAATTTATTGATATAAATTATTAGATCGAAAACTAATTATAATTTCTGCCAAAATTTTATTTTGAATTTTTTGTTTATTTACCAGCTTTTTATATTACATGAAAAATATCTTTGAGAGTTAACTAAATATCTAGCTAATTTATTGGAATATAACATATTGGAAAACTTAAATAATACAGATTCGTCTGCACTGCGGCGGCACTATTGCGACTTATCTCGAAAATGATTTCTTAATGAAAAATGGAAAATTTATATAAAAAATATTTATTTCCAAAAAATATTTATTTTCTAAAATTGATGAGGAAATAGAAATTACTATATTCTGGTATAGGTATCTCAGAAGCGTTGTGCTGGAAAAGGAAGCTTTTTTGAAAGAGAACAACTGTATTAGAAAGTTGGAACTCAGTAGTCTAAGGATAGAACAATATTTAGGGGACCACATGAATATGCCAATATTTATTACGTTCAGGTAGATCCGCTTCCATTCTTCCATTCCATTCATAACCTAGACTCACCTAATTATAAATTAAATTTTTGACGTAGCGGCGATAATTCGACAAAAATTTGTTTATAATAAACGTTAAAATATAATTTCATACTTTAAAAACTTCCAAACATAAAGAAACACTTCACTTTGGAAAAATGAAGGGAGTCTAACAGGCGGCAATCTAATTTTTGTCGGCTACATTATTTTTGACTTAAAAAGATTATTTATGCATTTTTTTCATTTGCGACAAAATATTTTTTTGGTTTGCAGTTGAAATATTTTTTTAAATATATATTCTAGATTTTATACTTCTATTCTACATACTTTAAGGGTGTTTAGTAATTATTATACTTGAAGCCAGTAAAATATTGGTGTAATTATTTTATTTTTGTCCAACAAATTATCGTTTCGCAATTATTGTATCCCAAATAACTTAAAAGATCAACAAATTAATAGCATTTTTTTTGCAATTTTTGAAAGAAAAGCCCTGAAATCTTTAAACATCAAATTGGGCTTTCATTAAATAAATGATCGTTATAATTTGCATAATACCAGGGGTAAAATATAAATGTAAATTATTTTTTTTAAGAGTCCATCGGTGTTTGTAATTTTTTTTGCAGTAAACTATTTCCTTTTATTATTTAAGTCCTTAAAAATTATTTTAATAAAGATATAATAAAATTATATTACATATATTCAAATAATTGAATATTAAATTATTTCAAATATAAATGGAAATTCATCTCACACCAGAATTTGAATTATTATATTTAAAACTTTTATGTTTGAATCTAACATTTTTAAATATAGGTATATAAATCTTTAAACTTTTTATTAAAACCTACAGGTTAAAGATTAGTTTAATTTTACCATATAATAATAATGATTAATATGTATCCGTAGATAAAATTTACCTCATAATCTGCGCTATGCAACATATACAAAAGTATTAACCGGATATTCATATAAAATATCATATATGCCAAAATAAAAATTGTCCCAAATATCATAATATAAGTTTACTCACTAATCTTTTCATATTCTTCAAAGCTGTACTGTCTATGAATTTTTATAAATATTTTAAAATTAACTATAATATTCAAGAATTCATGATATTTATTGCGATGATGTCATTAGAATGTAAATTTAAAATTATTAAATAGTTTTCTGTCACTGCACTTATGCAGTATTTCTATTTAAATATAATAACTTGTCGTCACCATTTAAATTATGGAATATTTTTATCTTTTTGCAAATTTAATAATATGATCATGGAAAACTGTTAGTATTCATTCATTTCCAATTTACTTTTTTGTGGTGAAGTAAATAACTATGAATTATTATTATTTTTTTGAATTGACTATTTTATTTTATTTAAGTGCATTTAATTAATTAAATATATGAGAAACGATATGAAAATTTATATAAATGGGACAATATATTTAGATATAATTTTGTCTGAAATAAATTTAACTGAATGGTGTACACAAAAGTTCATCGCTATTTGCATTGAAGGACATTCAATTAAACATTATAATTTATGCTACATAAGTACAGTGGATGTAAAATTTTAATTTTCTTGACGAATATAGTATATATTACAATGGACGTACGAAACTAAACTTTTTTTGTCATTCAAATAGGCTGTAGTAATTTAATTGAGTAATATGTTAAATAAATTTAAAACAGAAATAAATTATGTAAATATTGATTGAAATATTGAAAATTAAAGTATACGCAACAAAACTTATTTTTTTTTTTTTATATAAATTTTTACATTTTTAGTTTCATCTAAAGAGAAAAACTGAATGAAAGTTTAATAAAAACTTTAATAATAAAAATTCGACCTTCCGAAAAAGGAGTTTCAAAAGATTTCCATTATGTATTTTGATACTATTATTCTTTATTAAATATTGTTCAATTATTAAAATTTAAAATTTCTAGAAGAAACTGAACTACATGATATGTGAGTTAAGAACACTTTTCCAACGGACTAAGTTGGACTAAATAACATTTTGTTGGCCTATAGTCTAAATAATAATTTAACTGAACCGGATTGTTAATATACAACACGTTTACGGCATATATATATATAATGAAATATTTTTCAAGTATTGTTAATGTTATTTGTAGATTCTATCGCAACATTTTTTGAACTATACTTTAAGTTTCATTAAATAATTATAAAATTATATTCAATATAGTGTTTTAAAATCCAAAATCGGTGAATTATCATGATCATGTGACGAAATGTTGTTAACAATAATTTTGATATCATATAGATTAAAACATTTGTAGCTAAACGAATATATTTTTAGCCTTAATTATGTTGAACACGTGAAAAAAATAACGTAGCTGTACCCCAAATACTTGATCTCATATACCATACGGAATTCAGTATATAGAGTCTCCATGTACTTGGCTCAAACTTTATATATTTCACTGATCGCATCATTAGGATAATACATACCGGTTCACTAAGAATGTAGCTTATTATTTATTAATAGTTACTATTCCTAAAACACGTTTTTTAATTGTAGTGTCAAATATAATTTACTGTAATTATGTTATAAAATTTATTCTGGGGGTTCACCCAGTTCTAATGAATGTTAGAAGTTAGAATAATAAGATATGAACGATTAGTAAGACCAATTTAAGACTCAAATTGAAATTCTATATCTATATATTATTCTATATTGTCTACATTTTAAAATTATTATATGCTCGTACTCGTATACATTATCTAGTTCAGATTATTCAATATAAAACGAGAAAATTATCAGTTTTTAGGAATTTTTCATGACTTTTAAAATGGAATACCTTGAAATCTGAGTCAACATTTTTTAAGCTCCTTTTAGGTCTCATATCATAAACTAAAATAACTCAATACTGTATTCTTTATAAGAATTATGGAATTAAGAAAAAAAAAATACCTTCATTTAACCGCACCCACAAAATACTTTTTACAGAAAATTTAAGAAAAATCATAAAAGTTTAAGTTATATAAAAAGAGATATTCGTAAACAAAAAACTTATTTAAATTTATCTGATGAAATAGTGTACACAAAAGGAATCTTACACCCCAGGAAGAATATGTTAGTGGGCGATTTTAGTAAAAGAAATTTATTCAAAAAATTAAATCGAAATTTTATAAAGGCAAAATTTATCTAAGCTATAAAATGTGATACAACAATTTCAAACATAATTTATTTACCATGATCAATGGGAAGATAAAAACAAAATTGTAATTATTTCTCAGGTATTTTAAAAAATTAAAAATAAAAAATAAAAAATTTTGTGTGTGCGTATTATAGTGAATCTAATTTATTGAATATCAGTACACATTTTAAAGTTCAAAGAAATTAAGAATAATTAATTTACCAAAATATTAAAAAAAAATTAAATATAAATTATATAAAAATTACACATAATTACAGTAAATGTTAATGGGATACCGAAGACAATAAAGACTCAAATACTAAAAATGAATTAAACTCTAAATCTAATTAAGGAATAAGGTCATAAATTGAAAACAAGTGAAATATAATTACCGAATATATCTATGAAATTAAATTAATTCTCCTAACTTTTCTATTAATTTTTATAATTAAACATTATGTAATTAAAGAAAATGATTAGGAAATATTTTTATATATTCTTTAAATTCTTAAATATTACAGTATCATTTTAAACTTATTTAACAACTACATGTGATTTAGTAGATTTAGGAAAACAAAAATTTATCGACTATCTAATTTAATTTGTGTTTAACCAAATTTTTATAAAAATCCAAAAATATAAAATGAATTATACAATTTTCTAAATCACTAAATATAAAATTTTATCGATTACTACATTAAAAATCACTATGAAAGTTAAATTTTATCTCATAAAAAGAAAGAAAATTCTATTTATAACTTCAAATTTCATTGATAAATTATTTAATAAAACATTAAAATTAATTTTATAGTTTTATTATCTATGATAAAGATTTCAAATTCTCTTAATCATTTCATATCACCGGAAAAATAGTTCATACTGGGAAATTAAGTGCCAGAAAAATGGTGCGGAATAAGGTATTTTTCCGTATAAATAAATTGTGTAAAAATCAGTTTATTTATTTTTTTTATATTCATTCTAAAAAATCTAGTAAAAAAGGTGTTTTTTACTAACATCAAAAATGACAATTATTACTTTTAATTTTTGTTAGATATTTATATTTTTTAATTAATTATATAAACAAAAAAAAACCCATGAGCCAGCCACCATAGACAATAATATTTAAAATAAAATAAATTTTAATGGGACCATATGACCTTGAAGACATTATAAAATGTTGTAAAAAATTTTATATTCGAATTATCACCCCGTAGACTATATTTTAAGAGAATAAAATATTAAATTTTACGTAGGCAAATAAATAAATTTATATAATTGTATGCATATGGATGGGTACAATAAAAAAAAATTAATTTTATTTATAAAAATAAAACAGAGATAGAAATATAAAAAAATGTGAAACAAAAAATATTTTTTATCTCTGGTCACAGACATTTCATTTTTATAATAGACCATAGAATCGTAACAGTTCTAAATTTTAATTCTGCACAATCTGAGCAAATATATTAAAATTGAAATTTGGCACTTAATTTCCTAGTATATTAACTATTTTCCCGGTAATAATATTTCGTCGGTTGGCAGGAAAAAGTGACCAAGTGAAAATATTTAGATACTAATTTAATTTGAATTTGTTTTGCAGATAATGTAAACAGTATTAATTTATTAGTTTATGACGTATTATGTCTATAACATCTATAATATGTTATAGACATAATACGTCATAAACTAATAAATTAATACTGTTTACATTATCTGCAAAACAAATTCAAATTAAATTAGTATCTAAATATTTTCACTTGGTCACTTTTTCCTGCCAACCGACGATTTATAAAATTTGTAAAAAAAAATGTTTTCATTTATTAATAGATTCATCAAAAAATGTAATTAACATTAGTTGTACTAATAAAGCTAATTCGAAATTAAAATAAATTTATATGTAAGTGGCTAGCATAATTGTTTTGAAAATATAAATTATAACTTAATTAAAGCCGTCGGGTTATTTATACAAAATGGAATATTTGAATGAAAGTCGAAATGAGAAAATAATTATAGAAATGTATTGATAACCGATTGTGTATTATATTTCCTAAGTCCTGAATTCAAATGAAATGTTATGTTACATTAAAAAATCTTGTGATAGAAATAAAATCCTTGAAAGGAACATTAAGAGCATTATTCAAAATGGCCTCGATTTTTATAGAAAATTAAGAAGACGATATGATAGTTTTAAGATCCCACTTTCACTCGTCTGTGGAAATCAATTGATTATTTTGTATATGACATAGTTTAATTTTGTAATAATGCGATTTTATCCAAAAATTCAATATGACAAATAAATGTCTTGTTTAATTATATTATTTAAGGATTGTCCAAAGTAAAATTTTATATTATATATTGATAGTTATAGTTATATACATATTGATAGTTAAAGCTACTATATTTTATGAGGAACAACCTTAAAGGAAGATTCCGAGTAAAAATGCAAAGGAAAGAGACAGTGATTATTAGTCATTACTGTCATTACTGTATATTACACTGTATATGTGATTAATATTATATTAGTCTTTATCATTTTCACAAAGAGTTTAACTCAGCTAATTACTTCAATAAGAATAGAAACTTTTTGTAATAAAATTAGCAATTTTCAAAATAAACTAATAAGAATTAAATGAAACAATTTCTGACAATAGTTTATACCAAGTTTTTAATATGATTCCTACAATTCATTATATTATTTCACAGAAAATGAATTAACCACAATAAAAGACCGAAAATGAAAATGTAAGCTTTCTAAAAGGCTTGCTTAATCTTTTATAACAATTATTTTTTCTAAATTAGTTTACTGTGAACTATTTTTATATAAATTGACTGGAAATTAAGTTTAATAAAATTGTAAACCTTATTTATTTGCACCTTATTTGTATACACCTAAAAAATGAATTACAAACTTACCAGTTAAAGCCATCCATGGATATCTAGGAAGATCAGCACTACTCAAACCACCACCACCAGAAGATACAACACCACCCGTTGACTGTGTACAAGCATTACCCAAAGAATCAACACCAACACCAACACCACTAGCAGCAGCAGTTGCTGCTGCTGCCTGATGATAAAATTGTGCAAAACTTGATGCACTACCAGGTACACCCATTGATTGATAACTATTCATTACACTGTCAGAATACCTACGGGAATTACCAAAGAAAATTGAACAAATAATAAGAATCAACAGAATAATATTAAAAATTGTAAAATTTGGTTTATGAGAGGTCAGTATCACAAAAAATAAAATAAAATTATTTTTCATTGTATTACAACGCAGTCATATAATTTAGTTTTGCATATAATAATAATTATAATGATTTTCAAAATTACCTGCACGGTTTGTCTTCTAATCCTGTAAACCCTGGCATACCAGAAAGGCTGCTGTGTGTTGTAGGATGATTTGAAACGTAAGGATACATTTTAGTACTTGGTATTGGTGAATTAGGACTACCGTCAGAACTGGCAAGTGGGCTACCTTCAGAATTTGATGTTGTCGTTTGATGATGAGGATTTATATTGTGATTATTATTGTTGTTATTATTATTATTATTGTTATTATTATTGTTATTATTATTATTGCTGTTACTGCTAATTGCTCCTGTATTTAATGATGAAATACCTAAAGATGAACCAGTTGTGGTTGTCAACAATGAAGCGGATGTTGATGAAGCGGCGGCTGCTGCTGCTGCGACGGCTGCTGCTGCTGCGGCTGCTGATGATGAATTTTGTGTTGTTGATAAATGTGAACTTATAAATGGTTGAAACTGTGGATACTTTGGTAGCATACTATCAAAAACAAATTTTGACATTGCACATAATTCGTTTATGAAAATCCCCTATTTAATAATTTTCCTTTTTCTTTTATCTTATTAATTACAACAAATTTCAAAATAAAAAAAAAACTCAAATTTAAATTATTTCCAAACACAACTTTATCAATATACGCTTTTTTTTAACGTGTGATTATGCATTTTTTTATAATAAGATATTTAAATGATTTCTGTTGTAATTAATTAATTTTTGTTTTATATTTTACTCTAGTGAAAATCGTATTTTGAATCATTTAGAAAACCAAACCGATATTTTTGTAAAATAAATTAAATATAATGTTGAAATTATTTGCAAAATATGCCAAAAATTTGTTAATGTTTATTAGTAAATTACAAATACTACAGATTATTAATATTTTAAAATAATATACATATAATATATAAATTTTATCATTACCTTTTTATATTCTTTTTAATTTCTTTTTCTTTTTATTAAAAAAAAATGTATATTTTTTCTATTTCATTTAATAAAAATTAAAAATTAGCTTAAGAACCAAAATTGCAATGGCCACGGGAATATCAAAATCGTCAAAATTTCATTTTTTTCAATCTGCAAGCGCACAAAAGTGTCCTTTTATTAAACACATTTTTCATATTTTTTTTTTTTTTTACAAATATTTAAATAAATTCATATTATTTTTTAGTTGTAGCAAAGTTTTTTCATATTTTCTTTCATATAATTTACAAATTATTGAAACAATGAACCACCATAAAAATTATGTACCTTTAGACCCTTCAAAAAAATTTTCCAATTTTATTTTATTTTTATTACTTTATAGCACGTGGTTAATAGGTAAAATTCGAATAAAAAAATTTGTAAAGGAATTTTTACAAATTCTTTGTAATTTTGTCTATTTTGAATTGGATTTTCTTATTTGAATGTTTCACATTAATTTTTATATGTTCACAAATTTTAGCTAAAATTATAATTTTTAATTATGTATAATTTATTTTATATATAAATATTGAAAAAAAAACACAACTTTTAATATTTTACAACCATTTTTTTTTTTACAATTAATTTTAATTTTAGACAAAATCACTTAGAAAAAACTAAAATTATCTTTTCAAAAAACATACAAAAACAATAAATAATTGAATCTACAAACAGGTTAATAAAGTAATTTTAGTTGATGATTTATTTTTATATCATATCAGATTTTGTACGCACTAAAAATGTCATTTTTATTACGCTTTTTTTAATAAAATAATATTATTATGTCCGTTTAATTATTTTAAATTTTCCCGACTCTCTCTCTTCCGTATAATAAACTAGACAACAAAATTTAATTATCGATGCGGGGATTCAATGTATCAAAAAAAGCCAAATAATAAAAAATATTATACTCTTGTTTTTATTTATATTTATATAAATAAATTAAATTTGTATATAAATATAGTTTTTTTTTTAATAATAATAATTCTTTTTTTATTTTTATGATATTAAATTTTTAAACATCGCATCACCACTTTAAACGAAAACCAACGAAAAATGTGTGACGGGTAAAAGTGAATATAAGTATATATATATAAATATAATAAAAAAAAATTATTATTATATATTTTTTTTATTTAAGAATAAATATAAAAAAATATATGGTTTTTTTATTATTAATTCGCTTCTCGATCGTATTAGTCCGAAGCTGTTTGCGTTATGAGAAGTAATTCGTTTATGGCACAATACAAAAGCTACGCGATTTCTCTGCTTATTTAGGCTCTGTATGTACATATTTTTTCCATATATATAAATATGTATATATATATGTAGAGATATAAGTACAATTTCTCTATCAGATACTTTTAATTCAGTTCGGTTGTATTTTTGTTTTTTTCTTGTTTTTTGTTTGATTCTCAAAATTTTTATGCTTCTAACTCATATACATTTTAGTTGAAAACTATACTGAATAGTATAACGACCAACATCACCAAAAATAAATAAAATAAAAAAAACGCAACAACCAACAACGAAAATCAAATACATAGAAGAAAATAAAGTTTTCTTTTTTGGTTGTTGTAATATAAAATTGTAAAAATTCATATTGGAGTTTAGCTCTTTTTTGTATTTATGTATAGTACTATATGTATTGTATATATGTATATATATTGCAGGAACGATAAGGTTTTAGGAAACTCAAAAATAAAGAAAATAATTTTTGTATGAAAATCCAATTCGATGTTTTTTTTTTATCTTAAATAGTATATCTAAGAAAAATATATGTAATTTTTTTTAAAAAAAATAGGTAACGAAGAATGTTATGGTAGAAAATTGGTTTAATTTTAATCCGTAAACAATTTTTTTTTGTAATAATAAAAATAGTTAAATTTTTATGAATTTGGCAGACTTGAATATTTATTTGTGGTTTTTTATTAATATTTTTACAAGTTCCTTTTTTAAGAAATTTTATAACATTAAATTGGTAACTTAATAATTATGTTTACTCAAATTTTATTAGATATTATATCTTGTTTTATTTACAGTGTAAATATATTTGTTTAGTTACAAGTTATCTAGATAAAAATATTAAAGATAATACAAAATAATCTATATTTCCATGCATACATATTTAAACTTTGTCTTTCAATAAAACTAACATTTTCAAATGCAACAACATTTCTTAGTAAAATTTATTACCAAACATAATTCTAAAATTATCATTTCTTTTCTTAGTTTCATAAAATCTTAATTATTTTCTTAACATAAAAATAATGTTAATTATCTCTCATATACATACTTATTTGTTTCTATTATAATATATTATAATTAATAATAATTACATTACTACAAATTCACTTAAATATATAAATATATAATTAAAAATTTAATACAGTGTAAATTTTTTTAATTGTGTATAATTTATTTTAAATTAGTTCAAATAATTTCCATATAAAATTATCTGTAAATATTTATGATAATTATTATTATATTTTATACATAATAAGAAGCATATAAAAATTTGTGCAATGGCGTGTATATTATATCATCAAAAAATATGATATCAAAACGTTTATAGAAATTTATAATAAAATCAAATATTTTCCAAGCAGTCACCTGCTACTAAAATCCAACATAATATTTTGTATATAGAATGTAAAAAGATTTGTGTATTTTTTTGGTATGTTTATATTCATTTTTTTTTTTTTAAGATTTATATAAAAATAATGGATAACATAAAACTAAACTAAAATAAAATAAAAAGAACACACGACTAAAACGATTAAATAATAAAACTGAAAAAAAGAAATACGAACCTTTTAAATCATCCCATTTCATTTTAACATGCAATAAACAGTATCTATCCACTTCATTCATTCATTTTATGTTATAGGTATAAAAATATTACATATATATGTACAAACAAATACAATCTATAAAATAATAATTTTTGTTTTCTCGTTTTTTTTTTACCGTGTGCGGTTTTATCTATATAAATTCTCTCCTGTTGGAACTAAGCTCCATCCAGGAGTTAAAGAGCCATGCAAAATATTCACCCACCATCTCGCCCCACAATAAGTATGTGTGTATATATAAATATTTAACATCAACATTAATTTACAAGCGAATAACTATTCTCATTCTCATATATTTTATGTTTATATAATAATATTATACTTTTGTTGTTGTTGGTTGTGTGAAATGGCGGTAAAAAGTACCTATATTATTATCTCTTTCTATTGCACATTTTGCATTAGAAGAATCGTCTCGTTGCCATTCGGGAAGAGATAAAAATCCAATAATATTTTTTGCAACAATTATGTACATTTTTATATATATTTTTATGCATAGGTATTTATATATATTGTATTATTATAGAGTGGGTGGAAAATTATGTATAATAATAGTACCGGATTTTTGCAGTTTATTTTCCTCAAAAGTTTTTTTTTTTTTTTCATTTTTATATTTGAATGTGTGTATGCATGTTCGGAATTTGAGAGTAACCAAAAAAAAAGCTTTTTCGAATCGTATACAATACTTTACCGCCAATTTACGCGCATACTCTTAAAGTTTATAAATTTTACTATACATTATTAAGCTTGTGTCTCTCCTGTTGTGAGAAAATCTGATACTAAAATTAATTTATATCTGAGAAATAAAAATATTTCAAATATGTCGAGTCTAAATTGTATCTATTATGATGTGTGAAATAATATTAAAACAAAAATTAGAATCCATTTAAATATAATCATGAATTAATAATTAAAATATTTTTATATTATTTTTAGTTTTTGGTAGTAAAGGATACAAGAATTTAATCACAATACTCAAATTTAAATCTTTGAGAATGCGGAAAAAAATACACATCAAAATTTGAACAAAGTGGATTTTGTATTATATACAGAATTTTTACGATATTAATATTACATACTTCTAAAAGCTTTTTACCATCCATAAAAGTATTTTTTTTTTACCAATAAGCATTTCATCTCTTTTTATCACATTCTAATTTCCCATTAACCACATTTAGCACAAATAAAAATAAAATTTTACTATATATATATAATCGAGTTTATATGTTTAATAAAACTGAAGTTCATAAATGTAAAATTGTTGCTGTCTATCTCTTTTACACTTATTTGAAAATAATATTTGTAGAAATACGACCGATCCTAATAATTGCTTGTGGCTCTTTTATATATATTTACACCTAACAGCTTTATGTTTTTAATCCACGCCTATTTTTGTTGCCCATCACTATTTATATAATTCCATTCAAAAAAAATAAAATTACTTTCCTTTTTGATTGTATAGGAATTTTTATTATCAGTTATTAGTTTTTATTTTCATAAACATGTTGAGAAAAAAGATACACAGATCATATAAAATAAAAATTGGATTGATTTCATACTTGAATAATAGCGCATTAAAAATATTACAATTTTTATTATCCTCAGAAACACTTGAAAAAAATATTATTTTTCATATATTAAAAAAAAAATTTTTTTATTTTAATATATTTTTTTTTTCAATACAATCCAATCTAATTGTGTATAATTTGTACATAATTTTTTACAGTATATATTATATACCATCATTAAATTAAAAATATTATGCTATATAAAAATTTCTAATTTTTAGTATATATTTTTGTTGTTTTTTTAACTTACCCAATAGTATAAACTCTAGAATGCTCTAAGCTTTTTCTTGGTAATATCAAAATTTTGATATTATGAAAAAAGTATCTTGTTAAGAATTAAATTCCGGCATCCTTCATATTTCCCCTTAATAGTCTTAACGAAAATCTAATATAAAGACCAGAAATTCCATAGCACATCCAGAATAATTTTATATCCATCTCCGTTTATATTACATTTGTTTTTTTTTCGGTACAAGGATATAATATTGATTGGTATGTGCTATTTTATCGTAAAGGTCTTTGCATTTAGTTGATTTTTTTATGAGACTTTTTTTGGAATTCAATGAATTTTAATAGGAGAAAGAAGAAATACCTACAATGAAAAAAAAATACTAAGCTTTAGTCATCACAATAATATACAATCAAAATTTGAATTATTTAATATATTTTCATTTTGGATAGGGAGATTAAAAATATTTAATCCTATGAAAATGATATTTCCTAGATTTAAGTTTTTTTTTTAAACCTAAATTTCAATACGAGAAAAATGAATATTTTGATAAATTGGAGCACCTTTTAAAATTACAATTTTTTTTCGATACAATTAATAATCAATTCTATAGATCTATTCTAAAATTATATAAATAATTATAAACAATTGTTAAATAATTATTTAAGAATTCAAAGTAAAAGAAATCTAAAATCAAAATAATATGCTCAAAAATTTGGTCTTGATACGTGAAATTGTATTAGGCTTAAGAATTCTGGTAGCTATGTATTTATTTCAACGGAAATAAAGTAGTGAATAAAATGAGTAGTAAATAAAATGATGAAATTTTTCTTGTAATTCTTATACTATACAAAATACAGTACGACTAATTTAAAATGGTAAAGAATTAAAGCAATAAATTTATTTTCCTTAGCTCAATAAGTTATTTAATAATCCAAGTACCCAAGAATCCTTAACTTATTTATACTTATTCTATAATTTAGTACAATGATTTCATTAAGTAATATAATTTGTTGCACAACAAAATTACAGCAACCAGGCATATTATGGATGACAGACCTACAGATTACAGATTATGCAAATGCGACGCATATGAACAAATTGATATACTTGGTGTTTCAATAAAATAAATTCAAAAGTGAAATCATATTACAATTTCAAATGGTATTCTTTATTTCGTTTAACTTTATTTCAGAATTACATAAAAATATATTCAATTATAAAACATTTGAAGAAAAAAAATGGCAATATCAATTATAATAGTTTGTGGGTTTTACATATTAAAAATTATTTGATATGATAAAAGAATTCTAGTAAAATCTAATAAGAATTATGCACAATAATAAAAAAAAATCATAATTTATGATTGCAAATTAAATTTCAATGTTGGCTAAACAATATTATATTTATATGTAAATAAATTTAAAATAGAAACACTGTACAATTGTATCAGAAATTTTATATATATGTGTAAAAATATCCGAAAATATTATATTTGGTATACATATATTCTAGTATACCTACATATATAGTGTATAAATATAATAAAAATATTCAACATTATAGGAGTAGTAAAAACAAATCCTATTAAATTGTCGTAAAATTTTTTATTGGTTTTTCTTTGAGTATTGTATAACGAAACGAGTAACAAAACGAATCTTTTATAAATAAGACAATTATCATTAATCTCCCCTTATCACATATTATTTATAAATATATATAGGTAAATAATAAGAAACGAATTTGGAATCTAATGAATATTTAGTAATAATATGTACAAATTTTGCCTATGCATACATAAAAATTCTAATAATTCAATCTTACATAATTAATTGCATTTGCATTTATTATATTTAATGCAAAATGATTATTTAAAATTGAATAAGAATGCGTGAATTATATTTTCTAATATTAAAACAGTGACATCTATTGTAGGAAGATTACACTAGATATGTCGATAGTGCAGTTCAATCGGATTCCTTTAGGATAAAAATTTCCTTTTATATTAAATGACATCTGATATTTTACAAAACCTTTAGGATATTCTTTGGGAAAGGGGAAAGTACGAGATATAATAATATAACTTTTTATTTCACAAACGATATATACATAGCTAGAATAGTGTAAATGGATTGGAATTTTTGTATAGAACAGAGTATTTTATATAAAGTTCAAATAACAAATTACTAACTATTTTCTTATAATGTTGAAGCCGAAATTTATAGATAATTATGCAGGGTTGTATAGAACCAATTTCAAAACATTTGTATATTAATATGTCTATAGTGCAGATATATCGATAGTGCACTATCGACATATTTTTCAAAAATTGTTTGTTTAATGTGTTTAGTCCAAATTTTGTTTTTTTTGTATACAATTATTCGTACAACTGCCATTCGATTTATTAATTAATATTAATATCAAGAACCAGTAATTAATTATACTTAAAACATACAAATTAAAAATATTTCACATTTAATATTTCTTGTAGTAATGTTAGCTTAACAAAATAAGATTAGAAAGTTAAATATTTCTGTTAAAATAATAATAATTAACATACCAATCTTCGAAGTTGCTACTCTAAATTTTCAATGATCAAAGAACCATTTTAAAATTGTTTGAATTGCTTAAGTTTAAAACATTATTATTCGTATATGAACCAATATGTAAATTTTAAATAAGATAATAATATTTTATTGTAAAACATATTTTAATCACTACTTTCGAGGAACTATTTACAATTTATTTACAAACAATTTTAGATATAATAGCATAGTTCTAAATAGTCATGTAATAATATATAGAAAGTTATTAAACTGTCAAGTCCAATGGAATTTTGTCTGATATAAAAAACCATAAAATGGATGAATATAAAATTATTATAAATCCTAAAAATTGTATGCATATACAATATTAATGTAAAGATCAGAATAATCATAATGACAAAAACCAAATATAAAATTGCTAACCTAAGGCAAGCAGGTAACTCTTAGTTATGGCCAAAAGGTTATTAACAGTACTTTTGTTTGGTTAAAATATCAAATCTTTTTAGCAGCCAGAATATATTTTATATAATTTGGACTTTGTCTCACTGAAACTATCGTCCACAAATTTTAGATAAATAAAATTAAACCTACTATGTAATAGTGAACATTTTCATATGTTTAGTATTTTTATTTTTATTCCATTTAAAACATGGTAGTAGCTTTCTTTTGTGGATAACTGCGATTTGGGAAAATTATATATATGTTTAAAAAATTTGAAGCAAATAATCTGAAATTAAGTCAAGAATGTAAGCTAGGACGTTTGTGTTTATCTAAGTTTACATTATTACTGATTTCCTAAACATTTACTAATTTGCTTCTTTCTTGCATAATCGTAGCATTTTAATTCTCTTTTCGTAGGATTTTAATTGTAGCATTTTTTACTAAATTTATTTAGTATTTTAGACAAATATTATTTATTATCTGTAAACGTCAAATGGACTAGAATTCAAAATTTATCTCTAAGAATAATTTACGCTTTTGTATATAATCTTATACTTGAATAAATGGACTTTAAATTTTACATCACCAAGATAAGGTTTAATGATTATATTTACTTGATTATTTAGTATCTACTTTAATACCTACATTATAATTTGATGTAATTATATTTTTAAAAATGTCGTGTTTATAATTGATTCTGTAATTGTAGATGGTTTATCTTTGTAATTCAAATTTTATCGTGAAAGTATATTATTAATTAAAGTAGTACCATTTCAATATTTAATTGTTATTACTCCTCACAACTATTAAATAACTAGTTGAATGTAATTTTGTGTTTCTGTATTAATTTGTCATAGATTTAAAGAATACTGAGCATTTAAAGTCGTTTCTTAAATGATCTTGTATACATTCTGAGCCCACTATTCAGAATCCCTTATTAAATAAAAAATTAATACCGAAAAAAAAACTTTTTAATCATTAAAGGTACTTAAGAGTTTTGAGGAGTCATAACAATTTAGTTCACAAGCTAACAAACTTAAATTTTAATTTTATCATCAACATTGCTTTCAAGTCTCTACAATATACCACACAAAAACTTTTACAATATTTCCATTTTCCCTTGCTTGGGTAAGTCTAATAATTATTTTACAACCATGAAAATTGTATTTATCGAAGTAGTAAAAAATTGTGTTCCTTAAAGCACAGTTTTTGTCAGAAGATTCTGGAAAAAAAAAATTATTATTATATGATCTTACACTAAGCCAATCCTGTACAATTACACAATTTAACTTATAAAATATTAAAAACTATAAGAAACTACAAAAGAGGAACAAATTAAGAGACAGGAGTGGAAAACAAATGGACATACCCATAAAGAAAAAACCAGACACCTCATAGCTCCCTCTGCCCCTTTCTTATCTACCATTTCTGAAAACCAAAAAGCGCGTGTAAAAATGATGCGCTATAGGGTGTTTGACCAATACATCAGAAAAACTATTTTTTTTACAATTATAACTTTCATTTTTTTTCCCCCAAAAATCCTATTATGGCATTTAATTATAATTTTGGTTATTTGACAAAGTGGTATGTAGCTTACCTTTTGAGTTAGATTTGAGGTGCACGGATCCCAAACTTTCAATATTGATTTTTAGAACCCTATAAGCACAAATATGTCAAAAAATAATATCTAGCAAATTTGTGTCTTAATCAAATGCAAGTATTTCATTTGCACTACACTCGTGCCACTCTTTCTTTGAACATATAAATTGTCTGCATATCTATTAAATTCGTTAGTAGGTCTACATTTCAGAAATAAATTGTATTGAAAAACTTAAAGTATAATGTTAATAGCGACAAGTCAGGCGAATTCATTGTCACCAATGAACATATTTAAAAGTACATTTGTGTTGGAAAGTATTTCATTGTGAACTAAGTTATGAGACAACAAAAGTATTATTTAAATAAGTTGAATGTATAATTATGTGAATAAAGCATTGCACAACTCTTAATTAGGAAGAGCATATTATGTATTTTGTTGTTATATTTTAAATACAGCAATTATGTAATTTAATAATTTAAAAATACATATTTATGTATTCATTCTTGCTCAAGGCTATTGCTTAATTAAATTACAAAATTTACTTTATGCAATTTTTCACGTTAATTTCGTTAAAATTGATTATATTTCACATCGTTTTCATAAAATTATCCTTTAAAAGTCCAAATTATATGTTCTACATTACATGATATAGTAAAACAAATTCTTATTTTTATTTGGCGCATAATTAGCCGTTTAAGAATCTTTATAGTGGGATTTCTTTGAACATATATTTTTTATTAAAATGTAATTTAACTTACCTCACTCACACCTCACTCTTAAATACATTTTAATACTAGTATATTTTATATTTAATGAGAGATTTCTTCTAGTTTCCGCAGTATTTAAAATTTAGCACTAAAATTTATTTTGTCTCAGGCCACAGGTTTAAGCAGTATACATCAAGTAGATTTTATATTATACTTATTTCTATAGGCTTCAATCAAAAATATGTTTACATTATTATTTGCACTGTATTTGTAAATATTAAATGAAAATTTTATTTTCTATTCCTATGTTCATTTTTTGTTAAATTTTTCTAAAATATTAAAAAAAAAACGTTTTTCTTGTTGCCATAATCGTAATTATAAAACATTTTCTTATTGAATAAAACTTGTACAAAATTTTATCATGATAACTTTTCATTTTGAAATATTTTTACAAGCTATTTCGTCTCCTTTAGAATTATAATTAAATTATAACATTTTCTTTCGTACCAACAAAACCATCCTTTTATTTTGGGCAATTCATTTTATTTTCAATAGGCAAATACACTCTTAATACGTAATATATTATGTATCCATTCTCCCAAAAAATTATCAAAAACGTTTCAGAGTATGTACATACTTCAAAATATGAAAATCTGTTAAAATAGCTAGGGGGTAAAATTTGGTCTGATAACAAATATTTCTTTCTTTCGGAATTTGGAAAATAAAAGAATCGTATGTACTATAAATTTATAAATCATTTGTAAAAAAAAAAAATAAAAAAAAAAACAAAAATAAAAATTAAATTAAATTCATTAATTAACTTAAAGAATAATGAGGTAAATTTATTCTATAAACAAGACATTATTTTCTAATTCATAAATATAAAATTGAATATGAATATTGAATTTTAATTTTATTTTTATGTGCCCAAAGAACACATGACACCATGATCAATCTCACATATTATAACATGAAACTCAATATAATATATATATATATATTATTAGAGCGCTGATTATATGCGTTAAATCAAATTTGTCTGCTATCGATATACATATATAATCAGATATGATAAACGGTCCCCCATAAAACTGTGGGAAAATATATAAAAAAGTTATAAAAGCCATATTTAAAGTTGCTTTTATAGCATTTTAGGTACTCTTCGTTTATAAATGCGACTATAAAACTTTTTTTTTTAATTTGGAAATTATATTGCTTTTTACTGTATATAAAACATATCAAAATATATACAAATCAAGTTACTGATTTCATTGTTTACATAAGATTTTTTTTTTGGTTCTTATAGCTATCAAAATGTTAATTTCCGTTGTTATATTAAATATTTTTTTTTTTTTAGTATAGTATTTTTGCTAAATATACAAAGATTTTTATTCTTTCGATAGAATTGAAGATTTTGTGATAGTTTATATTTGAAGTAATTTAATTAATTATCTATATACAATCAAATGCTGAATCGTCTAATTACAAATCGACAATCGTAATCGAATATTTTTCTATTGTTTAAATTCGACATGCTCTATTCGATAGTAAAACAAAATTATTTTTTTAGTAAAATCGCATATTTTTTTTCAATATAAAATATTAATTTATATATATTCATTATGACACTAAAATGTTGATTATTATAATAAATCTATAGATATAAAAATTAAATTTTGAAAAAAAATATAAGAATTTTGTAAATATTTAAGAAACAGTCTTATTTAATGATTCCCGTCGAGTTCATCGAAAACAAGTTCATCGAAAACGAGTTCATCGAATGCAAGTTCATCAAAAACGAGTTCATCGAATAATCAATTCATCGAATAACAAGCTCATCGAAAAAATATAATTTTTTAACTATAAACTGAATTTTATTTAAAGTACTTATAAAGAAGAAATTTATTTTATGAAAACATACATTAATTTTTAAATGAAATTCAAAATTATGTGCTATTTATCTTAAATAATCACAAACATTTATACATATCTGGTTTCCAACGACTGACGACATGTAAAAAATACGATCACGATATTTTTTTTATTTTGAGGAGCTACCTGTCTACTTAAATATTGTTCTATTTCTATACGTAATTCGTTTAAACTTAAGTGTGAAAAATTTATCATTTTCATTTAATAATCAGGTAAAACCCTATATACGAAAAGAATCAAAAATAGAAACGAAGAATTATAAAAATTTCAAGTAAAACTTACGAGGTTCTGTTATATCATTTTCTGTTTAGTCATTGAACACGTATTTTTTATTATCTATAATCAGAAAAAATAATATAGTTAAAAAATAATATTTTTTCGATGAACTTGTAATTCGATGAATTCGTTTTCGAATAACTCATCGGTTACCTTATTTAATATTTAGATATAGTTGCAGCGTAATAATTTGAAAATGAAGTCCATGAATCGTAAAACATAAATATTAAAAATGATATTAATATTTTAAAAATGCTCTCGCAAAAGTTTGTAATAATCTGAATAAAAAACGATTGGAAATAAATGATGAATTTGGGCGACAATTTCTATCTTGTATTAGATGCTAACTAGATTATAAAGCTAGATTTGTTTTTAGTTTCGATAATCGCTTAACAATATAATTTTTTTATTGAAATCACAAGTTTTACATAAAATATTCAATAAAATTATTTATTAATTATATATTAACTAAATCTAAACTGATTGCAAAATTTTTATAATATTATGTCATACCTCTACTCTAATTACAATATAAATTATATTTATAAAATGAATACAACTTAATTTCAGAATCATAATTTTTTTATAGTGAAATTGGTTCAAAGTATATTTCATTAAAATTATTCTTTTTAAAGAGTTATGCTGATATCATAGCAGCAGAGTTATTGGTATAAAAGAAGAAGATAACATTAGTCTTACTTTGAATTAATCATAGAAAAAGTATAATTATATTTTAAATATTTCTAATGTATATTTAAATTTTTGAATAGTATATAAATTATCTTTTAAATATACATACAACAAAAATTTAATGAAACATGCTATTCAATTAAATGACGCTTCAAACAAACCTCTGTTTTTAAATATAATATCTTTTGTATATATATAATTATTATTATATTCCGAAAATGCATGGTCACTTTAAAAACTGGTAATTTAAAAAAATATGATTTCGCGGTATTTTAATGGTTGTTTAAGAAGTATTCCCCCTTTTTATAAAATTCGCGCAGAACGAGTTAAACATGAATTCATTTTTACAAAGTCGCTGAGAAAAAAAACTAGTTTTAATTTTAAAGGTTGCACTATAGACGCAAAGTTTAGTATCTGTAACATCATTAAAAAAAATTGTTATAATATAAAAGAAAAATATAAATCAATCATAAAATTGAATGCAGAATATAACAAGGGTAAATTAACAATTAAGTGTAGACCAACCCTAAAGGCATGTAATTTTAAAATATTAATTTTACGAGTAAATAAATATTATAAATATTAAATACCTTAAAATAAAATTCAGAAATAAACAAAATGGGAGTGAAATTTATATTAACGCATTTTAAATTTTTTCTTTTAATCCATTATTTATTATTAACCAGTTTTACTATGAAACAATGTTGTTTATGGAAGTTATTTAAAGATTGGAATTGATTTATGATATCTAAATTTTTTTTTAATAAGTTTTAAGAAATCAATTTTTTAAAAACTATAACTATATATAATACGCATAAATTAATTTTTTAATGCGATTTTTATTACAGCGACATAGATAAATATGTTGCGTCATTGTGACTGCTACATTCACTGGCAGGTGGCTGTAGAAACGTCACTGTATAAAAAAAATATATTATAATATAATTCTAATTATTTTGAAAAAGTTTGATATAAAATTATATGAAGGAATTAATCCAGTAACTTTGTAATTAAATTTAGTCAGTATACCGTAACTATCATTAGCGAGACACTTTTTAAATTAAATATTTAAAATTATTTCGCCTTGATATTGAATAATCCGACCATTTGGATTGTAACTATTTACACAATCAAACATATACATGATACGAGTAACATTGTTAAATACACATTTTTGTTAATGCAGTTTGAATAGAGATGCGACGTGTAATCAATAGTTGCAACATCAGTGCTATCAAACATAATCTAACATGTTCGATGTAAACCAAACCAAATCACATTAAACAAAATTTTGTAATCAGGTCTTATAAAAAAAAGGATAAAATAATATGTAACTGCAGGTGTACTCAAAAAATACGTGTATTTAAGTGTACCGATTTGAACTGTTGGAATTGGAATTTGTGTTACATTTGATTTGTGTACTTTTAGTTTTTCAATGTACAGAGTGAGCCAAAAGTCATTTTATTTTCTTTATAATATTTTTAATTTGTATATCTTCATAAGTAATGAATAACCAGCAATTCAAAAATTTTATTATTTAAAATAAGAGAAGGTTTCGAAATTTTTTATTGAAATTAATTCAAAAGTCCCAGATTTTTTTTCTCTGTGGAAATTTTAAACTCACTTATACAGCAAATATGGGAAGAATATTAAAAAAATAAAACCTACGTGTGTAACTATGAATTTTCACGGAGGTCAAAAGTTATCATACATATTTCAAATGTGTCAAATGTGTCATAAGCTTTCAGTATATAGATATTAAAAAATTATTCATAGAAAAATCACTAATAATTATAGAAAAATTAAATAACGTATATAAACTCAAACCATTTTATTAAGGTATTAAGAACACAACTTTTCGTTGTAGAGGGTTTCCGTTGCGTATGATAATAGTAACTCCAGCATAATGAAAATGGATTCCTAATATGTAGCAAATTTTCGTAAAGACGAAAATGTATTGATTTAAAATACATATAAAAATAATAGTGAAAAGTAAGTAGCAAAGTCAGCAAATATTTATTTATTGATATTTCTTTTGAAAATTACACATTTTCTAATTTTGAAAATCAAATTTACTATTTTAAAAAAAACTATAGTATAACATATTTCGGACTTTCCTCAAAAACAACTTATATTTATTTGTCAGTTAGTCGTATTTTTTCTAATTATTATTTAATATTTTTAATAGCCGTGTATAGATTAAACATTGGAAAATTTAAATTATTAACGAAAAACGTATTAAAATTTATAATCATCAGAAGATACGGATATAAATTCAAATTCTATCAATAGGTGGCGTTTCACGTCCATATTGCAATTTAAATGTATGCACCAAAATTGATAATAACAAAAACTATAAAAGAGTATTAAATCAATTAAACACAAACTAGATGGCGCTACATATAGATGAATAAAATTTATTTAATATGACAAATTTTGGTAAAACCTTTTTAACCATAAATATTTTAATCGTAATTTATATCACTTAAAAAAAGGATTGTATAATTAATCTAGATTATATTTATTTAAAACCATATATAGCTACTGTCCATATAGATTATGAGTGCAACCCTGCATCACGCTTCTTTTTATATTACTAATTTATATTACATTTAATTTAAAATTAATTTTTATCTACACTAACTAAAATTACTTTATTTATTTTTTTCCTAAAGAATGTTCCTGGGCTCTCGAACTATTGTGTAATATTTAATTGCCCAGAAAATGATTTTTAATTTAATTTTTGAAAAAGGTTTTTTTTTTTTTGCAACAATAAAGAAATATACATAAGATTAAATGATTATGGTGGTTTGCACTTGATAGTCAGTCTTAATGAAATTGAAAATTTGTAAGATACATAATATTTTAACTGAAATTACGAGTAAATTATATTACTTAAGGTGGAAAGAAAGGATAACAAGTACTTTCTCTGAAAGGTTTACATTTATTTTAGTACATTATATTAAAATATCTTAAATATATTCTAGTTTGAGAGTAAAAAAAATGAAATCGCTGGAACGAATATAATAACAAATTTTCTTAATATAGAACATTAGTAAAATATATTTTCGAATTTATATAAGGAACAAAGTAATTCAGACAAAACCGTTAATATTATTATATAATATTTATATGTATAATATACAAAAGAATGAATTAAATTAAGTTTAAATGAAATTATTAATACATATTTATTGCTTTAACAACTAATAAAAAGTCATATTGTACAATTATGTATGGCAAAACTTATTTTTCATCAAATATTATTGCGATATTTTCACTTGGGGTTAAATATTCAGTGATTATCTAAAGGCGCGATAAATGCAATCAAGGGACTAATAAAAATGATTATTGTGGAGTTTTTACTATCATTACATTTATTTGAAAAGACAAAAATGAAGAATAACTTTCTTTCATATATAGTAACCCCAATATCTACTTTTTGTCTTGTATTCGAAAATTGTTTTGAAAAACATTAAATGCATTATAGATTCATGTCATAAAAATATATTTATATAAAATTTTGCAATAATGTTAGCCAAAATTTTATTTAACTGCAATATATTTGGCAATAATTCTCTATTTTCTATTATTTTATTATGTTGATAATAATGATATTTAGTAATAATTGTCTTTACATATAGGTATATGTTTAACGAATCGACAATACAATAATTTCTACTATGAATTTTATAAATAATAATGCAAAAAGGAATTATTTTAGTTCTTACATTACAAAGGACTGTTAGTAGTTCAAAAAAAATGTCTAAATTATATTTTCTTTATTCATTTATATATAGCTATTTTAATACTTCTGAAACTTTTTTCAAATATCTTTGAGATCTCAAATACTATATTATTAATTGCTACATAATACGAAAAAGCTGTAATTAAGCTGTAAACTTTAACTGAATTCAATAGAGGAATATAAATTTATTAAATAATTACCTATTTTTTCATATAAAATTGATAATTAATAAATGGAGTTTGTTGAGTTTAAAGTTAAGCTATAATAATTTTTTTTATATACTATGTATCTAAATATGTAGTATCGTAAATTAATGTAGTTTCACTCTAGAAATGTTATAATTTAATTAATAGTAATAAAAAATTATATCGAAAATATTACTTCTAGGAACTGATTTTTATCAGGTGTCACGTTAGAAATTTTTTGAAGTATTCTGTAGTTAGTAATTTTTTTGAGTAATTTCGGTATTAACCATCGAAGGCAATTTAAAAAAGTGCTGCATATTAACTTTGTGATCCCTCCTAGCATGGCCGACACATTTTAAAATAGGCAAAATTAGAAATTTTAGACAATATTTTTAAGAAATACTTATAGAAATTACTGTTATAACTGCATTATCTCATAGAACAACACCGGTTAGAACACTTTCTTTAGTGTTCTATCCTATCAGATACGAGGCAATTAATTTGATTTTTTAATTGTATAATCAAAAACAATTTAAATTTAACTACTCATATTGTGATAAGTAGACGAAAAAAATTATTATTTATTTCGGCTAGTATGACTTGGTATGACTTAATTTAAATAATTTTATATCAATTTTTTTTTTAAATACATAAAAATATATTAAACTTGCTACTCCAATACATATAAGTATATAATAAATTTACATTGGATTCTTCCAGAAATTTATTTATCATAAAATTTATGTTATTTAATATATATAATACTATATAAAAAACATGATCTCGAATATAATTTCATGAGTTTATCAAACAAAACAAGAACATAACTTAACTATGGGTATACTGAACCAAAAATAAAGAACTTCCAACCAAATTATGGACATTCAAATTGTATATTTGATAACAAAACAACAAAAATGTCTACCTTAAAGACAGGTTATTTTCCAAAATATTTTTTTTTTCATAGAGCTTTTAAAGTATCTAAAAATATTACCTGACAATATCATGAAGAGTATTTTCTACATTTGACTTTGATACCATGTATAAATACAAAAAGAAAATAATGAAAAAGTAAATATGATAAGTGAAAAAATTTAAGAGTAATAGTAAAAAATAATGTTCGAGCAAACGCCATGAAGCATTAAATACGACAAAAAAATATATATTTAAATTATATATACATCTCGTAATATAAGCAATTTGTCTGTCTATGATAGTTTAACGTAGAATTTCCATATTATTTAATAAACGTCTTAAATTAGATTTGTCAGCTTTTAATTTCTGTTTATATTAAAATTAAAATAAAACTGGATAAATTAGAGCTGTGAAAATAAATAAATTCTGTTTTCAAATTAATTGCAATAGCTAATTTTAAATTAATAAAAAATTAATAAATAAAATATGTTTATAATACAATAAAGTACAAATTTCATGCAAATTAAATAAAATCGTAAAATATTGAACACACGCAAATAATACAAATAAAACACGTTTTATGTAAGTTTACTACAAATATTTAATACAAAAATTTAATTTTAATTTCCGTTTTTCTTATCAGCAGGTTTAGTTTTTTTTTTGTTGTATTTAAGCAACACGTCGTACTTCAAAGGATCTTGTACCAACAACAAAGAAGATAATATACAAGACACTCATTGTGCCAGTACTGCTATATGGTTCAGAAACCTGGACCTTGGCGAACCACGATGAGCAGCTCTTGGGATCCTTTGAACGGAAAGTGTTGCGCATGATATACGGTCCTACGCTCGAAGAAGGGATCTGGAGACGAAAGTACAACCACGAGCTATATGAACTTTTCCGCGACGCTGACATAGTCAAAAAGTTCAGAGTCCAACGACTTAGATGGCTAGGTCACGTGGCGAGAATGGACGAACAGGTTCCAGCAAAGGTGGTTTTTGAATCCAGACCGGAGGGCAGGCGCAGAAGAGGAAGGCCAAATCTCCGATGGAAGGATGGCGTTGAAGCGGACGTAAGAAGGCTCAACGTCGCCGATAATTGGCGACTGGCGGCGCAGGACAGAGACCGTTGGAGAAATTCCCTCTTCTCGGCCTTGACCCAGTAGGGTTGTAGTGCCGTATAAGTAAGTAAGTAAGTATTTAAGCAACATTCTCATCATCATACATGCAACCAGCCAATGATTGTTATGCTGGTAGAGCTTTAATTAAATAAGTGATTGAAATTACTCGTAAACTTTAGGAAAATAACATTTGTGTAAATTTTGCGAGGACATTGTATGTTCTGTTCATATTGCTTTCCTTCATCTGGACCATCTTCGCAGATAAACGGTATTATCACCGGTCTTTAGACTGATTTTATTTGGACGAGGAATTGTTGAACATCTTTTAAAACTTTGAATTCGTATTTTGAACATCACCAATCTGTTTCATGATGATTGCTTTAATTACTTCATAGTACGTACGAACACTGTAGATGTAAAACTGAATATCTAGTATTCTCGAATTAAAATAAATCCAACTTGTTATTTGTTATGTTATTAAAGCTTCCATGATTAATTATCATAAAAGAATTAGTTTTAGCATTTCTTGATTTTGTAGAATTTTTAAATTTAAAATTTATCTTTTGTCTTTTTATATCGTAAGACTTACTAAACCGATTTTAATGAAACATAGCCGGGGAAAAGCTATTTTTTCTATACGTATACATATCTTATAAGTATTAAATATAATATTATTAAAAAAAACGCACCAGCTTGTTAGCATATACAATATCAATACAGAAATGCTTTCCACTTAAATTATATTCATTCAATTTTACCACACAAAAGGTCAGTAACTTATCTAATTGGAAATATTTTATAGTCTCACATCTAATCAAATTATAGATCAACATAAATTTAGTAATTTATTAATTTTATATTATGTCATTTTATGGTAATTTATATATCATTTAATGTTCGTTTAATACTTTAATTAAATACAACGTGTTGCTTTTGATTTTCTCTCATAATAAAATTAATAATCATTTATTAGTAATTGCTATAGATACAATTAAATACTGTATACAAATTATTAATTATTATGTTATTTAACTGACTAAAATCTGACTACACAATTTTTTCATCATATTATTAATTTAAAATTATTGCAATAGAGCAACAGATTTTATCTATGCATTTTTAAGCAAATTTGATAAATACGAAAAACACAGAAAAGAAAACATAAAATAAAATTCGCCAAGTCACATGAAAACATCTTTGTGCTATGGCATAAACTTTTTTATAAAATTTGTATCCAAATATTTTGTGAACGGAATAGGGGACGAAGGGAAATGCGTTTATGTCACAAATTCAATAAAAATCGTTTTAAAATCTCTGTATCGATTAATGAAAACATTTAGAAATTCATTGTGTTAATACACATATAAATCAAATCTCGTAATAGAGAACACGTCGTACTTTACAGTGTTTGAGTGGCACTAGGCATAATATAGAATTGAGGTTTAACAATATTTAATTAGAAAGGACCTTTTCGCGTAATCAATAATTGATAAATTTCTCAAATTTTATTATTTATTATTTTAAAAATCCTTCTTGCTTACTTCTCTTTTTTAAAATTTAATAAAGAGTAATACTAAAATAAATAGAAAACTTCAAATTGAACATTTTGCCTTGTACTCCGAGTCGTTAATAGTTAATAAGAACGGAATTATTGACTTGAGAGAGACCCACTAGCAACTGATTATTTTGCTTATCGATAACTACGGCTGTATGGGTTTACTACATATTTTGTCGAATCCACCAGCCTGTTTATATTAATTGGTTAATATATTAATTCAATTTAATTCTGTTTATATTAATTCAAATTGAAGTCGTATAAATGAATTGAGTATTTATTTTTAAATCAATTTGTTCATGTTTTTTTAACTGAGAAGATAAAAAAAAATTGTAAGGAAAAATGATACAAAATATTTATTTAATATTTTAATTATTGATAGTTAATTTAAAGAAATAAATTTAGATAATTAATAACGAGATATTTAGAATAACTATTATGAGTATTAATGTTGCGACAGACTTGAACTCAAAAAAATGGATTATGTAACTTTTCTTTCTGTTTATTTTCATGTGATTAGTTTGCGGGTTTCTCATTTTGGATCGATACCTTCACTTAGTCTATGTGAAATTTAATAAACGAATTGTTATATAGTAATTATTTTCCGATTTAAGTGAAATTTGGCACACAGTTTTGTTTTGTCATCTATTCAGTATACATGTTAGTATTGTGATCTATTTAAAATTGCTAGTTTATGTGGGTCCATATTGAAATTGCGAACTATATGATATACATTCTTCGTACCTTAAAAGCTCTGCGTTTGTTGCAAAAGTACTGTTACATACAAATCATTGTTGGATATATTTACGAGTTATCTGTTCCCCCTAGATTAGCAGCATCTTTTTTTAGTTGATATTCACTGCATAGTTTGAAAACCCATAAATGCAATTTTAAATGCATTCGTTATTAGCGGTTTATTAGATTAAATACAAAATTTAGTGACTGTCGTATCATAATTTATATTTCATTCGATTAACATATTTAAAGATTTGTTCATAATAAATCAAAAAAGATACGACAAATTCATAATTATATTACGACAAAATCTGTAATTACTTTTTATTCAAACTAAAAATTAATCAAACAAAATGTTTCCTTGGATAATTACATACATATATACTTATAAATTATACTAATTTATGTTAGTTATATTAATATTTTCAAAGTATCGTTCTAAAAAATATATTTTTATTCTCTGATTTTTTGAATACTAATTAAATAATTATTACATTTTTTCAGATTATGTATACGTTTAAGAAATTTCAGAGTTATTAAAAATATATAAAGTACACATTAATTTTCCATTACTTTTATTGGGTCAACAAAAAGTAATTTAAAATTACGAAGAAAAAACAATAAATCTTTAAATGTCATATTCTTAAAGTAATAGAACTGTCCTAACTTAATTGCAACAATTATTTTAAAATGAATTGCACATGCAATTAAATGTTTTTATTGTAAAAAATATGCAAAACGTACATTATTTCAAATTTTGTTTTTGTTGTTATATATTCCAATTCCACCAACCGCAGTGAACAAGTATTTAATTACCAGCACTAAAGCTATTAAATTAAATAGCGCCAACGAACCATAAACTACAAACTACACTACAACAGATTTAAATGGCTAATTAATCCTTATTCACATTTAAATGAAAAATATTTGCTGGAGTTTTTTACAACTTCAGAAATAATAAATATTTTTTTTATTTTTATGTATATAAATCTACAGATGACTCCATATCCAAACAAACGTGTATTTAAATTTCAATATTATGTTTTTTATAAGTCATTTGTATAATATTAAACAAAAAAAAAATCAGTACAATTTGCCACTGACTGGCATATAATAGGCGTACGTTGAAAACATAAATAATTATACTTTAATCTTGAAACGTGCTCCAGTGGTGATTTAAAATTTCTCAAGTATCAAAATAATGAAAATTGATTTTAAAATTTTATTGGGATTCTCAATTACAAATATTTTTCGGGTGATTCTAGACTAAAAATTTAATGTGCGAAAAAAATGTAGATTAATAAAGGTATTATTGTATTAATAACAATATTATAACTAACTCAATAGTTAAATTATACAAATTTTTGAAAATTATCACGTATTTTGAGTCAGTTAAAAAATATATTAAATTCGCTGATTTTTTATCTATAATAAAATGAAAATTATTGTGCTTTCATTTAAGAATTACCCTGCCTATATACTCATGTCTATAATAAACAAATATAATATATACATATATACATATATATATATATATATATATTTAGATATTTCCTCATCTTATAAATTATTTTTAGAGATTGCAACATTTCACTTAGATTTATTGCATACTTTTAATATAATCTTTGTAAATGGAAACTACTGGGCGCTAACCACACGCCTTTTGTTTTGTTTATTTCTTCCAAGTATTATTATTTCAAGATTGTATAAAATTAGCGTTGTAAGATAAAGAATAATGTATAACTCTTTTATATTTTAAAATTAACAAGGAAATGAAAAAGATTACATAGTTAAATATAATTTTTTATGTTAATTTGAACTTAATTATTGCGATATACATTTAGTCCAAAAAAAAACATTAAATCATAATTTTACTGAAAATATTTTAAACAATTCGGATATATTAAAGAAAATTAATTTATTTGAAAATGTTTCCTCTTAAAATATATTCTATAATTGCTGGGTTTATTTTAAGATATTGTGGCGTACTTAGGCAAAATTGGTTTCTAGGAGGCCTCACAATCTTTAAGAGAATTGTTCCAATTAGAACTCAATATAAATCAATTATATACTTTAAAAACAGAAGTACAAACAAAGTTTGTTTAAAATTATAAAATTAGCATGTAGTCTAATGGGTATAATTAATACTTCAATCTATAGCTTTCTAACTGAAGATTTACAAAAACAGTATAATCTTACTATATATAAAAGGCCTAAAAGCTCTCAAACTGTAAGTCCAACTATATAGTACAAGCTATAATTAAACTATAAGCTATAATTAAACTATATTAAGTAAACATAGTTAACAATTTCAATATAAATCGAATATATAATTGCTAAAATAGATTACTATTTTAACAAAAATAAAATTAAAAAAAAAATTATTATGTAATTTAATAAAGTAAAAAAGAATAAATTTTAATAATATTCATTCATATTCTAAATAAGAAAGCTGATAAAGTATGTATTTTTTGTTTGTTAAAACAGTGTTTTGTAAAAATGTCAGGATTGTATCATTATAAAATTTCTAAAAAGTATTTTATATAATTGGGAAATTTTTTTACGAAAATTTCCACCATTTATATTGTTTATATCTTGTGTTGTATATATTTTTGTTTATATACTCTACTTTGGATCGCATAATGCCTCTACCTCAATGAAAAAGATTTCGTGATATTTTATTGTAATATGGTCCTATTCATTTTATATGGAATCCGTATCATAATTTTTGTTATACATATTAAAGAAAATTTAATCACAACAATATTTTTCCCAGTTTTAAAATCACAATATACGTATTGTAATTATTATTATTGGTACTAATTTAAAGGCAAATCAATTTGAGAAACATCGATGCTTTAGACATAATCGATGCTTTACTAAAATAGATAGCTGGTGCGTCACAGCATATGCTAATGCATAAAAAGAAAATATAAACATTAATAAAAAATTGTTTTCTATTTTGTCTTTTTTTTTTAGAAAAGTGTAATATTTTTGAATTATTAATCAATTAAATTATTTAATAAATAAAAAAAAATATTTAATTTCTATAGTTTTCCATAATCTTAAGTTCTTAAATTCAATTACTTAAATTTAATATTTGTCACTTATTTAATTTAATAATATTTAATTTAATTGTATAGGAAAAAATCACCTGTACCTTTGATAATTTTATCCAAGATTTTAATTTTTTACATAATTAATATGTAAATTATAAATTATAATTTAGAGATGTTCACAAATTTTAATATTTTTTATTTCAATGTTTTTTATTGAGAATTTATGATAATAACATATATGTACAAAATATATTTAATGCTAAATTTAACATATATTTATGAATACTTCACTAAATAAAAATAATACAATAACATTATTTGTTATTGTATTATTAAAAAAACTCTAAAATATGATAAATAGTATAATATATTTTTATTTTATATATGTTTAAGAACGAATTTTATCCTTTCGTAAATTTTGTCTAATTTCGAGCATGAAAATCAGTTTTGAATTTTTTTGTTGTTTTGCATTTAACAGCAAAATCAAATAAAAAGTAAATAACAATTTAGAAGTAAATTTACAATTTAGAAGTAAAATAACAATTCGCTTTATACGTTTTTTTCAGTTTTTTCAGTTGATACTAAAAAAACTGTCAGTCGTAACATTATATTAGTTCTTTCTTTCTCCCACCATAATTTCACTATGCGATAACAAATAATTAGAAATATTTTACCTGACAAAACAATTAAAATTATGTAATTTTTAGAAATTACTCAATACTAAATTGCACCTTCAAGGCCATAACAATTAAATTTCTTTAATATTAGCTAACTCTTTTCCGAAAAAAAAAAATAATTACTATACATTTAACTCATATTATAATAAATATCTATATCTATTTTATTATTTTTTATTATCCTAAATTATCGCGTTCAGAAGGTCAAAAATATTATTTTTATATACACACCATCATACCATTTATTTCACACACAAAAATTAAATCTTTTTATGACAACATGATTTTATTTAAGAGCTCCTTAGAGTAGTAATTTTAAAAAAGGACTCGGATGAATATGTATTTTGAATTTGTGTGTATTGGGTTAAACACGAGTATGAAAAAGTATATCCGAAAAAAAATTAAATGGCTGCAAAATGCAAAATTTTTCTATGTATACGTAAATTCTGTGATACGAAATACTAAAAAAAGAATCCTAAAAAGATAAAGACTCCTTGGGATAATAAAGTATTTCTAAGAGTTCTTCTTTTTTTAGCAATTTGCGGAAATTCTTTTATCCTTAAAAATTGGGTAAACAATGAAACTGTTTACCCCTTTCTCTGATTCTATATATTCGGATTTATAAATATTTCATTTTTCAATCTTTTTTTCAAGGAAACAGTGTAAAAAGATTTATAGATGGTCACATGTTTTATGACATTGTTACTTCTGGAAAAAATCAATATAAAAAATATATTTAAAGGACGACAGGAGTGACATAGTTTTTTATGAAATATCAAAATATTGATTTTTGTATGATATCAAAAACAATTTTGTTTTGGTGTAAGTCATACTTTAAGAAGTAATTTTTTATCTTAATTTTACGTAATTTTTTGATAATAAAAACATATTTGTAAATAAATATAACCTAATTTTTATAGTATATTATTTTTTTCAATTTTATTATTTAAAAAAAATCTTGTCTTATACAAATTAAAGAACATTTACTTTTCTCGTTGAGATTGTTGTATATTCAAATACATATAATTATTTTCGCATATCTAGTAAATTTTTCAACCTGGAGATCTATGTCAAATCAAAATTAATATGACAGCTAGCGATCTCTGAAAAATAATCTCTAACAATTCTCAATTACTTAGTTGGACCGAATATTTAAAACTGAAATTTCGGTATTTCAAATTATTCTTACCATACCGAATCAAAAAAAGTAAAACAAATGTGGAAATTATAAAAAAAAAGTAATTGAAGAACTTAGAATACTTTATTTGAAATATAGAGCATATATTATTTTAAAAAAAATTATTGTTATTATTTAAATTTAAATTAAATAAAAAAAAAACTTCAAATTTAACACAACAGAACATGATATTTTAATGTTTCTTTGAGGCTAAGTTCTGCTTAAATTTTATTGACCAATAATATTTAAATGCTAAAAAATGAAATAAAAATATTTGTTTTAAATAATATTCTGAAATTCGTGTGTCAATTAAGTCACCTTTGATTACATATTTATAGATTTGCCTTTTGTATTAAATAGATTCTTCATTAGGAAGCAACATTAATAACCAAGACAATGTAATTTTATATAAATTATTATAATTTCCATTTTCAAAATTCAAAAAAATTATTTAATATTTTTTTTTTTGATATATTTGACAGCTAATTTGAAAATTTTTGCAATTTGGCAAATGCGAAGGAAAAATAGAATAACAAATAAAATTCATTTTGAATGAACTGCTAAATCGTACAAAAATTTATTTCGAAAATACAGAATCTATCTAAATATTAATAAGTTTAAAGTATTAAATTAATAGGAATTTTCTTATCAGAAACTATAACCATAGATTAATCATAGCATAACAATAACTGAAAACGTTATATTCAAATTCAGCGCCATACATTATACTCATAATGTTATAAGGACAAAGTCAATAACATTTTATAACGATACAACCAGTTTCTCATTTCGTTTTTTGTGACAGCATTAAATTTGACAAAATACAGAAACTGGAGTAAATGTTATTGAAAGGATTCGGTGATATTTCTTGTATCACCGATTATGTGATGCATTATTTACATCACCCACCAATTACTGTTACATAAATTTCACGTGATAAATAATGATTGTAGTATAATATGATGTTAGTTGGCAATTCGACAGGTCATGGTTGGTTGGTTGGTTAGAGTGGCGGACTACACGTCAACTGATATTGAGTCCCAATTAGCGCGTTAGCGGCGTTTCACACTTCCGTGACCACAGTTAATTGTTGTTTAGTAATGGTGGGATGGTTTTAGATCCACTTCGTGGCGTTCAGAAATTTGACGGTTTCTGTGGGCCATTTCGCAGCAAGATCCTTGAAAGAAAGGCTGCCAAGCGAATAGAACCTGGCCCTAGCCAGTGCCGGGCACTTGCAAATGAAGTGGGTTACCGTTTCTTTTTCGCTCGGTTCTTCGCAGCTGCGACATGAGTGGTTGAACGGGATGCCAAGTCTGGCTACGTGTTCCCCAATAGGCCAGTGACCCGTGTACACAGCTACCGCTCTGGCTATGTTCATGCGGGGGATTTTTAGGAGGTTGGCTGTTTTACTCTTATTGTACGACGGCCAGGTTTTCCTGGTCGTTTTGCACGTGATTAGGCTTAACCATCTAGAGTTAGCTTTAGAAAGGAAGTGAAGGTAAATATCTCTTGACAGGTCATAGTATTAAAAACAATTTATAAACTTATTAATTTTATAATTTACGATAGTTTTGATGACAATGTATTCTATAATTATAAATTATTATATGCATTTAGCATATTTTGCAATATTGAGGAATTTGAAGCCAATATTTTCTATAAGTTTCATAAAAAAATTAAGCTTTCTAGAAGTAAGAAGTTTTTGCATTTAAAAAAATTCTAACAAGCATCACCAACATTTTTAATATTGAATATAAAATATTAACCATAAATTTAAAACATTCTATAAATAATATAACGATAAGGTTTTATTTCTATATACTATTAACAATTTGAATGTTTATACCTTTATTGGTTTTACCTAAGAATGTTAGATTATTTGTAAAACTTTTCAAGGCAAACAATACATTACACAAAACTGAATTACCTATTCTATTAGGAACCTGCTGACTACAAATTGACATCATAAAACTATTAAATATAAGGTGCAAAGTATTGATCATTTTCTAATTTTCCGTTTGATTTGAAACACAGTCTTCATAAAATGTTATATAATAAGGGTTAAAATAACTGCATCAACTATACAATATTTATCTACCTGTTCAATAAACAAAAATGTACAAAATTTACTAAAAAAATATAATAAAAATATTCATTGAAATTTATATAGAATTTTTCCAAAAACTAAAATAAACATAAACGTATTTTTATTACATCAAATTAATGGAAACAAACTCTTTAATCTCAAATAAAAATCACCTTAATAAACAACTTATTTAGGTGTTTAATTGAATACAATAATATAGTTTATAATATTTGTGTATATATCTATGCTATATAACACCTTTTCTTTTACAATTTATAAAGTCATAAATCAATCACAATAAATCAAAAGTGATGAATAACTAATCTATCTGCACAACATTGAAACTTTGCGGTATTTTGTTTTCTTTTTATGTGTTGTTTTAATTTCTTTTAATATATAATTTTTAGTATAAAAAAATATTTTATGCTTATTTTTGATATAAAAAACCAACAAAGTCTTTACAATAAATATAGTATATTGTACCAAATGAGAGCTTGCGAGTCAAAGTATATAGTACACCAGTGAAAAATGATAATATAATTTTTATAGGAGTTTTTTTTTTTTTGTAAATATACGAAAGCAAATAGAGAATCGCGCGCGCCGTTGTTCATAATTAAATTTAGTGCTTTAATAAAAAAAATTTACTATCAATAAAATGGCACTTAAATTATCGTAAAAGAAAATAATTACGCAATAATATCATAAACAAAACAAAAAAAATATATATATATTTTGATTTTATTTTTAACAGGGTTGATATATTAGTAGAGATGACGTAGGGGTGAAAATAAAATTTATAAAAAAACAAACAAAATATAATATTTAAATTTATTTAAAATAGGATTACCTATATTATAACTTATGTTGTTATTTTACAATAATTTTGATAAGATAACATTTTAGTTGACCATTACATAATAATTAAAAAATTAAAAGAATTAAAATTAAAACTAATCTCACTACATATTAAAAAGTTTGAGTGTTTTTTTTTTGTGAAATAAGGCAATCTGTCATAAACATTTATAGAATTACAAAATTTGTATTTTAAACCTACTCACGAAAGATGGGTAAATGTCTGCTCGTTTATATACCTAATTATGAAATTCATATCAATTTGGAATATTGGATGTATGCCTCTCATATTGTAAGTTATGATTTGAATTATATCATATAGTATGAATATTCGCATGCAGATTTTGGGATACACTCAGTAACAATGTTTAGAATAATAGAAAAATAAATCAAATACTAAGATTCATAAAACTTGGGAGCATAAACTCTTCAATAGAAATTAAATTAAATTATATTACAATTTGGACATACTAATTATTTATGGATTCCGAACTATAAGTTTTTCTGTAGCTTGTTAATGGCTTTTAATAGTGAGACACTTGTTGTTAGCAAATAATCTCAGACTTTTTAGCACCACGTCAGGATTAGCTAATGCATTTTCCATAAATATTATTAATATGAACGAATTTCTTAATAAATATTATACAATTTAAAGCTATCATTTAATTTTTGTACTGTTCTTAGACTAATCTTGGGTGTAATCCACCCATTTTTTAATTCACTTTTACAACTAATTCATATCTAAAAAAATTAAGAATAATGGTAATTTTTATTAAAAACATTAACACTACACTAAACTTCATTGAAAGAATTTTCAAATTTGGTTGATTTAATTTAATTTATTTATAAATATATTACTGACAGTATTTTATTTTACATATGGTATAGAATAATCCAAACAGTTTATCGGGAGATTGTAATTTTTGAGATACAAACTTGTAAATGATACTTTTGGCAGGCCAAATCTATGAACTTAATTAGAATACTAAAAACTAAATTAAAGAAGTTTTTCTTCAGCACTCAATTTTTTTGACATTTCGTCTGCCAATCCTTACTGGAAATTGATTCAAAATATTGTGTAATATGCAGGATGAGATTACATATTTATTAGAAGTATGTTGCAGTTAGATTTTGATAGTTTTTTTTACAAATTGCATGATAAAAACTTTATATAACAACCTTTTTTTAATTATCAGGATGCCTCTTGATAATTTGTATATTATATTAATTATTATAATACATATAGCTAAAAACATAGATTCTTAACACTTTCAGAGAAATAACCGTCTAAAATTACATGTTCCTTAGTGTGACATAACAATTTTTGAACAGTGTCTACGAAAAGGTTAATTGAACTGAGATACTTTCTTTATTTATTACTTGAATGCACAATAATGTTTATATCGTGAGCACCTCAACAAACAATTAGCCCATAAATAAATAATCTATTTTATAAATACAATATAATAATACTTTAAGCTTCTATTATGTATATTGTTTATGAGCCAATGACTAAAGTAGATCTTATTTTTTTTTTTGTCTTTAGTACGAATTTTATACAAGAAAATAAATATAATTCTTTTAATAATAAAATAAATGGCAATGACAGTAAAATAAAAATAAATTTTATTTTTATTGATTTTTAACTGATTAAACAAAAAAAATTATGGTATTTTTTTTTTAATTTTTAATTCTTTTTTTTTTTTCATTTTTGCAATTTATAAAAACAGAAAATACAAAAAAAAAAAAAAAAAATTGGGACTGGCAACAAATCTTAAAAGCGCATGATTTTAATATTATTGAAATGGGTTTTTTTTTTTTTTTTGAGTTTTCTTGACCTTAATAGCAAATCGCTGGCAGAACATATAAGTTTCAAGTTTTTATTGAAGTTAATGTAAAAGAAATTTGATGCCATAATATTGATTTTTTTTACATATATTTTTTTATCTATATATATTTATATAAATATATATATTTAATGTCTTCTGTTATTTTGTTGTCTATATAAAATAAACGCAATAATCTGAGAAAATTTATGGGTCCTGGTACGCTATTACCTATTATATTCATATTGACAATGTTAAATTAAATACCATAGTTTAATACTTATATTAAGTATAAATTTTTATATTTTATTGGTATATTATTAAACCTTGAATGAAAAGTTCAAATAAAATAATGAAAACATATTCATATAACACTGAAAATGGTAAAAAATGGTAAAACTAGGAAAATAATAATTCGGAAAGATACTAAATTTATATTGAATAACATTTTAAATGCCATTTCTGATTCTAATATTATTGAGTTGATATAATTTAAAAATCAATTTTGAATCTATAAATTTAATTTTTAGACACATTTTTAAAGAAAAACTTGGTTTTTCATAAAATTTTAATATTTGTAGTGTTCGGATATTGATGTCCCATTACATAATCAAATTATGGAAATACTAATATATATAACAGATGAAGTTGTAGCCTTAAGCCTAAACAAAACTGATTCTATCTCGTGATTCTTATCACAAAACCTAGGTGGAGTTTTCCGTGCTAACAATGTAATATTCTAGATTGGCTTCCTTTTGTAACCCATAGTAAAGTAATTTTTGTTACAATACTCAGTATTTTTTTTTTGTAGTCTAGGACTAGCTTAATATAATTTGATCAGATAAGAAATATTCGATTTATTTTTCATTTTCTTTATTCTGGAAAATTTGCATAATCGTGTCTTTCAAAAAAAGTTTATTTATACAGAAATCGATTTAAAGAAGTAAAGCGATTTTTCTATGTTGAAATTCTATTAACAACAAGAATATATGAAAAACCCACACCCAAATAATTATATAAAAAATTATATTCTATTTTGTATGTCTGATTTCTAAACTTGTTTGCATAAATTAATTACGAAAACGATTCTTATACATATATAAAAAATTGGAAAAAATTAGTTAAGATCTTATTATATTTTATAATAATAACTTTGATAATTTTAGAATTGACAATGTGAATAGTAACAATTTTCAATAACTTTAAATATAGAAAAATATATTTTTACCTTAAAATTAAAATGCAAGTAAATTCAATTTTTTAAAAAAGTAATTTTCAATATAAGTTTTAAGTGAAATTGTTGTGTTCTAATGTTATTTTTTATACATTTAAAGTTTATTTATTGCATTTTACAGATTTCATGAATAAGTTAGTATGACAATTTCTTCTGGATTTTTTTTTCGGATAATGATAAATATTTAAAAAAAAATGTATTTTCTATAGTAGTTAAATTTTACATTTGTAACATTTTCAATTTATGCATAATCATGATTCTATGTACAATTTTGTGTTAAATTATGGTATATAACATATGTCCATTAATTTGCATAATAATTGTAAAAACTTATTACATATGCTGTGTATTAAAGAAAATTACGAACAAAAGTTAGTCACGGAGAACATTTATAAACAATATTTAATGTAATATATCAAATCATAATAACAATTTGTAGACCCGTCGGAGGCTGTTCAGGACTATGGAAAGCATAAATTATAGAATTAGAGAACAAATTGTTTAAAAATTAACAAATTTAGTTATTTTTAAACTTTTTATTTTTCATTAACTTTTAAATTTTAAATATATACCCAATGAAATATAATTTTCTATAAAATCTATAGTTTTAAATAAAATTTAAATTATTCTGTCAATATTTCATTGATCTCAACTTGTTATAATTGAATGGAAACATAAAAACAATATTACTTGTAATTAATAAAAAGTAGTCTGATTTTGGCATGCTCTTTAGTACTTAAAGATAATCACAAACTCAAAAAAAATCGCAGAACGAATATATTTAATGTAGGGTAATAGTTATCTTTACCTCATGAATGGGAACAATATTTCGGCCAATATATTATGCGAATTTGTTTCTAATAAAGTTATGAATAAAACAATACAACATATCTGTATCTATTTGTATAAGTTTGGAATTTTTATTATATTTATTTACGCAAGTTAATTACTATACAAATTTTTAAATATTTGACTTATTAAAGACTGATAAATAGAAATATTCATATATAATTTTACGAGAGCAAACTTTTACTTCCATAGGGGGATGGCTGTAACAACATTTATTAATTCATCTAAGACTTATTTAAATTATTATATCTAAATGTTGTTTTTTATTTAATTTTTATCCTTTTGAAGGATAGAAGCTCTCTTCTATTCGGTTATATAACCGACGCAAAATAATTATAAATATAGTATATTTATTTGTTATCTATAATAATCACCACAAGGTGTACCTCCTAAACAGTCATATTGACTAAAATAATGTAAGCAAAACATTTACAGCACAAGTCTATAAATAAGAATATCTATAATTATATACTTTCTTTAATTATATTATATAATTAATTTTATTTTACATAATTTTTATAATTTCATCCTCAGTTTGCATTCCGACGGTAGCAATCTGATTTAAAATTACACATTGTTTATTATTATAAAAAAAAATTTCATATGGTTTTTTATTGTTTAGACCTGTGTTTTAGTTAAATTAAATTTTATGATAACATAAAACTTCTCTTAAACCTTCTGAATTACATGTTTCAATTACTGCTACATTGAAAATATAAGAAGTTTTATTTTATGTTTTGTAATTTTGTACATAAAAATAAAATTAAACTCGTTGTAGTTTTTACATTCGAGCTAAAATTAAAAAAAATACAATAATTAAGAAAATTAGTAGTCAATTATTTAAAAAATATAACAATAATATCAAAACTTCAAGAGTAAATTTTGTTATTTGGAATATACTATGTTCACTTTCCTCTAAAAGTTATGATCCACTACCAAACTATAATGTACCTAATACCAAAACAAAAATTTAAAAAATAGAAACAATCAAAAAATAAATAATATTAATTTTATTTCATAAGAACCGCAATAATAAACATTAAAAATAGCAAATTCCAATTGAGCAGGTGGTGGAGCTTTGTTCGTAAATTTATATATAGCTATTTAAATTTTTTACAGAAATTATAGAAAATAAGGCTAATTCATTGCCAGGCAAAATAATAAAGCACACATGAATTATACGAAAAAAAACTAATTGGAAAAAATTAAAAGAATCATTTATTTAAATATAATTAGCAAAAAAAAAGTACATAAAAATAAAACAATTCACAAAACTCGCATACAAAAATTTTAAGCACTAATAATAATAATTTCAATAAAATCAATTAAAATAACGACACTTAAAAAAATAAAATTTGCCAGTTTTTTTAAAAAAAAAAAATCTCTCTCTCAAAATGGTAACATCAATTCACTCATTTATTAATAATATATTCATCTCTTTTATTCAAAATGGCTTCGTTTTCCCAATATCATTTCTAAAGACTAGAGTAGGACAACTATATAGTTCATTTTTATAATATTGTTTATTCATTTTATAATAACGCCATATAAAAATGTATGCAAAACTATCTTCTTCTTTTTCTTCTTTTCTTTTTTGTACCAGAGAATTTTTTGAAACACGTCAGAACATTTCTAAATTTATATCAAATCTCCTTCTTCTAAAAAATATAGCTACTAATACTAATTAGCCACGCCTATTCGCTCATTTCTTTTTCTCAACTCCAAAATAAAATAAAATAAAATAAAATAGAGAAAGTAGAAATGCAAATATGAAAAAAATATTGCGAAATTGTTTGGCGGCATAAGGTACAACGCCCAAAAGATTTTCAATTATGGTGTGTACTTAAAATTCTATATAGATATAATATCTACCATTCTTTCGTGTTGGACTTTCTAGTCAAAATTATGTTTTTTTCTTTTGGTATGGTATTATTACCAAAAAAAAAGTGGTATTTCAACTTTTGTTGAGTTTCCCAGTAGTTATTAGAATATATTTTTCTTTAAAAAAAACTAATTTTGTAAGAAGGATACGTCAAGGTGGTAGCAGATGGTTTGTATTACACAAAAAATTTTAAAATGTTATGCTGTGCACGAACGACTATTTTCTTATATTAATTTATTTGTATTTTTTTTTAAAACTTTTACTTAATATTTTCTTCAAATTACTGGATGCAATTTCATTTCTTTGGAAAATATTTTTTTTTTTTTTTTGTTTCTCCACTAAGTAAAAGAAAATTATTTTGTCTAATATTGTAAAAGTTTTTTTTATTTGTTCCTTTTCAAAATTATTTATATATTACTAATTTTATGAAACTATGAAAGTAATTCTGTTTAAATAGATATTTAAATTCAAAGATTTTTTTTAAAAATCTTTACATTTTCCGTCTTTCTAATTTAAAAGGATACGAAACTACCAAACCAATTACATAATATTAAAAAACTAATTTAAACTCTATTATACTAAATAATATAAAATTTCTTGAAATTTTATAGTTAGATTGCTATGCAATTGCACGTTCTTAGATCAATAAAAGATATAAAAATTTAAAAAAGACTCTGTGAAAGAAATTTTTGCATGAAAATATATAAAGATTTTGTGAATATTTATATTAATAAAAAAATAACATTAAATTAACTATTTTTCAACTGGTGTGGCGAATATCTTTTGAAATGCTTCTCATAATTACATAAATATCTTTCTTTTGATAAAAATTATATTAATGAAAGCAACCAGTGTTATCGTCAAATCGTCACGTGGTTGTATAAAATAAAAGATTTGTTTTTTTGTCACTAAACAAAATTCTAAATTATTTCTGAATATTCAGCTTATATTGTGTTAAATTTCCCTAAAGGGATTTTATTTCTATACTGTATTAATAAATTTCCCAAAAAAAAACTTAAATTGTTATTCAGTAAAATCAAAAGAGAATTTATTGTGTTGAAGGATTTCCCCCTGCGTATAACTATATAGAAAATTACACTTTTATACAATAAAATCCAAAAAGCTTTTTTAATGCAAACATATTTTATAATATCAAAATATATTTTTCATTAATTCACACTAATACATTAGCAACAATAAAATACTCTTACCATAAAAAAAACACAATTTTTTTTTGCAAATGTATTTTTTGTGAAGTTTTTTACATAAAATTCTCTGAGCATAGAATAAAATACATAATTTTTATACATATTTATATATAAATACTTTTCTATTTTTCTATTCTAACATAAATTTTTGAATAGATACACGTTGAATATACAGTTTTATCTATGTGTTTGTTGTCGGTTGTATTCTGTATAAAAATAGAAGAAAATAGGAACTTTTATCCAATATGCGACAACATTATTACACCAGTGTGTATAAATTTTTGGGTATATGAAATTTTGGTTTATACATTATAGAGTAAGTATACTGCCAGAAAATATGCGGGGTTGTGAAATATTCTGTATTTGTTATTTTTTTTTTTATTTGTATCTAAAAATCAAAATTAAAACTGAGTAAGGCATTACGGCGCCCATTCGGTACAAATGAAAATCTCAAAGCGTCGCTAAACGTTGATACGAAAACATCAAAAATCCTGAATTTCTCTCTAATAAAAAAAAATATAAAGTTATAATAAAAAAGTCCATGTTTTATAATATTTTAATAAGAAAGTTTAATTCAATAATTTTTTTTATTCATTTTGTTGTTCTGTATAAATTCACATGCAGTGTAAATAAAAATTAGTGAATATTTTTCCAAAAAATAAATTAATGTATTTCTTGAAAATGTGAGTTTGAACGAAACGACGACATTATTTTATGTCGTATGGCAAAAATTTAAAAACAATATTCTAAAAATATCATTTTTACTTATTGAATTTTTAGTTTGTATTTTGGTAACTTTTTTATTTAGGTATTTATAACAAATCAAAATATTTTAATATATATTTATGTATTTTTACATTATTATATATTTTTTTTAAACAATTATTTAATATTTTTTATCTCTTTCTTTTGTAGGCATTTATGCTGCTAAACAACAACATATAATACTTATACAATTATGTGAAATACAAAAAATATATATATTATTGATTAAAGCAAAAATTTCATACATCGTTTATAAATATGTTAATCATCATAAATTTTGAGTGAGTGTTTTGATTATTAAACTTTATAAGTTTATGTTTTATTTTACATTTATATGTTTTGAATTAAACTTTTGTATATATATAAAAATGTGTTTGTAATTAATTTAGTGTTTGAATTTAATTAATTAATCTTTAGACAATTTGAATTTTTAAGTTTGTTATTTGTAATTTATTTTTTAATTTATAATTATTTATTGTAATACAAATATACTTATATCAATTATAATTATTTCACTTAATCATGGCTTTTGAAATTATAATATTATATATGTACATCAATTCTTTTGCAATCTGTTTAATTTTATGAAATAGCTATTACAACCCTAGATCATTTCAAATTTTTATAAACCCTCTCTAGCAAATATATGAATGCATTATATCTAGTCCTAGTGCCAAAATTATTGTTAATAAAAAATATGGTCGCTCAATGTAAAAACCCTCTAATAATGCCGGCTGCTTTTTGAAAATATCATTTTTAACGAGTAAAGAATATAAGTATATATATATATGTCTAACCCCAATAGAAATATGCAATATAATGTTTATTATATATTGCAAATGTTAATTTGAAGTTAAGGTAATTAATTTCAAACATAAAAAAAATTATATAATACACAAAATTTTCAAATTTAATTTCCTAAAAAAGATATTTATTAATCAAAATTTTAATTATATTATTTGGTTTTTTTTCGGTCACATAATCTCATACATTTATAATATATTTTTTATTATACATAACCTCAAAAACACTTGAATATACCCTATACATATATAAATTAAATATTACATGTATGTTGTGTCAATAAAAAAATTCATTTCCATATCATTGTATATGTATATATTATTATAAATATAATGTCATCGCTGATGGTCATATATTCGAAGATTTTATGTTATTAATAACGAAACGAAAGAATTTTTACATATATATACATGATATGTCCATAAATATATATATGAAAATATTATAATAGGGACCTCTTGAAAATAATACAAGCTATATATCTATATCATTGTATTTGTTTAAATATATGTTTTGTGTTATAACTTTTGATACTTTATGATTTTTTTAGGTTTTTTTTTCTAAAAGATTTTCTCATTTTCTCTGGGTATAACCTTATGTATATATAAAAGCAACAACAACCATATTTGCCGGCTATATTTAACTTGTGATCCTTATCTACAATATTTTTTTAATAAAGTTTGTAGCGCTATGTAAAAGAGGATATTTAAATTTGATTTTAAATGGGTATCGTGCAAAATGCTTTTATTATTTTTGGGGTAGATGTGGGGTATTAAACAGTCGAAGTGAATATAGAAATGGTCATATATGCTTTAAAAAAGAACGCCACAAAAAATGTAATACGGTATATAAAACATTAATTAGAATGATGCAAAATATTTGAGGGTAAGAGTTAATGAACTTTTCTTTAAAATTTATAAAAAAATCAATTAAAAATAAATTAAATTATCCAAACACTAGCGGAAACCTTAGACTTATCAAGTAAAATCTAGTTTGAAGATTTATTCTCTATATTTGCAAACCAATAATTAAATAAATTGACTATTGCTAATTTCTAATTCTATTTTAAAGAGATACATGTTCTTTGCTGAAGGCAAGATATAGAGTAAATTTTAAACGCACTTTCATTAAATCTTCAACATTTGGTGTCAAAATTATAGCAAATTTTTTTAATAATTAAAAGTTTCTTAATAAATATACAACTGGGTAAGACATAGACTGGTTATTAAAAAAATCATTCATTATGAATCTAATATTCTTTATGATTCTAATAATTTGATAAATTTTCCACATAAATATAATATCTTCAAGATATCTAACTATATATATATATATATATATATATATATATATATATATATATATATAATTTTCGTAAATAAAATATTATCTATTTTCTTCAACATATGGTGATATAAACCGCATGTGACCAATTTAGTTTGAAAGCAAACCGGAGAATGACAAAACTAAAAAAAAGGATATCCGAGGGAGTTTTTATATATAATATAAATATAGAAAAATTGGCAATGATATTTTTTTTATATAAATATTTCAGTTACGATTTGAAATCAGCCGGGAAATATCTTTTAAATGTATATATATATTTTCATAAAGTATTTGATTTTATTTGAACGAGTTAGTAACCACATTTTGAATCTAAATTAGTTTTTTACTAACGAAATATTATATATAAATATCATTATATACATTTCCGTAATACGTAGAATAAAATCCTTATAGGATGATATTTTTGGATGTTGGTTTTAAATTTCCACTTCTTTTCTTTTTTAACACAATAATATAAATTTTTCCATTTTGTATGTGGATATTTTTTTTTTGTAAAATGAACCACAAATAAGGTAAAAAATTTACATAAAGAAAAAAATTGTTCTTTGTTGGTATATTAAGTTAATATAATTTGACGGTCGTATCACGTTATGCGAATATGCAATAAACTTTAAATTTTATCTCTAAAGAGCTTAGGTGCGGTACAGAATCTTTTAGGGTTTTTTTTATAAATAAATGCAGAACAGCGTAACTGTATATTATGGAAATATATTATATAAAATCTCTAATTTTGTTCTTTTGTTTCTTATCACTTTTTTTGCAGAGATATTATCGCATACTTAAGCTATAGTCGAATGGAGAGGGTAGAGAAGTCCTGATGTACCTGATTTTAAAAATAAAAAACTAAGAAGAACATATAACTGATACTGTTAAAGAAGGACAACTTTCGATCGTCTAAGTTTTTTATATATATTAGCTATCTTTTAATATATTCCTCCTGTGAAAATATATATATATATATAATTATTTCAATATAGATGCAGAACATGTCCTCTTCACATCTTTGGTATAGAAGTGTTATTATACAATTTTACTATTTCAATCCCTGTATATTTTTATTGCTGTGTTTTACTTGTTATCTTGGATTGTTGATATTGCGCTACTTCGTGTACGTATACTGAATGTATCCTGAGTGTATCCTATCCGGTATACCTTCAGTATACGTAACAAGAGGTTGCACTTTCATCGTTGGATTTGTATCACTATTATATTATTATATTTTATATTAAACTTTGTATATATTTAACAATATTTCTATTAATTTAAAAAATATATTTAATAATTTATAAATGTTAATAATTAAAATTTAAATTAAAGGTAAGTTATTATAAATTTGAGTACATAATGATTCAATAATGAAAATATTAATAAAATATCTTTTATATGTATAAAATTTTTGTATTTATTCCTAACTAACGAAAACACAAAATTCTGAAAAATTTGCCACTTTACAGGTAATATAGAAAATAATCTTGATAAATTTTTTAATAAGGATTCTCATGAGACATTCACAAGCCAAGAAGATTACAAAAGGAACGAATAATGTTAGAACAAAAACCAATTTTTTTATATTTTGTTTTGTTTGTATTTTCTTCTAAATAATTTTCTCTATATCTCAAGGGAAAATCTTTAATATAAGCTTTACGTCCTCAATATGAATATATATCTAGTTTCTTTTTTTAAAGTTCTCTTTTCCATTTTCATTAAAAAAAAATTCCATTGAGATGTGTTTTTATTATTAAAGTTTAATAGAAATTGTTTTGTTCACTTATTAAGGTATCTTTTTTATAAATTTATATATATGTGAATATACATTTGTCTGGGGTTGCCTGTTTGGGATCTTTATAATAACCAACATGCATATTGTATTTTCATTAAAAAATAATTTTAAAAACTTTTTCAAACTTTATAAGTTTTATACGAATTTACAATATAATTTTTCATTATTAGTAATTTTCTTGTTTATAAAGTTTTTAAATTAAAACAGGATTAAATTATTATGTATATATATAGAATTAAGATTACCAAATTTTGTTTATAATATAAACAAAATTTATATTGAAGTATATAAAAATTGAAATTTTCGAAAATATAACAACAAAATTTTATAAACTAATTTAAATAAAATAACTATAAATTTTCAAATATTATTGTTGAATTCATTAAATTAATTCAGTATGGTGATTATAAGAAGTATAATTATATACAGCATGGCGCATAAATCAATACCCATTCAAGAAGAGATAAATTTATTAAACTTTTCTTTTTATGAACTGAGAATAGTTCATTTATAAGAAATAGAATAAAGTAACAAATTCGGTAAGAATATAAAATATTATTGAACTTTTTGTTTAATTTTTATAGATTAGCCTTATAAACTCATGTTTTTACAATTTCATCATATTTACTGAAAAATTTTAATGGAAAATCTTATTATGTAAAGCTACTCTAAGTATTTTGACATTTCTAATATTCATTACTTTTTAATTTTTTAATTATAATTGTAATAAAAAATGCAGAATTTACACTATAGCAGAACATATATTAATGTTCTTGCATTTGTTACCTTTCATATAAAACTCCGACCAGCTTATTTTAACTTCAATTTTTAAATTGATTTAAGTTCTCCATTAATAAGTCAGTTTATATTATACAAATTTGATACAAATTTGAAAAATCTACGATAAAAACTAATATAAAATGTAAATTAGCTGAATGTAATATATTTCGAAACTATATAAAAATTGTTGTACAGCCTCAGTATACTAGAAATGAAATATATCACATTTATTTTAAAACACATTTTCTTACCTCCATAATTTATTAAAGTGATTTCGTGTTTACATATATTGTATAATTCTAATTCTAAAGTTCTTTTGTGTATAGAACTTTAAAAATTGTGTAGCGTTTTTTTCGCTACTCTGTATTTAAAAAATATGTATATGTATACGTAAATATAATTTTTTTTTATTATAATTATATGTATATTATTTATATTTTGGAAAAAGAAGCATTTTTTCCATTCAATTCATAGGATTACTGAAATATGTCTTTCATATACATAATATTTTATGATGTTTCTGTTTTAACAAATTTAATAATTATATAATATATACTACACTATCGAAAATATTAATACACTATCTGTTTTGAATTTATACTTTTAAATAAGCATTTCCAGGTACAGATTTTGAGGCTTGTAAATTGAAGATATTATTTGAGGATTCGGAGCATAATTCGGGATATTTTACTTTAACTATTAAATTATTGTCTCTTAAAATTTAGCACATAGTTACGAAAGATCTGAGTAACTTGAATGAATATTAGTTTTCATGGAATTGAGATCTCATTTTCCTAGTTTAAAATTAGAAAAAAAACTACTATTCACACTCAATTTTTACTATCTAAACAAGGCCTTTGTATAATATACTGAATACCCTTTCTGTTTCATTAAACCAGAATATGATTTACACTGGCACCCGAGCTAATTTTAACTACAATGCTATTTCCTTATAATGCAATCCATTAAGTTTAAGTTCCAATATTATTATTTTTTCAGATTTGATTTTAATTATCGCCTAGAAAATAAAGTTTCGCAGAGATTTAAATTGATATCAATAAAGGATACGCTATTTTGATTTCTGTTTTTTCAGTATACTGTTTGTACATATATATTTTTGTTAACAAGCTCCCAAAGATGTTTATTGTTCTTTTCAGCATTGTTTGAAGATTTATGATTTCTACAAATTATACAAATTAGCAATTTTCCATCCGCCTATATTTTTGCAAAAGTTTCATAAAATATTTTATATATTTCTCGTTGACAGACCCGCAAGTCTGATTCTTCGACAACTGCATTGTACTATATTTGTATTAAATTGATTTGATTTTTTAAATAACTCTACATATAAGTGTAAAATGTTATATAATATTATTTTTTTAATTATTTTTAATAATTTTTCTAAACATTTGTAAAAATTATTTTAGGAAATTTATCATAATCCACTTAACATAATAGAATTAATTATTGTGGTCATCCATTTAAAAATAATATTTTACATAGAGACCCCCCAAAATATATAAAACAGGTCTCTGATGTTTTATAGTCATTTTTAAGTGTCACCTCCCTATTCTTTATCACGCGTTAAAATAATAAAATTGACAATAAAATTAAAGCTTTATTACTTTTGTACATTTGTATTTGTATGTATATATTTATATATATATATATATATTATGTAATTTATGAAATCAGCTGAGTTAGTGCTCAAAGCACGTATGTTTCGTGATGCATTAAAATAAATCGTATAACATCACAACCACTTGTATCCCAGACGTAACGCGACGACTAAGAACGTATAAAAATATCTTCTTACCAGCCACATAATTTGACCTTTGAAATGCTGAATAAATAAAAATCTAAAAAAATAAATTCGTAACTTGAAACCTAATTTCTTTTTTATGCTTTCCATTACGAGGTTTTAAAAGCATACGCATTTTTTTGTCGTTTAAAACCATAATAATACGCTTAAGACATGAAGGTCAATAACTTGTTAATGGTTCTGGGGTTGTTTTTTTTTCTTTTGGTGTAGGTTGAATTATATGTATATATAAATATATTATAGTATATTTATATTCCTGATGTAGAAAAAATATTAATTGATTCTTTTTAGAAATTAAATAAAAACAACAACCATCATCAGTACTAGATTTGATCACAAACATTTTATATGTATAAAAAAAATCCCAGAAGTAAATAATTTATGTATTTAATGAAATTCTGTAAAGGTCGAACTTTGTGAGATTTTATATAAAAATAAATTATAATTCGATTTGGATATAATAATTTCGTATATAGCCTTTTAAAATCAAAATGCTCTTTTTGGTAAGAATTTTGTGATGAATTAGAATTTATATGATCAGCAATTTTTTTCATTACAACGGAAAATAGATTTTCTAAACGGTTTTAGAAACTTCTAAAAGTATAGCATTTAAATGTGATATTTCAATAAACACCTTAGCTTATATGAGACTTTTGGCGATAAGAATATTCTAATCTAATGTACAAGCTGCTCTATCTGGTGGTGTGTAGTTAAAGTTATTATAATTCCAAAATGTCATTTTCATGAGAAAACATTTACATACAAAATATGATTTCAAAGCAAATATTAAAGTTTTCTATGAAAATTACATGCTATTATTTTTTATAAAAACCAGCCTTCGACTTAGATCTGCAACTGGCCTCATGAGTTTAATTTAAAAAAAATATTATTATAGTATTATTATAGAACTTGAACCTCATAACTGGAATAACTGACAATTTTGTTCACGTTTACTGCAGAGTAGATTAGAAGTAAATGTTTAGTATTTAATCAACGAAGTTAGTTCTTATGTTTTATCTAATTTTATAATACAGAATGTAATAATTAAAATATATGTAAGCAGTAATAATAATGTTTTAATTATGTTCGTAACTTCTAACAAATATTAACGCAACATCACAGTTTCCAATAAGATTAATTCATATTAAAATGATTGAAATGCTAATAATTCTATTAGCATTTCTATCATTTTAACTGTCAAATAAATGGTTTTGAGTGACAATTATTCTGATAAGAAATTTTAAAATAAATAAATTATTGACATTTTATAAATTTTTAAATCCGTATTATAATTGAATTATAGAAATAATTTGGAAATATTTAAATAAAGTTTATTTAGTCTTCTTCACCCTTCACATCACTGTAAAACTGTTCTATATGAACTATTATGTTTAACTTGATGAAAAAAAAATGTCAATCCTTTTCTTCCAGCAAACCCCGAAATCATATATTCTTTACCACCAACATAACGTTTTAATTTACCAACTAACCTAAGCCAACTCATTATTTCTAGTTTGCAGCGTGCTAAAAAAAATTCATAAAATCTACAAATTTTAAATTTAGTTATTTTAGTTAAATATACCATTATAATTAAATAGTACATATTTATTGTAAAGCAATTATTTTTTAATGGATTAATTTATGTTTGCCAGTGCCTTCATTTAATAAAAATAGTATAACCATCATGAAAACGCAAGCGCGACAACCATTAAGTAATATTTGTGCAAAATTATTTTCACATACATGTAATTTTCGTAAATGTTATTTTGTTTGCAAGAAACTGTTTAGATAAATCGATTGTCTTGTTGAATAATATATCCACAAATAGAATAAGCAAATTAAAAATTCATAAATGTTTTTTAAATCTTTTACACAAATTATGTTAGACTTACATACAAGATTTTGTCAAAATATTCGTATAATGAATTTCTAACAAAATATTTATTTATATAATAATGTATTGCCGGCTTTAGAATTTAAAATATCGAATTTAATATCTGGCGTTTCGTAAACATGTATAAATCGATAACCGAAATTATATCTTACATAAATATTTTTGACTATGGTAAAAATATTTAGAAAAGTCATTAAATTAAATTTTCTTAGATCATATTTGAAAATAATTTCAATTTCAATTATAAATACCTAATAAATATTATATTATTTTATAAATTATAATATAAATTTTTATACTTCATCAGTCCTTTTTATGGATAACATAAAATAATATTTTTTATGGTAAATTTGTAGATTTTAGAAGAAAGGATATAAGAAAATTTCAAAATAAAAATATTTTTTTTTCTTATTAGAAAATTACAATGGCATCCCATTACATGATTTGAAATCATTTTGTGGAAAAACTATATATAAATTTATATATGTATATCCATTAAGTACAAAAATGTTTTCCTTTTTAGTAACGAAAGAAAGGAGGCAACTTTAACTCTATGAATTGTGTATTGATGAAATCAGAATGAATAAAATATGTCTGGTTGGCATGGTAACCATGATCAAATCGGCCATGTTGACTCTTTCTTCTACCACCATAAAACAATTCTCCCCTTCAATACCGCAGCAAATTAAGAATATTATAAAAAGAACAAAAAAAATATACTTTCTTTTCAGAAAATACACAAAGTATCGAAATTCTCGTTTTTAAATTTTTATTCCGATGATGGCATTTGTATAAATTTGTTTGTGTTTCATTTTCTCCTTCTAAATACCGAATAAAAAAAAATCTTTTTTAAAGAAGATAACCAGAAATGTTGAAAATGAGGAACTTATATGAGCAACTAATATATTATAAGATACTTTAGTTTATAAAACATACTTAAAAATTCAACTTTAATATTTTGTATATATTATTAAAATATTGAAAATAGTATGTATCTTTTATCTTTCGTATATTTTCTGTTGCGCAAGAGTAATTTTTTTTTAAATTTATTTAAAACATTTTTAAACAAATTTTATTTGAATTATATTTTTTTTTTTTTTTTGATAATTTATTAATTTTTATTTATACTTTTAGACACTCTGTTTATATTAATTATGATAATTTGAATGTTATTCAGATTAGCTCTAACTTAATATTTAGACTTGATTATTATAGATTAAAGTAATAATTTGTTTTATAAAGTTATCCTTGGAGACCTTAGCGGCCAAAACGGATCTATTGCGTGATAATAACCCGCTTATATTCTATAATTTGATATATCACATTTAAAGTATACATTCTGTATGAAATTTACAGCTTACATCGAGGGTGATATTTTATCTGCTCTAAGCGAAGACATTGTTCTATATATTAGTTGTCTATGCTGAACGAAACTACTGAAATTATTATAAGATATATCGTTTAATCGACGTACCGATATATTTAAGTCATGATGACGGATACACATTTTTGCACGTTTGCAGCCCGCATTTCATAAGTAAAAAATAAAATTTTAAGCAAATTTTAAAATTTTATCATATTGGAATTAGATTTACTAATTTCAAATTAATATAAATTATAGTTTATAACATTGTACTACAAAAGGTTTTTTTTTTTTCAAATTACCCACATTACAAAATAATTTAAATTTACTTACCGGAATTAAAATTCATTCTCATTTTGGCCGGATATATATAAAGGTAATCCTGAAATATTTAAAACAAAGATTTTATTTTTAAAGATTACATAAATTTGTTTATATACTTATTTTAAGAAAGTGTAGTTGGTAAAATTACTATTAAAATAATTAAATAAATCATCAAGTTTTAATTTCTTAAATAAATTCTTAAAGTTCAGTATATAAAAAATTAATAGAGATGATTTTATTACCACATAATAAATAAATTCTAAAAAAAATGTTTTACTTCTTTATAGTATTTCTAGATACCTTATAATAACTACTATAAGGTTAAGTATGATATTTTCTATATGTTTTTGTAAAAATTTGTATTTTCTTTTTGCATACCAGAGGTTTTGTAATGCATTAATATAATTCTCTCAAGATATTAAGCTACAAAATAAATTCACTAGCCGAAACCAAATTTTATAAATATGTTTTGTATTACTACAGAAAACTTGGTTTTGCAGTTAAAAAATGTTAAGCATAAATTTATTACGAAATAATTAATACGAAGTAAAATTATTGACAATTTTTAAATACAAATTAAGATTTACTAAACCACATAATGATTTTAATGGTTATAACTTATGAGCGTGATGCGCTCAATTAATTTTAAAAACTACCCACTATACCACATTTTTAATATTTCACAAAAATTTGCAATTACTAAACATTTCGTAGAAAAGGATATTAAAACTAAAAAGAAAGTGCAGCAAAATAAATTTAAAGATTTCCTTACATCAGCTAAACAACATTGTATTTTATTAACAGAACTGAATTCTTTCCAATAATCTCAGTTTTACTTTTAAATCGACTTCTTAGAACAAAAAATAAAACATTTTACGAGAATGACTCTTTATGACTCTTTATGAATATGACTCTTTGGGTGATGCGGTAGGCCGGATATAGAAAATTAATACATTAACATATAAATATTTCGGCATATAATATTTCATCGAGTAAATGACCAAATGAAATTTATATAGGTTTTTCACTTCTAATTCAAGTTTTTTCATTTCAAATTCAATTTTTTTGATTTCAAATTCAATTTTTTTCATTTCAAATTCAATGTTTTTCATTTCAAATTCAATTTTTTTCATTTCAAATTCAATATTTGAAAATAAATTCAAACAAAAACAAAGATACTAAGTATTTTTAAACAGTTTATTGTTAAACTGGCTATAGCCAAAAATTAAAAACACAAATTAACATTAACATTAATATTTTATTTTTCTTGTTTTGTTTAAAAATAATTAGTTTTTTCAGTTTCAAAAATTAAAAAAAAAAAATAACAATTTATTTTCAAATATTGAATTTGAAATGAAAAAATTGAATTTGAAATGAAAAACATTGAATTTGAAATGAAAAAAATTGAATTTGAAATGAAAAAAATTGAATTTGAAATGAAAAAACTTGAATTAGAAGTGAAAAACCATACAATATGGATTAAACGTTTTAATGTTGTCAATCGTTACAATAGCTTGTAAAAAATTAAAATGTGTATTAAATTTTAGTAATTTTATATTAATAAAAAATTACGGTGTGGGTGGGAGGGTAACGTTATTTACAAACTTAAAAATAATTAATTGAATTGGAAACTATTTGGGATAATTTTTCAACCATTTAATTTTCACTTTCAATCTTCATATCTTATGTATATTCAGCTAAGACTCGTATAAGCTATAAAAAAAACATTATACCTACTTCAACTATATGTGCAGTTCAAGGAATATAAAAAATATTTTATAGCATATTTATTATGCCTCTTCAGTATAGTTTTTATAGATTTTTCAATGTTCTTAAAGCTATTTATTATTCTCTACTACATCAGAAAGTATATAAATTTCGAAAAATATACAGAAGTTAGCAATAATTTGAATCCCTATTAAAAAATAAATAAAAAAAATCTTAACTATTTGAAGAAAATTGGCTTTATAAATCCAATGAATTTTATTCTCTGTTTTCCAAATGATGCGGAAACTATAAATATATTTTTTTTTAGTTCATTTTATTTTTTAATGCATTTAGTCTTGACTTATTAGTAAAATGGATTTAATTGTTTCTCTTTCACTATATAATGAATTGAAAAATATTATTTATAGTATCATAATTTTTTTACTATATAATATAGTGTACCAATATAAAATATATAAAAAACCGAAATAAAAAATTAACTTGTTCTTTTTAATAAGAATATAAAACACTAGAAATTCTGAAATATTCATTTAGTAAATTATGATTTATATTTTTTATAATTAGGTTAGAATGTCTAAAGAAGTTATTTTTCACAACTTGGCTTAATAAAACTTATATAGCATGAATTTTTTTAAATCCTACTAAAAATCGAAGAAAATAATGCTGCAATGCATACTGCAAAGTCCACTTGCTCGAATCCGATGGTTATGCTTATAGAACAATATTGTTCTAAGGTCAAAAATAATAGAATATTATTCGTAAAACATTTATGATTTAGAAAATAAATTTAAAACTAATTATTTCTGTATTTGGTTAATATTTTTTATTCGTAAATTATATACCATTAATTAATACTAATAGTAAAAGAATTAATTTAAGGGTGCAGAGAGCTAACTCCATAATGGAATTATGACCAATTTAGTTATAAATAATTCCATAATTTCAATTTTTTGTAATTAAGTCACAGGAGGTGTGACATAATTAGTAATAATTTGTGGAATTATGACTCATCATTTCTTGAAAAATAAGAGTAGTAGTTATTGTTTTTTCCAGAAAATTACTATAAACTAGATTTATCGGTCTTTCACAGAAAATCTAGATAAACTAAATTAATATTCGAATAATTCATATTGTTTTTGTAATGATAATCCGATCACCGCGAAACATACAGCAAATATCGCCGCTACCTCATAAATCTACAATTCAATTAAACTTCCATGGAGTTATGACTTGGGAGTTAGGTCTCTGCACAGAATTTAAGTATATAAAGTTTCAGACTTTTTTCATACTCACTTACATATATACTCTATTTTTGATTATCATTAGTGAGTTTTCTAAATAAAAAAATTAAATATGAAAAAGTTGATATAAAAAAAATGGACAGGGCCAGAAATATTTAATTTAGTTTGTAAAACTTTAATTCTTGTTAGTGAAGTATAAAAACAAACATAATAAAAGTACTTGAATTATGCAACTTAATATTGTATACATTTATACCCTTGATGTGAATATTTCTTTTCTTTTTTTTTGCAATTTTGTTTATCCTTATACCCAAGAGTAAAATTAAATTCTAATTAAAGTGAATGAAAACGAGAAAATAACACAAAAAACAACAAATTTCATTATATTTTATTTACTTTTGTTTCTTGGTATTACCTTTAGGTAGCAAGGACTTAGAAATAAAGTAATACAGGGATATTAAATGTTCATTATTCATATACATATATATAAGAATATTAGGTATAAATAAATGCGAAGTAAAGAAATTCGGGAAAAATTAACTTTAAATTCTGTAAATATTATTTGGATTAAAATGTATAATTTTTGTAATGTTTTTTCCATATTTTATACAAGAATCTATTTTTGTACAAAATAGAAGAACATTTAGCGAAATTATTTTCAATTACACTGTTTGTGCAGAAAATATATATAGCTATATTATGTTCAATTAAGTTCATCATCTTCCTTACAATTTTCAAATTTATAGGAAACTTTGAATTAATAAAATTATTAATTTGTAATTAAGAAAAGATTGCTGGTTAAATGACGGAAATCCAATTTGTCATCCGAACCAAATAGAAGCTGGTTTTTATGGACAAAGTGTAAAATATTATACTGTATATTATAATATTTTTATTTAAATACGATAATCTTGAGCACAGTTATTATATAATTTATTATACTGATATACCTTATTCGTTATAATATAAGGCATGAACTAACCTAATATACTGTACAGAAATAACCAAAAATTACAAAATGCAACTCAATTAAATGAATATGAAATATTCTAAATTTTAAAAATTTCGTCTTCTTTCATTTCCTCAAAATTTTTATTTGTGTGTTAAAATTGGACAATTTTGATGTTAGAGATTTTGGACTATTGATTGATTTAAAACATAGTACCAAAGAGCAAATACATCTCACAATTATATTTATATAAATAATATTACAAAAAGTGAAAAGAAAGTTGGAGAAAATAGCATTTTTACGATTTTATCATTTCTTAAAATCTCCAAAACATTTATCCTAAATTTTGAGTCCACCACAATTAAAAAAAATACGGCAAAATTTAAGTTAAACTAAAATATTTGGCCTAAACTAGATATGGCTAGAGATATATCAGCTCAGTTAAAAATGCTAAATTCAGGTATGAATATTTTTGAATTTTTTTTTTATTGATTCTTATCTTTTGATTGAAATGATTATAAAAAATCAAACTTTAAAAATTAAGTAATTAACTAACAATTTTTTTGCATAATCAACAAATCTTAATAATAAATTAATTTTCCAGTCAGTTAGTGTAAATTAGTTATTTTTAATGTATATTTTCAACTAGTATTTGAAACTTTAATTTCAAATTAAATATACCTTATTGGCTGAAATTTACATAATTTTTATGGAAATATTCTCTCCATCTAATTTTGCAATTTACTTCATGAGTGTCATTAAGAAAATAATGTATTTATACATTAAAATAAATAAATTGGTATATATTGTTAAAAATAATATTTTCAACTAGAAACCGATTATCCTATAAACAGTAACTGATTGTTAAATTTAATATATACAGATACGCAAACCGGTTGATTTAAAGGTTTTTATGATATATTCTTAAATGATAATTTGCTGTTAATAAAAAGTTATCAATTATGTTTACAAAAAAAATGCTGTTTCATCTATCATTAATTAATTTTTATTTCTAAGTTTTATAATATTCTTAAATTTACAATTCACTTGACTTATAGACGTATACAATTATTACAAATTCGTTTACGCATAAATTTATCATTACTGGTCAGCTTCCTGATGATAATAATATATTTTTTTTATTCTATATTTAAAAAAAAAAAATTTTTAATTCAATCAAAATTCTACAATATTTTTGATTCATTCATTTTATTTAGACCTCTTTTTTTGTGACACTACATAGCTTAATATTTTCAAACTAATATGTGTAAAAAAAACTATCTTCTGGGTCTTTTTTCATTATATATTATTTTCGTATAGTTCGATTTTTATAAAATTTGTACATAAATTTACTTTAATGAAAATATTTTATGATAAAACCAGATTTTTTTTTTATATAAAAGTATTATCTTCAAAACTTCTTTTAAAAATTTTTCCTGAATAAAAAAAAATGAATATTAATCCCGGTATCTCGGTGCTCTTTTAAGGAATACAAATTTTAACAAAAAAGAACTAAATACAATATTTATTTGACATATTTTTAAAATACATGTCACAAAAAAAACGCATTTTAATAATAATGGAAAAGTTGTTGTTAATGCTGTATAACAACCCCATACAAAATCCAAAGTCATATTAGGCGTGTTTGTATCAAAGTATTTTTCAATAAAAAAAACACAAATTATAAATAATAAATTTTATTTTTTATTTTATAGACTATATATATAAATAAAAATATTAAAAGAATTGAAAGAATAAAAGATTGCTTCTTTATAATTTTATATAAACTTATTATGCAAAAAATTAATAAAAGGAGTTGCAAATTTGCACCCTTTAAATGATACCTTAAAGATTATGAAAATTTAATATTTTTGTTATTCTTTGTAAGGATAGTGATAAAATATGTTTTTTTATGTTACAATAAAATTTAATTAATAAACGACCATGACAAACTATCTAATTGGTTTTTTTATCATAATTTAGTTAAAAAAGGGGGAAATACAAATAATATTTCTTTGGTTATTCGGAATATATATTAAAATTAACACTAAAAGTGTACAAACTATTTAAAAATAAAATAATAAATTTCCTAACAGATATTTTCATACATTTTTTTACAGGAGTTTTTTTAGTACAATATAATTTTCTATTTTTTGTTATTATTTTCATAAAACAATTTTCTATAGAAACCATCAAAATTGAATAGTTTTTTTATTTATTTATTAGAATTTTATAGCTCGCCTATCCCACCATTTTTTTATTCTAGTATTATTATTTTACTTTTTTATTTTATTGTTTGTTGACGACAAGGAACTTTCTTTTTTTATTTCAACCCTTTTGCAAAAATATTTCCATCTTTTGACGTTTTTTTTTATGATAACAAAAGCATATAAATTGTATGTTGTTTAAAATACCTGGGTAAGGACAATTGCAATTTATATATGGACTAAAATATTATTTATTTACCTACGGCGAGTTTACCTTAAAACTACATGATTTTGTGCACCTGAAATGAAAGAGTTAAAAAAATTTAACTTTCTATTACAATTAGTCTTAAAGCGACACTATATGAAATTTATGAAGGTTTGTTTTATGATCCGCTTTCGATTATTCTTTAAGAAGTTACTTTCACTTGAAGGTTAATACAAAATAGGCAAAATCTTGAAATTTTTATGTTGAATTTTAGTTTTTTATAATACATATAAGAATTAAAATTAAAGATCATGTAAAATTTTAAGTTTTTTTTTAAGATTAATAAAAATTAGTTAATATAATGTGATTTTTACAGGAGATATAAGAAGCTATATTACTTTTGAATAAAAATGCGTTATGACACAAAATTTTGTTTTTGGGTTAAAATGTTTCGGGCTGCAGTTCAAAATACTAAAAATGAGAATTGAACTATAAATACTTTTTATTTAATAAATTCAAGAACTAAACACCTTCCGTGGTACTGCAACTCAACTACCATTTGTAGTTACGGGGTACTCAAAACGATTTATTGTTATTAAAACAAAAGTTACGAGATACAAGTTTATTTAGCTCATTTTTAATAAACTTTACAATAATCGTTGCTTCAACATAGTAAAGCAGATACTTCGCTGTATATTTTAAAAGGTTAATGCTTAAAAAAAATCAATTTTTGGACTTATGATGTTATGAGTGTTGCCATCGATATATATAAATGAGAATTAACAATAATTTTTTTAAATTATTTCTAATTAATAAAATTACCCAGATAAAAAATTATTAAAACCCGTAAAGGTTATGATAAATATAGAGTTTCTTAATTATTTTCTTAGCATATAATTTAATTCTTTTTGCAGAAATTTTACATTTGATTGAAAAATATATTTTAAATTTGGTAATTTTTATTCATTTTTGTATCGCTTAAATTTTTATCCAATCATTTTAGAAGCTTTTATAAATTGCTGCTAATATGATAGCAAAAACAATTTTTCTAAGGTATATATGTTTTCCCAACTTCTAAAATTATGATTTGTTTATATAGTTTTGTTGGTATATGTATATAAATATTGTAATTGAGTATTATAATAATCGGTTAAGATAATCTAAACCAACTTATTACTCAAACCTAAAGGTTATTTCTAATAATTACTTATATTACATTACTTTAACCTTCCGCATTCAATAAACTATGGTCCCTAAAAATTGCCTTATTTAATATTAATATAGTACAATTTACCCAAAAAACTTATAAATATAAACTTAATTTTTCTGAAAAATTAATATAAAATTATGCATTATCATGAATAGAATAAATTTATAAACTGTAATATTCATCAAAATTTATCTATATAAATATTAATGAAAAAATGTATCAAATCAAGAAGATAAAAAAAAGTTTTTTTTTAAAAAAAGGACATGTTTAATATACAACAAGAATATTCTTTAGTGTACATAATTTTTTTTTTTTTTTTTAAATAGTAAAGAGAATGTTTATACCTATATAAATATTTATATTTATAATAATATACGCTTGAAAAATATCTCCCTATTTATGTTTATTTAATCTGGATTTTCTTGTTTCAGGATAACAAGTTCTTTATTTTGCACACATTCTATATGCCTATAAATATATATAAATAAATGTTGTCCTTCATTTTCAGTAAATTTTTAGCAAAATATATATATGTACTTATTTATATATATATATATATATATTTAATAAGACTGTTGTTTTTTTTTGGTATTCAATATATAAATATTCAAAGCACGCAGAGAATTTCGTATATATATATATATGTATATATATAATGTAACTCTAGAGGAAAAGGATATGCTCAGATCTAAACGTGATGTTGGCTATTTAATGTCATGAATATTTGTATCTAACAAAATATGTATGATACTTTTTAATATTAGATATTATATATGTTCATGTTCAAAATATAATATTAGAAAACAACGATTATATATATGTAAAAAGGTAAGAAAGTATATCAAAACTGAAAGGATGTCTTTTTATACTAATAAAATATATTTAAAAATAAAAGCAAAATGTAAGGAAAAAATAGAGCTCTTTGCAACTAAATAATATATAGATATATGAAAATTTCCGCAGCATTTGTTTACCATATATATAATATGCAAAAATTTAAATAAAATATGTTATGTTCAATTTATTATTAAATTTTAAAATTCATGCTACACTTCTGATAGATTCTTCTTAATAATATTTAGATACATAATTTTCGAAGAGGTAATAATAATATATAATAAATATATAAATTTAAAATTAATGTTTATTTGTTAAGATTAAAAGAATTATAAAAATTTAGTTTTTAAAGTTTTATATAGAAAAATCATTTAAATTTGTCATTTTTATATAAATTGGTCGTCAAAATTATTATGTTCATAATTTTTTTTTTATATTTAAAATAATGTGGAAATATGGGAAACTAAAATTGAATTAGAAAACAGTTGCCAACTGACTGTAAATATTAATTTTTCAATACCATGTACAAAATGTATTTTATCCTTTTTATGGAATAAGCAAAGGTATTATTATAAAATAGATTGACGTGAAGAAAATATGAAGCAGCCTCTGTTACTTATGTTAGGATTATATTACATTATTTTATATATAATATAAAGATACCGAGTATATTGTTAGTATTTAAATATATGCAGACTATATATTAGAGCTTATTATGCTTTCTAAAAAAGACCTTCAGTTAAATATAATAAGGATTTTATTTAGCGCAGGTGTATGCCCTTCAGTAAAATGGTCGAATGTAGACACATCAATTTATTTTAATACATATATATATTTCCTTAAATACTATAATATTTTGAAGGGTTAAGCCTCTGAAGATTTTATTTATTTACAAAATACTCTTTTTAAATATAAAATACAACATTAAATATACAAATTCTTTATATCATGAAGTCAAGATATTATAATTTTCCCTATATTTCCAATTTTTCGATTTAATATAGAAAATATATAGTAGTTGAGGCTGAAACGATTAAATGTAAATATATATTTGTTGCAAAAGTTAATTTGAGTAAAACACAAAAACGCGTATATATAATTTCTCGCACCCAATTTTGATTTTGTTTGCATGTTATAAAGAAAATTTCTAATGTGTATCCACCCTCTAAATCCCAAACACTATATTATACAAATAAATTTGCCCACAAAAATTGATATAATAAACCTCCTACTTATAACCTATGTATAAATATATATAAAATATATGGAGCTCTAGCACCTGTTCTATTATAATTCACATTAATTAAATAGTAATATATCATTTATTTCTATGTATGTATTATACTTTATATATATATATATAAGAATAAATTTAATGATCTGTGGCCTGGCATTTATACTATTAATCTTTAAGATTAATACCCAGTAGTATTCATAAGATGGCATACTATAGATAGAATAAGTCATTTTTGTTTATTAAGCGTAAATAATGTTTACTAATTGGTATTGAAAATGTAGTTTAATTCAAACTTTTCTAATTTATAAATATGAAATCATATTTACTTGCTATACACCATTTTAACAATACAAATATGGAAAAATCTATTAAAGGGAATTGTGTTTTTTTTATTCTTTTTATTCAATTATGATTTACTGAAATGATTATAGGTTAATTTACTAAATTATTCAAATGAAAATAAAAAAATCATATTATCATTTTCTGGTTCATATATTTATTTAGTTAAATTATTATGAAAGGAAATTACAGAATATTATTCAGGGTAATCATAATTTTATAATGATCGTTTTTATTGGCTTCATGGCATTAAAATTATGAATAATGTATATTAATATGATTTTATAATTAATTAACACAAGGTGAGAGTGAATAATGTGAAACGTTAACGTCTATTAAGGTATAATTTATGTTGGCAATTATGTTATTAAATTAATATTATATAAGGGATTTTTTTTTAAATTATATATATTAATATAATAATTAGTCCAATTAAAATTTACCTACTGTTTGAGTTGTTAATGTATATGTATATTTTTTAAAATTCTATGAAAATTATATTATTATTATTTTTTCAGATGCAACACTAAATATGTATAAAATCGTGTACAAATATAATAAATTATCAAATATTAATTAAAATTAATATGGCTAGAAAGTTCGCTATCAATTTAAAATCTTCTAAAAAGATTTTCATATAACTTTAACAGATTGTAGACATTTAAAGTGATTTAATGTAGAAATTTTGACATAATCAAACAAATAATTATTAATATTAATCAATAAGTTTATAAGAAAGTTAATTGTTATAGAATATTTGGGGTTTAATTTATATTTTTAAAGTATTTTTTCAATCGAAGTATGGCTAAATAGAATTATTTTAAAATACGACTAAGATTGCTTATGAGTTAGATTACACTTCAGACAAATAAAATTAATGTTTAAGTTGGCTTATAATGTAATTAATTTACACAATATCAAATTTATTTCGATTTCTTTTGACAAAATTAAATTAAATGGATAAGTAAAATAAATTCACAATTTTTATAATATGTGGAACATATTGACAAATAATAGTAAACATTTTATGAAGAGAAACATTTATTTTAATTATAATTTTTAAATTAATAAGATAAAAAATAAGATAAAAAACACTATAATAAGATAAAAAAAATGGAAACGTCAAAAGTTTATAATATTTTCAATTACATTTGGGATCACTTTTTTTAACAAGTTTTGTTTTTTATCCTAAATATTAATTTAATCCTTAAACAAATTAGATTATTTTGTTGCCAAAATAAGAAAGATAAAGAACAAACTTAAATCTACAAAAAATATTAATTCAACATAATATACTGTTTCCAGCTAGTATAATTTAGTTTGAGATTAGATTAAATAATAAGATGATAAATACAATTAAATATATATTTTTATATTTTTAAATTTTAAAAGATATAGAAATTAAATATGTATTCTTATAAAAATTACCATTTTGTTCATAATTAAAATTAAATGAATTGCATTTTAATGTATATTTTAATTGCTTTGATTTTTATTAAATATGTAATGCTGAAATAGATAGCGAAACATAGTTTATTTTAAATAAAATGTTATAAATGTAATCTGATCTACATGAAAACTGCAAAGAGATTATGGCATAACAGTCATCAGAGTTTTTCTTTTTATAATGTTTACTTTATTTGGAACTTTACAAAGTATATTTTGCGTACCATTAAATAAATTTCAATGTTTATTGAATAATAACACCCAAAATATAAAACCTTATCTTTCAAAAAATATGTTAAAAAAATGTTAAACTTTTATCACTAAATTGATCTGATTTATTGATGGTTTTTCGAAATGTCAATAAAAATAGTATATTAATTATAATATTAAGTTATTTTTAAATAAACTTAAAACAACATATTCAAGTATTTTAAAGAAAACCAAAAGAAATTTAATATTTTATATTTAATATTTCTTATATTTGACAGCATAATTAATGACTTTTTAATATTTTTGAAATATTATTCAAGGACTCTTTATGGTGATAAAATAAAAGATAACTTTACATAAAATTGTACTAAAATTGATTAAAAAATTGTTATCAAAATTTAGTAAAAATAAATATCACTTGAAAGTGACATGGAACACAATTTTAATATATAATTATATATTTTTCTTTAAACAAATTAGAATCATATGTCTTTGTTGAGTAACAAATCAATAATTCTTATTATTTAGAAAAAATATTTTAATATAAGTTTATTTTGGAAAAATAAATAGTATATTTATGATTTAGAGGGTAATTATATTATTGATATCTCTTCAAAATAATTTAAGTAAATTTAAAGTTTAAATTATATTTAGGAACTGGTAGTTTATATTTGACGATAATTAACATTGTTAAATCCGATAAGATAATTTTTGAAATATGATTAGAAAATTGTATAATTATTATAAGCCATCTTACAATTACTTCTTTTAATAAAATTTAAATTTCTAAAATATTTGACAAAAGGAAAACTAAAGTATAATATGTACTAATATAATTACTTAAATTAACATAAAATTAAATTATTAAATTGTTCTACTAAAATTTAAAATATTAAACGAACTTGTTTTTGTAAGAATATATCATCTAAATCTAAAATATTGGCAGTAAATATGCCTTTAATTCTCTTATTGACGGATTCTTCAAGTTAATTCGTCTTATAGAACAATAATTGGCTTCATTTTAAATAAATTTTCAATGAATTTTAATATTTCCGTCGGCAACAATAATAATTACATATAAATAAAATATTTTCATAAATACTATTTGTCATGATATTTTTAATATATTTTTATATATTATTAAAAGTAATAATAAATATATAGTTAATTTTTATTAAAAAATATTATGATAAATATCTAAAATAAATATTAGAACATAAATTTTTAGCTATAATATCTATAAAATTAAAAATTATTTTACCAAATTAAAAATAAAGATCTTAATATGAATTCTATAATATCAAAATTAAAAATTAACTTTTAGAAAAAAATAAATTTATTTAAAAATTGTAAAATAATATATTTTATTATTATTTATTTTAATATATCAAATTTTCCCACATTCAAAATGTATGCTGCCATCTATATTGAAGTGTTATAAGTACTTTGTTTGACTATCATCCATTAGAGGGCTCTGTAAATCGAATTATATAAACATGGCTGCCTATAATGCTACATTTTTACATTATTCTTACAAATATTTTGTACGCACAATGTAATCAATATAAATTTCCCTTTTCTACTCTTAAGTTTACTTGATAAAAAGCTCAAACTACTCACACATTTTCAATCAACTTAGATTCACTACACTAACCCTTATGCAAACGCCATTCCAAATCATTCGCACACAAACTTAATCTTTATCCTCTCCTATCCTAACTCACCCATTCAAAACAAAACTCAATCTGATTGGCTATATAAACTGCCATGCGCTCTTTATTACATGCGCCATTAAAATATTTACACGTACGCCATTATAAAATAGGTGTGTTCTACTCTTAACAATTTATTGAACCGCAACAAAAATTTGTGCTAGAACAGAAAACAAAACTGAAATATCGAAAATAAATATGATGAAATTATGTTATAGTATAGTCATATGATGATACCATAACCCCTAAAATAAAATATTTTGTTTAAAAAAAAAAAAAAAAAAAAACAAGTTTTCAGCTAATCTCAAGGCCAGAAATTACTCTAAATTTTAATTAATTATATATTTATATTAATAAATATATTTCTATAAAGGAATTTTCTTACAAAATCGGATATATAAATCTAAAACATTAAAAAAAATATCGAAAATTATAAAAACACATAGACTATAATAAATTGATTTTTATTTCTGGCTTGATGGAAGGACATTTAACAAAAACTTAAAAATAGAATTTCACATCGTTAATTTTTTTTTTTTTTTTTTTTTTTTTTTACTTTAATAGCGATACTAAAATTGGAAAGTAAACAGAAATAGATATAAAAATTAATATTATTACCTACTTAAGTTTATTTAAATGATTATTATTATTATTATGATTATTATTATTATTATTATTATTATGAGTACTAATGTGGGCTCATAAAAAATTTGATGACTTAATAAATCTGAACTGGCACACGTCTAAAGTAGTAAAAAAAAACTTGTGAAAAGGTGAAAAATGTATATATATATATTTCAAAACTTTTAACGTTTTAGCTCTTATATTTTTATTATGATTTTTGTTTACAAAACCAATGTAAAAATTCGTATTAACAATAAAATATTTTAACGTGTATTAAAGTAGAATAATTTTGATATGCTTCTGAAAATATATAACAAAAATGTTTTTAACCTTTTGGTTAGCATATAAATAAATATGATTATTTTTATTTGCATTTTTATAGCATCAGTATAGTAATTTGATCGATTTATTTATAATGTTTTTGACAACTTTTAATAAGTTTAAATTGATATAAATTATGATTACATTAAAAAAAAACGTTATCGTTATGCGATATACACAAAACTCGTCAAAAATGACAACAACAACAAAACCAAATTATTATTGCAATTTTAATGGCCAAATAATTGATAATTAAATGTTGTTTTATGATTACGAGTAGCTTTAAAAATTATATATAAATATTTTTATTATTGTTATTAATAAAAACGATTAACACTTTGATTTTTATTGCTGAATTTATGATCGCAATATAATATTTAATAAAAAAATTAACATTATTATTTTTAGTTTTATTTACATAATTTAATTTCGCAATTCATAATATTTAGAGATCAATATTTAGATATGAATATACTTTTATTAAAACATAATAATTTTTAATTTTATTTACGAATACCGAAGGAAAAAAAATATTATTATCAGGCAAAGAATTATAGATAATTCATATAAGGAATATTGGAAGTGTGGATATCCATTTCCACGTATGTATTTGAATACGATAGCGTCTAAAAAGAACTCATTCCAAATTTTTATTTTACAGTATATCTGTCTAGTAATTAAAAATTAATAATTAGTACGTAAAACGGAAAGTTTAATAGTAATTTGGTTCATATTACTTCGAAATATGTAAAAATATCTCATAACCAAAATTTATATGGGAATAAGTTTTAACATTTTTATTTCTAATTTAAAAATAACATCTTGAATTTTATGGAATATTGACCATTAAATAATGCTAGTTCGGAAAGTTATGCGTTGTTTAATTGCTAATCGTAGTTTTAATATGTTTCTATAGTTTGAAATTAAAAAATATAGAAAAATGGATTCATATTATTTAAATTGACATAGTATAGTGTCATGTTTGAACAATGATTAAAAAATACTAATATAATTTTTTTACTTATATTTATCAAGCCCCCCATTTAGACTTTTTTTAGCCTTATATTTAATGCACGCAGTATATATGAAAAACCAAGGAGGATGATAATTCAAAGTGTCTACATATAAAACTTGTGAGAAAGATAATAAATGTTTTTACGTTTATATATATATATGTAATGTAAAAGTCAAAATCGGTGTTTATGAATGAAGAAAAAAAGAGTTTTTTTTATTACCCTTGAATGCGCGTTAAACATTCCGAAGTGATGCTTTTTTTATTATTATTATCTATTTGACAAGGTCGTCGTACAGTTTTTGTTATACCCAACATAAGTATAATAAAAAGATTTATCTTGAAGATGATATTACACCTACACTACATAATATTAATATATATTCATGCATCGTATATGATTTATGTAAATGTACAAGACAATAATTTTGTTAGTAAATTTCGAATTGGTTATTAAATAATTTATATAATTAAAAAAAAAAAAAACAAATTGGATGATTATTATTTTATTTTAAAATTTATTTAAACAAATTATTTTCAAATATATAATATAATAATAATAGTTATTAAAAAATTATAATAATATTTGTTTGTCGAATTATTTTTAAAATAGAAAATTTATTATTTTCATGAAGAACTTTTTTATGTAACTTGAAATTATTAGCAATTTATATTGCTAAATATTTCAAATCATCTAATAATACAATTTTATAAATTAAATATCTACCATATCATTAATCTAATCTATAGCTTTCATGAATCTGGCTGTTTTTAATCTTACATAAGTAAACTATAATTTTTAATTTGATACCGGGTTTTCTAAATATATTGTAAGTCGTAATCGCCGTACTATAAAAAAGATATTTATGTTCCAAAGTTTTTAGATTTTTTATCTCATGCAACAGTAAATAAAATATCTATATATACCCCTGAAATATATATATATATATATATAATATATTCAAATTCCAGTGTGTATATTCAAAACTCCAAAATCATTTTTCTATTGTTAGATATAAACAAATTCCTAAATTAAAATCTTTTTCTCGGCATTTTATGTCGGCTTTTAGGGATTCCAAAGTCATTTAGGTAATTCGTCAACATATTAATTACGAGTTTTTCTGTGCATTTTTAATACCATATATATAATATAAATTTATTATAAACTCTATCTATAGGAGGCACTCCTCACATTTTGAACCCACTTACTTAATATGATTATTTATCTGCTTATATTATTTACCAATTCATTTAAATACAGGTGTTTCAAAATATGTATTATTATTAATGGATTGTTATAAAAAAAAATCACAATTTTTTATAGTTATAGCATTTAAGTACTTAAAAGCAAAATTGTGTTTTTATAAACTTGACTTGATGGTTCTGATATAAATTAAAAATTTGAAGTGTATTTTAAAAATGGAAAAATATTGACATTACTTATCAATTTAATGTTAAAAGTCATAATTTTGTGTTCCCTTTAATACATTTTTAAATATTATTTTGAAAAAAAAAAATACATATAATTTATTTATCTCATGCAAAAAATACAAAAAATGTATATAGCTAATATATTAAACAAATAGAAAATTTACAATTTATTCAGCTAAGAAACTTAATTTCCCAAATCACCAAAAATACAAGCCCTTAGAGAAAACGTTACATTTCACTTGTTATTATATTTTTTTTATCTAGTTCTTATTTTATTCATATTTTAGAAAATAATTTTGTACCCTTAAAAAAATCCTACGACTTATGAAAAATAAAGAAAAAACAGAATAAGAAGTACTATAGTAAAGCTTAAGTTTATCAATGCACGGGTATATTAGTCTATATAAACATAAACTAAATTTTTCCCCCTGGCAATTTCGAATATAGTTTTGAATTTTAGGTTTGAGTCAACAGCCATTACGACCATGTTTTGCAACAAACAACAGAAAATATTGACAACAACAAAATATAATATAAGTATATATATACATATATATTATATAGAAATACCGTATATATAATAAATATATAAGTGAAATAACCTTTACTAAGCTGGATTTAAAAAAGGGTGGAGTGTACTTCTTTTATCTTTTTACAAGTTAAGGTGAATGCAATATTTCGTCCGACTTACGACCAATTCTGCGCGCATATATTTTATATGAAAATTTGAATTTCTCTCATTTTTTAGTTGATGTTCAATTTTTTTTTGTCTCTCTGAAAAACTTTGTTTAACTAAATTATATGCGGCGCATTTTTACCAATTCAAAAATAAATTTCAATCAAATAAAAACTAAACGTCAAAAAACAAAAATATATGTACATATTTTTTTTTTTTATTTTTTATCGTATATAAATAATACAAAAATAATTAAAAATTATTATTGTATACATATATCAATAAAATATTTGATAGATTATCTAAAATGTCTTGAGAGAAATCAGTTCGACTTAAATGCGACGAAACAATGAATCCACCTTTTCAATATAAGGAATAACAAATTTATTATTTTTGTTATATTGAAATTTCAAAGCAAAACTATATACATATTTCTATTAATTACATAATCTATAGTGATGCTTCGAAATACCAAAATTTAAAATATCGAAATAAAAATTTAGAAATTGAAAATCTTATAATACCATATTCGTACTGAATTTAAATTAAGTGATTGGGGGAGATCATTTTGTATTCGCGAAGAACATTGAATTTCATTTGTCATTTTTCATACATATTTCAAATTTAAAATGATTTTAATATCTTTTGATGGTATGTTTTTTTTTATACTACAAAAAGAAATGCTGAATTCCATTTCCAGATTTCAACATTAAACTTTTAAGTTTCTGTCCAACAATAAGACACAAATCAAAAATTTACAATATTTTTTGTATTAATTTTATTCCACCCTAAATTTTCAACTATAATATACATTTATATATTTATAATCAAACTTTTAAACTCATTTTTGAAAGAAGAACTAAAGTAAAGGGGACAGTAATAGAAAGGCAACCCAAAAATGAAAGGTAAAATAAGAATGAATCGTTGTTTTGAGATGATTACTCATAGTCATAGGATTTATATATTACTTATATTTTTATATATATGCATATTGTGAATATGTTCTAATAAATAAATAAATATGAAAAATGTTTTTTTTTTTTTTCAAAATTACAACAATGAGTAAACATTTGTATTTCAAATCTACTTTATACTTTACCACAAAATTATAATCTTAAGTAATTAAAAAATATATGTCACCAAAAAAACCATCAAAATACATTAAAAACACTTTTTAGTGCAAGAACTTCCATTTTCTTGGATTGTATAAAAATAAACATGTTTTTCCGTCAGTGACTGACAGATTAATGATTTTAAATTATTCTTCTATATATTTATGTATATAAATAAACTAATTTAATAAATATATAATTTATATTTATATATATGGGTATATAAAAAGTTAAGTTATGTCTGAACAAAAGTCAAATAATTTATTAGCTGGGATACATTGTATAGTATTATAAAGTGCAAATAACTTAACAATAATTCATTGATTCCGAAAACCAGTTTCTAATTTTATATATTTAGATATAGATGTATGTTTATATATTTTATTCCATATTATAATTGATATGGTTGATTTAACAAAACTGGTTTTTTAAAACTAAAACCACAAAAAAGGCGGTAAAGTAGAAAGCTCAAAAAAACCAGAAAACAGGTTCCGAAAATTAACTTTTTTTTTATCCTCGTTCTTGTTAAAAATGACACGTTTAATATTAAATCCTTATAAAATGTTTTGTTTATTAACTATATAACCTTAATTGGTTAATTAGTTTTTGTTGAATTAAAATGCCTTAAATATTAATAAAAAATCATTTTTATTTAAATCTTGGGATACAAAGTAGCCATTACTTTCAGCTGTTGTCATTTTAATTTCAATTCATTTTCTTTGTATTATACACGTATTATGTGTAAATATATAATAATATGTAAAGGAAAACAGCAAACTTAACATATTATATATATAATAAAATTTACTCCTTAAATAAATTTCTTAATTGAATTTTATCAATTTGCAGATAAATAATAGTTATAGATATGTACTTGGCAAACATAAACCTTTCCGATTCCATTCAACAATAGTATATATATATATATATATATATATATATATATATATATATATATATATATGTGTGTCTCAGTTGGCAATGATTAGGTAAACGAAAATCGTTTTTCTGTCTTTTTTATATTAAATATTGTAATCAATATTTATTCATTATAGTTTACATAAGTATAATATTTGTTCTCTTTTTTCGGCTTATACAGCCAAGAAAAATTACTTTTATATTATATTTTATGAAAAATGTCTAAGGATAAGACAAAAAATAGAAAAAGTTTTATAATTTAACATTCCAATAAATGTCATCAATATGTACAGGGTTATATTAAGTACTATTGCGTCAGTTAAATATATTGTTATTTTATAGCCAATATTAGCATTTCTATTAGATCACTATGTTGTTTGCTGATTATTATTCCATTATTTTAAACATATAAATAATGAACTTTTAATGCAATTCTTTAAAAAAGATTTAACATTTTATTAGTTAATTCGTATTTAAATATTATATTTTAAAACATTTACATAAGAATCCGCCACATATACTAACTAATGGTAGAAATATAAAGCTTTTCGCAATTGATTTAAACCTTGCTGTAGGTAAACTTAGTAGAGTATACATTAATATTTAATCCAACAACATATACATGGTAATTTTTACTGCTACTAGTACTAACTATATTCAAAATACAGTAAATACCATAAAATTCACTTCAATTCCATAAACTTTCAATTAACTAAATTTTCATATGAGAAGTTTATGATTAAAATTTAGAAGAATAAACAATTCTATTTGCTAACAAGTTTTACGTTCACTCTCTTTCCAAATAATTACAATATTTATTAATCTTACAAAATTGTTTCTTCAAGTTATCTAATTAACGTAATTCATATTATATATAATTTGTGAAACTTAATATCATAAATGGACATTTGAATAGTTGTTAATTGATTAATCAAACTTTCATAAGTAAATTCCTTCAAATAACACTGTATTTACAAAATAGTTATATATGCTTAAAATGTTCACAATTCAATGAGAATTCGTGCTGGTATTTGCCTATCACTAACCAATGCATTTGGTATAATAATCAAAGAATTTAGAGTGACTGTCACGTAAACAATCTATACGACAGAATTTTCTTTTCATGATGGGATTAGATACCAAAAACAAAAGAAACTTTTCTTTCTTTTCTATTTAAAATAAATATGTATATTATTTTTGGTTTTGTTTTATATGTGAAATCAATTCTCATGTGCATTCATTTTCATAAGAGGTGGGATATATGAAGAATCTATTATGAAAATTACTTCTATAGTGATATTGATATATATAACAAGATTATGTCGTAAAAGTATTGTAATCATAAAAAATTACAAAAAAAAAATATAAAGAATTATACCAGTTTAAGAATAGATAGTTGTATAACCATATAATTTCTTGTAAAATAGTATATTCTAAATCAAACCACTGTAACAATGTAACAAGAAAATTACTTTTTCATCACAATTAACCTAATTTATTGGAGCACCCAGAACATCCCCACTTTGTTTATTGTTGTGCAATAATTAACTATGTTACGTCATTAAGTGAAACACGGAAATAACCTGCTAAAAGCAACTCAAAATGTTAAACAATTTCCTGAGTCTAACGATCAGCCTAGTTTCTGTTAATGGTTTTTAAGACAATATTCAATATAAACTTGTAAATATCGATAAATTTTAATACTACAACAACGATCAATTAATCACAGTGGCCCTAGTCTTTTCCCCAATAAACGCTCATAATTTCGTAGTATATGTCACCATACCATTATCAAAAATTATAATGATCTCGGTCTTTACACCTACAACAACAGGTTGTAGACATAGTTCTAAAAATAGACTAAAATATTTACATAATACATGTTTTTATATTAATTTTATTATAGTTTTTAAACAATTTGTTATTAAATGAAATAAAACAATGATAATTATTATTATTCCTCCAAATTATACAATTTTATTTTAACTATATAATAAGAGTTTTATTTTTAATCCTTCTACTCCATGCTTTAACAAATAAGGTACAAAATTAATTATATATCTTTAAAATACCCAGTTGTGTTATTATTAAATTACCTTGAACATAATAATAATATTCAACATATTTAATGGCAAAAAAGGACCATAAAATATTAAATTAATTTGCCTAAAAGTCCCATCTGCTTGACGGGTTAATTAATTTTAACAAATTTACAAAAGAATTCTTTGTACATCCAACAGAACTTATACTACATAAAATAAATTATTCATATCTGTGAGATACAATTAAAAATATCGAAAATACTGTTTAATATATCTAAGAAACTTTCTTACTCCTTATGTTTCTTACGATCGATAACTGGAATATAGCTCGATTTGATATCAAATTACATAAACTTAAAACTTCCGAATCATAAAAATTTATAATCATATAAATGATTATTTATTACCGAAATCTAACAGAATTATCAAAAATATATTTTATTTAAAAAAAAATTCTGAAAATTCCATTAGCATTTTTGTTAAATTAATATATTTCATGCAACTTTTTATATTTATAAAAGTTCTAGAAAAGTTTTTAGAGACCACACAAGTGCAGACAATTTTAACCCTTCCGTGCCATAAAAAATCAATTTGAACTTTACCATCTTATCTGGTTACATTTATATACATATTAATTTATATATATTATAAATATATATATATACATATATATATATATATATATATATATATACATATATATATATATATATATATATATATATATATATAATTATTATTAATAAGATACTTCTGCTGTAGAACGTGTTATAGAGATAAAAACAAATTAATTAAAAAACTTTTTCCAGAACAGAGAAAACTTATGAGCCATAAGCAAAAATAAAAACCAGAAGTGGTTGAAATATTTGAACGAGTTCAAGACCCCCTAACTCAATTACATTCAATTTTAACCATTGTACAGTATTCAAGGAGGTTAGGTGTTTTTGTATTTACAGTTCGTTGCAATTTCATCGCATAAACTTTGGATAAGCAGTTTAAATGGAATCTGCTAAAGGGAATTGTTTTTGTATATATATATATTTGTGTATAATGAAAAATAATTACATAAGCTAATACAATAATATTAATTGACGTTTTCAGTAATATTTTTCGTAACACATGTATTTTAAGGTTTATATATAGCGATGTACCAGTAGTGCCGGTACCGATGTACCAGTAATAGATTTAATTCATTAATATTTTATTTCAAAATAAATTATATAAAATAAAATCTACACGGTTTTAGATGGATCACCATTAATTCATTATGTTCTTTACAATATTTTGCAATTATAAACTCTTAAAAACTAAAATATAGATTTACTTTAGTAAAAAAAAAAAAAATCGAAAAATAACTATGAATAAATATGTTCTTTAAAATCAAACTAGCTAAGTATGAATTTTTAGAAATTGTATCTGATCTTATATAATCTAATTCAATAATATTATAACAGGTAATAAATAATACAAGAGTTCAAATATAAAAAAATATATTGAATTTATTAGTTTATTATAATTTAAATTTTCTAGATAAACTAACTTAAAAGTTTTAAAAAATTACAATATTTATATTTAATTTATCATATTTACATATGCACGTATATATAACATAAAAATGATAATTTATGTATTTGTATATATATCAAGTTGCCAGCACTTTTTATTCAGACATATTCCCTGATAAAAATGTCCAATTTATATTTTTTTTTTCCTTAAAATTCATATACTATTTTTATACATTCTACTAATATTCACTAAATCTAACAAGAGATTGGCAATTTTTTCTTACAAAAAGCTGATAAACACATTTCATAATATTTGCTTTCTGTTAATAGTATTTGTTTGAAATTCACAAGTACACTCTGTATATTTTAAACTATATAATTATATAGGTATAGACTAGACTTAAGCATGAATAATTTATTTTCAACATTTATGGTGGCAAAAATGTATAATAATGCAAAAAAAAAAAAAATTAAGCAAACAAGACACGATCTTCTTCAATACACTGAAATCCCAAAAGTAAAGGGATACTGAATCTAAATTAGAAATATGCATTTTAAAGATGTTACTTTCAGCAAATTTCAATAAATTTATTTTACATATTTGGCTCTGTCTGTCAGTTATATTGTTGCTCTTGATTTGATCATTATACCAGTTTCAACATTACAATTGGTTTAATTTAAAAAACGTTCATTTCATTCATACAAACCCAACATCAAATTCTATATAATATTTAACCGAAATCATTAGAAGACTTGCAGAAATTTTTATGTCATTACCATCCCAAAGATCCCAAAGTGCTTATTAAAAGACATTCATGCAAAACTTTTATATGTAGAAAAAATATTTATCTTTTACACAGATATTTTTACAGAGGGTTATTCAAGTAACAAATTTATCTAAAAGTTTTGATTAAATTTAATTAATTTATAAAAACAATCTAGACAAAATTTCACAAACAGCTCATAAATGAAATACGGTATACATGAAATAGTATAATATTTCTATGTATATTAAAAATTGTTGAACTTTTTATATATATATGAAAAAGATGGACAGTCTAAAATTTATATGACTATTTGGTTTTTTAAAATATCAGAGTTGAAATGTGCTTTAGTTAATAAATAATTCCAAAAAGATTAATATATTTTGAAAAGATTATCGAAAACATTCTGGTGTACATATACAATAAAGGTAAAATTTTAAATATCATCATTTTGTTGTACGAATATTCTGACGTATTTTCAAAATACAAATATATGGTTTATATGTAAATGTAGCGAAAAGTTGAACCATTATATAGCTTCATAGATTAAACAAAGTAAAAGTTAATTATTGAAGAGAAGAGATGATGTGATCTGAATTTTAAATATTACATTAAATTTATATATATATTTAAAAAAATACAAATTTACAATATTTTTTTGTCTGGATATTAGAAAATATATTTTTCGATTATTTAAAAAATGAATTTAAAAAAATTGTGGTTTATATGAATATATAAGCAAAACAGGGTTTATTTAAAAAAAATCATTTTTTTACAGATAAAAGATAATACATAAAACATCACTTTATTGATGTATGATATTGAAAACTATTATAAATTCTTTCTTTACTGTAATATATACATAACTTTTTATAATTTATTTAAAAATATTTAATTTCACAAAATGTATTCAAAAATTCACCATCATAATAAATTTAAAAATAAAAATATAATATTTAGCACAAAACTTGAGATTAATATTTTCATTTTTTACTATTTATTATATAAAATTTTTAATATTAATAAGGTTATCAAAAAGATTAAAAAACACACAATTTTAAATTGTTATTCAATTTTAAATTACAATTTTGTGACCATTATGCTTTATGCTTAAAATTATATTAAAAATATTTTTCTTTTTTCTTTTTTTTTTTTGGAAATTATTTGAAATCAATAATTTCATACCCGATATTCTAAGATTTGTTGACCTGTATTTTACCACAATTGATGTATATATACATCATAAAAAATAAAAGACTATCTCAATGGTATTCAAGTAAAATTTCAAATACCCTTTCACTCTCTTCATGATCGTCATAAATTTGATGGTTTTTTATATAGTATAGTGTTTTTTTGCAATGACCTTGTCTTTTATGTCTTTTTTCTCATGTCTAATAAAATTTTTAATGACTCTCACTTTTCTCAAACGATGTGCAATATTGACAGCAAAAAACCCATATCAGCCAGTTTCTTACTATATAGGCATAAAAGTGAATGTTCTTAGCTAAGGTTAAATATGTTAGAACATTTCTTTAATGCATACAAGAAATGAATAATAATGGATAGCCTTGAGGAATGATGTTAAAAAATTCTTGTGTAATTTTTATGCTTTTAGGATAATTTTTTATAATATACACTATTATTTTTTTATTTACGTTAATAAATTTATGGTACGTATTATGGTTATAGTTTTAACCCTTCCAAAAATAGGCTATAACTATATAATAAATCTTACATAAAACGACATATATTTCAAGGACTGAGCTATAAAAATTACTTTCGTGAGCTATAAAAATTACTTTAAATATTTTTATAACTTATAGAATAATATTCATAGTATATTATTTCAATATGGTTACATTGGTTAACAATTAAAATTTTAATTGCTTTTACTTTCTACAAACCCCTCTAATAACCTTATTTAAAAAAACAACATAAAAAATGGTATGAGTTATTCAAAAACTAAGTCATTAATTATGAACTCGTTATAACTAATGATAATCTATGGAATCTAGCTGAATGTAAGTTCATAATTCCTCAAGTGGAACTATTATTCTTCGCTAACTTTTGATTCAAAGTTATTAAACTTTATTACTACTGGAATGGAACAGCTAATCTTCTAAAGTGTAAATTCTACACTTTAATTTGTATATTGTATGATATCATATTTTAAAATATAATTCAATTTCCAGATTTCGAAATTGTTTTACTAAATATTTTAATACTTATTACTATACATACTTATTATTAAATATTTTTATCAAGGATGAATTACTTAACCTTAAATTTTTTCTTATGGTTAACATAACCAACAATTTTATTATTAAGATTTATTAAATGTCCATTCATTTTAACTGTCACATTTTATAGTTTTTTTAATTGCCAGAAATTGTCAAGTCACACAATTTATTAAATATTTCTTTAACTAAAAAAATAATAAACTTTTTGAAATTCTTACAAAATGTTGTTTATTGTCTCTAGAAAACTTTTCATTTAATAAAATTTAGCTATATATATTACCATAAGATAAAGTACTTTATTAGCATGGAACTTTTGGTCAATTTATATAAAAATGTAAATATATTCTCAATAAATATGCTTTAACTATATAAGTACTTTATTCAGTATATTCCATATTTTATTTTAACCATAATATTTGTTTTCAAGTTCTTTCTTCATATATGTAAATTTTACATGAATATATCATAAATTATGATTCATAATTTTTTTTATTCATTTCATTCGTAGTACTGGTCAATTTTTTTGAACATTTTGTATAAAAATATTATTTTTAATTGAAAATGTTGTCAATTATTGTATTTTATATTATTAACATGGGACGTCAAATCATATTTTAATTATCATGTACATAATATATTATTAATTTAATTAGTATGTTTAAAAAAAAATATATACATATTTACATAATTTATTTTAGAAAAAGAAATTATTTAAAAAGATAAGGAATTTATTATTTTATGTTCAGTTTAAAAAATACGATTTAGCTACTAAAAACAATATTGGGCTAAGGATTTTTTTATTCCAAAGTCACAACTTGCAATCTCAGATTCTCAATTCAACTCAAAATTCAAAAACAATAAATTTTTTGGATGATATGGATTATTATGTTTGCTATATTGGACTTCAAGTCAATTTTTACTTATCATGTAATACATTATTGATTTAATTATGTCTTTTTTACTAAATAACTTCTTTTTTTAATGGGAAAGTAATAATTAGTAACCTTACATTTGGCATCGAAATCAAAATTCTAAAACAATAAATAGAAGAATACAATTCTTAAGAAACAGATTTTGTTTCTTAAAAATTTATAATTTATAAATATTTACTATTATTGAGTTATATATTTTTCAAAACATTAAGGTATAATTTATAATATGAAAAACAAAAATTGAATTATTGTAGAATTACAAGTCGTAGGTAACATCAAAAACTGTTGGGGTTACTTTTTGGGATTTTTTTTCAAATCTATTTTGGTAATAAAAATTTTTGTTGTTAACCAAATCAAATTTTCGTTTAACAGTGATATAGTATACTTATTATATGCAATACAACATCAGACTTAACTATCGTTGGATATTTTATTCGAAGGATATTATATTCATTCTAAATTCTGTCAAATTATATACATTTCAATAACTATATTTATTACCGGTATCACAAAACTGTAGATCTGTATAATAGAATTGATTAAACTTATATAACGTTTGAGTTGAGATTTGATAAATAAAGGATTTTAAAATGTATGATATTTTTACCATAACCATTTTTAAAATTAACATTTTCTTTTATTATATTGTTATTAAAAAACAAAGCATAATTTTTTGCACTTCATAAATTCTTTATTTTCAACTACATACAAAATAATATTTTCCCTTTTCTGTGCAATACCATTCAATATTTCAATGGCACTCAAAATAGTTCACTACTTTTTGCAAAACAACATAGAACGGTCTAGAAATTTTCTATATAGTATACATATATATAAATGTATTATGTAGTTATCATGGAATCATGGAACTGATGTTGTCGTATACTTTAGTAAGGATAAATAATATATTTGGGTTTGTGTTAAGTCCTTGGGGGAATATGAATGCATACTTTGTTATTTTTTTCATACGATTCTATATTTTCTTCCAATAGAAAACTTAATACTGTAATGAAGTTTGTTTTTCTTGAATAGAAATTATTTTGAAATAACATGTTGAGAGAAAAAAATACTCAATATATGCAGAATTTTAAATTGAAATTGAATTAATTTAATATAAATTCTACACAAAATATTATTCTTACATCATATATAAATAAATATGTAAAATCTATAAACAACATACAAAATATTATTCAATAACTATAAATAGTAAGATGAGTATGACACCAAGCTCTGCAGGGCAGCAAAATATTTATAGCTAAATAATTGAATTTGATAAATTGCCTACTAATGTTATAAAGTTGAGGAAATTTTTGTAAAAGACTTACACATTTTAATTACAAAATAATCTTAAGATATTATTCAAAAAGTTTAAAAACCAACAAATTCTTATATTATATGTACATTAAACAAATATAGAAGTATTCATTAAAGTTTAGATAGTGCAAATAAATGGTTTTCTGAATGAATAAGTAAAACTTAATTAGATTAATATTTATATATAATTTTCATTAAATGAACTAAGTTGTGCGGAAATGGACTTTTGAAGAGCCGGAAGTAAATATTTTATAGTGATTCTTTATAAAAACAATTCCGTAAATATAAAGAATATCAAAAGTAATCTTAGATATCTGGTGGAAATTAATTTCTGTTTTTCATATTTTATTTCTGCTAAACATGCAAACTTTTATTCATCTTGATAACTTAAGAAATAGTTTTAATTATTTGGCATTTTTAAGAATAAATTCAAATGAAATGTTTTATATATTTTTATCTATTGATTGCAATTAGTATATTAGTATAAAAATTGTTTATTCACATTTATATAGGATTTTATTTTAGTTATTTTTAAAATGTACTTTTCTATAAAATTTTCATCTTGGTGGTCATTTTCATACATTTTTAATTAACTAAATTCGAAAATATTGTAATAAATTAAAAAACTGAAACTATAGCGAAAAATAAAATTAATTAAGTGAAAAAATTTCAAAGAAAAACTATGTTAAACATTAAAAAAATGGGAATACTGATAAAAGTTTATTTTCGTAAAAGCAAATTTCTATATCTCAATTGTATTAGCACAAGGTTTGAATGTCTTTATTATTAGTCATTAAAACGAATATTTTGGTATGTAAAAAAATAAAATAAATGTTAGTCTTTGTCTTCATACTTTGTATTGCACAAAATATTATCAAAATTGTAAAACATAAACTGCTAACTAGGGGATCAAATAACTCGTAGATGAGTTCAACAGTAACTTATATTCAACATAGATTTTCTACTACTTTGTTAAAAATTTAACATCTTTAAGAAATTTTATTAAAAAAAGAAGTAAATGAAAAAAATAATAGAAAAGAGAGCATACGCAGTGCGTGTGGGTTATCAAATGAAATCTCTCGAAGGGAATTAAAACACAAGTAAAATTGGGATTGTGGGATATGAAGGAACAAGTCTTCCTTCATATTTTGAATAAGTCTTCAAAATTCAAAATCGCAAAATGTGGCATTGTACGACCTTCTGGGGTGATAGGGCTTCAAATACTCCGAACATGAAAAACATTTTGTATAGTGACATTAAAGGTTTATGGGAAACTATTAGAATGACATATAAAAGTAATATTAAAATATTATCTGAACTGCGGTATTTTTTTGAAAAAAATATAATTTTATTAAAAATAAAGGCAACACCGATTCAAAAAATTGAAACTGTAATAAATATTATATATGGAACAATCCTAGGTTTAATAGTTTAGGAATTTTATTTAAATGCCAAACACCTTGTAGTAAACAAATTATAAATATTTTTCTTAATACTTATTTAAAAATTTTGATATTGTCTTAGATAGAGTGAAATTTAACTGTCTTTAATTGTATTAAAAATTGAGCTTTAACATAATATAGTACCTTGATATATTGAATCCAATCTTATTAATTTAAAAATCTTAATTTCAAACATTTTTCATTATTCGATTTATTAAATCTAATAATCTCTTACATTACGACATAACACTTCACTATTAGCAGTATATCTTCGCTATGGTCAACGATATAATTCTGACATATGTTAAGATGAACTTTGATGTCTCATTCAAGTGTAAAAATCTAAACCCGAGTGTTGCGCAAAATGACAAATCATTGTTACACATAATTTTAAAGTGGTCATAAAGCTAAAAAAAAGTATTGAAAGATATACCTATAACTTTCTCATTTAACTTGTGCTTTAGGCTCCCTTCGAGTTATAAACAAGAAAATTATACAATAATTTCTTTTGCAATTTAGCAGCAAGCTTACCAGGTTTTAACCTTAAATTTTTGATAATATCTTACTTAATCAATAATTATTAAAAGTTATTGTACAATAAAAATAATTGTACTATAACAAATATTCCATTTTTTCGACTCGTAAAATTTCAATTCTTACTTTTTATATAAAAAAATGACTCCCGTTAGTTAATAATATTTTATACCTATATGCAAAACATAAATTTAATTTAATATTTTGTTTTGATGTTGTTTTGTTGTCTAGTGGCAAATAATAGAAAAAATCTAGGAATGATTGCACAATATCTTGTATAAGCAAATGTATTTTCAACTAAAATATTTTACTTTATTTACATATATTTATGACAATAAAATTGTAACATATTGGAAACACATTTCAATGTAATATCTAAGCAATCTATTTATGCACATATGACATTGTATTAATTTATGTAGTTCTGATCAGTTACTTTTTTTCTTTTTACACTTCTTCTTAATTTATTATAAGTAGCGAATTGAACCCTTTAAATATTTTTGATACTATATATACTATTACAATTATTGTAAAGAGTTAAATGATATGATAATAAAGTTATTATTATGGAATACTATCGTTGCAACTTTAAAATAATTTAAATTAAAATAACCAGAATGAGTAAAGCTCCAATATTGAGCATAATTAGCTAAAACTAATATTTGGTTTACAAAATATTTGGTCATTAAACCTCGAGAGGCGTTCTTTGTCACATAACAAATATGCTTTTTTAAGTAATAAACTTATGAACTAAGTGACATATTATCACTGAAAATTTATCTGAAATAGTTTTCCTAAATGAAAACATCTGCCACAGGAACGATATTAAAAATTCATTTTAAGTTTCGAAGTTGCCGAAAAATTAGTTATTCTAATGCTTTGAATAATTTCTTTATTATAGTTCAAATAATTTTTATAAAGGGAAATTGCTTCGTTAATTTTAAAATGGATGCCGACGGCATATCTAGATTAGATACTAAGTGTATGATTCTTATATAACAACTAAAATATCCTAAAGTATAACTAACTAATTTATAAAAATAAATTTAAAATGTGTTACATGAAAACAAATTAATTAATTACCTATAATATTAATTAAATATTATTATTATTTAGCATTATAATATTATTGTAATATTCTATATTTAATAAAAAAAAACTTAAAAAACAAATATTAAATTTCCGTTTCAATATTTTCAGTCTGATAAAAATTAAATTTGTATATAGATAGAAGATTGAACTTTACACCCAGGAAGAATTATATTGATAATTTTGAAAAACACAGCAAATATATCTGTCGAGCTGTCTAGAGATTATGATGACCACCTACTCAACATAGTATTTTGTAACCCCTACGTCATTTTCCTAATTCTATGTAGAATTTTATCTGTGTGCGTTTTATAACTGAAGAAATAAAGATAAACCATGATGGTTGACCTTAGATTGTATGTGTTTAAAAAAATGGCTCCTCCTTAACCCAATACTGTAAAGCAGCTTTTCACCAACACAAATAAGCCGGTTTAAAATCACATTTTCACAAAAGAGAAACTTTAGTTTAGTTAGTTTCAAGAGATTCTGTGAGAGAGCGAGAGATATGAGGTAATACCGTGTCGCCATCTGATGGAATTATAAACCAACATTTAATATGGATAAGAAAGAATTCATAACAATTCCAATAAGAATAAATAAATAATTAATTACTAACTGATTAAAATATTCTGATGAAATTGTTCAAATGTATACTGTAGTACAATAATTTAGTTACGAAATGACATATACATAAATTATTATATTTAAAGTTTTAACTGCAATTGAACAACTTTATGAATGTTAACTAGATTTATACTAAAAAAATAATATATTATGATATTATGAACCTTGTCTATGACTCGTTGATTACAGATATTTCTACTAAAATCTTCAAGGGTTTTTATTGTAAATCAAAGAAAGATATTATATAAATTAATATCACAAGTCCACATTCAAGCGTTTTATGTAGTTAGGATATAAAAGTAATTGATGCATCTGAAAACATTGAGTACTAATCAGTTTTATATTAAAAAAGTTAAATGAATAAATTTTTCAATATTTTAAGTGCAATAAAATACATCAGCAATAAAATATTTTCCATTAAAATAACAAAATTATGACTTAAAAGGATTAGGATTTGGATTTAATTATTTAATATGTGTATAATGCAAAAATGGATTCGAAATTATGATTCTTAGTTATGTAATCCTATAAGTGGTGAATGTCTATATAATTATTAACAGCACATTTGCAAATATTCTAAATATTATCCTATAACTAACTAAACATTTCTGTCATATAATTTAAACATAGCGTATAATTATAAATTCCTCAGGGTATTTCAAATTTCGATGAAATGTTTAACAAAAGTTACCATTTATGTTATTTTATAGGATAGCTATTCGTTATTTTTTTTTTTTTTTTTTATTTAATGATCAATACAAAAGAATTTTCTTATATGGAAGTATGTAAAACATGGAGTTGTGCGCATAGCATCATATTTAATATTTGCCGCCATCATCTGTAGTAGAGCATACATACAAAATATAAAGGTATACATTATATAATCTAAATGTATGAGTTTAGTTGTAAACATCAGTTTAGATTTTTTAACAAAAACGGTAACTCTAGCCGAAAAAATTGATATAAAATGTATACACATATAGAAATTGAAAACTAGAATATTTAGATTTACTTAGTATTTTTATTAGCGAACTATTGCGCTATTATTATTACATATACAACAACTTATTATTAAAATTATACTGACGTTACTTATGTTTTTAATTTTAAAATTACATAATTTTTACTTAAACACTCTTTATAATAGGAAAGAAATACTTCAGTTTTCAATAAACATAATTACATATTTATATCAATTTTTCTATATTGGTAAAATGGATGTTTTTTAATATCAAAATGTATGTTTTATGATGCTATTCTTTTGTGGGTCCTCTTAAACCTAAAATTCGGTAGCGGAAATGACATTTCATAGTGGGACAAACTAAATTGCAAAAAAGACAACTATTATTCAATTTTGTAGTCATGTATTTAATCTTATGAAGTATAACCCCTTTTAAATGAACTAACTAACAATAAGTAAAGAGAAAATACAAATCAGAAATAAAAGTCTGATATCTTAATAAAATTCTTCTGATTTTTGTATATGTATTACATGAAAATATGAATATATATTTTGGTTATTTTTATCAAAATATATAAAATAAAAGTTTATAAAAAATTCATATTCCCGAAGGGTTAAAGTTTATATTCGTCATTTTTTAGCAATTTATTTCAAAAAATGATTTAATGTTGGAGCTAATCACAAAATTATGCTTTCATTTTGTAAAAAATATAAAGTTCTTAAAAACATTTTTTGTTAAACAGCCATAAAAAGCCTAACAGAAAATAGAATGCAAAGATCCCTCAAAATTAAAAATTGTTTGTTTAAGATTTGCTCCTTTCTTCTAAACAGCATGAAAATACTTAAGTACACCATGCTCGGAAAATTGTTATTTTAAAGTATTTCACTACACCCCAAATAAAACAAGCAGTGAATATAATATAAAAAGAAAACTTGAATAAAGAATTATTAAATAATTTAAGACTTTCTCTTATAAATATTTTTTTTCTTTGATTCGATCAATATTTCTTTTTAGATCATTAAGTTTGGGATTTTTTGAAAAATTATATATATATAGTTAATTTTTTCAACTTATTAACATTATGTTAAGAAAACAGTTTTTATAGTTTCATATTGCTTAAATAGTTTTACAAATAAATCATAATTTGTTTTTGTTCTTATGAAGATTATAATATAAAACTTAATATCTTAATGGTTCTGAGTTTATCTATAAAACGTGTACCATTGGAGTGAAGTCTGTAATTTATAAAGATAAAGTTTCAAAAGTTGACTTTTTTTTTCTATAAAACGATTTTCATAAAAATCTTCAATCTTTTAAAAATATGTATTTTTATGTTCATCAACCAGGTTGTAGTATATATTTCAACATTAAAGGTCCGACATTAGTAAAGTTTTAATTATATTTAGAAAACTATAAAGATTTTTTTAAAACTAAACTTTTATTAAAATCACCAAGCTTATAAATCATAATTATATTATAATTGTGTATTAAAGAATATTTCATCAGAATATTTTATTAAACTTTTAAAATATATAGACAGAATCTAATTTCTATTAAATTTCCGAAGATTTTGAGACAATAAGTTGAATAATATATACATATTTCTATCTAATTGCTCTTTGGTTAAAGCTTCAAAAAAAAAACATAACAAAGTAAGAGAAAAATCTCTTAGATATCCAAGAAGAATGCAACTATCTTTATCGAACAGAAATAGAAAATTCACGAAATTATTTCCGGTCAAATTGCACGTGATATACAATTTTCAGTAAAAAAACACTGAAAAATAATATATTTTCCGTGATATACAACACTTCTTATATAAAATCCAATAACTTCTCAATTTTTTTTCCTTCTGGAAATTGTCGTTCTGTGAATTGATCCTATACCATTGAAATAAGTAGACCTTAAAAAATTATATTTACTTGTAGACTGATTTTGTACAAATTTCAAACTATTTGATAGGATACCCTGAGGCACCATACTGTGTTACTAAACAAAACCAAAAATTTAACATCCTACATTATATACTTTTTTATACTTTACAATTATAAGTAGCGTGCAATCCAGTTTACACGCCATGTTGGAAAAAATGTTTGATTTATTTTATATAATTTATTTCAACATGTATTAGGTATATACGAGTAGAATATTCTGCTTAATATTTGTTTTCAATGCTTCTAATTATTTTTCGCAACATTGTTATAAGTTATAGTACAGAATTTTTAATTAACTAATTTCTATACCTTAGAGATTATCTTTGAAATATTAAATTATTTAACATACAAAAGTATACAGAATAAACATCAAATTTCCGTTGTAGACAACAAAATATTAAAAACAATAGCTTTCCAATAATTTTTATATACGTACTGTTGTATTATGTATATTAATTTAAATGGATACGCTATTAGCATAATTTTCAAATATAAGACAGAATGACGACGCTGTCAAATTATTTTACTACTACTCTCTATATATATACAAAATAGATTAATTCAATAATATACTAAGTTATATTAATGTAAATATACACATTTTTAGTATATAAAAGAAAATTGCCAAAAAAGACGAAAAGGACATTTTTCAAGGAAAGAGCTAAAAAAATATGTTTTTAATAATAATAAGTAATAACCTTAACAAAAAACAAGTCATTTATGTCCGGAAACAAACAAGACAAGAAAATAAAAATACCTATATACATGAATATATTATTCTATTTGGTTCTGATGATGTTGCACTACAATTTTATTATAATATACAAACTCTATGATAGATACAAGTATACAGCACAGAAGACCAGAACAAAAATTTTATTTTTTCATAAAAAAAAAATTATTATATTTTATGCAAAAAAATTGTATATAAATATATGTAATAAGAATAAAATTCGTAATTTTTGAAATGGAATTGAAATTCTTTGTTCCTGGAAACTAGAAAATCCCTAGGTCATAAGTATAATAGAAATATTTCAGGTTTTATATATTTTATATATATTTTACTTAATACATAAAAAATAACAATTTTTTTTTTTTGTGACAAAAAATATATAGATAGTTATATAAAATGGAAGATTATATAAAATGAATAATTTGATAACTGAAAAGCTTTCAAGTATTATTTTTTTTTGTATTTTAACTATATATATATAATATATCTGTATGATATTATATTTATCGAGTTCTGGTATAAATACCCAAAAGGGTTTTTTTTCATATCTAAAATGACATCATATCAAAATATATAGATAACAATTGAGTTCAACACAAATAATGATTAGGTTCAAAAAATTTCATTATAAAATATATATTTTTTTTTGAAAAGACGAAAAAAATTAGCATTTTAAACGTTTTGTTTGTTAACGAAATCTCTGTTTTTGCTAAATAGCTATATATAGTGAATTTAGAATAGGGTCTAATGTAATTGAAGCAACAAAAAACCTTAATTATTAAATAGTTGGATAGAAATGTAATGTCTGTAAAATGTCACAGTCATTACTTTTTTGATACAAAAATAACAATACAATATTTGAACATTTTTCGAAATTTAATATCCAATCGTTTTGAATAGATTACAGTAGAAGAGAAAACTTAAATAGCTTGAAATATATTATAAATATATTCTTATTATAGCAAGATAAATATTTCGATTTTTCTGAGGTTGTTTTAATCGTGCATATATTAAATCCCAAAAATTAGTTTAGGAATACTAAGTAAGCAATCAAGAAAGCAGAACAAGAAATTGTAATAGTTTGAACAATTAAGAGCATAGAAAAGATATCAGTCTAGGTGAACTTCATAACTCGGAGTTTAAAAAAACGTTATTTTTTTTTTTTGGAAAAAATTGTAAAAAATCGTAAAAATAAATGAGCGCAAAATAAAGCGGTCTGCTAAATTTAATTCAGACCAGATAACAATATCAATTAGTGGAAAACCACTCTTGTACCATTATCTAAAAAAAAATCTCCTCATCTTTCCATCACAATTTACTTCAAAGTTATTCTGTAACTCCGCGTAAAATCTTAATTAGTTAAATCCTATTTACCACAACAGTAATTTTAAGCTTATTTGCAATCAAAGAATAAATGATTTAAATTTAATTCATATTATTTTTGGTTAAAAAAATTCATTTATAAGGATATTTAAAATAAAACGTAAAATACAAAGTATCAATAATAATATTTTATTAAAAGAATTCGATAAAAATAAATTTGAAATTTATATTAGACAGAAAACCCAATTTGCAACAAATGTTTCATCTTATATTTTGCATATTGCATACGTGTGTCATTTTAAAGAAATAAATTACTTTAAATTACTATTCAAAAAATATATATACAATATATTTTTATAAAGGTAAAACAGGTTTTACATTTGCAACTTTATTAATATTTTTAATAAAAAAATAAACTTTTTTTTTTTGTATTTTTTATTTCAATATTATTTGTTAGCATGCAATATGGCTATAGTTAATACTAGATAATAAATATAAAAGGAAATAACGAAAATATCATTATAAGAACCGCCTGAGACCACGCATAACAAAACTGCATTACTGTGTAAACGTAACATTGATAAAATATGAAATTGTTTTTTCCTTCGGTTGTATAAAAAGAGCACACATGCGATTCATTTTGATATATTGAAAGTGTTTTTCTTGTTATTTTCCTTCTATATAAGATATTAAAATTTCAATTGAACTTCTTGTTGTTTTGAAAAACATGTATATAAATATTCATTCGTTTTGTGGGTATCCATAAGATGTATATATATATATACAAAATTATTCTTTGGCTCATATGTGTCGAAGAAAAGTTATGATCAAGAATTTGTTTTTACATTATCATCAGATATGTAAAATTGAAAACAACTAAACCAGTTCGGTTTGCTTTTCTTAAAATTATTCTATTTTTAATATTCATGAATTTTATTTTTGTTGTTTTTGCAAATAAAATTCATTTCCATAATAAATTTTAAACTTTATATATAAAAAAGTTTTTGTTTTAAATTTTACACCAAAATAGAAATTTTTTTTCTTTTAAATATATACTTTCCGAACTCCGAAGTTAGGCAAGTGTATTTGACGATTTTTTGTTTTACATACTTTTTTTACACAATAAAATGGTCTATACAAAAAAAAAATAATTCCTTTTAATCGATTTAAATAAATCGAAAAATTATATAATATTTATTTATATTGGATTATGTAGGAATGTAGGAATCAATTAATTATTATTGGTATGGATACACACTTTCAATAGAAGTTCGAAAATTTCAATATTGTCCACATCAGATTGTCTATTTTTTTTAAATATTTTATACCGTAGAATTTTCTCTACTTTGTATATAAATATTTTTCTTAAAAAAATGTAGAAAAACAAAAATTATATATTTAATTTATGGGAGTATTGCCATAAATTTGATTATTTTGTTGGTTTTGTTGACAATCATTTTATAATAATAATAATATTACAAAATTATTACTCACGCCTGTTGCTGTTACACGGACACTGCGTTTTTTCATATATTTTCATATAATTTTTAATTAAAATGATTAGGAAAAATAATTTTAATAAAAATCATATTTAAAGGGAATTAATATTTTGTAGTAAAAAACTAATTTAAAATCTGTAGATGTTTAACAGTTGAAGACGAATTTTGTAAATTTTTAAAAAATTATATTCAATGATTCTAGAATATTTTCGATTTTACTTAATGGTAGTAATTTGATACATCGCAACATAGCAAACTATCACTACTTAACCTCTACGAATAAATTTAGTCACTTAGAATTCTTCAAGTTTTAATTTGGATTTTGTAAGCTTCAATTGTTATAGTTCTGGCTTTTAAAAAATTTTATGGTTCGTATTTTAAGTTTTGAATAATTTCAATAATTTTTTAGTTACTGTATATTCCTGATCTTAATCATTAGATAAATTGCTTCCGTGGAAATATTAAGTCGTATATAAATAAATGATTTTGTAATAATTTTTTTACAAAAAAAAAAACATTTATATTTTTGTAGTAAACGAATAGTATACAATTAAATCGTATTGTAGTGGCATTAAACTCTTCCATAAACACCTCATATATACGTATATAATTTGAAGTATGTATTTAAAAACTTTGTATTACAATACGCATCAAAGACTGTCGTAAACTGTTCAATAGTTTATATTAATGAGTGGACAACTTTAATAGTGTTTTGTTAATATTACATAACAAATTTTGGTTTTAATAAATGTTCAAATAATTTTAAATAAAATTATTATAAATTTTTAATGGTGTAAATTATTCCTATTTTTTCAATAAAAAGCATTAATATATTAGTAAGATTATTATGAATTTCAAAAAAAAACTTATTATCTCATTTTTTTCGAATAATTTTTTGGATTGATACATTTTTATATCATGCATTTTAGAAATAACATTTTCCTAATTATTTGTTAATACAAAAACTCGTGTAACGCCCAATATTGCAATATAGTATTTTAGATATACATATATAACATCAATCTTAAAAGCCTTTTCAATATCTCTTAAAAGGAAATAAATATAACAAAATATATTTAAGTAAACTAAAAGTGTATGTTAAATGAAGAAGAGAATATTATAGTAAACTACTATAATATAAAACAAAATAGCAAAAACATAAATTACCTATAGCACACGTCCGTCGTATAGGGTGTGATTACAAACATAACCCATTTCCATTTCTATATTGCCATATATATATTTGTTATATTTTCAACAGGAATTGGAATGGGTGTATAAACTTTTTAGGCACATGCATAAGTAACTTTTTTACCATAAAGACAAATTTCTTTTCGTGGTATATATATATATATATTATATATATTTATATTACATCAGATCTCAACTAGCATATATATGATATCATTGAAGTGAGCATTGGGATACATAATACATGTTGTAGAATGCAGATAAAAGTATAATTTAAAAACAAAAAAGAAACAAAATCAACAAACAAATCTAAAATAGTTTCCTAAAATATATACGGACTAGACCAGAATTTAACAAGAACGTAAATATATTTTGTTTATAAAATCACCTTTTAGGGTAACGCAACAAAAATAGACCACACAATAATTTACGAAATTTTAGTTTGAATTATTCGAAAATTTTACAAAGTATAAAAATATTGGAAATATTATTCCTAATCTTTATTTATTAATTACAATTAATTTACTTTATAGTAGTAAACTTGTATCTTATAATTTGTTATCATTATTTGTACCATTGCACCCGTTCCCTTATTTTTGAAATTTCCACTTTCGGTGTTTACTTTTATAAATTCTAATATATATAGATATATAAGTTTTTCTTAATATTTTTTTTATGTAGATAATATTTTTCTTCGTTTCTTTCTCTCATAAATTTGTTAGCTAAAAGTCACGTTTATTTTATTTATTTAGCAAAATAGATTGCATAGGGTTATACAAGACTATTGTAGAATATATAAGATGAAAATAACCATGTAACCAAAAAAAAAAAATGTAATTTTTATACAAACAAAACTAATATGGAATTCAGTGGCAGATCTCGTCATATAAATTTATTTATGTTGAATTGTATAAGAAAAAAAATGGTTGCTTCTTTACAAACAAAATATAAATATATATATATATACAATATATATATACATATTATACATATTAACATCAGCCTTTACAGTAAAAACCAATATACAAAACATTATACACAGAAGGTAAAGTATAATATATTGGAAAATAATGTATATTTGTAAAAAAAATACTTTTCATCTTTTTTATGCTTTACAGGTAAACAAATGGGACTAAGAAATTTTAAGAATTTTACTAACAAAACGTTTCATAAAATATTATTTAATATTTAAAATTAAATGTATTTAAAAAAATGTAATTGCACGTTTTATATTAAAAATTAGGACTTACCACATTAATATCCGACCATCACCAAAAATATTTCTAAATATTTTACAATTCATTTTGGAACCCTGCAAATAATTTGAAAAAAAAGTTATAAAATTGTGATATTTTTATTAATAATTTTCGATTACATATATTGAATATAATTTGAATTAAAAAATTATTATAATTGTATTACATATTAAAATAAAGTTTTTATATTAAAATACGATACAAATGCAAATTGAGAGCAATATTTAGAATTAAAAATTAAAATATGTATTAGAAAATAAATAGACTTACAAATAATTTCAATATATCACATCATTTAATTATCTCCAACTTAATGGATCAATTTGTCAAATAAAATATTCCGCTGATACTGTCAGCTATACATTGAATTTATTTTGTATTGATAAATAAATTGAAAATCGAGAAAATAAAATATAATTGAAAAAATGTGAGAGTGTGCCATTTAAAAATTATTTTATGTCAAAGAATGGTCCACATACTCTATTATGCCAAAAATAGATTCAAAAGCTGTGTAGATTTGTAAACAAAATTTATATCTTCCTAATTATTAATTTTAATTCTTTTTCTTCAAGTTTTTAAGTTTATATAAAAATTTATAAAAATAACTGCATATAATTGCATAACTATTCATTTAAATCCTGAATAAGTAAATCATAAATCATCATCATCAATCGTCAATTTTTTCAAATATCAAAATGGTCGACATGTATATAAGTAGATTTTTTTTCATGAAATCAACCCAGGAATAGACAATATAAGCATGGCTTATAAAATTATATTTTATACTGGGACACCCAGTATAATAGGAAACTGGATATGTAAACTGACTATAATAATAATATCTAGTAGTAATAACTATTAAGTAATGATTACATAGATAATCATAAAATGTGTATTTACACAAAGTATGAGCAAAAAAAACATTAAAAACAATTTAGCGATCAATCAGATATTAAAAACTATAATATTGTTAAAATGGTTTTACTAATATCCAATGTTTTTGAGAAACAAATCCTTTATGTTATCACTCTGTTCAGTTGTAAGAAATTTGATATCAAACATAAATTCAAAAATTACCCGTAAGGCGCCACTACTCATTATTTTGTATACAGAAATGTGTTTTTAAAAATAAATTTAATTTTACCATAGTAAATTTTAATTATAATTGATTTTAACATAAGCGTTGGAAAGGAAATAAACTAGTAGAAAAATGAAATATTATTGTACATTTCGTAAATGGCGCTATTTAACATTTAAAGTTTTATTCTTCAATATTTTACAAAATTTTAAAGTAAATACTATGAACGTACCCGACCTTTGACAAACCCGGCGAACGCAGGTTTACATTACAATCTTTGATCATATATTAACTAAATGCAAAAACAAATAAATTAATGCTCAAAAATATTTTCCATTTAGTTAATTTAATTATTTTGTGTTTTAATTCCATCATGCATTTGTTATCATTAAACTTAATTATTAATTAATTAGAATTAAGATTTTATCAAAAATAAAAGTTTATATCAAAATCTTGGAATATTTTGAAAATATTAAATAAAAATTGTAATCTGACTAAAAAAAAACCAATAATCATTTAACTTTTCACATTTAAAGATTATGCATTTGTTATCAGTTTCATCGAGAAGTCATGACCTAGGAATTAACAATATTCAATTATAACACATGCGCACCATTTTTTCTTGTTTTTAATGCGTACTTAAATAGTACAAAATGTCTTCAAATAATTATGTTTTTATCAATTATATTTTAAGATAAATACAAACTAAATTACCAAAAAAACGAGATACGTAAAGGTTGTCTACAAATTCAACCCCAAAATCTATTTATCTATAGAAAAATTTTTAAAATATACAAAAAATATTTTCATATTATTATTATCTTATTATATAAATACAGTAAAAATATTATATAATATAAATTCTTAAAAAAAAATATTACATGCTAAAATTGTACAATATAATATTATGAATATTGATTCAATATGCCGGAAAAAAACAACATAGCTAATGCTCCATCTGTATTCCATTACATATCTTCGATTAATCAAATAATAACATAAAATTATTATTTTTGGGGAAAAAATATATATAAAAATAAAAATGGAAAAGGTGGAGGCCTAGGCATGGAATTTGTATATATAAATATAAATATTTCAGAGATATACAAATATTTTTGTGGTTTCCCTTTTTTCTTTTCTTTTTTTTTTGATATATTGCAAGAGTTTATTATATTTCCCAATAGACCCACAGAGGTTAATAATTTTTTTTTTTGGTTAGTTCATTGATTAAATTACTTTCATAAACCTTGCGGTCATCTTTAGATTCCCATAACAACACTGACTAAATTATGCTTTTATAACAATTTTTTTCATTGATGTGGAAGTTTATTCAACGATAGTGTATTAGTATTAGCCGAATCTGTGAAAAAAGTATATTTTATATTTAAATCTTTTTTTATAAAAAAATAAAATTTGAATGCAAAATCTATAATTTTATTGATAAAAGAAAAATGTTATCAAAGTTTAACTTATACAAGCAATACCAATGTTTCAATAACAAATGATATTTATATCTGGCCCCCATTTAGGTACAAGTATAGTATCATTAACTATATATATGTAGATATATTTAGTCTGACTTAATAAATTACTATATACAGAATATAAAAATAAAAAAAAACCTACATACTTTATTAAATATAAATTCAATGTTCAAAATTAGTTAGAAGTCAAATCATTTATGACTAAATAAGAATTATCAATATTAATACACCTTTTGCATACCGACACCTTAAAAAATATGAATGACAAACTTTTTATTATAGAATATGAAAATATTATGCAATGTATACAGTAGTAATATCTTTTATTAATTAATTTTCATTGTACCGCCGACAAATAAATTATTATATCGATAAATTCTAAATTTGTAATAATCATAAATTATGAAATTAAAATTCATTATTTTTTTGTTGTTAGTTTTTTTTTTTTTTTTTTGAAGAACATAAAAACCGACAATGCATATATTAACAGTAATACGAAGAATATAATGTTGACATTTTGGAAATTATAACAGATATTTATTGATTAAAACTCAAACCATATAAATAATAGCTGATATCGAAATCAATTATAGATATATTAAAAAAATATTTTGATTATATTAAATGATATATTATTTAGTTATAAAAGACAATTTTCGAAATTAATTATATATTTGGGTCAAGTCTACAAATTTTCAGCCTATCTTAAAATTTAGTGATGCAAATTTCATAAATTTTAATTCATTTATATAGAATATTATTTCTACATACACCCAAGTCTATTTCTATTTACACAATTTTGAAATAACCCGCGGTTTAGAAAGAAAAGTCAATTCCGTTTTTCACTTTTAGACAATTATTTTTATTTGACACTGTCAAAAACTATTTATCAAGGTGTTCTTATTTTATGGATTTTTTAAACGATTTTTTCTAGTACGTATATATTTAATGTATAAAAATATAATTGTGTGTATAGTCTTAATTTGAATTGCCGCAAGCTCAGAACCATAAGTAAAACATAAGAAAATTTTACATAACTTTAAATTACAAATTAACATTTAAGTTTATAATCTGTGTCTTAAATTATTGTCTGAAGTCAAACTAATAACAAAAGTATTAATATCTCATATAGCTCAAATTGTATACTATGACAAGAGAAGAAAATAAATTATTAGATTCTACGAAATGAATTCAAACTTTATATTTAATCGACTTTACCTTAAAGACTTACATTATAATTATTAAAAACTTTAAAGAATAAGATTTATACTATAATAAAAAGAATTAAATTAAATATATAATCTCACATAAAGGTATTAACATACACATAAAGTAATTTCAAACTTTGTCATATGTAAAGCATTCGTAAGAGTGTTTTGATTTTTAATTAGAAATACTTAGCATGTGGTATGTTTAAGTATACGTACATTTTTTGATTTAATTATTACGGGGTATTATAAGTTAATATCAAGAATCTAAGTTATATAAAATGATTATTTTTGTTAAATGATTTTAGTCTGCAAAATTTATATAATACAGTTGAAAGATAACATTGAATTTCTAATTAGAGAATCAGAATTTAGTATAATCTTATTATGTAGATAACTTAATTTTTTTTTTTTTTTTTTTGTAATATAATTGAATTTGTTCATACCACAAAACATATAATTATGTATAAACATATTTTAAATGAAAGGGTAATCATTAAAAATACAAGAATTTAAAATATCAAAACTTAAACCTATCAAATATCTCACAAATATATTCAATAAATATGCAAATAAGAATCATGTTCTTACAATATTTAAAGTATTTTCTTTTACACAGTAATTTCCAAAACATAAATATTTTTTTATTCTTTAAGAGTTTCTAGTTCGAAAGTGTAGAAAAGAGTTGAAAAAATAGCAACAATTTTAAATTTTTATTTTATTTTGTTAATGGGATATGGACAGAGACCTTCATATTTTGTAGATTATGGTCAACATTATATAAAATTATCAGAAAATTAACAATGTATCAACGTTTTTTTGTACTTCAATATAATAAATTATTGAACTTATATATATGTTGATTTTAAGTCAAGATAACTTATGTAACTTCACATATTATATTCATATACATAAAAGAATTTCGAGATTAATGATGAGGTCAAGTGCTAATCTTGAAATTCTTAAGTACGATATGTTTAAAATGTTTGTTTCTTACTTATAAAATATATATTTCTATAGGTTCTTAAAAATCTCGTAAATTTTATTATGAATTATGTCTTAAATATATATTTATTTTGTGAAATGGTGACACTATTATAAGTTGTTGTTCATTTTTTTTAATGTAAATTCTATCACAAATGAAGTAATGAATATAAAATTCAAATTTTTAATAAAAATTCTGATTAGTTTTAGTATTTTATTAACTTAGAAAACTTAAAGAAAAATTACCTTACAGATGAAAATTTTTCGATTGCGTTTTTTGCTATACTAAAAGATTTATTTTATTTCAACTGAAAAATATCGGAATTTTTTTTATGTAAACCACATGAAAAAATATTTCAAACTAAAATCAGTTTTTGTTTTTCTTTTTTTTTTTCATTGCACACGAAAAAAAGGGTTACAGCATAATATTTATTATAACATCCATCATAAAAGTTATACGTACAATTTAAAGGAAAAGAATTTGTTCAAAATAGAAAGAAATGCGGCCGAAATTCATTAGAATTCATCTTTATTATTTATTGTTGCACTTCTGATTGACAAAGTCTCAAATTTTCCCTTTCCTCTTTAATCCTTTTTTTTTTGCTTGTTACACTTTAACATAATGTTTATATTTTGGTGCTCTTGTTCCTGTTAACAAAGATACTATATAAAAGAATGAAAATGAGATCGCCTACACCAGGTTTTAAATCACTTTGGTTTATTTTAAAATATTTTTTCTTTTAAGACTGTCATAAATTATTTTTTATTCCAATAAAAATATAATTTTTTACAGTATCGTGAAATTAAGATTACAATGTTTATTTCTATAGAGTTTATTATTTATGGGAATTTGGAAACTTATTAAATTTTAAAATTATTTCATTACAAATAAGTATAAAAAATGTTTTAAAACAAATTCATTTGTATAATTTTCACTGGTGTTTAACATTTAATTGGAAACTTAAAATAACAGTAATTAGATTTGAATAACTGATTATTAAAGTATATTAAAAAAAAAGATAAAACAAATTGTTGTGATCCAAACTCAATTTTCTGAAAAAATATGATATTGGTAATTATAAATTTGATATTCTCTTTTATGTTTCCATATTTATACGTAGCAGATCTCATTATTGTAGTTGCCTACTCCGATAATGCATACATTCAAACATCCAAATTTGTTTTCATTTATCAAATAGTTCTTTAAATTGCAAAAAAAAATATCTTTAGATCTCCAAAATTAAAATTTTGTCATTCTTTAATACTTTATCTCATAATAATTCTTATCCGAAACGATTAAAATTTAAAAAAAAGCTTAATTTCATAATTTAGTTTATGTCTGAATAATTTAAAATCGGTAAATTCAATGGATCAATATCAAAATTTCTGAATTAATAAAAAACATTCGTGATATCCAAAGCAATGTTAATAAACTCCAACTTTTAGAATAAGTTATTCATTGTTCAAATCAAAAACGATAATATTTGTGTCCCCATAATATTTTTAGACTCCAAATTGTAAAATTAAAAAGTTCATATTACTGAAAAATGTCCAGGCATAAACCAAATTAATTGCGCATAATTTCGGCTGATGGCTTATTTTACTCGCTAAAAACTTAAAAAATGTGCTTTTTATACCTTAATATACCTTACATTACAAAATCATTTTCCACTAAATGTCAAATTAATGTAAATTCTGATTTCTACTTGCAATTTTCTTAACCATGACTGCTATTTTATGATAAAAGCTCAATTTAGAGTGTACCAATTTTCTATGCAGTAATATAGATTAAAATTCATAATAATACTGAAGATATATATCTAAAATAATGGTGAAATATTCATCATTTTAGCATTTAGCTATTCATTAACATTCAAAATTATATCATCATATAGGAAATTCTTATACGCTGAGTATTTATTTAAAATTCATTCTAATATTATTTCACGATATTCATGCTTCTGTTAAACTATACGCAGCAATATTGGAAATATATAATTTTAACTAATTTATAAAAATATTAAAGATAATGCAAATACACTTGAAACTCACTGACGTATATATTGTGCTTTCAGATTTTCGTAGAGACTTGTACAAAAATACCTTAAGGCATTTCTCATATATACTAATTTTCCTTTTTTTTTGTTATTTAAATTTGCCCTTCAATAATATATTGCGGTTAGTATTTTTTTATGAATTTGCTTATTTGCAGGAAAATAGAAAGAACTTCATAAAAATAATGTGTTTTTTTTTTTTTTTGTGTTTTATTAATAAACAGCTATATTTTCACAAAATTGAATTTGTATTTTTTTATGATAACATCAGTTTTATGTTAAAAATATAAATATACATCTATATACAGATATATTTTCTATTGGTGTATAAAAAGTATGTCAGTCAGCTAAAAATAAATATCATTTAATTCTTACACAATAACAAAGATTTATGACTTCAAAGTTTTTACCTTGCGGTTAACAGATCAGACAAAAACTTTTTTAAGAAGAATTTACAATAAATTTTTTATGTAAAGGAAATGTAAAAAAAAAATGTTATAAATTAGCATTCAGAGGAATCTGTTTTCAGTACGATAAAATTATTTTATTTTTAAATATAGTTTCAGAATGTTTAGTAAATACAACTATTAAATATTCATTTTATTAAGTGCGATTTTTATTACTCAAATTATTTATGATATAATTAATTAATTTCTGTTTTAGTTTGGCTCCAAAAAAGCAAAATTAAATAAGACCACAAAATTTGTTAAGCGAGTAAGTTCCAAAAATATACATATTCATATATTAAAATTTATTGAGCTACTTTTTTTGGAAGTTATTACATTTTATTTGGAAGTTCTTTTATATATTTGAGAAATTATTTCATATTCAGTTTTCGGAATTATTTCGTATGAAATAAAAATTTAAAATTGTATTAATAAGTATAATTAAGCAAAAATTTAAGTATTTCGTGTTGGTATACAACATATTGTTGATGATAAATATTGGAATGTCTCCGTCTACTTATGATCCTAATATCTTTAAATATTCTGTAATAATTTTGGAATTTCCAAAAACTAGCTTGAAAATAATAAGACCAACGAATATGCAAAATATATTGAACAAAACAAATTGTCTACGAAAGCATTTAATAAATTATGAGATTCGCATATAAATTTCTTTTAAATGCAACTCTCTTAAAAATATTAATTAAAATACAAATTGTGAACGCTATTTTATAACCAAATAAAATATAAAAGAAAATTCTCAGAAATAAACAAAATATTAACAGTCTTAATTTAACTTTTACATTAATCTTTTAGATCCATTAAATTTTTGATAATCAAATTAATAGTATTTATTATAATTAAAGTGCATTTTAATATTACCATAAAATTAGATTTTTAAAAGATAATATTCAGACAAAAATATTTATTAATTAATTAGGTATTTCTCGAAATTGAAATGCAAGGTAGTTCAAAAATATTTAAATATTCTCGTTCATTAACCTTGTTGCATATCAATTAAGAAATGAATCTATTATTAAAATACTTATATAACTATTAAATTAAACATGAACAATATTTTTATTACAAGAATTATGTTAATGAATGGCGAAATCATAATTTTAATAATTTAATATGACATATAATTAAAATTAGCTTTTTAAAATAATACGCCAGATAATTGGTCGACAACACTCTATCCGCTAACTTTAATAATTCTCTTTAAAAAGAATATATTTTTTAAACAAGATAATTATAATTACAAAGTCTTCTTAGCATATTAAAAAATTGTTCAATATCAAAAGATTAAAACAAAACCAAAAGTGTCGACAAATTAAAACCGTCAATTTATCTATAGAACTTAAACTGACTGACAACTTCATTATACAGATATTTATATAAAAAAATGATGCAGAATAATTTATATTTAAAATCATTTGCAAAAAAAAATATATAATTAAAAATAATGATAATCAAACAGCAAATATTGTGTTGCCAACAATTTCTTGGTGAATAAATATAATATCTTAAATATAATTTTTTTGATATCCGCTATATAACTTAATACATATAATGTATTTTATTATAAATATATATAATATACATAAACTTTATTCACCTTGAATCGTTCAGATTACATTTTTAGCTTATTTGAATAAAAAAAAAATATATTTTTGTATGCAATGCGATCATAATTTTAACAATTTATTGGACAAGTTAAGATTTCTTGCAACAAAGTTTCAATTATTTTGTAATATAATTTCTTTTATTTTAGAATCTTTTATATATTCATGCTATGTAGTTAATTTAAACCAACTGAATATATAAATATATTTATACTTAAATTAAAAGTTATTGGCCAAAGGCATATAATTTTTATAATACAAAAATTTTAGTCTAGTAGTGCGTATATAATTTTAATCACAATCACAAATTATTTTTATATTTTATTCTGCTATAGGTTTTTAATGTAATTAATAAGCATAAATTTAAAAATAACATTTCATATAATTTGTATGTAATTAATTTGAATTTGTATGTTTATTTAGAATTTATACTTTAAGCTATTTTTGCAAAATGGGTCTATGTCTTATATTTGTAGTAATAATTATTATTTTTCCTTAAAATGTTATTTCGTTGCTTATTTCATAATAACTATTTTTTATTCAAAAACATATAAATTACTTATTACATGATTAAAATATAAATAGAGTTCATATATTTTTAAAATTGCATGATATATTTTTACGATATATATAATATGATAATTAGTATTGATAATTTATATATTATTTCAATTAAATATAACAAATATTATCCCAAATAATCCAAAAGTCGGTAATTATTCAGTTTTTATCAGCAATATTTTATAAATTTTGGAAAAACTTTTTGTGTATTGAAATAAGATATAAATATTCACAAATATAACATAAAGTAATATAATAATAATAATGATTATATGTCTAGAGCAAATTTTTTTTAATAAATGAAATAGAAAACTATTAAAGTATATATATTAACAGTATCTAGAATTTCTATCAATCCATTTTTGAAAATACGAAATTCTAATATGCTAAAATATAGGTTAATATATTAGAGTTAGCAACTATTTATAATATGTATACAACTAGAAATTCAATATATAAGAATTTCTATCAAATTTTCCTTAAGTACACATAGAACAAAATAAACAACATATAATCTTATTAAGAAAAAAGAAAAGTTTCGAAAATTGTATAGATAGTTTTCATTTGGATAAAATTATATTTATATATACATATATCAAAGACTATTTATCGAAAACTCTTGCATAATATAAGAAAAACTTATAAGTTTTGGTTAAAATTATATCCTTAGCACTATTTGCCAACCAATACGCAATTCCACAAAACTAAAAAATAAAGAAAAACTACTATGACTTTTAGCATTTTAATTAAATTATTCTAAGAAACAGAATTTCCATTTATATATTTTATATATATTATATATTTGTTATATATATATATACTATATGTATATAAATTTTCTAAAAACTAAGTAAAAATGATTCTAAATGGAAAAACTTTTCCATTGCATAAATATATAAAAATATATCTTTAGATAATTTAATTTTCTTTATCTTTTTTTAGAAAAACTTTTACATACACAGTATAAAACAAAAATCGATATATACAAAACTTTATAACAAAGTATATTTGTAGAAGATGATTTGTATAATAGAAAATTACTTACAATATTTTTATATAACAAATTTTGCAAAGGTTTGGAAAAAATACTTGAACCAAAAAAATATATAGTTTTAATTAGTGTAATATGCAAATAATATTGAATAAAGAGCTAATATTTATCAATATTTTCTTAGTCACTTCAGTATTAACATAAACCATTTCTGACCACACATTTCTTCCATGGCATTTTGAAAATAATATATTTATTATATAAAAGTTATTCAACAAAAAAAATATTAATGTTTAGGACATAAATCAAATTAATCCTACACTCGTTTGAAATTATTAGATACTCTGCATTAAATTCGAAAAAAAATTAATGATTATCAGTATGACCAGCTTCTCACTTAAATTACATTATTTGTTTACTGTCATCTTAAACGGCTTTTAATGTCATCTTCAATAGCTCTATGGCAAAAATCTAATAAAAAACCATCTAATAAATAAAAATGAAATAACTGAAGAAATAATACTATATTTTTCATATATTGTTACAAAATTATGCCCAAATTTTTAAACTGTGAATATATTTCTTATGCTTACTTATATACGATATATAATATATGACACAAGAAAATTTTAATTCATAGTTAGAAATTGAATGAAAGAGTATTATATATTGAAGAGTTTTAATGGAATTGAACTTTATGCTTTTAGCAGAATTACTTTCAAATTATTTAGAGCGAAAATATATTTTACTATTTTTTATTATTATATGTATATATATATATATATATATATATATTATATATATTTATTTATATTTATATAACATGAAAGTCAGAATATTTATTTCTTACCTGATAAATTGAATATATAAATGTTTTCAATTTTCCATGACGTCTAAAGAAAAGTATAAGCAACTCATAAAATAATCATTTAATTTTCTATTTAAAATAAATTTCTAGTTTGCACTATAACACTTATTTGATGTATAACTACTATATATTTATATTTAAACAAATTAGATACTAAATATCAGACACATAAATTTCTTGTATTTTTAGAACAACAAAAAAATAAATATATTTTTATTATTTAATTTATATAGTTTTTATTTCTTCCTCTTCAATATAATTTCAAGTGAGAAATAAAGAATTATTTTTTATTTTTTTAAATATTTCATTTGATATTTGTAATTACAACTTGTTGTTTATACTTTTTGTAACAAAACCAAAATTATATTTTAAGAAAAATCTTTTATTTGAAAACTGTCCAAGCATACAAGTTCAAATGTATGTCACGGTGATGTGTGCAAAGTTATTTATTTATACTAAAATGTAATTATATGATTTTTATGTTTCTGCATATTATATTTCCTAAACAATATATAAAATCAATAATTTTTTGTTTTTACGATTTTAATTTTGCGATAACAAAATTATAATTTTCAGATAATATTTAATTATTCATAATCGATTTATTCTAGGTCATAATTTTATCAACTATATTTTTTAACTTGAAAAAATATCTTAATTAACAGAAATTATATGATATTTCTATATTTCAATTTGTCAAGGTTTGATGATATAAAATTATTGCTGTAACAATTTAAATAAATTACATTTATGTTATTACATTGAAAATTGTTTAGATTTAGATAAATTATTCATTTTTTTTTTTTTTTGTATTCAACTGAAAAACAACATTTTCTTTTACGATAATAATTTATTGGCTTTAAAAGAAAATAATCCTATATTATCTAAACTGAAAAATAATATAGACATTTTTTAATGGGTTAATATACATATATTTATATTTATATCTATATTCTATAAAAATTATATTAATTAGAGAATATAGATCTATTATATTCCCTAAAAAAGAGTTGCCGACGGTAAATATTTACAGAATTATATATGAGATTGAATCATATCAAAAGAGTATTTAAATATTTTTTTTTCTAAACATTAAAAGATATGCACTAAAACTATAAATATCAGTCATTTATAAAAATAAACTCTTTTTTAAATACCAATATAATTATAATTACATCAAAAATCATTTTAACTAAGCAAACATTGTGAAAAATTCATAAATTTCATTTCTAACAACAATCATATACATTTTATTTAAAAAAATGGAAATGAAATGCTGTAAATCCAATTGCAAATCAATTTAGTTCAGCTTCAAACCATTGATATAAAAATCCTGTACATATACAAGAATAAAGGATATTCAAGAATAATATATGAATATCGTTACGAATCGGGTAATACGATTGTTCTTATTGAATATGCCGGTTGAAAAAAACCGGTTAGTTATCATAAATTTTAGAAACTGAAAATATTTAAAACATTGGAACATAAATATTAAAAAAAAAGTTGTTTTTTGAAAATATTCACATGAAAAATGTTATTATAAATGATTTTTTTTTTAAATATGAAATATGTAATTTAATTTTTTTTATTATTATTATTATATTTATTATACATAATTGTATCTATAAAAGCATGATATAAATATATATCTTATATTCCTTTTAAAAACTCGCAAGAGAGAAATTTCTCTTATCCAACACAATTTAATATGTTAATATATTTTTTTTTGTTCACAATACACTAAAAACACAAGCACGAAAACAACTCGAAAAAAATTCTACATTCAAACATACCAAAAAAAATTGTATTATTATTTTTTTTTTTTTTTGTGATGAACTAACGCATAATACAAACTTAGATACAAGATAAAAGTATCAGAAGAAATGTCAAAATTTCCTAAAATATTTTGTCGTGTATATTCTGTGTAATACATATAGCAATGAATAAAATGAAAATATTTCAGTCCCCAAGGTTGGCAGCAATGCTATTATTATTTTTGAAATTATATAAAACAAAAAAATATGAAGAGACCCAGACAAAAATAAAAACATGGCTGAAAAAAAATATGGCAGAAGTTGATTTTAACCCAGCTGCATTACAATATACATATCTGCAAAATAGATAAAATTATGTTTTCTTTTGGCATTTATGTTTTATCTCTGAAATTTTCGTGCGCATAATCCTAAAAAATTTTCGTGGCATGACCATCAGCAGCAATACGAACTACTATGAACAGTTTGCGAGAGACAAACTAAACAAGATACAAAATATATAAAGAGAATAAAGTTTTCCATTTATATTTTGGGTATTATAATCTTATTAAAATTTCATTATGGTTTCTTCTTGAACTTCGAATATAATGTTAGAAAGGAATAGCATGCTGAGATATGTGAGAAAGATGTAAATATATGAATTCAGAATGGCAGATAATATAAATGATTTTAAAAAGAACCAGAATTTCGTCGATTTAAGTATAAATATTTTATCTCAGGGATACACACATGTTTTTATGAAAAATTTGTTGATTTGGTATTTTTTATTTTTTATTAATTAATTTTAGCACAGGTTCGTGAAGTCACAAAATATATTTATATAGTAGTATAATTGATGTTTTAAATCTACTTAGAAAGTTATTTTACTTTATATAATAGTTTTAAATTTATGTCAAAGAAGAAAATTTATGTAAATGAATTAAACATTTATTTGATTTTTTGATAATATATAAAATAATTAATGTTCCGTTTATACACACAAAATTACACTCGATATAGTCAAAAAGTGTAATTTTGGATACTAGATACATTGAAACATTATTTTGCAATTTACATTAAAACAAAATTAGATATGAAGATTCAGAACAAAATATATTAAAAATTAAGATCTTAAAAATATAAACATCTAAATTTGATATTCTAAGTTTAATATTATAATATTCTTTGTATCTAATTATTTCAATTTAATTTCATATTTTTAACATAATTCAAATGAATAAATACATAAAAAAAATTAATGATTAAAAATAATAAAATATTTTGTTGTATATTATTTTAACTTTTAACAAAATATAAGTATATATATAAAATACATAAGTATACAAAGTTATATAATCTCTTACATATATACATATGAGAATAATTGTAAGAAATTCTTCAGAAGAATTACTTTCCACTATACATATATACTATGATAAAATTTTCATCATAAAATTTTCCTTAGATCCTTTATCATCTGCAAAAAGAAATATCTATATAATAGTTATTTTTCTTAAAGTTATTTTCCATAGAATTTTCGCATGAATAAATTTTACTTCAATTATAGAGAAATATTTTAAAACTCATAAATTTTATACAACAAAACACGACTTTTTGAAATTCCTTTTAAAAGTATACATTGCTAAATTGTACTATATACATAGTATATACATAATAAGTTCCAAAAATATTCAAACGGTCCTTCATTTTATAAGATCCCGTAGAATTAAAAGACTATATTCTATGGTCTATGCTATGCTATTAAATCCGAAGTATTTCCAACAAATTACGGCAATTTTTTGTTCGAAAAATTAATTCTGCGAAACAGATTAAAAAATTAGTTCAGATGTTTCCACTTTTTAGCGGTTCAAGTTGTCGAATATAATAATAATAAAAATCTTTTCGAACTTTACTTTTCAATTTACATATTTTTTACATATATAATACTTATTTATTTTTATTTTATTTTTTAATTATTTAATTAAATTTTAATATATTGAATAATATTGTTGATCAAACTTCAATTATCTTTTTTGTCGTTGTTCATAAATGAGAAATGTTATTTTCTAAGTTACAAGTTACTATCGATTTTCAATATATAATATGCTAATTAGCTATGTATATCCACAAAATATATCTTACCCTTCAATGAATAGATTCAGACACTTTCTTAATGTTAAACTATAAGATGTGATGTAATGTATAAAGAGAAAGATTTATTTGTGCTTCTACATATATTCTAAAGTTATACAACATGTTTGAAAATTAATTGTGGCTTTGTTGTTGATAATGTTGTTAATTCACATCTATACTTATATCAAAAGTATATGTTTTAATAGACTAAGATTTAGAATTTCTCCAGTGTAATATCAAAGATAAGAAAGTTATTTGTTGAGACAAAAAAAATATGGAACTTACTTCGCACTTATAAAACAATTTAGTAATTTAAAAGCGCAAAGGACAGAAAAAAGGTATATAATGCGGAACAAGCAAAATGATAAAAGTTTTTCCTTAAATTACTCTTGGTTGGCTCTTAGAAGTACATTTTTTACTGTTCTTTTACAGTTAAAATAAAATAATTTTCTGTATCCTCTGAGAAATATTTTAATTAATGTCTTAAATTATCCAACAATTTTATTTCATTTTGTAGTTTTTTCTTTTACAAATATATATAATATATAAAAGTTTTAAATTTCGTTAGAAAATTCCGATACAAATTAAAACAACAGAGTATAAAAATGTATTAAAGAAGCAATTTTAAGGGCTTATATATAGGAATAAAAAAAGAGATTTTAATCCAAAATAGTCAAATTATATAATTTAAAACTTTCTATTGGTCAAAAGTATACTTGCAAGTAATTATACGATTAATTATTTTAAGAATGTTGAATAATAAATAATTTGTCAGAACTGTTAATAATTTATTATAAAATTTTGATAAAATTATGGATATAGCTTGTACAATATTTATCACTTTTGGTGCGTTAAATTTATATGGTGAATATTGTCAAATAATTGTTTCTTATTATGTGATATAATTCTGTAATAGTTATATTAAAACCAATTTTATAACAAATATCCTTTTTAATATCCTTTTTTTAATACTCAAATATTGTTTAATTACGTTAATTTTTATATATCAATATTAAGATTTATAATTCTAATACGATTTGAAATCGAGTTAACTGATTTTTAGAAATATTTTATGTGGTTGCTTTCAGACATTCTCATTGAAATTTTATTGAAACGTTTTACGAGCTTAATTCTTCAGTTATTAGTGAATAACGAGAAAAAGTTATATTTCTCCAATAATTATTTATAAATGTTATAATATTATTTTAGTAAAAAGTATTTGAAAAAATGTTGGTAATAATTTAAAATATTAATAAATAATCTAAATTATTATTGTGTATTTCAATTCGGAAATATTTAACTATGATTTAAATTTCTTGAAAAAAATATAATAAGTTAACAAAATAATAATTACCAGCTACAATATTTTACTAAGAAACAATCTGTATTACAACTAAAAGTAAACTATTTAATTGTTAACCCGAAATAGCCCATTTCTATCGAAAAAAATTACATCATATTCTCAAATATCCAAACAAAAACATTTCATTGACCTTCATTTTTTGAATGGTCATAAAACTTCTTGATCCTTTATCAATTTTTAACCTATATTTATGCCTCAACGTTGTTTCAACTAAATCACCATCAGGTAGAAAGCAGCGACCATAATAAATAGCCATTGTAAAACAATTAAAAGTATAATAAACCTCTTAACCGTTACACCATGTTACTTAAAAATAACGTTTCTTTTGTATAAATATATAACGAATATAATTTGTGTCAAAAATGCATAAAAAATATTTCTTTACTCAATCCTTTACTTTTTATGACATGAAAAATGTTTAGTGTTAAAATTTTATATAAACATATACGATATGTAATACGTTCCATCAGATACGGCCTTCATTGATTCATATTTATATTTTTATGGATTTTTATTTTATTGAAAATTTCTTTTAAGTTTTTTTTCCGGAAAAACATAAATTGCTTTAGTTATTTTTATAATTACTAAAAAGGGTTTAACAAAAAATAAGTAATAACTTTACGACAAAACAAATATATTAAATACCATTGAAAATTTTAATTATATATGTAGGTTGATTTTTATGGGTCAATGTTTCAGGTAACAAAAAACGATATTGTCGGAAACTTTTTAATAAAACTTTTAAAAATATTTAAATAATTTTGAGTTGTCATCATTAAAACTTGTTTAAAAGATTTTTTTTTTTTTTATCAGGACTATTTTTAAGATTTATTAAAAATCGAAACTAATTATAAATTTTACTGCACAGCGCTATTATCTTTGATTATGACAACTAATTATGTAGCTTTTGCTATTTTTTATATTCATTTTAAATTTCCAATAACATTAATTTATGCATTTTTGGTTAAAGCACTGCATAGTACTTTTCAGCAACTCATTTAACAAGTTTAATCAACTATAATCTTTGGCAATTTTTTGAATAATTCCTTGATGATATAAATCACTTGTTGACAATTAATTTTGAAAAGTATGCGGCAGTGATTCAAATAGATAAAGAAATTTGAAAACATGTAATTTTCGATTATTTCATCGTTTAACTTTAGCGCACACAATTCAACATGTTTTAGTAAATATTTGGAGTTCATAACAATGCAGAACATTATAAATCATGTCAATGTCATTTTTGATTATGGGGTTCGAAATATAACGTATTTTTTATAAATTTCAAGGTTTTTTTTGGGTTTACCATATATGTAATTACAACTTAATATCTAGATTCACATTTCCTTCGATTAATATTTTTATTAGAAAAATAATTCTTGTTTTCAAAAATCGATAAAAAATTTAATAATCTGATTCAAAATTAATTAAAACTATATATATTTAAATCAGGTATATAATATTTATTATATACAACGAAAAAAATATTCAAAATGAATATCGCCTAAGAAAACATTACAAGGAGCAGCTAAACAAACTTACCAATTTCCGTACTTTATGACTTACTGAGTGTATATATTTATATATTTATATTAAGCCAAAAAAAATCCAATATGATTAAAATGTCATAAATTAACATATTTTTGCAAAGAACACAGATAAAATCAAATGAATTCTATTTTATAGCCTGGAGGAAGGAAAGTGCCTTCCGGTAAATATGTGCAAAGAAATCTCAATTTCAAAAAAATATATAAAAAAAAAAGAAAAACCAAGGCAAAAAAAAATATGAAATCCCAAGAAAATGTTATTAAGAAAAAACGTGACTAGAGGAGTAAATATTCTTTTATATACCTTTTCTTTATAATCATTTTTCTTCATTACAAATTCTGATCGCAAAAGAAAAATTCTCATCATTTAGGTCGCAAATTATATAGCTAAAAAGTATATATAATAATCATTCGTAGAACGATTCAATCACCGTAGTAATGGTAAATATATTATATTTTATATAGTAAAAATTTCAGGATAAAATAAAACTAAAACGGATATGAAAAGTTTAACTTATTTGATTTGGTAAACTCCAAGTCAAAAAATCAGAAGTTCAACCAAATGACCATTATAAACAGAAGTGTTTAATCCGAGGAGACAAGGAGTGCTTAGAACCCCAGCGATAACTTTTGGGGTATATAAAGAAAAAATGGTTTTTGTTTGACACATTTTTATTTTTACTTTCCTAATTCCAAATTTTAAATACTACTTTAACGCCAGATTTTCATATTTTGAAGTGTCCGAAAACCTTTTCTTCCATTTTTGGAATATTAGATGAATGTATTATGCATTTAATCTGTGAACACGATAGCATAATCGAACAAATGAAGTAATTCCAAATTCTGCATTTTAGATTATATCTGGATCTCGCTGATGAAAACTAGATAAAAGTGAATAAATTCGCCTAAAGGAAAAGGTTCGGTTACTTACGAACCAAAAATTATTTAGATTTTCCTACAATTTTTATTTAATTAATATTTATTATTCAGATTTATGAAAGTATATGTTTAGTATTACTCACATCGGATATTTTTCTTTTTATTATAAATTATTTTTGGCAGTGATTTTTGATACTTTTTCCTGTGAGTTTCCAATGTATACAAGTGTAGATACTTTTACAAAAAGTTTGCTCACCAATAAGATGGACTAGTTGGTAGCTCTAGTATTATTATATATAATCTTATATAGATTATTTTTAATGATCAAAGGAGCAGAAATTTACAACAACACCCCAATGAAAATTTTCCTGGAAACGCTGCTGATCATAATAATTTATATATACATACAAATTAAATTTTAGCTATCAGGCTTTAGCAATTTCGATATATATAATATATATATACATAAATAGGTTACGAAAGATACGATATAAAAGTAATTTATTTTCCAAAAAGGATTGTCAACAAAATTTGTTTTATTTTTATTCTTTTCAAAAAAATAATAATACTCAAGTTTACTATTTCTATTTTCAAAATAGAAGTTTTCCAAGCATGACACTTAGACGGATATGTATATATATATATATATATATATATATATATATATATATATATATATATATATATATATATATATTATGTATTTTAAATGAAAGGAAGTAGAAAATGTTTTGCTTTTATTTTATATTATATTTTTTGGCGAAAAATATTAAGAAAAACAAAAAACAAGAAAATAAAAAATCATCGTATAAAATTTAAAAATGCAGAACCGCCCTCAATACTACTCTAACTCTACTCTGATACTATATAGAATTTTTAGTATTATACTATATACATACAAGAAAAGTCACTCTGTATAATAATGATATTCATTTATTTTATTTTCCAAATGGAAGTTTATCTTCAGGGTAAATACATGATGCTGAACAGGCACTACATAATATATAGTTGAATACTCATATCCTTGAGGATATCAAGTAATAAGTAAGATATAGTTTTAAGAAGAGGATCACATTTAAATCCTTAAGAGAATTTTCAGTGTATTATACTGAAAATATAAAAAAACAAGAAGTTAGGGTAGGGTGGGATATACCTAAATAATGATGATAAATACCATTTATATATCCTCTAGAAATATAATAATTTTTTTCATTCGATTTTTTTTTTTTATTTTTACGTATTAGCTATGTAATAATTTATTGAAAATTTAATATTAAAGAAGCAAAGTTCTAACTACTGAACAATTGACGATTTAATGAAAGGTATGATGTATACATAACCAGCCTTTAGTTCAGTATTTTTTTTTAAACATATTTTTACGAATAGTATGATATACTATGAAGCCTGGTGATGGGTTGGATGGTCAAAAAAAAAAGTTCGCTCAAAATTTTTTTCTAGGCGTTTCCGAGGTCGGGGAGTCCGAAAATGCAAAAAAAAAGTGTCCTGCGCACATAAAAGTGTTTTATGTGCGCAGCAACATCTCCTAGAACCGCTTGTCCGATTTTAATGAAATTTGGCACACAGACTCTAAAAGACTTCGCGCAGGTGCCGGTACAAGATGAGATCGATCCTTTCAGTGGGACCATGTTAGATTTCCCCATTTATGTGGGAACCTACGTGTTTTTGTTCTACGGAAAAATGTAAAAAAAAATTTCATGTCTCAGATTTGGATGAAATTTAAAACATGGGTTGGTATCATGATTGTCCACAAGCCTACCAAGATACAGGTCTGTAACTTCAGGGGGTCCCTGGTAAAATTTCCGATTAAAATTTCATATGTTCTAGATCATATGGTAAATATTATCCAATTTCAATGAAATTTTGTACACAGGTTGGATTCGTGATTACGCATATTTATACTTATTATAGTTATTTTAATAATATTATTTATTATTAAAAAAATAAAAATATAAAATTAAATCAATAAATAATAAAGATGAGCAATTTTGAAGAAAGCACTGTTTGTTACAAAGATAATGTAAATTACAAAAAACTGTTGGACATAAATCGCTGTTAAACAACATACTATGAGTTATCTGCTCCCCCTAGTTAGCAGCTTTTTGTTAATGCTACAAAATAAATAAAACTATTTATTGTTTTCATTAACAACATTTTTTTTTAAAGTCTTCTCTATTTTCGAAAAAAAAATGGCTAATATGAAAATGTCAATTCACTCAATATGGCCAAAATAAATGTTTTTTAATAATTAACTAAAGAAGTTCTATGATTTACAGAAAATTAAGAAATGTATAAAATTAATACAAAATTCCATGTCAATTTAGTTAATATTACTGAAAATCAGTTAAGTGTTAATATTAATGAAAACGCAAGGTTAAATTTGTCGCTAGGAAAATAAAACAAAAATTATTATTAAAATATCAAGAATTGGTCTCTGTTATTTTCAAAAAAAAAAGGTTTAAAATTTCATTTCTGATTATAAAGTTTCCAGATGATATACCTACTGTAGCAAATTTATTTCTTTTTAAATGATCGTTAAGGAAAAATCACTGAACTATATATATTAAAAATTATATACCATCCCTAATATCCTTAATTTATTCTCGGAGCTTTTTCCTTCTAATAAAAAGTTTTTTTTTTACTTTTTATATATCAGAACAACAACAACAAAAAATACTGTCCGTTTCGCATATCTTAACTAGATCTTTGATTAAATGACTGCCATTGTTACTGTAAAAATATCAATTTTTTCCATCTTTTAGTCAAGAAATGGAACCAAAAAAAAAAAACAATCTCCATCATTATTAATGAGGGAAAAAAGGAAAAATCAAAAGCAATTTCCAATTTGAATTAAGATGGGTCTTTAGATTTTCTACTTTTTTGGTTATACATATTATTATTTTTCTTTGTATATTTATTTTTGGGAAATTCAATTTTTATTAAAATTACCATATTTTTATGCAGATCGAACATTGAAAATGAATTTTATAGAAATTTTGTATTTTAGATTATTATTTTTTTTTTTTTTTTTTTATGAAAACTCAATAAAAAATAAACGCACTTTTCTCACTTGACAATTTTAATACTTGAAAACTTTTTCAATTGTTTTTTGTTCTTTTTTTGTTATCAAAATGGCAGTTAAATAAATATTGTAATATTTTTATATTTTTTTATGTTATCAAAATTGGTTTATTCTATATAAAAAAACGAGACTTGTGAGAACAATCTTAAAAAACAACATATTACATTTATAGAAATTTAGATTTTATAAAAGAAAATTTTATAATAAATATTTGTGGCTTTTCTTCTTGTACAAACAATTTTCATTATTTTTTTTTCTCTTATAAATCGTCAACGAATAATAAAAAGTTATATTCAACACAAATTTTTAGAATCAGTATTATAATATTTTTTTTTTCAATTCATAGTTAAATCACGTTCATACTAGATAGCAATTTTATTGCAAAAGTATTTTTTAGTATGGTTATTGTTTTTAATGCAACTTTGTTGCCAATTATTCTTATCTTTTTGTTAACTAAGCACAGTTTCGAAAGAATTATTATCTGTTTCAAATTTTTTATTGATTTTATAACAAGTTTCATAAATTTTGATAGTTTTGATAATATAACCAAAGTTATATTTCGTCACTAGATTTTCCAAATATATGTTTGTTATATAATTTCATTTACCAATTTATAAAGTATTAAGTAATTTCAAATTCCGAAATTTCAAAAAAAAATGCTCTCAATTAGTTTCAACGACAAAAACCGTCAATCAAATATAATCCTTTAACCAGGTTTCGGTGAAACTTTAAAATGATTATACTAAAATTTTATGAATTCTTAATAGATATTCGGAAACAAATTCTAGGTTTATCTAGTTGAAATAGTTCGTTAATTGGACCAGAACTTGATGGTTAACAAAAATTAAGTAATTGTTATACGATACTTTGAGGCTGTGAAAATTTCGTAAGAAAAAAAGAAACTTTTCATTACTTAAAACTTGTGTATTTTTGTTTTTTGAATATATATTTTCAATTAAATTCTTGCAACTTTTAATGCCGAAACTAACAAAAACAAACAACGGCATCTAAAAAAAATATTCTTATACTTCATGTACCTCCATATATATTTATTTAAGAAGTTTCACAAAAGTAATCAAAATAAAAACTTTGTATAGCTATTATACAACGTATCATAGAAACAACATTCTAAAATTAATGTATAAAAGGTATTTTGGATAAAAAGCTCTAGGTAAAATCTAGGCTGCATAGCTCGTGATAAAGAAAATCCCTAATAAAAAGAAAAGGTTGTATTATAAGAGATATAAAAATATCCAACTTTAAAAAATGGAAAAACTTTTTTCCATTTATTTTTCAAAATACATATTTTTTCCATGTTTTATTTTTATATTATCTTAAGAATTTCTAAAAGTTTCTAGTCATCAGGGGAATGTCGAATTATTTCTTGTCGAAGCTAAAAAAAATTATGTTGAAAGCATCATTTTGGAAAAATGTTTTTCATGTAGTTTTATAAATAATGTTATATGTATATACTATATAAATATAAATAAGTATATATATTTCCAACATTCTAAATTAAAACTATAAAAGCAACTAAGGATGTCAAAGTTTAATTTTACCGAGTGATTCCGTGCAAATATATTGGCCTTATTATGTAATTAATGTAATTTTAAAAAAAATATAATTTTAGGAACTGAATACAAAGCGAAATATATATTGAGGTGGTGGTACAAGGTTAAAAAGATATATGAAAAAAAAATCAAACGAAAATAAATTTTATAATACAATTATATGAAGATATTACTATATTTACACTTTAGCCGCAGTTGAACTTCCATTCAATTAGGATAGCTATGCGTTTCTAATGTGCTGAAGTCAGTTTAATGAATTTATATAAACTACATATCCTCGCACAACCAAGGTATCGTCACTTTAAAACAATATGATTTTCATAAATTATATTGTTTCTAACACCAATTATATCTAAATGTTTTGGTTATTAGAAAGTGAGTAAATAGCATCTATAAAAACCGATCCTGAGGTTCACTTACTCAAATGCTGGATTATCAGTTTACTCTTTTTCATTCACATATATTTTATAATTAAATTATGTATATAAATTTAATATAATGAAATAAATCACTCTGTATATTCTATTTAATATTCAACATACAAAAATTTATTGCATACCTGTTTACAATAAAAGTTTTCGTTTCAGTTTAAACTTTATTTCCTAGCATGAATTTATTTATTTTTATTTATTTTATTTTATTTTTTGTTTTAAATGCATAAAGGTCGAAGAGCAAAATGAAAATGAAAAACTTCAAATTACCTACTATACTAGGAGTGGTTGATGAAAATTTATTTAAGTTATTTTTTTTTTTATTTTTTTTTATTTTATTTTATATCCCGTTCAAATATGGCATTGATATATTTTTTCCATGATGGAAAGATATTTTCAAAACATATAATATATATAATAACATCTTGAAAGTTGAAAACCTTTTTTTCTTAGTTATATATAAAAGGAAAATTGTAATTTTCTTTAAAAGGGTTAAACTAAAAATCCAAAAAAAAAAAAAAAATATTCAACAAGAAAAGGTAATTTATATGCACACACATGTACATAAAGGAAAATTTTAAACATTTAACATATTTTTCACATATTCAGCCCTACTATAATGTGTAATGGGAACAAGTGAATTCAGTTTGTTAAATTTTATTTATATTTATATTTTTCCATGTAATACGTAAGTACAGTTCACAATTTTACTTATTTTTTGTTTTTTTATTTATTTATTTTCCTTGAATTAGTAATTTCATTCTTTATTCTGTGCATGTGTATCTAACATAAATAATATTTCGAAATAACCTCCCTCTAAAATACCCCCTATATTTATCATATAGGTGTATCTATATTAAATGAAGAAATGAATTTTTATGGTTTAATTTTCCGCACAATATTATATGTAAAAAAAAATTATATATGTATATATAATAATATATAAAAAGAAAAATATCCAATCATTTTGGTTAGATTCTTATCTGAAACGTATATATTTATAATACATTAAAGAATAATATATTTTTTTCCTTTTACTTTTCATTTCTTTTTGCTGAATTTCTTCAGCATCGCATACTACCATGAAAAAAAAAATATTGTATTATTATAAAATATAAACTAAAAAGAAAAACTAATACAAAAAGTTTTCTTGATGAAAATAAACTTATAAAAATCCAAATAACCAAAAAATATATATAATAATAAAAAAATAAAGGTAAAATTCTGAACATATTTTTAACATCTATACGTGTAAATTAAGGTATTTTTTTTATATGCCTGCAGTCATTCTGCATGTTAGAAAAATAAATTCAAAACAGCGTACAAAAATTATATTAACAATTCTGATATACGGGCAAATAAAAACCAAAAAACTTTTATACATATATATATATATATATATATATATATATATATATATATATATATATATATATAAATATATATTTATGTAATATATATATAAATGAATAATATCTGCAATAGTTGAAGGAAACGTGGCACATAATGAATTATATATATATATATATTTATTTATATATATTACGAGTAGGTAAAATAACTAGGAGTATTGTATTGGACTTGACCCTAAAAAAAAAATATTTCGTAAAATATTTCTGACCGTTTTCGCGGTCAGAGAGTCTAAAAATGCCCGACTTTAAGTAGGTCCATGCTATCATTTCTCATTTATGTTAAGCAGTATTTTTTTGCTAGGCATTGATTAGTGTTAGAACTAATCTCGGAAGTTCAGTAGATTTAATGGGTCCTTGTTAAAATTACCTATTTATATTAAGTGCATATAAGTTCAATGCTCCATACCATACAGTAATTTTTACCCGATTTTAATGACATTTCAAACATATGTTGGTATTTTCATCTTAGTTAGTGTTTCTAAAATTTGGTGACTTTATCTTCAGTAGGTTCATGTGAAACTAATATTATAAGCTACTATAGTTTCTGAAGTTTATTTGATTTATGTTCTAGTCTAGATCATGTAATTATTATCCGATTTCAATGAAATTTGGTACACAGGTTTGGTTCCCTTTCCTATCCAAAAATCATACTTTTTTTGCAATATACGTCGGTAAGCACTTTTAAATACAAATATATTATACACATAAATTACTGTTGAACCTAACTACGAGTTATCTACTCCCTTAGCAGTTAGCAGCTTTTTTTTGTTACCTTAAAAGTTAAGTTAAGCTAAATGATAGTATAGGGTCATATCTGGAAAACGTGTCTTATATGTTTTTAGTCTTTTAAATAAATAAATAGTCTTATATATGTTAAGTTTTATGTGTTTTTCTTGTTTGCTCCTTCTGCATACTGAATTAATTTTTAGAAGTAAAAAAAAATAAAGATAAAAAGGATCTATCCTCCTTCTGCCATTTTATATATCTAACAAATTTATTATTAACATAAAAGGATGTAAATATGTAGGTTTTTAAAAAAAAAATAGTATATTCAAAACATATTCTTTATAGTTTATATAAAATAGGTATAATATAAAGACCTGTATAATAATATTTTGTGCATGTTTGTACATTATATATATAAAGAGGTCCTTTTCACCAAAATGTTAATATAAATAATAAATAAAAGTTAATATCTGCATTTTAGGATAGCCAAAAAGCTCGTCTTCCTTACTAAAAATAAAGTAGTTTTTTCTCATTTTTAGAATTTCATATTATATTTTGTTAAGACTAAAATAAAATAATGAGAAAAAAGAATGTTAAAGTTTGAGTATTCTAACAAACATAAAAATCAAAATATACATGTTCCATCGTATTAGATAGATTACATTTTTTTTTCTAATTTATTTTTCAAGTATAATGTGGTATTTTGGTAATATATTTTATCATCAAAATTTATAATTACTGAGATGGAAAAAGGAATACTATTATAATGATAATAAGCATTGATAATTTTAGTTTTAAAAGATTCTGTTAATAAAGTGACCAAAATTATACAAAAAATAAAAATTTGTAGCCACTTATTAATATTTACAAATATTTTATGATAATTTTTTAAAAAACTTTTATATTTTTACAAATTTATTTATTAAAAAATACTAAAACACATATTTCGTTATTTCTTTCGTAAATTAGCATCGATGGAATATGTAATCTCAAATGTTAATGAATATGTAATTCTGTCAAAAAAATTGCGTCCAAATGATTCCTTAACATACGCAATCGTACGATAATGATTTCTGCGATATTGATTTATTTTATCAAAGTTAGCAATTTTAATTTTATAACTTTAATTATAGAAACTACAAAAACCTTATGCTTTCTAATAAATAATGAAAATTGATATAGTTTTCATATTATATTTATTTATGTCTACATTTGATTTCTAGAAAATTCAGTCCTAGTTTTCAGTCGATGTTTTTTGATTTCGTGGTTTTTTTTTTTGCGAGTGTGTGGGTTTCAAATATATGTATGTATTAGTGGTGTCAAACGTCCTGTTCTATTCCACATCGTTTCGAAAAAAACAAAGGGTTGTCAAAAAAAACTACCAAAATTGTTGAATGATATCAACTTTTTCGTTTCTTTTTTCGTTGTTTTATGACGTCACTGTGTTTTTTTCATGATAGTATGCGTAGGCTATTATGTGAGAAATTAAAAAAGCAAAGCAAAAAGCAATCTACTGAGAACTTACACTTAAAAAAAATCATTGCATCAATGTTTAAAGTTGTTTCTTCATTCTAACAGACATCACAATTGGTAAAATGATAAAAAATTTGGAGTGTCGGTATATTTTACTAAAAAGTTAAAATAATTTAAATTGAATTTACTTAAACCAAATACATAATTATACTTATAAAAAAAGAACTTTGATTGCTGTTAAAATAACTATATGTTTATATTTTCAAAAAACATACAAAGTTTCCTTTAAACAAATTCATTTTAACTATGCTAAATAAAATATTGATTTATTTCTCATTATCTTAAAATTGGCGAAAAGCACATAAAATTAATTGTACCCCCATTTACTGTGAATCCAATTACGTATATAATTTCAAAGCGTGGAATAACAAATATTATTCAAATATAAATATATACAGGGTGCAGAAAATATATCCATAAATTATAACTTAAGATAATGTATACTTTTTTTTTAAATATGTTTTATAATATTATAGAAGTTTATCTTAAAAATGGCTGAATTGAAGCATGTTAATTTTTAAAAAAATGTTAAATTTACACATGAAATTTTCAATATCTTTTTATCTTTAAATATTAAATGACGATTATTATTTTCAAAATTTCCATGTTACAGATTTGGTGAATAAATAAAAAATGTTTCTTATCGAATAATTTGAAATACACAAAATATAATAATTTTGTAAGTATATTTTTTTAAAAATTTATTTTATATAAGTGGACCCAAATCTTTTCCACTATATATGTATGTACTTATAAAAATTTATCATTTTGATGTAATTGCGATATTAAATACGCTTAATACAATTTATATCGAAATGAAAATGATTTTGAAAATGTTGTGAATGAAAACATTCTTTCTGGAAAGTATATATAATTAAATATATATTTACTTTATCAACTAGTTACAAAAAATCTTACATTTAAATTGAAAATATAAAATACTAACTACACGCAGAATTGTATATGAATGTGTTACTTTTACAGTTTAAATTTATTTGATATTTATAATTTTCATTCTATATTTTAGACATAGCTGACATTGAACAAAAAGCTTCATACTTTGTGGTATAAAGAGGTACAAACAATGGACAGAAATATCTAAAACTATTTTAAAGGAATTTTAAAAGTTTATGCTAGACAATATAGTTGATGAATCTATTACCATTAATTTATATTATGCATAAATCTAAATCACATATAGAATTCTAGCTAAAGAATTTGTAAATATCACCCTGTTATTAGATTTTTTTAATATCTAAGCTCTATACATGAATATATCTAGATTCTGTTTTATTATTGTTCCGTAATGTTTATCAGCATAATATATGCAAGGACAAAACGAATTATATTTGTTCTCATTTCGACAATTTTGTTTTGGCATCCATAAACATAAATAAAAGATTTAATTAAGCTAGTTTTTCCATAGTATATTCTTTGCATAAATTTTTATATTTATTTAGAAGACTAATATATGTAATATGCGAATCATATTTTCTATATTATTTTTATCATTATTTGCTAAAATATATTACACGCTCTTAGCTCGTGAAAAGTTATAAAAATATTAACTATTTGTAATAATACAAACAAAAAATAAAACATATAAAAAAAAAGTTTAGATGAAAATATAAATTATAATTATGACCCAGGAATAAAATAAAAAGAATAAACATGAAAATGAAACTCAATAAGAAGAACAAATATTTATGATTAGTAAATTATAATAGAAATGATCTATTTAATTTGTATACCATCCATAACATTGAAATTCATGGTTTTATTCTTATTATTATTATCATAGTAGCATTGGAAAATTATCTGTATAAAATCTATGTATCCAAAAAAAAAAATGTTTTTATATAGATTTATTATATATTTGAGTAAGACATAAGATCTTATTCACCAAAAAAATAATATAATAAAGATACAGAAAAACAAAAGAAATAAAATGGAAAATTGACAATCTTTTAAAAATGAAATAAGTAATTTGGCTTAGTAAGTATAGAAAATAGAAATTTCAATAGAATAAAAATGTTTTCTACATTCATACTTATATAATATAGTTGAGTTGGTTAATTCAAATAAATATAATATCAAATGAATCAGAAAGCTTTTTCGTAAATTAATTCTTGCAAAGATATCTTTATTTATTTTTTGGAATCCACTACAGACTTTTTAGTTTTGGAACTAACTCCAGCTATCCATTTATACTATATAATGTTTTTGTTTTTTATTTACAAGAATATTTTTATTCTTGGTTTTTCAATTTAATTTATTTTGGAGCCAAAAACATTATCAATATTAAAAGTTTTGTTGTTGTTGTGTTGTCTGCTCGCAAATATTCACTTACATATTTCCATCATTAAATCAATTTATTTTTATTTTACATTATGGTGTCTCATGTATATTGGGAATATTTTTGATATTCTTTATGATTTTTAAGGATGCAAATTATTAAATATGTATATATTTTAAATATGACTCACCATTAATTTTGTATTTCTGTTATCAATCACTATAAAGACCGTAATCCAATTTATGTTATTTAATAAATAATTTAAAAATATTCAAATTATAATTTAAAAATCAAATCAATAAAACTGAAATTAATAATAAATTATTGTCAACAAAGAAAAATAATGATTGAAACTAAAGAAAAATTTAAAATTATTAGTTAAAACTTTTTTTCGTTTTTAATTTATTCACTCTTGATAAGGTCAGGACACAAACCGAGAATTTAATAATCTGAAAAGAAAAAGAAATTGTTTAAAATTTTGTAAATACATATTACTATTAAAAAAAAAGTTTTTATTTTTATTTTACTTTCCGAATTCCCAAGAAAGGAAAATATTTATGTCATACAAAATTTATCCCACCATATATATTCATGTTTTGAGATCTTCTGAAATCATTTGAATGAGCTAAATGTTTAACTACTAAATAAGATGAAATAGGAAAACATATTAAATTATTTTTTCAGTGATTGTAATATCGGATTTTATTCCATAAATTATTTTTATATTTAAAATATTAAATTTATAAAAATTAAATTTATATGATAATTCTAATCAAAATTCATTACAACTTTGAGAAGTAATTAGTTAAAAAATTATATAAATAATTTCATTCAACTTTATGTGATCCGAAATAATGAATTTCAGAATAAAATATTGTACAAAAATTAAGTGAAATACCCAAAGTTCAGTAATTGTGGACCATAAAACTTAATAGGACTAATTAAAACTAATATTGAAATTTTATAAAAAATATTATATAATAAGTAGTCAGTAAAAAATATGTAGGTACCCAAAGAGCTAGATTGAAACAACCAATCATAATATTTATTAATTACATTTAATAAAAACCTTCAGATTTAATTGGATTATAATAAAAAAAAAAAATTTAATCAGTAATTATTCTGATAAAAATATACAAATTACAAAAATTGAAAATAATATAACAAAAATGCAGTATTTTGTAGTCCAATCAAATTATTTATAACCTGTTTTTAAATTACAGCAATACTACGATAATATTAATGCAAATGTCATAATGACAAATAAATTATAAATACCTGTTATACATGTTATGCAAAGCCATTTATTTGACAACAAAAACTTTAAAAATTAAATTGTATGTACAAAAAAGAACCAGCTATTTACATATCTGCAACATTGTATTAAATCAATTAATATACAATAATTCTATTCATAATTAATTGAAATTTATAAATATATACGATAATAAATAGAAAATATCGATTTAATTATTATTTTAAATAGTATATGTAAATGGAAAAAATGCAATCATTCGTAATATAAATAATAAATCCCTGGAAAATGCTAAAATTGTAAATATAAAATCAATGATTCGGAAAAGTGACTACGTTGTTTTCTCTTTAAGTATAGAAAAAAAATAAGAAAATTAAGACATTATTTAGAAATATTTCGTTTTTTGTGTATAGATCCCCTTTTTTTAAATAAATTCTTCAATAATAATTCATGGGCTTAAAAGAATCCTTAAACGTTCTATATATCTCTGTATATTTTAGAAATTGAATGACATCGCATTTAAAACCAATAAAGTTTCATCTTAAAAACGTTTCAATGAAAAATAAATTTTCATTTTTTTAGGTATATAAATATATATATTATATATAAATATATATATGTAAATTTATTGGTAAATTCTAAGCAAATATATATAAATTTTTATAATATATATCCAAAAAAATATGTAATAATTTTTATATGTATATATATAATGTATTTCAAGGATGAAGGATTTTAAATATTATATTTTCGTGATATAAATTTTTTTTTGTGGTGATTATTATGGAATAAAAATAAAATGCAAAATTATATAACCATGTCATTATCGTTTTTCCATCAACATTCTTGTTTGGTTTTTTTTTTTTTGTCCTAAATTTAAGTCCCCTTTTTCAATAGATTTCATATTATAAGTCGTAAAAAATTATCATTTCCCTTTATTTCAGTGCAAATTCAAGAAAAGAAAAAATTTCCTTTAAGAGGTAGAAAAAATATATTTTTATTTCATTTCATTTTGTATTTAGAGCAACAAATGATACTATTTAATTTTATAGCAGTTTTTTTAAGGTAATGGGGATAAAATATTTTCAATTTGAATTTCACTATATAAATATTCCGGTTTGTGTTTAATAATAATGCGATTTAATTTTATGAATTTTTCTGATGATCAGGATAAAATTATAATTTAAAAAAAAAACTAATTTTAACTACTGAAGATTTAAATAAACCATTAACCTTAATGAACATATTATTAATAAGATATGGGTTCCAAAATAGAATAAAGTCAGTTTTGTAGTTCTTTATAATAATAAATAATTAAACAAATTTACATATTAACTAAATAAAATAAAATTTACATAAATTTACAGTAAACTTTTCTTCCATCAGTGCTACGGCTACTTTCAAGTTTTATCCTTTATCTGTCTAGATATTAAATTATAATAAATATTATTGAGTGTGGTATTTTGTTGCCAGCAAAGTTATCTGCACATAAACATAATTGTACTTGTAACCATGATTTTACTTGTATTAATAGATTTACAGTCACCTGGGATAGGAACTTCGATTTGATAAGACATCGCTATAGTTTTCGCAGATTACCATATATACATTTTATATAATTACTATAGTTTATTAAAATAGACAATTTTGATTTTTTACTATAGCTGGTATTTCGTTGATAATGAAGTGCTCTGACACTTCGTTGATAATTTAAAAAAAAATATCTAAAAAATTCTGAAAATACCGTATATGATAACAATTTTGAATATCTAAGATAAAAAAGATATCAAAATAGTAAGAGAAAATAGCCCCTTAATGTCAATTTCCAAAGTCAGAAGTCTAGGCTGATTTTAGTTAACCATTTTTCAAATATATTAATGATTAATTAATGATTATATCATTACCCTTTGTATGATTTGGTGCAGCTTTATATACCACTGATTTTTTTCAATGGGTTGTTTTTTAACCAATGAGTCTCATGTGTTAATATTTCCAATATTAAAGTATTAGAGTTAGAAAAGCGTATCAATAACTTATTGATCATTACATAACACACGGCATCTATTACATATTATTTTTTAACAAATAACTATATTTTGTTCAGAAAATATGAAAAACAATAATATAACAATAATTAAATATTATTTTATGTTTAAATCAATACAGAAAAAACCCTTTAACATATAGATTATTAAATTTAGTTTTGTGTTTTATATTTTTAATCGGTTTATACATAATTCAAAAAAATTGTTAATAAATATCTGCTTTCTTGTTGATCCTTATTTTCTGATAATTTATTATGTTGCACCTGCTGTTGTACATATATATATATAAATTTAAATTAATGTATTCAAGCACTTATAAGTGAAACATAATCTTAAAAAATAATTACTTAAGTTTTAATTTAAATTCTGATAATGATAATACAATTTGATAAAAATAGAATATCCAATATGGCATATATGGCAGTACCATAATAATACAGTATCATAATAATCATTTTAATAGATAAGTTTATTGAAATCCTTTTTACGGTAACTATGAAAATATATATTTTTTTAATATAATTTCGCTTGAAAAAACTATCTATTATGAGAATACCACTTCTTTTTTAGTGTTATAAATATAATAAAATCAATGTCAAATGTAATAAATATTGTGACTTATCCTTGAAATTTAATACTCTAATTCTGATATTTCTTTATTATACCAGTTCGGTTACTTGATATATAATATGTAAAAAAAGGATTGATATATTTACAGAGAAAACCTTGTTGACAAAGGAAAAATTGAAAAATTTTAATATTCAGTTAAAAATACGAATAAAGTTAATTGCAAAATGTAGCTGAACCAGATTGATAAGTTATAAATATATACCGTGCTATAAATAAAACTATAATTAAAACTTAAAATAAATCGATATTTACACTTTCTAAAATTTATTTCCTACAAATTCAAATTTCTTAATATATTTCAATTTTTTATTACTGAATAATATGAATACCACATGGTAATTACAGCTGAAAATTACAAAATGCTTCAAAATTTTCAGTTTAGATAAATATACAAGGTCTCTAGGAACTTAATTAACTTAATAAACTAAATATATATTAAATATAGTAACATATAAAATTACTCAGCTCCGTATATGTTATTAAATTACAATCGTCTCATATAAATAGTAATTTCCCTAACAATGTGGTTTAAAATTTCAAGGATCAAAATTAAAAGAAAACCTTATAAGATTATATGAACTAAAAATTATTATGGCGTTATGTTCAAACTAAATCACTAATCGTTTAAACTTCTTAATATATTCATATACTCTTAATTTTCGAAATTAACCTTTCTTTTTTTACTTTCAACCCACAATTTAATAGCAGGTAATACAATTTTCCAAATTATATTTTACTTTTTAAAACCGAAATATTTATACGCGCTTAAAATATAAAATGCTATTTATTTATACTTAAAATTCGTAGATGTATATTTTTCTTTAATATTGCCGTTAATTGGTCATAACTATATAACTTATAGCAATATACATGTGTATTTAACATTTTAACCTATAAAATTATATCCTTTTTACAGAATCCACATTGAAAATATTTTATGATATTTAAACAAAAGCAACACCTATACAAATATATTTGAAAATTTCATTATTACGGATGTAATGAGTACCACATTTTACAAAATTGTCAATAAATTTTTACCCATTTACATAAATTAAAACCTGTAAAATTGTGCCTCCATTTAACTCGCATTTAATTTTGTATTATAAGTTAAAATTTACGCGTATAGCACATATTTTCCCATAAAATATTCTTTGAAAGAAATTTTTGGTATATCTTTTTTATTCTAAACATTATATATATTACACATATATTTATATGTATACAAAAATAATCAACATTTGATAGCTGGGACAGATGATTATATCGCAAAAATATGTTGAAAGTTCGCGACAATGTATAGGCAATTTTGTAATTTGTATATATTTTTAAAATGAATATAAATTGAGAAGTGTAAAATATGTAATAAATTTATTTGTAAACCATCATATAATAAATTGTATTTCTTGTTGACAATTACACAATTATTGGTAGATTAAAGTACGTCTAATAAAATATATATTGAACATGAACAAAACTTTTCATTTAGTTTGTAAAAAAATAAACTATTAAAATTATTTAAAATTCTATGAGCATAAAGTATATATTCAAATAAAATTACTGAAATCTTTAATGTTTTCAAATTTAAAATATTTTATATTTCTTGTAAACTGTATTTTACATATCGTATATATACATCATATATATATGATATCAACCAAAATAACAGTTGATTGATATAGTCAACTTTGAATCAAAAGATAAGAAAGTTTATATAATTATACTCTGGAAGTTTTATGTCACATGTGGTGATTGTGAATAAATATATTTTGTGGAATTTTAAATTTTATATGTTTCGAAAAACAAATAATACAATAATAATAAAATATAATTTTTTTTTATAATAATATATCGCATTGAGTTCACCCACTCAGAAACTTCACCAGCATCGGTAGTCTCATTTCGCTATTGACAGGCGTCAATACCGAAAGTAAACTTAATATTATTAGCAAAATTTTAATTATTTAATCTTACCATAGGAAAATATTCGCGCAAACATTTTATAATATAAAAATATTATAAGAAAACCTTAACAGCCCACAAAACATTTTATTTAAATACACCTTTAAAAGAAAAACTTCAAACAAAATTCTTAAAATAAATTTTGGTATTTATATAAACTTTCAACGCCTTCGTGTTATTTTGAAAATATACCTACATATATCAAATTTGCTACAGCTATAATTTTGCGAGAAAAACCAAAATTTAATTTAAAAAAATAGCATTCATGAAAAACTTGATTTATATGAATTTCTAAGTTAAATTTGTTCAGGCCAAAAAAATAAACCTCAAATATAAAAAATGCAATTTAATGCAATATCATTCGATTTATGTTATAACACCCACCACCATTCTTGCTAATATAAAAAAGTTTATGATGATGTATATAAGTATGCAAATAATGCTTTCGACTTGTTCTATATTACATTCGTTAATATAAAAACAACTTCGAATCGAACATCATTCATTGCCTGGCCTTTCAAAACTATATGGCTGATTGCCAATATGGTAGAAGAATTTTCTTTTATCTATGCTCTGTACACAACCTTTGCAATGCGTCATTGTTAAACATTGTTGGCAAGTTTAAAATGAATATTTTTTACGTCGGTCGGTATTATAGAAATATATTTTTTTTTTCAGAGTTGTAACGCACGTTTTAGATTATACCAGTCGAACCACGCCCAAAATCTTTGATGGCCGACAATACAGAAAAAAGCAAACTATATAACCAAAACCAGTAATACAGATATGTATATTGTGTATATGTATCTCTGTATATATATATATATTTGTATATATATAATTTTAATAAATACCTACATATATAAATTAATGGAAAAAACAGCTCTTATATTAGATATACGTTTTTTTAAAAGCACGCAGTCGGGGTAAAGAGAAGAAAAGACGACTATCAAAATGAGAAGTAAATGTTACGACCCCCGGTTTGACCTGCTTATGCTTCGATAGATTCAACTTGAATCTGTCAGTTGAAACAGTTCTATATGAATTTATATATATTTACGTATTATACAGTCTGTAATATAAATATCGCAAAAATATAATAATGTATAAATATTTTGAATTTATTCATGTTCTGGTATGTGGGAGAAAAAAAAATTATATTAGATCAATTTTTTTATATTTTGCAGTGAAGTTCCAGAAAACGCAGTGCAGTAGTAAATCTACTAAATAAAAAATCTCATTTAAAACTCTATTCCGGTATTAGGATTAAAGTTATGCAAAGGTATATACATATATAAAATAATAATATTTTTAAGGATGTTTATATGTATATATATTTTAAGAACTTGACTCTTGTTTAACACATATAATATAATTTTATTACCATGTAATTGAGTTGAACTCTTTGTAAAAATTTATGAATAAATCCCAAAGGTCAGTAATTTTGGTGTGGTTTTTCATTTTATACTTAGCCGATTTTTATTCAGATTTTGAAATTGCAGAAGATTTTATTAAAATTTTAATTTTTTTTTAATTGAAAACTTTATGTTATTCCGGAAAGATTTTTTATATTTTTGTTATTCATTTGTTTGGAAATAATTAGTTTCTAGAGATTTGAGCAAAATATTAAAATTTTAAATTGGTATTGGTTTATTAAAATGTATAATTTATTTCTTTAAAAATATAGAGAAATTTTCGGGTGTAGGGAAAAAAGTGCTATTTCTTATACTGAGGTTTATTCCCAAGATAATTGCTAAAATTTTAATTCTGATAGAGGATAAGAAAAACTGTTTCAATTATATAAATTTTAGAAGATTTGATTTTATACCGTATTTTTAATGACATTGTCCTGCATAATTTAATGTTAATATTAACAGCAAGATTGTTTGTAAAAATGAAACTATGTAAAGAAAATTGAAACTAATTAACCTGCTGAATTTAAAATTAATTATACTATATATTTGTTAAATTAAAATTAAAAATCTTATTGGTGTTTGAGGCAATACATTTTTAAAGATTTATTTTATTATATATTTTATTTTATTTCAGTCAGTTATTAAACAGTAAATTAACTTATAAAAACTGAAAAAAGTAAAGTCTTATTTATAAAGAAATTTAAAAATTGATGATTGGAATGATTTGTTCTGTATTATTATATGGAGCAAGCAGTTCGCAATTTCAATAAAAATTGTGACATTTGGAATTAATAAATATTTTAATTGTCACTAACAAAATTAATAAAATTTCTGTTGCACCTTATTTAAATATTAATATGTACATATTTAGTTTTGGAACGATATTTTAAAACTTGAATCCTTTAATATTTCTTCAGTTTTATTTATTTTGCTTTCGGGAATATAAATCTTCAAAAATTATAAAATATTTTTTTAATATTCAGTAACATTATAATAGTTTAATTTTAAAATAATAAATTCAATATCAGAAAATTTACAATCAAAGAAATTAATGTTAATTAAAACCAGTATTTTTATTCTACAAAAATAATTGAATTTGAGTATTGATTCAAATGTTTTTAGTTTAAACAAATTGTGCACAAAAAACTATTTCAAAATATTTATAACTTTTAAGAATAACTTGATTACATTACATTAGGACTAAATGGCAGATATTTATTAATAAAAAATTCATTTATTATTTTAATGTTGATTAATCTGAATTACATTTCTTAAAATGTATCCTCTAATTTTAATATACACATATTTATTATTTTTAATAAAATAAATGATATTCCCATAATTATTACAAATTTAAAATACGACATTTTTAATAGCCGGGATATATTTTTTTTTAAATTCATAGGAAATATCCGTCGGTAAATGTAATAACTGTATATATAACTGTCAATAAATTACTGCAATAACCCTTTCTTGAATTCATTTACCAACAACAAATATGTATAAGTCTTCTGCATCAAATATATTGCTTTAAAAAGTTTATTATGCTGTCTAAACATTAAGTAATAATCTTCATTCATAAATCCAAAAAGTCATGCAGATATTATAATAAATGTAGATATACAAAAGTGCAACATAAAAACATAAAAATCACTTTAACAACAATAAGATGGTCATTAAAAATATATAAATAATTACTTAAACGACCTTGAGATATTTTTTTTTAGTGTAAGTTTACCTCTATGTAATAACTCAACTTAAAAACACCATTAAAAAAAGAATAACATTAACAAAAACGGCACTATATAAAATAACATAGAAAAAAAATTGTTTAATAGTTTTTCATAAGTTTTTCATTTAGTTTTGCATAAAAGTATCTTTTCATACAAATTATATCTTTAGCACAATATAAAAATACAAAAAAGTTTATTAGTTTCTTAATTATTTACAATTTTCTTACATCGAAAACATCGCATATATAGTTTCAAATAAATAAAATTATAAAAATATATAAAATTAATTGCATTAATTATAACTACAATATTGATAATGTTTTATTTTAAAAGTGAAATTGACATGAACGATTCATTGAAGATACAAATATAAACTATTTTATTTTTTCTAACATTCATAATTTTTTTGATGGAAATAAGAAGATCATCTTCAAAGAAAGTTCACTTCATACGAAATAACAAAGCTATACTTATTACGATCACAGAACTGACGTTGATCATAAAATCATAATAAAAAAAAAATGCTGTAAATTTTTGTTTTTATTGTTATTAGTTAAGGTTAAATAATTTTTTTTTTTTTTTTGAATATATTTAAAATAAATAAATAAAAATTTCCTTGTTTAAAAAAAATTACATAAAAATTGTTATGCTATTCTTTATTATCATGTTATACATATAAAACATAATTATTTCAGCGAGTACTATACTTAGATATTGTGATGTATCCCTTTAATATATCGAGATAATATGTATTAATCAATAAAAATAAATAAAATATTCTAATAATGGGAGGAAAAAGATAAATAATTTGAGTTTAATAAGCTCTAAATAATTATTATATATTCGATTTATTTTTTGTCTTCTTGTTAAAGTTAATATTTTTTCGTAAATTGTCTTTTTAACTTTAATATTTGGATTTTTTATCGGTATTCGAGCCCGCGAAATCTTCATAAAACAATATTTTATAAGCTCATAAATATACTATGTCTTATACATTAATGATGCTAAACAGAATTTTATGTTTGATATATTTATGTATTTACCCTCTAATTGTACAATTTAAAAAGGTGTTAAATTATACAAACATTTATGTATATCTATGTAAATAATATTATTACATAATTAAATAATTATAAAAATAAATTTGTTGAGGAGTGTAACAAGCGCTACGATAACAACAAAATTAAATAAATACTGCTTAAAGAAAATTGTTTATACTTTACTTGAATATTTATTAATTGATTGTGTACAATATAATTAAATATAGCGACGGGCGATGTGTACAATTATAATTTTATTGAAAAGATACTTTTTTACTTTATTGAAAAGATCATTCATTGACTTTGGCTATAATACAATTATTTTAGAGCAATGAAATTTAAAATTTATTTCTTATGATGAATTAAAGTAAATAATTGTCCACTATTTAAAATGGTGCTACAATTAAAATACTGAATATTAACAAATAATACTTATTATTAAATTATCAAATGAGATTTACCACATACCTCAAATATTACATTATCTGTTACTCAAAAGAAAATTTAAAAGTCTTCACTTTTTAATAGTTACTATTATCATTAATACAAATTCCTTCAAATTTTTATTTGTATATATCCATGTTTCTAAAAAAACTGCTAGTAATTGGTTCCACAAGAAACTAACACGTAATAGAAAACCACGTAAAATTGAAGCCTTTGAATGCCAGATGCCATCATGTATTATAATTTCAGACACGTTATAGTGAATTTCCGTAAATAAATTATAGATATTATGCTATTTAATAATTTAAAATGCAAATTTATGTAAATTTGATTAACTTTAAGTATAAAAATTATTAAATATTAAATACAATTAACAATCCAGACAAATATCATATAAAATTATTATTAAATTTCCGCTTAAATTCATATTCCTACGCAAAATTTCTGCAATCTAATAAAATAAAATATTTATTTTTATATTCAAGTGATCTGAATAATTATTTTTATTTAAAAAAAAATGAGTTGAAATGGAAATCGAAATAATTGGTTGCATTACAGATTTCTGATTGGATTTAGTTAAAAATTATATATACATATTTTTTTTTAAGTGGATAAGTTATGAAGTTTTAAATGAAATCGATAAAAAATTTAAAAATATAATTTCATTTCGGAGAACTGCAACATTGTATATAATATAAAAGTAGATTTACCAGACCAGAAAATTGGGTCTTAATTTATGAGAAAATATAATAATAATGCACCAAATAATATTTGTCTGACCCACCCTATTTTTAAAATATTTTCAACCAACAAAAAAATATCACGAGCATTTTTTGGAGTTTGTTAATTTAAAATTAGTATGAGTTAGACAATATAAATAAAATTAATTGGAAATATTATTATACAATGTTTTGCTAATTCAATGAGAATTATATTCTTTTGATAACAAATTTTTATGGATCAAAATTTAAAAATTTACTCATATTATACTGTAAATTTGCATTGGTCATTAAAGATAAGCTGACAAAATTGGGTCTGAGAAACATTGAAATGAAAAATATTTTTAAAATTAAAAATATTATAAATTAAAAGATAAATGGAAATTTTTGTGGGCAATTTAGTTGAAATGTGATTAAATTGTCATAATTTTTCATAGTACAAAATAATTATAAGTTTAAATAAAAATAACTGGGAGAAGGATTAAAAATTTAAATGTTCATTTTTCATTATATACGACAATTTTATATTATACCACAATTCTATACAACAATTCTCACAAATATTTATAATTATGTTGTTCATCTAAGAACGCTTGATTCATAATAATGTAAAGCAATAAAATAAATGTACTGCACATTTTTTTCCTATTTCATGGTGAATTTAAACCAATAAAATATAAATTAAAATTCTCGTATTATAATTATATAGGTTTTTTTTTAAATATATATAAATATTTCTTTTTTTTTTCGTAACAACAATGTATAAATTGATTAATACAATGTAATACACGCAATTAATATAAAAATACAATGTTTATAATTGTTTATTACTTTTGCAGTGGGTAAATTAACGCTGCAATGTAGGCGAAATAAATTATAAATGAAGTAATTATATTTATTTATTTATTATTTAAAAAAGCTCAGATTTTATGCTAGAAATTAACTGAAATGATCTTACTTAAGTATATATTTAATATATCAAATATAATTATATTATGTAGTTCAAAACTTATTAAAGTTGCTTAAAAATATTTATTAATTGTTCAAAAAAAAATATCCTAAATTCTAAATTTACTTATTAATTAATTCCAAGACTAAAATATATAGTTAACTTTAAAAGAAAATAAAGATTTTAGTTAAATTCAATACAATGCTAAAGATAAACTACACTAAAAGTTAGAGTTGAAAAAATTTCAAAAAAGTTCCATATCAAACATTTCTTAAATTTCTAAAATTCCAGTATGATAATAGCCATACTTAAAGTAGAATGAAATAAAATTGAACCTAACGAGATTTCATGAAACGTATAATTTTGAACTTAACGAAAATTCCTTATTATAGCTAATTTAATGCCAACATTTTCTATTTGGAATTTGTAACATTTAATTTCAACGAATTCTTTAAGAATGTAACAATTCCAACATGATATTTTTCTTCACGTGTTCGTTAAATAAATATTTTGTATTTTTTGAATAGTTCCATTAAGAAAATTTATATTCTATAAGTTATACGAGTAACTTATTTATATTATGATTATTATTATTATTAATGTTGACAAAATAAATGAAAAATTGTCATTTTTTCTCTTCCAATCAAATATAATGTTCTTGATATTGAATTGATTATTATGACATGATATATACAAATATAAATTGTTTAATAAAAATTAAAGGGGTTTGTCAACTTGTTAGAATTATATTTATCATCGATCGCATTTACAAAGTACTCTCAATAAATTAAACCAGTAATTTGAAAGTACTCCTACTGGGCTAGCAATTTTAATTATTCTTTAATAATATAATAAGTTATAATTATTATTAAATCCAAATAAAGAATGAAAAGTATATACATTTGCGACCTGAAATTTTTTAAGGGTTATTGGACTGTATTATTATATATTATAAAATTAGAGAATATAACAAATGAGCGGAGATTACTACGAACCATAAAAAGATATAATTTATTATTGAGAAAATCATTTTTAATAATAACCCATAAGGTTCAAAAATTACCAGACATCACTAATATAGATTAAGTAATTTCTCTTTCATTTTTGAACATTAGACATTATATCTACTAAAAAGAATAGAATCGTCTAAAAAAATAAAATTATTGGAATGATTTTGCGCGTTTCAAATTAATTTATGTTTGTTTTTTTTTTTCATTCAGTAAAAGTTATAACGATTTTGATTTAGATAATGGACTAGAACCATTGCAATATAATAAATTAAAATGAATGGTATTATATGTGATAAACAAACACATATTATACATTGGCGCCAATATAAAGCAAAACGCAAAACAACACAAAGAAAAATACCAAAAGGATTGGTTTTAAAAAATTGTAGACATATACAAAATGAAATGTTAGCTTTGATATGATTGTAATATTGGATATTATTTTATGACTTATTGGTTTTAAATGGCTTGAACATTTTTTAGTCAAATTTAAAAAAAAAAAAAAACAATTCAAATTAGTATTTGAAAATATTAATTAATTGAAATGTACTTTGTAGTTTGTAAGCAATTATTGCTTAAATTAGTTTAGTTAAGTTAAGGTTATATAAGTAAACCCAGAAGTCTCCAATCTGAATCAACTGAAATAAAAGGTAATTGATGTTAATCGGCCCTGCCCTGAGCATTCATTTTATATAGTTTAAATGTATAATATAAAACTATGAATTATAATAAAATTGATAAATAATTCAAATATTTTTAAAAAGTTCATAATTATTAAAATACATTTAAATATATTGAATTTCAAGTTTATATTTAAAATAGAAAATATATATAATGTAAATGAATGTTGTTAACCATCTTTTGTCACATAACAAATTTTATTAAGTTTGTTTATATAATGGAAAACAACTCTAACAAAAAAACTTACTAGAAAAACAACATATATTTCAAATGTCAAGATATCCAAAAGTATATAAATATTCATTTTGTTTAAATTGTTAAACAAAATAAACAAATAACTCAATATTCTAAAACAATATATTATTAAGTTTGAAACTCGAAATCAAACCGATTAAAAAACTGAGATTTTTACAGAAAACGTCATCATCATTTTGTGAAGAAAACCAAAACTCGCTTAAAGAAAAACCAAGCATTTATTTTTTGATTTTTATATTAGACGGTATTTTTTTATTGGTAAGAATTTTTCATATGGTTTTAATGTATTTTAGTTTCGATGTAAACAAAACTATGTGAAATTATAAATATATTTATATACGACTTGGTGTTGATGTTGACAAAAACAAATTAAAAAACATAATTTTTTTTTCTTGTATAAAAATAATTTTATTTGAAAATAGAAACGTGAAATAAGTCAAATGAAAAGAATTTGTAAAGTTCACGAAATCTTAATATTTGTATACTAAATTTTCGAATATAGAAGGTAAAGATATATTAGGATTATTGGAAATGAAATGGTTGTTGCTTTCATTTATATATGCATATAATATAATTTCATTTTAAGTAAAGATTTCCTTTTGGGTGAAAATTTTGTAAATTATATAATCGCACGATTCCGCTATCTAAATAATTTTTGGTTCAACTAAATTTAACGTGACATGAGTTATGTTTTTCGAGTTGGAAAAAAAAAAATCTATAAAATATTTATATTTACTAGAAGCTTAAGAACTTTTAGATTCCAAAAACATAAGGCAAATAATAAATTTATTTATGTATATTTATTTATAGAAAAAAATATTATATATTTGGAATGAAATTTTTAAAAAATTATACAAATATTTTATATTATACTTTTATTTTAAATCTTATTTTAAACTACGTTTTTATTGTCACAAAATTACATAAGTAAAATATATAAGAAAATTTAAAAATATATTTAAAATATTCTTAAAAATTATTAATTTATGGTAATTTATTCAGATAAGATATAAGTAAGACATTAAGAAAATAAATTTATAATTGTTTAAAATTTTAGCATTTTTGATTAGCATATTAAGATAGTGATCCGAAAAATGATAAATCTGTGGTTAAATAGTTAAATCATAATCGTTTTTTCTGTAATAATTTAGTGAAGAAAATTTTTTAATCTACCTATATAAAATAATTTGAAAATATTACATTATTTGAAATCAACATTTGATAATAATTACGAACATATGTATTTATATTAAACAAATTCGATAATATATATATACATAACAGTAGTATTAAAACTTTTAAGTGTGATATTCACCCCAATACTTTATTTTATTCAATCTTAAATAAATTATTAGAATATTAAGTCTTCTAAGGTGTTTTATAAGTTTGTACAAAAATATTCATAGACTAAATTTTAAAATCTTGTATAAGAAAGATCCTAATCTGATGTGGTTTTGAATATTGAGTAGATTAATAACGCGGCCATTAATAAATCATACCAAATATAAATTAAATTATGAAAATATGTATAAATTTAGTGACTTATAAATAAATAATTGATAGAGATTGGTAATTATTAACTATTGAGACTAATAGAAAAAAATAATATAATTCTTGATTTTAATAGGTATTAATTATTGAAAGTTATTTTATCGAAGAATATTCAAATATAATATGAAATTTCACCAAAAAAGAGAGCTAACAAATTTTCAATGCTGACATGACAGATTAATATTATAATTTGAATTTTGATTTTATTTTATAAATTGTATGTATGAATTTTAACCTGAATATTCCAAATTGGGTGTTAATATTTCTCGGTAACTATACCTAGTTTAATTTTATTTTAAAAATAAAACTAAATTTAACTATTTTTTGTTAACTTGCACACAACTAACTATATAAAAGTTTAAAAAAAACTATAAAGATTCGAAAAATACCAAAAAAAATCTACGCTCCTGGTGCACCAGCATAATATCTTCTTATATGAAATTATTATTTAATTTAACGAAGTTTATTACGCAAAAGGTCGTTTCGTAATCTATTTTTGGTGAATAAGTTCAATCTATATTTTAAAAAAAACACAAAATGCTACATTCCTATCTCCTTTCCTGAACTTTCATTTCTGAATTCAATTCCTGATCTTTTTTGCCAAACCTCTAAATTAGACAGTTACATAAGAATTAGGAATAAAATAAATATATAATTTATTAATTCAAATTTTTAAAAAACCTGATATTAAATTAGCAATATAAACTAATTTTAAATATATGAGAGTAGAATAAATAAATAGTCTTTGGACCTTAAAATTAGACATAAGTTTATTGACATATTACAATAACCAGACAACCAATGTTATATAAAAATAGAGTAGTTTCAGACTAAATTTTTAGGATAGTAAGTTTTTATAGCAGTTTTTTATTCCAGTCCAGAATATTTTAGATTGTACAAGGTCTCATATACTTAATTATTAAAAATATATTTTTAATCCCTTTTTTGGAATTCAAACTAACTATACAATAATTTATAGTATTAAAATATTAATTATAATATCCTTAAAATAAATCAGACAAATAATTTCAAAAGCCATATAATGCAGTCTATACCTGTAGAAATAAGTATGTAATGACATTTAATTTAATCAAAAGAAACATTTAATAAAAAGAACTATAGATATTTGGTGCAATCATATATTTTTTAAATAGAAATTCTATTAAAATTAAAAGAAAATTAGTACCCTAATAAAAGCAATAAATTTTACCACAAAAATTAACAAATTTTTAAGTGGCATTTATTTGAACTAATTTGTATATTGTATTAAAAACAAAACAGAATCAAAATTATGTAACTCAATTAAAGAAAAATAAATTATTACTAAACTATAAATATTAAAGAGATCGTGGTCACATTTGGAAGTTAAGAAGAGAAGAAATATGTTCTTCATTATTTTGAATTATCTAATAAATCTTAAAAACTCATACATAATCTCTTGAATTCACCCTTCAAATAATATTAAATATAAATTAGAATTAAACAAACTGTTGTGTCCTTTTACGATTTCAGTGGGAATAATCAAGTTTTCACCATAAACAACTTATAAATTGGCAAGTACTACAAGTCTTACATATGAATATGAAACCTGTTAGTATCTGATTTGAAAAAAGAAAATATAACAACGGTAAATATCGTTAATCAATTTTGTTATTTTTTTTTTTTTATTCTAATCCACATTTGAAATTTTCTATTCTGTTGTTTAGCTAAGGAAAATCTACCCACAAAAATAAAATTCCAATTTGAAAATTAAAAACTCAGAGAATTTCTTAATGGAACTGAGAAATTCTCTTAAATAATTGGTGCGCACACTATGAGAAGTTGTAGTGTTAGTGAGAGAAAATTAAGAATGTGTTAGAATTTTTAAAGAGTGAATATTTAAATTTTTTTATGAAAATCATAATTTCGTTCTATATTTGACTTTTAGATGTCACCCCAATAATTGGTTTGTGTACTAACTATTATTTTATTATTTTATGGTTTTATGATTTTTTTCATTCATTAATTTTTTGTTTTAATTTATAAATATAAATTTTTATTGGTATTGCAATTACAAATAGAAATATGAATGAGTAAATTTAAAAAAATATTTTATAAATACTTCAATATAGTTATTTTTATTAGATTTTACTATAAGAAAATATACATCGTTTTCATTCAAATAAATGCATTTTCAAATTAAAAAAACCACAAAAATTAATAAAAAAAGGAAATTAAAATTAATTTTCAGTCAATAAATTATCATAAAATTATAGCGTATACTTTTGCACCAATATATAATATTAAATGTTCACTAAATGATTCAAATGATAATTAAAAAAATGTATAAAAAAATAATATGGTTAGCGTTAAAAAAAAAAGTTTTTTTCATACATATATGCAACATACTTTCACTCAATTCTTAACTATTTAAACATAAATGAATAATAAGGAAACCAATAGGCTATTTATATATGAAATTAGTAATGTTAATACGATTACTTTCTAGTTTTTTGTTTAAAATAATGTGTTGCCACCAAAACCCGCAAATTAAAGATTTCTTTAAATTATTTATAAATAATTATATTAAATGTTTAAACCACCTGGAGGATAGAAAACTGTCAATCCTGTTATTATGTTAAATTAGGTGTCATTTGCCATACTGCCAAGTACACCCACCACACACTTAGCATTTATTTTCTTCAGGAATCCTTTAAATTTACAATTACACAACAAGAACTTGTAACTCTATTAACTAATGCAACGAGTTTTCTTCAAGTAACTAAAAATTTCCATTATGAGATTTTCGTCAAGATGGGTGTGAATATTAAACTGATGGTTACCTATCGTTCTAAAACTCATCTTCTATTAACCTTTGGATATATCCTTTATATCTTCTACTTTACTCCAATTTTTTGAAAATGCCTTTTTACTTTTTGAAAAGTATTTGTAAGTATACAATCAAAATAATTCGAAACCTAAACACGGTATATTTTATACGGGCAAAAAGAATTGATAATAGCTACTTTTCATAGAAAAATTATTCAAACTTAAATTATTCTGAAATAAAAGCATATACGGCGTAAATCAATATGAATGTATGATATTCATTTATTATAAAACTGAGAAATAATCAAAAAATTATATTTGATTTTATAGATATTTATAAATTTCTTTAACTATGTTTTTTTTTTGCCCTAGATTTAAATTTAGTAAACTATGAATAATTCAACATTATTTGCCATAAGTAAAAACCAATTCTAATTGAGAACTGAAAATATTGTATATAATTATATATATTCATAACACTAAATTATATTAACAGTTTTGCAGGTATAGTAAGCTAAAGCATAAATTACACGCACATAACAACATTCAAAATTATATGCACAATATTAACATGATTACATCATAATATTAAATTACTTCGCACATAATCTTAAAGTCTTCGTATATTTATAAACTACTAAGTATCTTAATCTGGAGAACTAAGACAAAAACAAAATTGAAATATGAAATCATAAATCTTATTATTGTTTAATGAATATTTTCACCTTGTATTAACAAAATAAACTAATTTTTTGTTATAAATACTTATCATATCCAATAGAAATATAATACATGCTTTTAAATATAAAAAATCACAAAAATTATATATGTTAAATTATTTATACATTTTTTTATACTATCACGAACAAAATATTTTATAAAATCTAAAAAAAAAGTTAGTTTAAAAATTCGAAACATAAAACCCTTTTAATAAAACGAAAAACCGCATAATTTGCGAATATTATACAAATATGCTAATTGAACTCAAATAAAGACACACGATATATCATAAAAATTACTTACTTTTATTAAACCGGCATATAAAATTGATTATCCAATATTATTGCTGACAGAATATATTCCACATATTTAAACCACAAATATAATATTAAAATTAATAAATTTAACTCACTCGTCGTAATTCACTTTCGTAATTGTCAATTTTTTTATTAATATAATTATTATTATATTCACACAAAATGTTACATTTCAAAAATATATAAAAAATGAAACTGAATTTTTGGTTTTTCTTTTGGAATTATGAATATAAATATTATTGAGTTGGGTAAATAAACACCAGTCAGCGTATATAAAATTAAGAAAAAACCTTATTCAAAAATAAAACTAAAAGTATGTTTATAAACCTAATAAAAATGTTATGTTTTTTTTTGTAAATGGTATTAACATTTTCTTTCCGCCCTTATCAACTTATAAAAAAGCATTTTTCCTAGATTTCTCCATATTTTTTGTATAGCATCTCGATGAAAAGAGAAAAAACAAAAGCCATTCAATTTTTATTTCCTTTAAAATTCCCCAGGAATTTATTATAAAATATATATATATATATATATACATATATGAAAAAGTGAATATTTTAAATATTTATATACGATTATATACACAATTTTATATACAAGTAAATATATATATATATAACAGTATATATTTAAAATTGAACCTAAAGTCTCATTCCAAAAATAAAATAATATAATTTTTTAACATATTTCCATCCAAATAACCCGAAATGGTATACCTTTTACCACTATAGATACCACAGCCGCCGCCACCACCACCGTCGTTTTTTCATTTTTACTATGAGACCGAAAAACAAGCGTCCATTATAAATGATAAAAAAACAGAATTTTCGTTATCGCTTTTTAACTAAAGGCAAAATTTTATATTTAATTTAATATGATAATAAATATATATATTTAACATTATTTATATATATATACACATTAATTTCCTGATGTAAAACAAATGAAAAGTTTCTAATCTGAATAAAAACTTTAGAAATTTAAAAAGGATTAAGGGTTGAAAAGCTTAAAATTGTAATTTTACTACAATTTTCCATTTATTATAATATATTATAAAAAAAACAGAATTTCTAAACGGATATCTTTAAACAAAAGTACTTTTAAGTGTGAGACAAAGACACGACATATAGTTAAAATTTTCATTCCCCTCAAGCGACGTAGACATCTTTTATTTATATATGTACAATGAGTGAGAACTTCATTCAGGTTGCTAGAGAGTAATAAAGAACATTGTGTTATGCGTATAAACAGGTCCCGCCCATTTCATAATGGCTGATATGAAGTATATACAAAAATTCAAAAGAGTAGGGGAAATAAATGGCTGATAAAGAATGTATTTTATAAAAAAAAATCGTTCATTATTGCGGAGATATTTCAAATTTAAATAAATTATGTTTTTGTTTTGTATTTTTTTTTTTTTTTTTTTTAGTTAAATACCGACGGGTGTAATGAATATACACGGTGGTGTATTTAGAGTAGATTTTCTTAAATAAAATTTTTATGCTTCCCTTTAACTTGTTAAAGGGAGAAACATAATGTGCGTGCAAAGACCTACATTTTAATTATGAATATATTATACCCTATACACATTAAATTATATAATAATTATGTATTTATTATTGAATGTGTTATTCACATAAGACATAGTCTGCAATTAACACATTTGATATTTTTTGGTTGTTTTTGTATCATAGTTCGGTTATCGGCTCCTTTTATTTACAGTATTGGAATCGCTCTTCTTTAGCGATTATTATACTTGTTCACATTAATCAAAATTATTTTAAATTTCAACTAACTATGTATATCCAATATATTAATATAAATATTTAAACATCTTAATAGATTAAAACGATATTCAATGTTAAATATCTGTTTTATATTATATTAAGTTTAACTATTATTGTAATATATTTTCAAAGTGACATAAGTATCTCTCCATTCTAAAATTCAAGATACACACATCCATTTTAAAATAAACCTCTTCAAAATAATTTTTATAAAATTTGAAGCAAAGTCTCAAAACAATTATAAAAAAATCGCCTAATTCCGTCTATTATTGTTAAGCCAAATTTTTAAAATAATACAATTTCAATGGAAAACTGAAAAAAATTATAAATATAGTCGTATACTAAATCTATACGATTTACTCTACATTTTCGGTTATAAGTCATTTTCTGAATATTTAAGTATGAAACTTCAAAAATAAATTCAATATTGCCGTCGCAAAGTAAAATTATCTATGAATAATAAATTATTATATATGTATATTTGCATATTTGCTGTCACACTGGAAATATTATTGTAAGAATTATTAATTTAGCATAAACAAATTTAGAACCTTATTTTTCACGTGAGTATTATATTTTTTTCAAAAATAGTCTTATTAAAATATAATCTAAATAATAATTATAAATATTTTACGAAAACTTGTGATCTCAATTATTAGCAATTTTTATTAACTAATATTACAAGTGACTTGAATTCATATTTGTTAAAAACATGTACAAAAAAAAATTCTACGAATAATACAAAATATTCTTCAATATTGATTTTTTATAATGTCACAAAATTCAATGTCTGTCTACAGTCCAATGTCCAATATTTAAAAGAACAATAGTTTAAAAGTTACTTAAATAAAATCATAATATAATAATTTGGGCTTATGAAGTTATTTAATTGATACTTCAAATTAAATCAAATGATTATATAAATAAAATATGATAAATAGTTTATTATGAAGCTGGCATATATGTATATTTAAATTTAATAAAACGATTAGCATTAAATTGTAATTACAAATCAATAAGAATAATATAATTAAAAATCATGAGGCACTCATACCATGAGTGCATAAGACATTATGATGTTATGTATAATGATAATTTACAAATGAGTGAATTAGAAAAAAAAATATTTCAAAGATTAATTTTAAAATAACAAACTACACCTTTTCCAATTGTAATTCAGAAAGTATCAATTTTAATTCAGAAAATATCAATTGTAATTCAGATTAGTCAATTGTAATTCAGAAAGTATTAATTGTAATTCAGATTAGTCAATTGTAATTCAGAAAGTATCAATTGTAATTCAGAAAGTATCAATTTTAATTCATAAAGTATCAATTGTAATTCAGATTACTCAATTGTAATTAAGAAAGTATCAGTTGTAATTCAGATTAGCCAATTGTAATTCAGAAAGTATCAATTGTAATTCAGACAGTATTAACTTTAATTCAGAAAGTATAATTGTAATTCAGATTAGTCAATTGTAATTCAGAAAGTATCAATTGTAATTCAGAAAGTATCAATTTTAATTCATAAAGTATCAATTGTAATTCAGATTACTCAATTGTAATTAAGAAAGTATCAGTTGTAATTCAGATTAGCCAATTGTAATTCAGAAAGTATCAATTGTAATTCAGACAGTATTAACTTTAATTCAGAAAGTATCAATTGTAATTCAGATTAGTCAATTGTAATTAAGAAAGTATCAATTTTAATTCAGAAATTATTAAATGTAATTCAAAAAGTATCAATTGTAATTCAGAACATTTTAACATTATTTGAACTACATAATCGTTCATTTTACTGTATTATATAGAAAAAGCTACGTTGGACATCAAGTACAAGACCCCGTTTCATTGGATTCGATCAGGGCGTGAAAATGTTGGCAAAATGAGATATAAACATAAAATTTTGAATTAGGCACAAATTGATTCGCTGTTTCATTGGTCAATTAACATATTCTATACGTGCCATGCATCAAATTCCTGTTGTGAAAATTGCTGCAATTCGACGAATTACAATTGATACTTTCTGAATTACAACAATTGATACTTTCTGAATTACAATTGATGCTTTCGGAATTACAATTGGAAAAGGTGTAGTATCTTTTTTTTACATATGTATGCTGATTCTTGTATTATTGAATTTATCTTTGTAGAGTTATACCATATTTTGTATTACACTATAATTGGTAACATATATAAATTATGAGTATAAAACTAATTAATAAAATTTGATATTACAAGGAGGTACCACTCTGTAGTGTACTTTCATAAACTAGTTTACTATTTTCAATTATGTTTTTTTTTTTTTAAATCTACTAGCTACTTATTATAAAAGAAAATTTAGTTAAAAACATAAATCACATTATATTAAGTATTTCACGTTCATTTAATATATACAAATTAGATAACTAAACAAATTCTTAGAAATTTTTAGATTTCTCTTTTAGCTATTTAAACACATTATACCGAAAATTGCATAAAAACTAGGTTAAATAGTTACATTGAGTAAAGGAAAAGGATTGAGCTGAACATTGCACTTTGTTATAAATTTAATGACGCAATAAAAGTAGCTCTTTTATCCTAAATGCAATAGAAAATGAACAAATAGAAAAGGCAAAAACAAAAAGAAACCCTAATGCTTGCAAACCAAAATATTTTACATAACTCAACTGTGGGCGACAATAAACCTTTTAATAATAAAAATATATTTTTCTTTTTACTAACCCTTTTTCTAAAGACGGTAGCATATCTGACTTGTTTATTAGTTTGGTCATAAATCATTCAAATAGGAAAAGGGACAATGCAAATTTTCTAGTATTTTAAATATAAAATATTACGTAACAGATGCAAATAAGAAAATATGTATAACTTATATGTATATATTAATATAATTCTTGGTAATTTCACAATTTGTAAAAAGATATTTTCAAGATAATTTTAAAAGCTATTAAAATTTCAAGGAGTTTAGTTAAATAATTAAAACTGAAACTTGAGAAATATTTTCAAATTAAAACATTTTATAGATGCGTTCATAAAGTTTAATAAAATTGAAAATTTAATTATTTATAAAAAAATGGATGTAATATTCAATGTATTTTATAGGTATATTGATATTATTTTTAATAAAAAATTAATACTTATGATTATAGAATTTCATGTAAAAGAGAAGGTTTATATCTGATCAAAGAAAAATTATAATTTATATTGTATTAATATTTCCACTTTGCTCAAAAGTTTTCAAATCAAGTAAAACTGGTTTAAACTCGTTTATTTTATGAAAATATATATATATAAAGGACTAAAAAATGATTATTATTAATAATAATGGTTCACTGAAGAAAAACTTTAAAATGAAGTAACAACAATAATGAATTTTAGCATATATAAAAACGTATGCTCTGAAACATGGTGGCTTAAAAATAAGATTTTTGCCTTATTATACCAACAAAAAAAGTTTTGAATTTCTAAACTACTTTAAACAAGTTTTTTTCTTTTCTTAAAAAAAAAAAAAAAAAAAAAGATTTAAAAAATTGAAATGAAACTTATTATTACATTCTTCAAATAACGAATTCTATTCAAAATTTATATTTTTAACACACCATGGGGCGACAAGATTATTTCTTTAATTTTTAGATTGTAGAAAGAGGTTTTTAACACCAAAGATTACCAGATTTTGATTTATCAAAAATAAAATAATAAATTTGAATATATTATATATTTAACGATAACATTTATAATACCAGAACTCAAAAAATTATTGTTATTTCTCTGCCTACGAAATAAAATATTTTTTCTTTTAGTATTTAAATAAAATCCATTTAATGTCTATAAAAAAGGCTTAGTTAACTATAAAGCAGAGAAATATAAATATAGAAATTTAATAATATAAAAGCCTAATAAATTGTCATATTTATCGTCAAGTTAGATTATTATTACAATTAATCGAATAACTAGAAAATATACTTCTATTCTTGAGAATCTTTATGTTAAAATTTACATTTAAATGCGTATTTTGTTTCGGTGTAAAAGCTGGTTTTTTAGATATATGAACGCACAATTTATTTTAAACTAATACTTATGAAAATATTATTCTTATAGGATAAAAAAAAATAAAGGAATTTTCCCTGAAAAATAATAATTGGTATTTTTTAAATTTTCAAAATGAAAAAAAAAAAAAAATTAACTTGTAATAAATAAATATTATGCTCAAAATTAATATGCCCTTAAAAAAGATTATAAAGCATAGATATTCATTATAGGGGAATGACAAATTCCACTATATAATTTTATGTGACACTTGACAGGAGCTATTACAGTATGAGCAAAAATTAATTTACAAAGTTCTTTAATTTATATACAAAATATTTATAACTGAATAAGTATACAACCGGAAAACTTCAAAGTCATAAGTTATATTTGTAATATTCTTTAATTTAAAATTGAAACCTGATAATATTCAAACAAAATTAGAGAAAAACGTATTCTTTTTTTGTGAAAATATTTTTTTATAATGAAAATAATCTCTATATATACTTCCAAAGACTAATTTCATTATAAGAACTTATTCAAAAATGTTAAATTTGATACTTTTTACCATATTTTAGATCTCATTACAATAATAAAAAATAAGAAACTTGAGATTTTGATCTTTCATGCTGGGGTACATGGTAACCTTTGAAACAATTTCCAAGAAAATTTGAAGACAACAACAGTTATTAACATTTAACTTTCAAATAATATAAATTAAAAAGTTCATTTAGTTTAAAAATAAAATTTGGTTTTTAATTTTTCTTCTCATTTACTAAAAAAATGTACCGCACTTGATGTTAACTAAATTTTAGAGTTGTTGTGAAAGTTGAATAAAGATGAACAGGTTAATGACTTATAAACTTTCTAAGCAGAATATGGTTACAATGTATTATGTGGTATACAATATAAAAGATTTAAAAACAGGGTTTTGGCATATTTATTATAATTTTTTGTATTACCAAAAAGATTTAAGGAATGAAAAAGCCAAACTTCATTTTTGAATCACTGATAATATATGCTGATAGTTTATATATTATGTTGTAGGACTTGAAGGATTAGCTTATTATTTTGATTATTTAACAAAATTTGTACATACAAAATTATACATAATATGATTTTCATAACATACATACATTAATTTGCATAAGTAACTATTGTGTATTGTATACGATGTGTTACAATTTGAATCAGGGAGTTCTTGATTGTTTAATTTATGTAAATATACTAAAAACATTTAATATGTATATAAATTATTGATTATTATACACTACAAGAATTCTGATATGAAATATAAATATAATAAGTTGTTTTTTGGTGTATATAATACAATTGGCCGAGAAAAGGAAAAAAAGTCTTATTCTTTACCAGTTGTTTTTCAAGCAACCAAATAATAAAGCTCATATTCAACCATCAGGGAAATTCAGAAGAACGCTAATTGATATTGATACAGGATTAACAATAAATTCTGTAAACACATTTCAAAGATAAATTGAATGATGTTTAGAGAATACATTGTCAATCTTGTATCAATTGTATGGGTTATAGGTAAAAACAGAACGAATTAATTCCGGAATAGAAAAAAAAATTAACTTTCTACCGGCATATGCTGATCGATAAACATGTTATAAAGATAGTTGTTTATATGTTTTATATGAAGGTATAATAGATAGTCCCGAGACATCTAAATAAACATATACACTATTACTATAACCTGTACAATGACAACCTGTACAATTTAATGAAACCAAGAACACAAGTAAATGTTCATTTTTGAAACAATATAATAATTTCCTTAAACTAAAAAATAAGAACTGATTTTATCAAATTTTAAATATGGAATTCCTCTAATAAATTTCAGTTAAAAAAGTTAAAAATTTTATTTATATAGTCAGAATTTTTCATTGTTTTATATACTGTAGCAAAAATATATATCACAATTTGGAAGAACGATAATACAAAATAAGAAAATAACATTATACAAGGAATTATAAATGAAAAGAAAAATCAAGAATAATAAAACCCAATACAAAAATGACCCACCAAACTTTATTATTAAGTATAGTCTTCATCCAAATAAAATATTTAAACTTAACAACAAAAATTATAGATAAAATATATGCTCAAGTGGTTCAAAATAATGTGTAATACAGAAAATTGTTGTTATATAAATAACATTTTTTTGTGCATTGAATGGAATTATAAAATATTTTTAAAAATGAATGATTTGTTATTTTTTTTTATCTTATGGAACTATCAATATTCTTCCACAAACCGTATATCAATATCAGAAATAGGATCTCTTCTCAATAAATATATTATATCGTGATATAAAATGCTGTATTAATATTTTAAAAACGATGATTCAGTAAGAGCTACTATCTCATATTTAGAGTTAAATGAATTAAAGTAAAATTTATTAGTACGGTATTTGTCCTTAGTCGATGGACCTTTTCATATATTAACTATTCGAAAAGAGTGGAATTCTTCAAAATCAGATATAAAACCTTATATTTAAAATAATTTATATTTTAAGAATATTTTTCATCATTTTCTTAACAAATTGTATTAATTTAAAACAAAAAATGTTGATGCATTATATTACCAAAGTCATAACAAATGGTCATATAAAATAAGTTAATATTTAGAAGCAAGTGAATTTTTATACCCAGATATTTAATTGCAATAATCAAATAAATAATAATTTTAAAAAGTTGATATATTAGAGTATTTTGCTTAATAATTTTTTTTTTCAATAATTTAATTTATTTTATACAAATTTACACTAAACATTCAGTAATATGAATGCAAATTACTCAACCTTCATAAATTTAAGTAATATTATTAACAATATTTCTTAGAAATTGAAATTTTATTATTTTAAATTTATTGAAATATTGATTGACAACCCTAATTTGTTGAAATAATTTTATAAAGATAATTTTATATGGATTTTCTAAATAAAATTTTCTTTACTCTGGTAACATATGACTTTTAACAGATCAAAGTACAATTAAGTTAACGAATAATATTTTGAGATTCTGCATGTTATGAAATTAATTAAAAACCTTAAATATTTTTTTTTTTTTTAATTCAAAGACTGTGGAAATATAATATTTAAAATTATTTTATTAATAAAATAATAAACAGCCTTGAACTGGAATACAAATACTTATATATATATTAGACTGTCAATTATTATACTCATACTTATTACTCTAAATTATTTAATTCTTTAATACTTAAAGTATGGGTAAATATGCGGTAAAAGTTGCAAATATACTTTAATTTACTAATATATATATATATAATATGATAAAAAATTTAAAAAATAATATATATATATATATAAAAATAAAATACTTACTTGTTTATGTTAATTTTACAAAAAGAGAACAACAACAAATACATTCCCGACACAATTTTCAACAATAATTGAACATAACAAACTTGAACATTATAAAACATAAATCAAAATATAGAATTTATTATAATACACAAAAAAAAAACTTTGTAACTTTGTGAAAAACAAATTTTATTCAGTCAAAAAAATAAATATTACTATATTTATAACAAATTTGTGAAATAATGAAACATCACAAATAAAACTATTTTTTTTTCCTTTGAACTGTCACTTTTTCGAAAACAAATTTATTTTCATAATTATCAAATTTTTTGTGTTTAATTTCTTCCAAAAATTTTTAATTTCATAAAACAAGTTTAGAGAATTTATCAAAATATTTGTACACTTTTTTTCTATATATATTGTTGATTAATTCGTGTGTACCTAGACAACTTTTGTTTATTCTTAAAAGATACTATCGCAGATTGGAAGGACTTCTGATAGAAAACTGTCCAAAAATTTTTTGTTGTATTAATATAACTCGCCGCGATCTTTTTTTCCACTACATACATTCCATACGAGTTATATTTCCATGCATATTTATATATATATATATATATATATATACATGAAAACATTATTATGTTATATCTATATGTATATATATATTTAAATATATATACTTCTCCTCTCCTTACGGTATAATCTACTATATACACACAAGTATGACTGTTTTGTTTTTTTGTTTTTACATTTATTTATGTCGACTTTGAGAAGCACAGGCTCTCAATGTATTAGGAATCATAAAATTTTATACATTTTTTTTTATTTATTTTATTATGTTGTTTCTGATATAGAGGGTTACAAAAAGTATGTTGTTAGCTATATTTCGAATAAAAAAAACAACAAACCCCAGAGGGAGAGTAAGTAGTGCGTTCGAAGATGATTTTTACTGGATGTATATAACGTATACAAAAAAAAAATCATCAACCAGAATAAAACAACAACATTTTTTTTTTACCTCTGAGCCAAAACAATATTTAATAGTCAAGTCAGCATAGACTATATTTTTAAGCTACATATAGCCATCATTGATTCTTTTGAGTTATTCAAGAATCAGGCATTTTTTGTTGTTAATTTTGTGCGGTTTTTCAATACAATACATTGATAAATTGCATTTGTATTCGTTTGTTATACATACATACATTAACAGGGAAAAAAATGGAACATTAAATTAAAATAATGCAATGCATAGCGATACTAATGCAGGAGCATAGACAACCACTACAAGTGTTGTGTATATTTTCATGTTGGTGCGATTCTTTGAATTTTTTAGGGAATAAAAATGGAAAAAAATAAAGATTATATTTGTTATCCTATATAACTAATATATACGATTTCAAACCACCCGAATAAAAACTGTAAAAAATATTCCAATTCTTACTAAAATTTTATAAATTGCGATAGATATATATGTATAAGTAATATTATTGGGGTTGATAAACGGAGTGCATTATCTTCTCTAGCAATAGTTGTTTTAGTATTATTCATATAATATCAGTGTATGATAATACTTATTTGAATTTATGATGGGTAGAAAAAAGTGGTTCTGCTGAACACACTTGTTATTATTAGCAATATACAATTTTGTTTTGCTCTTTTAATTTGATGAGGAAACAAGACCATTAAAGAAAAAAAAAAAAAAGATTTTTTTTATTATATTGGCTAATATTTATACACTGTTAAAATTAATTTAGATAATATCTCTGTTTTACCTTTAATTATAAATATACTAATTAAAACTATAAATACCAAAAAGAACGTGGAAAAGAATGATTATGAAATAAATGTACAGCACAAAATAGAGTTCGATAGAAAGTGTGCACAGAACATCTTTTCCCCGGAATTCCCCGAAATATAAAAAGAAGGTAAAAAATTGTCTAGATAACTGATTAGAATCTTTTATTATAAATCTTGATTCATTTCTATCAGTTGATGACATAATATAAAATGGTGAAATATATTCACCAAGCAAAATTATACACTAAGATATGTAATTAAATATAATAAAGTTAGAATATTTATGGTAAACTAACTAGTCACAAATCCAGGTTTAATTATAGTCACTTAAAGTTGTGTACAAATCTATTCATAATACAAGCCAACTTTTTATACAGATTTAATATTTATAGTAATTTATGAGTTAGATCTATGAAATGTTACAAAATTTAGTCACATTTTGTTATTTTTCATTATAAACGTAAGAAATAATATTAATTTTACATTTTGGAACAATATAGAAATTCAATACTCAAAATGACAATTTTGGTCTACGAAAAGTATGTATTCGCTGTAAGTCTGGCGAATTATACTTTGGATAAAATCAAAAAATATTTACTGTGTAAATTACATTAATTGTTTACTCAAGAAGAAAATAAATAGATGGTTCAGTAAATATACTTCGATTCATTATAATATGTTAACATTTTGTCATATCTCAATTTCCTTTATTTGGAAAGTTTAAAAGATTGTTTAATTTTGCTTTTTGTTATTTTCATTATTCATATCTGTTGTATACAATATAATATTACATTTTATATATAGTAATAAATGTAAAACTTTTTTTTTTATTAGTAAAAATGAAAATATCTATATTTTGATAAATACATACATATATATAAAGGGATCCAATGTAGTCTTAAAGTATATTGAAATAGAGCTTATAATATAAAACACAATTTCAATTTACAAAAGTTTGTCCTTATATATAAGAATAAATGCGGGGAGGATTTTCTTATTTTAAAACATGACTATTGATTCTCCTTCATCTTTATCACAAAAAGACCAATCGCAAATTTTGCAGATAGATTCATTTTATTTTATATATATATAAATAACCTTTGACTTGCGTATTTTAAACAAAATTATTTTATTAAAATGGAAATCTAAAAAATATATATATATTATCGATTCTCTGATGGTTCTTTTTGCAACAAAAAAAAAAAGACTGTACATTTTACATTGTAAATTTATTTAACTGATTTTTTTCCTTTTACAGAAATATATTTTCAGACTTAATATGCTACGACGTATACTTTTATAGAACGAAATAGTTTATTTTTGTAAGTATTCTTTTGGGGAAAGTTAATCAAAAATATTAAAGAGTAAATATCGTGATGATTCTGAATAACTTTTATGATAATGAGTACACAGAGGGTTGAATAGATAAAATATTATAAGGTTTTTTTTAGGTATATATATATATAGAATATATAAAAATATATAAAAGGAATTCAGATATCTTTTAGGATTTTTTTTTATTTATATTTCCTATACCTATATATATTTATCTTTACTATACTATAGTATAAACTTTAAATATTTGATTCCCATATTTTATGAAGATACAACCAAAAAATTGATTTTAGTTTTTGAAGAAAAATATTTATAATTAATGTATTTAATATGAAAAAAAAATTAATCCTAAAGAGAAATATAATATTATAATAAAATATAAGAAATATTTTATTATATCAATTTCTGCACGTATTTGCTTAATTATTTTACGTCAAGTGAAAACAATTTTTATAATATTAACTGAATTTAATGTAAGAATAGTTTTTTTGTTGCATGTTCTTTAAACTTTCAAAATCCAGATTGAATGGAAAAATTAAAAATTCCAGCTAAAATAAACTAAAATCATTTCTTTGTTTCATTAGTATCTTCGTTAATACACCTTCGTTAATGACCTTTGTTAGATAAGAATCCATTTTAATAAATACGAGTGAGCTCTTTTTGAATATTTAAACTATTTTATTCTATACCTTTTTCCGTAGTTTAATTTTATTCTATATAAACCAAATAGTTAAGTTACCTCTGTAGCAGAATAGATATTACTATAAAAATACATAAGCAAAATGACACTTACATAGAAAAAAAATCAATTTCTGATATGAACTATACTATCAATATTCTGAACTTCATTAAAATCGTTAAAATTTTGCAATATTTTACAACAATATGAAACAAAGTCCAAATTTTATTTTTTTAGAAAATACTTTACATCAAGTATAATTGGAGTATGGACTAAAATAATAATAAAGCGACGGTTTCCTTTGGTTATAATTTATTTAGATTAAATTATTTATCGTTTCGCAAAATATGTCAGAAATTGAAATATTTTAAAAATATTACTTTAATGTCAAAATCACAAGTAATGCTAAAATTAAATCAATAATTTCAATGTATTGTATATTTCTTATAAGTACAAAATTACAAAAATATTATTATTATAAATAAATAACACAAACATTCTAATAAGACATTATTATGATTGAAGTTAGTAAAAGTACAGATTAGATTTAGTTAGGTCTCATTCTTCCAAATTAATGTTGCCACTGTCAGCCTATTGTCATTATCCTTCAGTTAAAAATTAACTAGTTCCATTGACACCATAAAGCGATGTCCAATGTGACGAAGTCTGGATCAAACTAGTACTTCGCATTCGCACAAAATGTGTGAGTAATTAACAAGAATTAACTCTCAATATAAACTAAATAATTATTAATTAAAATTGAAATCTATTTACAAGTATTTATAAATAATATAAAAAACTTATATAGCTGAATCGCCGCCATACGTTGACTCATTACTAATACACCTAAGTTAGTTCAGATCAAACATTGTTTATAAGTTTGAACTCATTCGGTCCAATAGGTGCAGAATTTATCGTCTTCATACAACGAACATTTATTTTTATATCTAGATAGATATTACCTAATATATTTAAACATTATTAAAGATTTCGATATAATTTTAACATGAAAACTTTGAATCTAATTGAAATAATTGATAAACTCATAAATATACATATAAATATACATATATATATTATTTAAAATTCATAGTTTTATTTATAATCAAAATTATTGTATAAATAAATCGAATATACAAAAAAAAATATATTTTAATTCGGAAAATCGTGCCAATCAACCATTACTCATTTCCCTTTTAAAAATAATAAACAATCAAATAACACAGAAAAACACTGCTCCGAATTTTATGTCTTAATTACTTTCCATTTTCTATATATGTATATAAATATTTCCCTGCTGTCTAGCGCTGTGACTATGGATTATAGTTTATTGATTTTCAGACATTTTTTTTTATTCCATAAATAAATAATCTAAAATATATTATGAGATAAATAACAGTTGGATACAATAAGTATATAGCATATAATATACAAAAATGTACAAAATAAAATGTAAATTTTCTTTGGAAGTCAATAATTGTACATTTTTTGAAAAAAAAAAAAAACTGATATAAGACATGCGCATAGGAAAAGTTGTAAAAGTTAATATTTTTATTTTAAATAAATAAATGTCGGTATGAATCTACGAAAAGTTAAATAAGTGTGAAAGAAAAGCAGAATATTTACGAGCAAATCTGTTAAGTAAACAATATATATATATACATTATTATATACAATTATATGTATATATATATATATATATATATTATATCCTGACAAGCTAGGAGAGGTTAAATAACATGTGGTAATAAAAATTCATTTGTATATCATGGAAAATCTTTTAGTAGATATGTTAAGAATGTAAGAGATTTAAATATCTTATTTTTAAGTTTTAGATATTATCCTGAAATGGGACACAAATTTTTTGTTATCTCATGGCATAGAATAAATTAGATTTGAATTTTACTTTAATACCATCAAAATGTAAATGTAAATTTTCTTTATTTAATAATTTCTAACTTATGTTATAATTTGAATCAATTTTTAATCTTTTGACAAATAAATTGTTACTTTTTCATTTAAAATGATTATTAAAATATATTTATAGGTTCTATTACCAAAAATTTAATTATGACTTATTCAATGAAATTATTAATTGAATCCTTCGTAGATTAAAATGGAAGTAATACAAGCGTCAAAGAAGTGTATAGTAAAATAAAAAAAAATAGTAATATTGGAAATTATATAATCTATATTTTAATATTATCAGCTGAATTGTATTTCGAGAACTTATCGTTTACTAACGTAAACTTTGGATTAATTTAACTTTAGAATTATAAATTTGACTTAAAAGAATCGGTTATTTACAACACCTAAAATACAAAAACTTCTACTTTGACACGAATATTATACAAATGAAAAATTAAGATGGTTTTGACTATATTTATTGAGTATTAAGCTTAATATAGTTTTGTTAGATTGTTTTGTTTTTTATTTCATTTGATGATAAAGCTATAAATTTAAAACTAATGTAACGCTTGAATGAATATTTTTCCAATGACTAAATAAAGAAATTATCGTACAAGATTTTTCAGTCCGTTAATTTTACATCATCACCGAAATATTCACAGTTGAATGATATTTTTCAAATTGCTTACAATTTAAGGTTACAAAATTATTTATAATTGGAAGTTCCATAGAATTGATAGTACTATAATTTATTTTTGTATTTTATATTATATTTTTAGGAAAACTTTGCAGATTTCGATCTAATTTGATATTAGTTCAGTTTTGGGATGCTATGTATGTGATTTTATATACAAAATAATCTGTAGATAACGTTGAATATGTTGGAAAAAATATAAAGAAAGGGTTTTGACATGTTTTGAAGTGTAATAAGTCAATTTATATTATGTTATATAAATCTATCCCATCAAGAGATTTAGTTCCACGAAGTAAAATAAAATCATTCAGTGCAGTTGTTGAGGGACCAGATCAAGGATAAACTACTGACAGGAACGCGCTAACCGACAACGTTGTATATCAAGAGGTTTTTCTTAATTATATTTTATTTTTATCCAAAATATTTCGCGTAGTACTTAGGCATCTTAAGGATGCCTAATAATTATACAAATATATATAAAAAGTAGTAAACTTACAAAAATTTAAAACAATAAAATATCTTGTTAATATTTGGAAATTAAACGAAAAAACAAAATATATATTTTTCAAATATACCTACTTTGAAAAAAAAAATTATAAAATACAAATATAGTTACAAAAAAGTTATTCTTATAATATTATTTTTAAAACCCAATAAAATACTCGCTTTGCTAATATTCGGCTTTGAAAATCTCATTTCACCAAATAGTTGGAACCAGAATCCAGTATTAACACTTTCTCATTAATTAAATTTAGCAAAACATTAGCAAAACATATTATTATTACGTATAAGGACGACCTAATACAGAACAAACAAAAATCTTGTTTTGTAGGTTCACTTAAATATTATAATACTTCTTTTCTTCTCTTGTTGTTGATATTTTTATATGGACCTAATAGTGGATACAAAAATTTCTCACTCAAATTTCTACGTATACTAATATTAACAAATATTTATACTATGGTTTTTGCTATTATACTGCAATTTTTTTAATAACATTATAGGTATTCACTTTAACCCATAAAATTGTAAATACTGTAAAGTTTCAAATATTTTAGATTATTATAATGGAAATATAAAAAAAAAGTTAGCGTTATTTTCTACAGCCAGTTGAGTAGGTAGATTACCGAAAAAACATGATAATTTGTGTAAAAATCACTTAACAGTATTTGCATTACGCTAAGATAGAATTAATTGTAAGTTGTAAGATTCATTTTTTTGGATTTGTACTAGATTCATTAACCAACCCACAATAATGTAATAATATTAAACTCTGTACTTTTAATAACGAAAATTTCTATTAATATCATATCAATTTATCTACGTCATAATAAACATAATAACGAAATGGTAAATCATTTTAAAAGGGTATTGAATTCATAGCTGTTATAAATGTAGCACTACCTATAAATATCCTTAATTCTGAAATTATATCATTATTAACCCTGATATGATATTTTTCATATATATTATCCTAATGTCAAGATTATGATCAAGATACAGAAATAAAATTTTCGCTTTAAAGTATTCTAAACTACACTACATTCAAGTCGCGCAATCACAAGTATTGAATTTAATATATTTGAAGTTTGTGTTTGTATCCATGATCATAATCAAGGCATAAATGTGAATAATTTTTTTAATTGTTCTATGTTACTGAAATATGATTAATTTTTTAAGAAAATCATACTGAAAAATATTAAATAAATTGAACTGGATTTGGAGATGGGTTCACTTTCCATGCTCTACAGCCGCTGAACCAACATAATGAACGACTAAAATGTTAATAGATGCAAAATGAACTATGTGCCAAGATGTTTTTTAACAAATATACACAACAAAAATATTAGACAGACATCAGTCAACTTAAATATTAGACTTAAAATATTTAAGTACACTTAAATATTTGAAATATAAATATATTTTTTTACACGCCGTCAGAAACGATTTTTTATTCAACATCAATATAATCGTTTGGAAACATACAGCAATTTTGTTTTACTGCGTCAATTTTCTGCTGCCAAATTCTTTTAACTATCTATCTATCTGTTCCGAGAAAAAGAAGCCGAACAGAATGATCATAGATGCAAATTTAGTTCCGTTTAGTAATTTGTTTTGCTTTTATTTGAAAATTTAACATTTTCTCTTTAGAAATGTGGTGGACACTGATTGTCAAAGAAATGGAACTATTTTCTGCGGGCGTTTCTAGGTCGGCAAGTTCGAACGAATATAAAAAAAAATATGCATACGCAAAATTTGCATGTGTGCAGCAAATCTCCTAGATCCGCTCTTCAAAAATGTAACTTATCACACTGGTTCATCGTTATGCCCGTACAAAATGTGGTTGATACTTTCAGTGGGTCCAAGTTTCCCATTTATGTGGAAAGCCGTATTTTAAGCTCTATACAGAAAAATACCCAAAAATATATATCTGAGATTTGGATGAAATATTGTTCATTGGTGGGATTCATGATTGTGTTCGTGCCTATTTAGGTAGAGGTCAGTATCTTCAGAAAATCAAAATAAAATTTCCGATTAATTATATTCTATAGCATATACATAATAATTTTTATCTGATTTAAATTAAATTTGGCACATATGATAGGTTCCTTACGTACTTTGTGTCTGCAAAATGATGGTGCCTTCAAGTTATAATCCTTAATTGCATTTCGTAAATTCAATGCTCTCCTCTACATCATACAGTTATTGTTACCCGATTTCAATAATTTTAGTTTTCTAAGCTAGTTTGTGACTATTTGGGGTTAGTAGCTGCATTGGGACCGTCTCTAAATTACGATTTATATAAATTTAATACTTGAGATCTTAAAGTATCGGTCATTTTTAACAAAGCTTTTTTTAGTAATTACAAATCATTCTTGGACACAATTACGAGTTATCTACACCCCATAGTATTTGCAACTTATTTTAATTGTTATTCCATTACTTTAAATACTTATTTGTCATTCTATTAATTACTATTAACTATTATGGTAAACCCTTTCAATAAAATCAACCAAATATATGTATAATATATATTGTATAATCATTTCTCTCTATTTTACGGTCTTAGAACTTCTATATTTCCCATATATAATCTTTCAGTATTAGAGATAATAAATAACCTTAGTCATACTTACTTTTGAACCAATATACTGCTAATATAAAGCTATATATAAAACAAATCTTAAGCTAATTATTACCTATACATTCATGTGAAATTTAACCGCTTTAAATTAAGTTGGTATGTATATATCAAAGATTCATAAATATATAAATGAGATACCCATAGATTTTAAAATTTTGTAGGTAGCTTTCTTTTGGACTACATTTTTTTTATACCGATAAAAAAAATGGACTAACTATACCAAATTTAGTTAGTCCATATCAAAGATTCCGATTAGTATATTTTATTTTTAAAAAAACTACAGTTGACTACTTTTTTTTTAGATACAACGGCGCTTCGTTTTTAACTAATTTTGTTTCTTTCTATAAAGGATGTTCGTTGATATTATTTAATGCACAACATGATAAAATATGTTTAGAACTTTATTAAGAAGCATAATATTCAACATCTTTAACTCTGTTCACTTACCTTTATAACAAAATCAGCAGATAAAAAAAAACAACCAAGAATAAAATTCTCCTTTATTTAAGAGATGTAAAAGATTTTTCTTTTTTTTTTTTTAAATTACATTTACTTATATGTATATACATATATATATGTATATATATAATTTAAAATCTATATTATAAGTTTTTGTTTTGCTTCTTGGAATAATTAAGAACAATTCCAAAATCATTTAATGTCAATTTATACATTAAAATGTATATGTTTATGATGTATCATAACATATTAACATAATTATGTTTTTCTTTTATTTTATATTAAGTTTTTCTTTTAAATACTAATAACTACTTTTAATCTGAATTATACTTTCCTATTTACATCGACCACAATTTAGTAAAGTTTTTATGTATTTAAACTACATTAGAAAAGCATTGGACTTTTTATTTATGAGTATTTTCTTTTTATCTCATTAATATTATATATTTAATAATTGTTTTTTTTTTTATTATAATTTTTAAAATGTTTATCTTAATATATCTATATTAATTATTTATATATTTTATTACTTTGTTATATATATAATTATTATAATAATGATAATTAATTAATTTATTTATTTTACAATTTAATCTTCATTTATACTATTTAATTTATTACCAATTGAAATTCATATTTTAATAGATTATTTATTTCTTGAAAAATACTAAAATAATAAAGAATTATATTTTACTTAATTTGGTATATTAATTATACTAATTAGTAATTTATAATTCGATAAATTCTGACAGAAAAAAAAATACTATTTAAACAAGAAATGTAAAATAATATTATTTTCTTTCAAATACTATATTTGCAACATTTTGATAGACAAATATAATAATTAATGTAAAAAATAAATTAAAATACCAGAAATGTTTTAATTAGCCATCAGTTTATCTTTATTACTATTTTAATATTTTTATATATTAAGTTTTCTTATTTACCAAAACGAAAATATTTACTATAATCTAATTATGTAAATTTACATCTTATTTAATATTTTTCTAAAGAATATCCTTACTTATTTTTTAAATGGAAAACATTTAATAAAATTTAGCAGAAAACATTTTGTATAATAATTAAACTAATTATTAAATAATATTAAAAATAATGAAATTTATAAAAAAAATAACAAAAATTATTCTTGAACTTTTTTCAATTTTTTATTTTTTGAAAAATGGATTTTAAGTTATTTAATTTCTAACTATATATTTTTAACTTGCAGACAAGAGTAGAGTTTTTATATTTTTGCTATATAATATTTTGTTAAAAATTATTGTAAAATATTTTTATTATATTTGCTATGGCATTAAATATTAAATTCGATATTGAGAGGTCATTTCTTAAAAGTCAAAAAGATACAAGAATAATTTTATAATAAATACGAAAATAAACATTAAACGTAATTTACAAATAAAAATAAAAAAATAAGAAATTATAACCAACTATATGGTAATAACTAAGTCAAATTCATTGCACAATTACCGATAGTTATTAACAAATTAAAGAATTTAATAATTTTAGATATATGATAAATTGGAGAGTAATTAAACTGATAAAAATTCATCTTTTATATAAATAAAATAATAAAAAAATTAAATTATTACAAAATTAATACAAGAAAATGTCCACTTAAATTTTACCGATTGAATAACACTATGCAAAATTTTTTATGAAATAAGATTTTTATATTAATTTGAAACAATCTTGTTAATATTAATATTTTCAACTTATGAGATAGTCAGGGAGTTATAAATCTTCCCACGTAAGCAAATCGTCATCTGTGTAGTTAATAAAATTTACGTAAAAGCTTACAGAATAATAATTTTGTAATATGTAATTTAAAAGAAACAAGATTTTCTAATTATTTCGTACAAGATAGATTTTTAATTTTTTTTATATAAATCTTGTATGTTTTAAGAGTATAATTAATAATATTCAATATTTCAATAATATTATCAGAAAACAAAAACTATAAGAAATATTTAAATCCTTTTATAATTATGTAAATCAGCTTGACATTCAAGATAAAATAAATTTGGAACATTTTTAATAAGAATATTAATTTTATATGCATCAATTAACAATTACATTTTCAATTTATTCTATATTTACACAGTTTAGAGGGTGAAGTTTTTAACAAAATACTACATAAATATGCGTTATTAATGTTTTCACATATTATAATTTGCCATAAAATTTTGTAAAATAAATGTATAAAAATCTTGTTTTGTCAAAGTTTCAAGGATAATTTCAATGTAGCACGCATTTTACTTACCTATTTCGATGACTTCAATAGTTTAAATATTATACAAATTAAAAGAAGTTTAAATTATGAATTTTAAAAATATTGTTTTTTTTTTAAAAAAACGAAAATAATTTTTTAAGTATACATTCATGAGAAATTTCAGAACTGATCAATACGCATGCTTAAAAGAAGACTTCAAGACGAAATGATCTTTCCCCATGCCTAAAATATAAATGATATTATTTGAAATAGTTTAAGTTTTTACTTTATCGGAATTATTTTTTTAGATACATAAAATTTGTTTACATAATTATTATATTTTATAATACTTTTAGTTAATCCATCTCAATTTAAAAACGCTATCAACTCATTCTTATGCACGTCATACAATAACTCTCACATCGGCAAATTAGCTATTAAAAATATTGAATAAAAGAACAAACAAAAGAAAGATTTTGCCAGGTATATTATTTATGGGAAATTGAATAGTACAATCTGCGTAGGAATGATATTTCTTAGCACGTCAGAAGATATTATCGAATATAATTTTTACATTTATGAAACCCTTAATAAACGTACAGATGGTTCGATAGTTCAAAATTTTCATAAAATTTCTAATAATTTGCAAAATGATCATATTTATGTTGAGTATGTCATCGACATTTCTTATGAAACCAAGACACTATGGCATTCAACGTGATAAATTGTGTCAACATTAAAAAAAAAAAAACTGAAAAATTCATAATTAAAAAATACCATAAATTAATAAATCACATATTTTTACTACCAAAACATAAAAACTATTTTATATATATATATTTCGATGAATAATTAATTCCAACAAAAAAGACACAAATTAAAATTATTTAATAATAATAGTCGATATTTTTTGTATTTCTATTTTTTTTTAAAAAAAAATTACCTAAACAATTATAATATTGAAACTAATTTCTATATTGTAAAAATTAAAATTAAAAAAGAAATAATATTAATAATTATTTATATATATATAAAAAAAAAACATCAACAAATTAAAATGCATTTTACACAAAAAAAAAATTAATAATTAATAATAATTTTTAAATCGATAAAAATATAATTTCTAATTTTAGTTTTTATTTTTTGTTAAATTTTAATTTGTTTGAGTTTTATTATTTAGACATACACTCCCAAACACTCAGACAAATCATACATTTTTACTAATCTTAGGATTCTTGCTTAAAAACTGTTCAACTGAAATCCTACATAACTAAAGTTATTAAAAGTATTTTTTTTTATATTTATTTATTTATAATAATTTTACTTAATTATGAGACATAATTATTTTTTTTAAAAAAAAATTTATGTTTACATGAAAAGTTAAGAATTTTTTATTAATTTTTTTTTTTTTACGAATACTTATTTTTTTTTTTAGCGATTTTTAAGGTTTAATTTTAATTTTTTTAATTTATTCTTTTAATTTTCTTGTATTTTTAAGTTTTTTTAATGTATATTTATATAGTTTTAAATTATATTTGCTATTTATATATACAAAAGGAACTAAACGAAAGTGTAAATAAGAGAATTTTTTTTTATTACACAACATTTCTAATTATTATTTAATTTTGAATTTTCTTATTTATAGTTTTTATTTTATTTATGTATTCTTTTTTTTTTCTTTAAATTTAAATTCACTTTTTTTTACGTGACCATTTTGAATTATATATATATAAAAAAAAGCAGCACTTCTTTTGAATTTGTAATGGGGAAATTGTCTGGAGGAGACACGAACTTAGAATTTTTTATAGTGAACAAATACTCTAAGAAAATTTCTATTTTTATATTGTGATGTAACTTTTATTGTATGTATGTATATATGTATAATTTGTTCGTTTTTATTAGTTTATGGAGGTGGAAGGATCAAAATCTTATTATTTTTAAAATGTTGTAAATCCCATTGCAGCGCTGCTATTATCTAAAGGTCACTGATGCATTTTAGGAGCATGATGGGCCATTCCTAGACCTAAATTCAAATGATGTGGATTATGATGGGTTTGTGGCGGTTGCCCATGATTATGATTGCTAGTTGAACTATTATTATTATTTTGTTGTGATGCTTGACGTTGTGAATTTTTTTTATTTTTCATTCGACGATTTTGAAACCATATTTTTACCTATATGCAAAAACAAAACAAAAAAAAAAAAGATTTTTGTAATCCTAAAAACATATATCCTAAAATATATACATATATATATATAATAATGTAACGTTGATTTTTAATTTCTATTCATAATAATCTATTATCAAAAAGAGTCACTATTTGTGATTTTAATTCGTAGATTTGTGATTTTAACCCATTGACCATCCAGAAACAGTACTAAGTGAAACACTTCTTTTGATAACAACATTCATTTGACACATTAAAATATACATCTAGCAATTTTAAAAATTTAATTATTTAAATCTGTACTTAAAATAAATACTGATGATTAAAAAAAAATATTGATATAGTAAAGACATATAGGTTTAAAACTATTACAAAGCACTTTAAATTCATTTTTTATTTGAGAATTAAAATGATATGCAAAATTTGTATTAAATTTTATTTCGAGAATTATTTTTTTAAGTAATCCAATTATTTGTTGATTTAATCGAAGTACATCAGCAGTGAACTCAGAAATTTGAAAAAAATATACCTCAATGACATTGAAATGTATTTTTTTAATATTAATTTGACTAAATTTATTAGAAATTACTGACATTACTGCGTCAGTAGAAATTAATTACATTACTGACATTTTTCAAATATGAAGTGTGTTGTACTTGCAGTGTTTTAAACCGTATAAAACGATTATAATTTATACAAAAAGTTGAATTTATTTCCACTAAATTTGTTGAATTCATCGATTGCAAAAATTATATTTATAAAAAAATTATAGTAATAAAGTTTTATTTTGACAAACCGTTTATACTGAAAATCGTTACTTTAAAATTATTGTATTAAAATATTAGAAGAAATCGAAAATCAATTTTATATCATTTTTACATTACATTTTCTCACTTTTCATGAATTAAAATGTCGAAAGATTACGTATTCACTCTAGATTTAACTTTATTAGAATTAGTATAACGAATAAAGAAATCATCTAATCAAAGGTTCTGACACTCGGACGATTTTCCATTACTTGTAAAATATTCATTAAAAAAAACTTACTTGTCTTTCTGTTAAATTCAAATTTCGTGCTAACTCCCAACGTTTTTGTTTCGAAACATATGCGTTAAATAAAAATTCTTTTTCCAATTCTAATGTTTGAAATTTTGAATATGGTTTACGCTTTTTTCGTACTGACACCTGTTGACCAGTCCAATCTATTGATGGATTTGGTGTACACGATCCAAGTCCAGACGTACCTAAACTTGAGTCTATAAAAAAATTAAAAATTATTAAAAAGCTAATAAAAATTTCTATATAGTTAAATGTTTTGTAATCGTCAGAATTTTATTTGACTAAAATTTTTTTTTCAAGAAAATTAATTCTGGCTAAAAGACAAAAGGCAATTAATTTTATGATGTTTTTTTTTATACGAAATAATTACGCAATTGTTGGTACCGCATTTTAATTTAGTAATCAGAATACATAATTTTTGTGGTTTTAAATTATATATTAATTTTTTTTATAATTAAATGAGGTAATAACGAATTTCTAATTATAGAATATAAAAATCATATTTTATTATAATTGAAAATTTGTTTGCACTTTGAAATAAATTGATAAATAGGACAACATAAAAAGTACAGTGAAATATATTATATCTACCTATTAAACTGTATACATCTTTTCTATACTAAAGTTCGAATTAATTATAAATAAGACTATTGTTCATAGTAAATTTAAAGTTTTGTAATTCAAAAATTGAAAAAATATTGAGGTTCTTTTAAGCTGCTAAAGAGCTTATAATAACAAAATAAAAACAATCGTCATAGCATTAATATTGGTAATTTAAAATTAATGTTCGAATATTACTTTTTGGGTAACCCAATTGGGAACCATATACATTTTACGGCAACATTTTTCAAATTAATTGCACAAATAAATATTTTCGTAGCAATTTTGGAAATTTTAAAAATTAGCAATTTTCAAAAAATTTCGGATATCACACCCTCATAAACAAAACAAATTAGAACGCTAATTGGGATCTAGATTATTACATTATATGTTTTTTAAAATTAAATGAAATTTTTATATTTATTTAGTTAACTTTTTTTATAACTGCAGAAGAATATCATAATATAAATGTAATATTTCGGTCAAATATTTTTCGGTCATATGAATAAAATCTAACATCAAGTAGTAGGTACTAATACTTCAGTAGATTATGTTCCAGCTAGTACTCGTTTTGTTACAATTGGAAAAAAATAACAGAAAATCTCAATGTTTAATCATTTTTTTATTTTATTTGAAAGTTTTAAAATAAAATCGAGTATATAGCCATATGAAACCGGCTGCAATTGACTTTGTAGTGTATCTTTGGGATTAGTATCAATATTTGATTAGCATATGCAGCAATATATGTTACTAACAAACCCGTTAAGCGAAAAATTAGCACAATTTTCCGATAAAAAAATTGATCGTCCAGAATGGACTTCTTCAAAAACAGCCGTGGTAGACCATATGCCAGAAATTGTTTTTAAATTATTATCATGTATTGATATTATTAAAAGATATTTTTTTCTGTTATTTTTTGCAAGTTCTTTTTTAAGGACGTATTATGTTCTATTTAAGGACTTATTATAACATAGTATTAGATCTTAATTAAATTTACCGAATTACACCATATTTACTGAAGAAACTTAAAAAGTACGGCAATTTATTAACCATTAGATGTTACATTTATATAATGTAAATTGGAAATATAAAATAATCAAAATTTATTAACATGTGATTAATTTCAATATATTTACGAATTTATCTGTATAATTGTTTGTTACCTTTATCGTGGTACTCTTTTACTATGCATAGATTGTTATAGCATAAATCTGATACATATAAATGTTACAATATTAAACGAAAAACGTATAACAAATAACAAATCAGAATAAAAATTTATAAACGACCAACTTGCAAAATTGATAGTATGTTATTCAAATTGAAGTACCATCAATTAAATTTCTTGTCTAAATTAAATTTAGTATTTCTTGTCTGAATGAGATTTCGAATTAGTGTCTACCAAAACCTATTAGATTTGATAAAAGAAGTCCATAATTTATTTGGATCAGCTAAAATAAGCTAAAAGACAGTTATTTTTAGTATGTATTCAAATTTTCTAGTATATTTCACATAATGTTGGAAAATAATTTAGTATCCGTAAAGGATTAAGTTCTGATGTTTCTTCATCGAAAACAAACAAACGGTACAAAATTAAACGCAACTACATAAAAAAGTAAAAATGAGATATACATAAACCCGTATAAAAATAAGAATATGAATAAAAACTATTAGACCTTGAATTCACGAATTACGTCACAACTTCGCAACGCTGTCACCCGATCATTTACGTCATTATTGATTAATTAATTAATTAAAAATTTTAAATATCGTTGTATTTCTAAACCAAATAATAAATTAAAAATTGATTAAACAATAATAAAAATAAATAAAATAAAAAACAAAACTTAAATTAAATGGGTGCCTTGCTTCATGAAAGAAGCAAGTAGAAAATAGTTATACTTTCTACTTCCTTCCGCTGTCACCCGTCAACTCAAGATGAATTTGAATTTTTAATGCACAAAAGGAGATCAAGAACGCTTTCATTGTATGACAATGAGCTTCAATCGATTTTGATAAGAAGGTAAATGATATATATCTACCTTATGCAAATCCTCCTAAGCCAAAACTTTGATATGTATCTTATGATAAGGGGACCATATTTCGCAATCGAATTCGATAAGTGGTCAACGAAAATTGTGTAAAGACTGTTTGTATCGTAGTGACCTGAAAAATCTTTAAATTCATAAAAAGGTATTAATGTGAGATTTGAAGTTGTCCTCATTATCACAGGTAAATCACGAATGGTCAGTACTTGAGATGAGAGAAAAAATCGTTTACATGAGAAAATCGTTAAACGTTTAGAAACTTATGGGTTGGCCTTAGCATTTATTTACGTTAAGCTCCAGGTGATTTTTCTTACACCAATTAGAAATTAAACATTAAGCATAAGATCAACAGCGAAGGTTGGAATTTTTCTTATAATCTTAATATCATCCGCGTGGAAATACTCAATAGGAATTTTATAAAAGATTTTCATTTTTCTCGCCATAAACCGAATAAAAGAGTCACCGTTTTTTGCTAATCTATGTTCGTAATTTTTTTAAATTAAATCTCTGGTTAAATCTTAATCGGTTATTAAGTAATCTATTATGAATGTTGTAATCGCTTAATCAAATAATTTTTTTTTTTTGTATTTAAATTTCGAAAGGATCGATTGTAATATATATAATTTTTTTTTAATTCCCATAGTATAAAGCTATGCACGTCCAATAAAAGTATATAAGAAATTTACTTTTAAGCTCTTCAGTTTATATTATTTTATTATTCATTATTATGGTAATAAAACTTGACTTTTAAAAACACAGCAATAAATTTATTTTATTAGATAATTTTTCACTTTTTCTTATTTAATAATTTGAATTTCTATACTACAATATAAATAAAGTAATTATAAAATAAATATTGTTACAACATTTTTCCTATATACTTGATGATTGTTTTACCCAAAAATATGAATTTTTATATATATGTAGATACATATATGAGAACTTTTTATATTGGGTAAGAAAAAAAAAATTTGTATATATAAAGCAATCAAATAAAAGGTTTAAATAATGTTATTTTAATTACATTTCTCCTTTCTTTTTATTAATTTTTTTTTTGTTTGTGTTGTTTTTATTTCAATAAAACATGATAATAAAAAAAAATTCGTATACTTTTATTCAATAAAATATTCAGAAGTCAGCACACTTTTATGCTCTAATATTTATATATATATATATATATCAAGAAATATATATGTATTATATGTATGTATAATAATAATAAAATGGCCCATTAATTTTATGTGTGCTTAATCACCAAATAAACTTTACCCATCAGCCATCGCGGTAAACAGCAATATAATAATTTTTAAACACTTCTTAAATGGTCGACTGGGAATAAAAAAATATTATATACACTCGTATATACTATCAAAAGTTGTAAAAATAAATAAAAAATTTACACATAATCAGTTCCTCAATGTGATAACTATTTATAGTAATAACTTTTAAATTATCTACGCATATAAATGTATGTTGTTGTGGTAGGTACTTTAAAAAGTGCAAACAAAAATCATACTTATTATAATGAAATTATGATTCTTCTTAGTATAGTGGTTCATTTGGAATAGTACAAATAAATAATGTTTAAATAATAAAATTATTGTATTTTTAAAGGTGTTAATTTTAAAAATAAATTGATATATTTGTTTATATATTCGATTTGTTAATATACATCATAATAAATTATTTATTAACAGTTTGGGAATCATAAAACTTTTAAATTTTAATAGATTATAGTTTCAATACGGAATTTATTATTTATTTTGATTACTTACTACCACCTGTATATGTGTCCGAAGGATATGTTCTTAATGCACTACTATATGGTGTTGGTGCTTCATAACTGGACTGAGATGCATCGACAGATTGACGTGCTGCTGCTGCAGCAGCGGCTACTGTTCTTTCATCTGACGGAAGGTAACTTTGATCGCGATAATTCCAATAACTCTGAAAAAAATTAGACAAAAATTATGTTTTAAAAATCAAATAAAATTTAATTATTTAGAATAATTTAAAAAAAATCAAAAATCTTAAAAATTTAATAATAATTTTGAAATGCATTCCTAAGTAATCTAATATATAAATCTTAAGTTAAAGTTAAATTAAATGTATATTAGTTAAACTAGGGGTAAATAGCTACATATATTTTCTTCATTATTATTTACTATTTTTTATAGAATTTTAATAGTAGTTGATATTTCTAATATTATTTTAAACTATTTGATTTTCATAAAAAAATATAAAATTCATTAAATCAAAGATTGAACACTTTAGTTGTAGTCTCATTGGAAATAAACTTTATTATGACATCTATTTATATTATACATTAAATATTAAAATGTTACATATAAACTAAAATACAATTTCGGGTTATTTTCATCTACCAAACAATTAAATTATTGACAAAGAAAAGTTGACTACAATAGGTACATTTTAACTATATCAAAAGTTTTAATTTGAAAATTAAAATATTGATTCAACACCTTTGTCAGTACGAAAATAGCACAGTTAATATTTGTGTTTTATTCGAAATTCCTTATGTGCGTAATCCGGATTACAAAGTTGATGGTTGCAGAAAGTTCCAAATAATTTCAAAAAAGCATTAATTTTAAATAATTAATAATATTATTAAAAATATACAATTTATTGATTCTGATAAAGAAAATATAATTTTAAAATAAATAAACATGAATTCAAACAGTTTAGTCTTTCGTGAGTTAAAATTAATTATGTTACACGCAGTTATAAAGGCCTTAATAAATAATATATGCATAAATAAATGTGTTTAAAAGATAGAAGAATCTTATTCATAATTTTCGATTTATGTAAAAAGTGAATATATAATTCTTTTTACATATAAATATGGATTTCCCAACAAAAAAATTTGTTTTATAACAGAATGATTTATATCGATCCCTTAATAGATTCCAAAGTTATAGTACAACGATACAAATTTTAAGGTTAATGAAGGAAACGATATATGTCCATTTTAACATTTAAAAAAAAATTGTGTTCATATCTACTGCAAATAATAAATATTATAGACCGTATATTTAATTATCCTTATTCAGTAGTTCTATATAAGTTATTGCAATGAATTACAGATAGAATGCATTATATAAACACTAAAAACTAAAGATATTTCAATCTTCTTCAACAAAATATTATTACAAATTATATATTTAAAGTTTAAGGTTAAGTTATAGAAAATTTATTATAATTTGTTGTATCGATATTAAAACAATCGTATTGATATACGATTAGATTGCTATAATTCACCCCTAGTAAATTTAACTTTTGAATATAATAAAATTGTAGTATACTTATTACTTTTTATTCAGTTAAAAAAATAAAACAATTAAACTTTCTTTTAATAAATCAAATTTTAAACTATACAATTAATTTGTGCACGTCTGCACTCTTTAATCTCTTAATACAGAATCTCATTTTATTTTTCACAAATTTTAAAAGAAATTGACAATATAAAAGAAATTATAAATTAAATTATTAATTCTCTTATACGAATTCTATTATATATAAAAATTATATATATAGAGTAGAGAGTGATATAATGTATCACGATTCAAATATATAAAAATTATTATTATATGGACAATAATACAATTATTAATTCTTTATTATATTAAGAGATGATACATTATATTTATATACATTTATTATATTTATTATATACATAGAAAAAAAACCCTACAAAATATTTTTAAAATGTATTAAATTTATAAAAGTCTCACATTTAATAAAATAATTCATACAAAAAAAAAAAAAAAAATCAAAAATTTTAAATTTTACATAATGTAAGATAAAGTTTATTATTACATTTTTGTTAGCTCTTTCGGCTATACTATTTGGTACAGTTTTGCCTAACATTAAATCTCCTTTTCAGTTAACTGCAGATGATATAATTAAGAAGTCGTATACTTTAGTTGGAATAAAGTTAATCAAATATCAAGCTGACTTTGAGTATAAACTATATTTAAAAGTTATTGCTTGCATCTAATTAAGTTATGGATGTTAATTAAAATAATATATTTTTATTCCGAGTTTAGGGTACAGATTTTGTTGAACCGAAGCATGAGTTACATATATAATTTTCATATATTATAAATGCGCAATATAAATATTTTAAAAAGTTATTAGCTATTTGTTTGCTTAGGAGCCTAAAAATCTTAATCCTGGTGTAACACTTCAATGTTGAATAATAGATAAATGATTCTCTATTAATTTTAATTTTTTAATATTATCTGAGAAACCCAAATATTTTTTTTTTATATTTAATTTGTTTAAATATTTCAGAATTAAAATTTATGTACAAAACTTTTGATGCATAATTTCTGTTAGAATATTAACATTTAATAATCTAGTATGGCAATTTAACATTAGAGGTTGAATAAATTCAATTTTTAAATTCGTTAATCTTAAGAAGACTACTTTTCGAATCTGTAGCTATTTACATACATTGTCGATTTTATTAGGGTAGTGCTATTTATTTTAAAACAATTATTTACTTTGTTCTATTGATCAAAGTTATCATATAAATTAATTTATGAAATAAAATATAATCATTCAATTAAAATGTTAAACAAGTTTGTTACAATGTTACAAATAAACTATATTTAGTTAATAATGATACTAATAATTTATAATTATAAGTTAATAAATAACAAATAATTTTAATTAAATTACTACTTAGAATAACTCCATTTAAAAATTATTGAACGATAATTTAATTTTAAATTTAGAAATAATGGCAAATATTCTCAAGGAAAGCCGCAATATTATTTAAATAAAGTTAAAATTTAGCACATAGAATAAACTATGTTTAAACTATTGTCAATTTTTATAGTTCTATTTTGCTTTTTTGTCGTAGCAAATTATATAATAATTTTTTAATATTATTTATTCTGCAATATTTTGGAATAAAAATTCTATGTATGTTTTATTTTATTTTTTTGTTGAAAAGACATGAATAGCTTAAACAGTACATACATATTAAAATATCAATGAATTAACTAAATTCCAAAATATGCAAATATATCAAGTTTGTTAAAATAAAATAATTTAAAATATTATAGAGTACAAAGATTATGTTTGCCAATGTGAAGGCCTAACTCAGTTTTGACGGATTTTAGTAAACGGAATGATAAAAAAATGTTAAAGCTGTAAATAGAAGATTTTTTTTTTGTGTAAAAAAAATCACTTTTATTTTTGTATACATAGTTTGTCAAAATAGTTGGGAATAAGTCAAAAGATTGACGTCAGAATATGACTTTCTGTGTTTAAAAATTTAACCATTTTATTAACCAAATTTTCCAATCTAAGTAAAACGATATAAATATATATTTTTAACAAAATTCTATTCTCTAACTTAAAACTTCCATTTTAATAGCATTTTTTTTTGGATTAGTATCTAAGAAGCTACATATATATAGTATAAATAATTAACATTTTGAGTTTTTAATTTTTCAAATCAATTCAAAATTATTATATTAAATACTGAATGGGGGAAATAGCTTATATAAAACATACAAACTATTTTGTTGACATTTAATTTAAAATCGTAGCCTCAAAAAATTTATTGATTATTATAATTCAATTTATTGATTGTTAATTAATAATTTAAACCTTCTATTCTATTTATAAGAATTCTATTTTTTTTTAATTCTCACAATATAGCAGAAAATTGAATAGAAATTGACGACTTTTAAAAAATATTAAATGTAATCTTTAAAAATATTTAGTGTAACCGTTTTTTTTCTAAAAATATTATTTAATAACATTTACAAAATAAAAGTTTTAATATATGACTTGAAAGATTGCAGAACAGCTTGGGGAAATATACTAACATTTTAATATAAATTCACCACATTTTTACCAAAATATTGTGAAATAATTATTTTTTTAAATTATTATGAATTTTCGTTGTTATAAATACAAATTTCAAATTTTTGCTATAGTCCCAAAAAGCTCTTCAAATAATAATTATTATTTATACATAAGATTTTACAACTCACCTGAGGAAATTGAGTATCTGGATATCCATAATAAACAGGTGGTTTACGATCTCTATCCAAATAATATTGCGAATGAGGATGTGGATATTGTGATTCAAAACCACTGTCATAACTCCAAGGATGTGGATGTCTAATTACAGTTGGATCGGTATCAAAATTTGGTCTCTTTGCTGGTATATGCAAAGGTGGTGCTGAAAGTATAGACATGTTTTCTATGTTTCAATTAATAATGTAGATCAATTCTTTTATACATATTTTATTTGAATTATATAATTAAAATTTATTAATGATAAATTTACCTGCAGGTTGTGAACTGACACTTGTTGGAGATTCGCTCGCCGTCGAAGGCGCCACAATTTGTGATTGTCCGGACGCCACTGTGTTTTGGGATTGCTGTTGTTGAACACTGTTCCCTGTTGTATGGCCGTTTGGTGTCTGTTGTTGTTGAGGATGTGTAGGTGATGTAATATGATTATTTGTTGTTTGTGGTTGGGGACTATGTCCACCACTTGCTGAAGCCTGTTGCTGATGTTGTTGTTGTTGTTGTTGATGTTGTTGTTGTTGTTGTTGTTGCTGTTGTTGTTGTTGTTGTTGGACAACTGCGGGGTCTTCGTACATAACCGTAGTGGAATGTGTTGGTGTTGTTTGTTGGGTTGATGTGATTTGTGTATGATCAATATGATGATGATGATGTTGCCCCCACCAGGCCCCGGCAGCGGCGTGCGACCCTGCCGAGACATTGTGGGGGTCGTAAAGAGCGCACGCCAGCGGGATGGTTGTTTGGGGGAGGGGTGGAATAATTACGGTTATTTTGATCGATTTTTATATAAACACGCACGTAAAAATTATTGTTTTTTTTTTTTGTTTTTTTTTTTTTATTTATATATATTTTGTATTATTAAAATTATATTTTTTGTTTGAGAATTTTGTTTGTTATCGTTTCACAAAATAATTGTTTCAATTAAATTATTTTTTTTCAAAATTAAAATTTTTAATTATATAAATAATTGAAAACAAAAACATCAATTTTGATTTTGAATGTTTCACAATTAAAATACGCATGTAACAACGAATTTTTAAGAATTTTATTAATTTTTATTTATAGTTTTTACGAATTATTTTTATTTTTTAATATTATATTAATTTTGCACAAAATTTATTAAATAATTTTTAATTATTATTAAATAATTAAATATTTTATTTGATTGCGAGAATTTCGATTTTAAATGTATTGAGTGAGAGTATAATGTTTATTTGTACGTATATGTCATATATGATGGGGGGATTAAAATATATGTTATTATAAGTATATTTAACATACAATACAACCAAATAATATCAGTCGGATTTTGTATTTATTTATGTTTTTAACAGTTACAGAGAATATTTTGACAATACAAGAAGAAGCGAAAAAATATATATATAATAATAAAAATCAAAAGAGCGCGCCGTTTATAACATTGTTTGGGAGTATGAACACAGCATAATACACCATCACGCGTTTTTATTTATTGTGCACGGAGGGTAAGTAATAATTTTGATGTTGATTTTTATTCACAAACAAAAAAAAAAATTATATTTATTTATTTATTTTTATTTAATATTTTTATTTTTATTTTATTTATCAAAAATCATCAGGCATAGGAGCCAGACACGTTTTTATAAGTAAGTTGGTTTGTAATTGAGATGTTTATAGATATTTTTTATATATATATTTTTGTTTATTTGTGGTAGAAACGTCATAGATCACCACAAAAAAAAAAATATTTTTTTTTATGTTATTTATATAAAATTGTTAATTTTTTTAGTAATACCGCACCAAAAGATTTTACCAAAAAATAATTAAATAAATTGATTTATTTAAATTTTATTATTATAACACAAATTTTATTTTATTATTATATTTAATTTTTTTTTAATTATTATTTAGTTTTTAGTTAATTAACGAATTTTAATTTTCCACAATTCCAATTTTCGAATTTTCCATTTTTCATTTTGTTGACATAGAAAAATTAATATTGTTGCACAGGATGAAGGACATGTGAATGATGGGAGAAAATTTGAAATATGCAAAAACAACAAAAAAAAATTATTAGTTAATTGTATAATAAATAAATAACATAAATTTTAAAAAACATTTAACAGAAAATTGTTTATTTTTTTAACAAATATTTTTATAATATTAAAGCTGTACAAATTGCACTAAAATTCGTGTTCGGAAAAATATCTTATTAAAATCAAAATTATATTGAGTTATTTTGTTTTTCTGTTGGAAATTTTCGTTTTATTTCACGTGTTTAATAATTTCTGGTATAAAATAATTTTTATTTAATACTTTCTCTTTCACATAAAGTTTTCCGCGATTTTCCCGAAATTATTATAAATTTAATTTATTTTTTTTGTATTTTATTTTTTGAGACCAGTCAAACTAGTCAAAAGTTTTCAAAATTTAATAGTTTAGCTTTTTTTATTTTGGATATAACAATAAAAAAAAAAAAAAAAATTAATTTGTATAAATATATTTTGTCATTCACAAATTATTTGTAAACTAATATAATCAAAAATATATTATTATTTTAGTATGTATTATATTTTCATATATTCGCTAATATATATTTTTTTTATATAGTAGACGTAACTATAAAAATACCGAAATTTAAAGAATCTCTTTTTTTATATAAAATTAATAACACACGACCACGTCCGTGTCCCGCAATGAATAATTTTACACTGAAACCAGATTTTTTTCGTATATAATTTTTCCTTTTTTTGTTTTTTTTTTTTTTCATAAAAAAAATTTCCAAAAAAAAAACGAGTAAACATGTGTCATGTTAACACAGAGTTAACTTTGATACTAAACTGGGTATATTTATATTGAGTCTTGGCAGCGAAGAGTCTCTATTTGCAACTAACAAAAAAATAAACTAACTCTGTTCACTAGAAACGATATCACAGAAAGAAAAGTTTCTATATATAAAAATATTTGGGAGCTTCAACAGCATAAAAACTTTATACTATAGATTTATTGTACTTGAATTTGAATCCAAAAAAAAAAGAGTATTTCATCGATAAAAATATTGCTTCTGTGTGTATACATCTGTAATATTAGAATTGATATGCCGCCAACAATACAGAGAATATAAATTATATGCTTTAATAGATAGATTGTGTATAATAGATACTTTTTTGTATTAAAAATTAAATATTTGCTATTTTACTATAACTAACTATATATATAAATTTTCTAAAATTTGGTTTTTTAATTTAAGTTTTCTTGAACAAAATTTATGCATTTTCAGTGCATTTTTCAGAGATTTTCTTATAAAATCTATCTATAAGATACATACAAACACAATCATCAATATTGTACATTAGATATTTGAATCAGGAAGAGAAATTTAAAATAATCATTATATGAGGGACTTCCAATATCTTATGTATAGATTACTAATTTTAAATAATAATTTAAAAAACAAATTCTGAATAAAAAATTAGAATTAACAAAAAATAATTTAAATTAATTGAAACAACAAAAAAAATATTTTCTCTTATAAGATTTTATGTTTCTATGGAAAAATATCTTATCCGTATACAAAAATTATATCAATGTATTAGTTTGGTATATACATGATGATAATATTTAATTGGAGTCGAGCATGCTCTCTTAATTTATACTATATAGAAAATTTATTGTGCAGGGGTCGACTTGTATTTGCATTTATGAAGAATCTCCATCTACTGCTGAGATTTTGTAACTTCTTCTAATATAAAAAAAAAATGTATCTTTGCTTGATAATTATTATGTATAGTAACTAAATAAGTCAAATATATAGTTTTAGTATGCAAATTTATATTGCTTTTTTTTTGTTTATCTAAAATTAATTTTTATTAAAGATGGGAAATAATACAACAAAAAAAAACTAACATTATAACCTTTTATAAATCGTTAAAAGGATCTGTAAATATATATATTATTTTATGATCATCATTACATACCTTTAAAATTTATATGCTCTTAACAATACAAATTACATTTCTTTTTCTTTATATTATCTTTTCCCTTTTTTTCACGCAGTAATAATATGACAATTTTACGCTCAAGTGATAATTATTTTATTTCATTTTGGGTAAAAGTTTGTTTATAAATACAATTTTCTTTTTATTGTTGTTATTTTTAGCATTTTAGAAGGTATATAAAGGTATAAAAATTATCTGTCTAAATAACAATATATAACACAAGTCAGCAGTACATATTTTATTATAACGTTTATTAAGGTATATATCTCAAAAGGAAGACAATTTTTGTTAAAAGTTTTTTTTATTTTGTTTGAAAAGATTGTTTATAATGTTGGAAAATTTAAATATTAAATATTTAAATGAGACAGCAACAAGAACCAAAAAAAAATTACTCATTAGAAATGATTTATTTCTTTTGATTTTTTTTTTCAGATTATGATTTTCTGAAATGAAGTCATAATAATTAATGAAATTACATAATACATAACTGCTGAGTTTGGTATATATAAATAATATTATAGGGTTTAATTTATTTGTAATTGAGATATATTTATAAAAAATATATTCCAACATATTCCAAGGAAATTTTTTTATTGTAAAAGAAAATTTATGTTTCGTTCGTTTTCCTTATCTCTGCAGAAAAATCAGTTTTTTTTTTTATTTTACTCTCTATATATATTATACTATATAAGTTAAAAAAAAAAAGTGAACTTAACAAGATATAAAAATAGAAAAAAAATATGTATAAGAAACATAAAAGGGGTTGGCTAAAGTATAAGATCCCATTCTTCGTCTTATATATTCTTTAAAAGGAAAAGAAATATTGTATAAATATATGTATGTATACTATATGGAAAAAGATATAAATATGCTTCCATATCTATCGATTTATATTTCTTATAAAAGATTCATTTCATTTTCATTTTTCGGTTAAATATTCGTTCGGTGTTTCAGAATTAAACCTTAATACATATTAATACATATTCTTCCAAGAAATCTTTTAATGAAATTTTGTAAATAAACATAATTCAATAAAAATAAAAAATAAATAAAAGAATTTACTTTTACGAAAAAATATATAATATTTTCGGCCAGACAAAACAAATATGTTTGTAAATGCAATACTTTCTAATGGAGAACATTTCTAGAGAAAAAAATATGTATTTTTAAACCTGTGTTTCTGAAACTGCTAGAGACCGCGGAATAGTAAAAAAGAAAATGATTGTAAAAGAATAAATTCTTTTATAAAATATCTTCAAATAACTATAAATCTTCTATTTTATTGCCATCAATTTTATCAATAGTATTCAATACTAACAAGATTCATCATACTAAAAATACATTCCTAATCAATGGTTTCTTTCCAGAACACATATCTTCTTGGCAACGGCATTTGTGTTGGAAACCTATGCGGATTAGATACTTAATTATTAATTAAATATGTTGGTATTATATTTCATTTTATTAATCACACTTCAGGAAAATTCATTATTGAAAAATTACAAATATTGGAATTACTTGTAATAGATACTCTTTAATACATTGTAGCATTGCAATTTTCAATATATTTATCCACTGTTCCATGAATCAAATATTATTAATGTAGTAAAAAAACTAAATCTCGGAACACCAAAGATTGGTTTAGGGAATATCAATATTTCGCGGTATATGTACTTTTAGCAGCGCTACTCCTTTTATAAGATTCAAACAAAATAAAAACTATAGTAGCGCTCTTCACTTCATATAAATAGAATACAAATTTTGTATTAACAATTGCATTTTTCTTGATTTTACTAATATTCCAACATATATAAAAAAAAATTTACAACTTAATACTATTAATGTCATTATTAATCATCTAATAATATAATAATAATAATATTTTTTTTATATGAGCATAAAAATGTTGCTATAACACATCATTAAAACCATAATAAAATATTATTTATTTCTATAAAATTTTAAGTCAATAAAATTTTGTTATATGATTGAATTATATATGAATAAACTTTTAAGGTATATATGACATGATTAATTTACTTAATTGAGTTATTTAATAAGTCATTGATCTTATGTATTTACAAAAAAACACTTATATTTGTTACTACCAAATAATAAATGTGATAACTTTAAATGCGCACAAATAATATTTTTTTTTTTATATGGAAATTATACATGAATATATTTCATTGAAACCGGGAGTAGCCGTAGGCAGAACTGAAAGAAGAGGTACCCACAAATAATGCTGCTTATTTTTATTTTACTATATTTAGCTATTCTTTAGCTTTTTTTCCTTTGTATTTTTTAGCTAATCATTTAAACGCCCATATTTTTATTAATTGTAATTTGTTCAAACAAAAACAAAAGTATCTTTTAAAAATTTACTAAGATAATAATAATTGACTACTTTTCAAAATAAATAATGCATCAAAACAAAAATGTAAATATACATAAGATTTCTTAAACGGTACAAAATCACATTTCATTTCAAATTTCCAGTATTTTTAATCTAAGAACTAGAATTTTTAACAGACATTTATTTCTCAACTAAATAGAGACGATAATATTATTTTTTTTAGTATATTGTAGAATAAGGGACTAAAATGCGTCCCCGAGTTTAGAGTTTGTTTCTTGAGACGTACTCGATGACAAATAACTTTACAAGCAATTAAAAGGCACTTAGTCTCGTATTCTGCGCTATGTTTTACTGTCTCTGAAGTAAAAATTCGAGTTTAGTAGGTCTTTCAAGAATAATTGTGCAAAATAAAAATTTTAAATTTTTAACTTGTATTTCAAATATGAGACATTTACAATTTACTCCCTGTCTAGAGAACTAATTATAATTTCTACCTACGGAAGGAATTTAATAAAATTTATTTGAAATTGATTTCTACATCATTTTCGATATATTTTATTAAAAAATTATATATTTTCATAAAAACATATTTCCATATTACCAACTTCAATAAAATTAAATATTTGGAAATTTTTAACAACAATTTTTGATTATTTATATGTATAACATTGTGGCTATATAAATTATAACATTAACGGTCCAAGTAAACCAGCTTTTGCAATTCATTTTCAAATAATTTTATGTAATAGATTTTATCTTAAATTCGAAGTTTTAAGTAATTTCATTGATTCCTTTATTGCACATATTCACAGACATATATCTTTCCAAAAATGATTAAAAGATATGAGGAACCTCAAAACATAAAAAGTGATTGACCGAATTATATTCCGCGTTGTGCAAATTCTTAATAAAAGAATATTGTAAACAATGTAAGTACCTTGGATATTATATAAAATAAATATTTCTAAATAAATAAATTTAATTTATGATTTATTTATTTGTCTCCCTTTGGTTTAAAAAAATAATTATTAAATATAAGTAATTTAATATTTATTAGACACGGCACGAGTCGACTAAAGAACAGTAGCAATTATTAATTAGCTGATTCTTTACGAAAAAGAAAATTTACGAAAACAATTATTGTTAATTAATTTTTTATAATAAAATGTAAAAGAATTACACCTTGCGCGTAAATTACACTACACTGATTTTAAAAAATTTTTTCATCAGAAATTGGAAAATAAAAATATAAAACAAGAAATAATTTCATGAAATTTAAATATAAATTTAAATATTACTTTTTATTTATTAAATTAAATTTAATTTTTTATTAAGTTAAAAGTAACAGTTAAAAAAAATTAAGCTACATTTCATTAAACTTTATAAACAAACCAAAATATTTTAATTTTAAAAAATTACTTTATTTATTAAAAAATAGTAATCTAACGAAAAGTCTAATTATTACTATTTAATTGACTGTTCATGACACAAAAATCACTGTTTGATGATTATATAAAAGTAAAAGTTGAAAATGAAATGCTATTAATTTCTTTAGAAAGAACTGTCAAAACATAAACTTTATTTATAAATTTTTTAATATAATGCCGTGCACTAATAAAACGTATACAGATAATTTATTATTTGGTTTGATATTTGGTAATTTTTTAATTATGTAAAAAGTATGACAGAAGCAAAAAATTCTAATAAAAAATTTAATAGCTTAATTATACATAATTTTGTTTATAATTATTTTCCGTTTCCTTAGATCAGCGTTTCCCAAAGTGGGTTCCGCGGAACCCTGGGGTTCCGTGGATTGATAGCAGGGGTTCCGCGAACTTTTTGTAAATAAATAATTTATATAAAAAAAAAGATTTATAAATAAAGATTAATAAATATTTCTCGAATTTAAAATTCTTTTTCAATTCCATTTATATTGCCTTCAAAAATGCATTTCCATTCTATTTCATATGTGCCAATTCCATTTCATTCACTATATAAAAACTAGATCTGGCAACATTTGCATTCATAAGATTATTTTTTTTTATATTATTAATCAACAATCGAATGATTTTTTTTTTTTAATAAATACTATAATTTTCTGTTATACTATAGCTCTTATTAATATTCCCGATATTAAAATTCTAAGATTTTTGTAAATAGGTTTCGGTCAAAAATTTGAAATCAAAAAGGGTGCCGCGGTGAAAAAACTTTGGGAAACGCTGCCTTAGATAGACAAAAAGTATATAAAATTTATATATTTAATATAAATATAATATATGCTTATATTTTATATAGTCCTAATAAATATGATGGGGTTATCAATCTTACACTAAATTTTTGATAATTTTATTAATTCAATATAATAATTTTTTTTATTATTATTATTTTTATATACTTTTTAAATACATTGCAGTTTTTCTGTTTCGATGTTGTTGTTTTTATTTTAAATAAAAAAAAATCATGAGTACACAATTTAGTTTAAATTGTTTAGCTTTTAGGTTATAAAAATAATTTTATTACAGATTTATTATGTATATAAAGTGGTATAAAATCACTTAAATTAATTTGTTATTAATTGGTAGCATTTAATTTTGTTTATATATTTTTATAGATTGTGTATAATAAATCTTTACCCATTATTTATTTTAAAAAAAAAATTAAGGGAGGTAATTTAAAAACAATTAATTACTTAAATATATAATTAAATTGTATATGGGAATTCTTTTTCATATATATATACTATATAAGATCAAATAGAGTATATATAACATATTGTTAAAGTAATTTTTGTTTAAAACTAATTAAAATGTAATACAATTTTATATTTGAAATGTATTGGTAGGAATTGTACTTTAGTTTATTAGTAGAAGATTTTGAATTTGAATTTTTTTTAATAATAATCTCCTTTTCAATCTTAAACCTGGAAAGAATTCGTAATTCGTATATATACAAATTCTTTGGTATATACATTCTTGTTAATACATTATCCTTACAATTATATATCCAGGTTATTTATATTCATCGCAAAAGTCTTTTTCACAAACCCAGTATCTCTTTATCCTACAATAATGACAATAATGTAATGACGCATATATACACGAACTAATTCTCGCTAGGCAGTTTACGTGTTAATATCGATATTAAAAAAATTCTTAAGTAAACTTATTAAAATTACAGTGCACGATTTTTATACAAAATAATTCGCAACTGTTATTTTAAAGCATTTTCGCATAAAAAAAAATAAAATCAAAATTATTTCTTAAAATTATTTTACAGTAACAAAAAAAGAAGGAAAACAAACCCCCAAAACATATAAAAAAAATTCTCTAAGATTCATCTAACAAAAGGAATAATAATAAAAACTTGTGAGGGTGACAAAAACCAAAAATACAAAAGGGGACAGAAAAATTTCATATACAAAAACTTCTTGTTGTATTTTCAAATTAATGATGGCTCGTTTACAGTAATGCTGCCGTCCTTTATATATATTAAGTATCCCAAAAATACAAAAATAGAATAAGGGTAAAAAAATTGTATCTTAGTGTAACGAAAATTTAAAAAAGAAATCTTGCCCTTGTTTTGAATAATTTTTATATATACATACATAAAATTTACTAAAAATTTTGATGAATACATAAAAATTATTTTAACTTTTAAAAGTCGAATTTCAAGTATTATACAAACAATTTTCTGTATAGTTTCGGAATTACAGAAATCATATATTTTTATATGATATTTTTAGATATTTTCTTACATAAGAATTTTCTGTATTCATAAATATTTTCAAATAAACTCGACTGTATGAAATAACAAACTATTCAAAGTATATAGGAAAATTAAATATATTCAAATTAAATGGACATATTTAAGATTTCTTTAGTTTAGTATTAATAAATGTTAATTTTAATATCTAAATTTCAAATCAAAATTTTAAACATGTATGCGATGTATATTTATGTTAAAATTATATTTTTTTTAATCATTAGCATATTTAAATAAAATATAATATTTACATCTAAATTAACCCTCCTACATATTAATATTTCCCAATAAAATATATCGTGAACAACAAGCCAAAAAAAAAACAAGAAATAGAACCCAAGCAGCCACTAATTTTCTATGTAATAAATTTGAAAATGTCATCGGATATTTAATAAAGTTACTGTTTAAGGAGGTAAAAAAAACTATAGGTTCTAAAGTTAAATGTATATAAAAAATTTAGACCTCTCCCTGGGAGTAGACATTTTATTCTTGTCGTCGTTTTTTCTATTTTTTTGTTATATTTATTAATTAATAAAGAAAGAAAAAAGAACAACGAAATTTCAAAATTACCAATATCAAACACGCTTTTTTTTTGAAAGCATGAACAAAAATTCTTTCATTTTTAATGTCTAAATTGTATAAATTATTACTAAAAAAAATAACATTTATATTAAAATCATTAGACATGCTGTCTTGAAGTAATGCATGCATATTAATAATTTATATCACGAAAAAAAAACTTTATTTCCATCTGCCATCTTATAATTTTCTTGGGATACCATTTTCTTTAAAAAAAAAATTTTGTTTTTTGTTGTCCTAATGTATATTATCATAAAAAAAGGTAGAAATATGGAGTTAATCTAGAAATCATTTAAATTTTTTTGTTCATTGTTAGTGACTGAATTAATTTCTTTATATAAAATATTTTTTTTTTGTCGTTTATTATACGTGAACATAATTTATTCCCACAAGACGGTCTTTTTTTTAGTATTTCTAAGATTATTACATCTTCATTTTTGTTTAAAAAAAAAATTCTAGAAATTATTGTTGATACCTGTTATGTCAAATTCAACTAAAATGTTTGTAAAATAGTCAGACGAGAACTTAAGAATTTGTGAAGTATAAAGAAATCTTATTTCTTAAAGAATATAATCCCTCGCGATTTATCTGTTATCTTATATAAAAATGTAAAGGAAGAATTTATCTAAAAATTTCATATATCATTAGCGGAATGCCTGTAATGTCACTTTCGACTTTAGCAAACTAAAACTCATTTTATATATACTGAAAGCAAGCAATAGTGAGTTATAAGAATGTAAAACTATTGCCCAAAATTTTGTATGTTCTCAAGATGTGCTAAGTCAACAGAAGCTGGAACAACGATGCATTTTAAATTAGTATGTTATACAAAATAGATTTTTATGAAATGATGTTGAGAAGCTGAACTGCTTTAACTACTCTTAGATTGCAAAAGCTACCGGAATATTTATAAGATAAATATGTATTATTAATATATCAATAGAAAGCAGTTAACAGTTTCTTTCTGCAGAATACAGTTCATTTAATCAACAACAACAAAATATTCCTTTTGCGTTACATTTCACTCGGACGATATCAAAGGGAAAATCATAATTTATTTTCTTAATATTAACTTAAAAAAGCAGGTTTCTTTATTGTGGGTTTCCTTTTTTTAACATTTTAATTTATTAAATAGTTTACTTTTTATATAAATGTATAGATAAATATATATAATATATATATATATATATATATATATATATATATATATAATAAGGCAGAAAAGGTTTATAGCTTAATCCAATTGCAGGACAGGTTGAAGGCGTCTAAGCACGTACAAAAAACCATCAAGATATAAATTTTAACATATTAAAATGGTTTTATATAATCTAAGAAATAGGCTTGGTTACGGGAATGGAAAAATATTATTTCTACAAAATATACGAAACTTGAATATAGAAAAATTATTTCTTTAATTTTATAAAAAAAATACATATTGAAATATTATGGATTGAATTACTCATGCTACCACGTTATTTGGACATTGCATTATATAATTCATTACATTCCAATTAACACGGAAAAAATTTAATATTGTTTAGAAATATTTTGAAAATACTTAATCAGCTTTTATATTTAAAATTTACATCTTTGTCAGAGAAATTAATCCTTACACTAATTTTAAATTAAAAATAAATGTAACCCCAATAGTACAGAGTGAACCAAAAATCACGCATGTGAGTAAAAATTGAATAAGTTTATTGTTTATTAATTAACTTTATTTTATTTTTCGGAATATTAAAAAGAATCTTGTTACAGCAAAATGTAATTTTTAACTAACGAGCAACTGACACAAATGTAAAATTTTATTTTTCAAATTGTCGATCAATGTTACTAACTTAAATATGGTACCAATATTATGTGTAATAATACTTTATTGAGTACTTTATTACATAGGAAATTAGGATTTATGAATAAACAGAATACCCGGTTTTAGGGTACTGCGAACCCCCGAGTTCCCCACCAGTGCAATTTCTCTCGGTAAAATACATGGTGCGGATTGACATCAAAATGGATTATCGGATCGTCCTTTTTTTGAAAATGATGTTGGCAATGTAGTTGGTACCGTAATATGACAAATTTGAACCGAAATATTATTATTTAGGCGCAAATTTTAACTCACAGATTTTATAACAGATTTTAATATTTTAACAGATTTTAACTTTTCTTAATTTTTAGAATGATGTTGTACGTAAAACGTCGAATTCGAAATTGACTAAACAAAGCTTTGAATTTAAAAATATATCAGCCGACGTTACATTTAAGCGTAATTTCGAATGTTTTACTTTCGGAACTTTATATTTATTTAAAATATAAATTAGTATGAGTTGTATAAATACCGGACCGGAAAATTTAATTTTGGCCACATCGGTTTTTTTAATATTATATATTTTATTCCATGAATATGCTCAACATCCGACAATTTATGCCTCAATCTATGATTTATCTATTAAAAATTCTTAGCGCAAAGGTTTCAAAACGATAATAATCACACATAATCACAAATTTATATTTATAAAATAAAAAAAAATATTATTAATAGCTACACATAAATAAAGAAGCCAACATAAAATTGTAAATATATATTATACTTATATATATAAATACTCTGACTGTCTTTAAGTGAACAAGTAAGTATTATGATCAGAAAGTGGCATTTTATTTAGTCGATTGATTTAACATGTCATTCAGTATTTTTATTGCGGTATTTTATCACCTCTTAAACTTCCGATTTACCACTCCGCTCTCCTACCGTTTTTATTTCACACTTACATTCAATAATTTTATTTTTGTTTTTATTTTCATTTTATTTATACTCAATTTCTTGTTGTTGGTTTTTTTCGGTTTTTCGTACTTGCCCCTTTAAAGACATTATATAAAAAATTGTGGTTAAACCATTTTAAAAGCAAAATTTATAATAAAAAAATGAATTGCAATATAATTTATTATAATTTCTGATTGATTTATCATGATTATTTTGTAATAATTAATTTTGTAATAAATTTTATAAAATTTATTTATTGAATTAAGATTTCAAGGTAAGTTATTGTATAAATATTAATTTACAAACAAGTAAACTTTATCAATAAAAACACGCAAATACACTGAGGTCTTCTTCAATATTTAAATCAATTCAAAAGACTAGCTAATATTTTTCCTTTAAAAAATTTTTGTTTCAATTTTTTTTAATGATTTTCGAATTTAAGGATATTTTTTTGATATTTCCAATAACTTCAAGTAATAATCTTCTGACTATATTTTTTATTTGAGATATTTATAGTCTATTAATTATATAAATTAGTATAGAGCCAATTTAATTTTTCAAAAAAATTACAATGATGGATTTATTGTGGTCGCGAAAAGTTGTATAAAATATAATTTAAATGCAACAGTAAATTCTAATTTCATATGCTTAATGTCGAACTGAGAATTGTGACTTCAAATAATAATTTGTAATATTCAGGGCCCGAATAACTCTATAGCATTGACTTGTTTGGGGCTGTGTGAAGTGTTATTTAAAAAATATTATTATTTTTAATAGCGAACTATTATTTTAATTATATTTTTTTATGATTAAATTTTAGAAATTATTTCGTTAAATATAAAATAAATATTTCTTCGATTATAAAAACTAATTAGTAAATAAATATATAAGAAAAATTTCTTCCCGTATTTGTAACGAATTTTCCAGCAAATGGAAAGAAAAATGAAAACACTCTTTCGGTAGTCATTTGATAAGGCCGAATATCTATACAAATATTTTACAAAAAGTATAAAAGTAATTTTAACAAAATTAATATCGTTAATTCGAGATACATTATCGAATTCATTATTTACCTCGCCTGTACATATATATATTTACTTCCGTATCAGTATTTAAAGCAATTTTTAACTTCAGCTCCTTCATAAATACCGAAATAAAGTATAACGAAATAACGAAATGGTTAATCATTCTGAAATGGTATTAACTTCGTTATTATTATTAACATGATATAGCGCTGCAAAAATAACATTATTAAATTTATGTGGAAAAATTAATTGTTACGTGGTCGAGTATTGTTATGTTATGATTATAGGTATCAGTATACTTTAAGTAATACTAAGTAATATACATAAAATAATTCAACTGAGTATTTTCAAAATTAAAATTAAATATTTGATAAATATTTTTTCTACGGGGTCACTTGGTTTATGCAAATATTTTACTTTACAACAAACTGTAACAATAAAACCATAATCTTTCAAACTATGTATATGTTGTTAATAAAGCCTCAGCTATAATGATATCATAAGTCAACTTAAGCAAGACTGTGATCATATTAAGTTTGTTTTGGGAGAGTACTATAAAAACCGTTGTGGCGTTAACTTATAGTCTCCTTTTTCGACTTTTTGTTATACGAACGCGGTTCATAATAAGATAAGAATGATGCAAAAAGAACCTTCTGATGTGAATTGAAGAATAAAAAAAGATTTTTAGTATGGTCTAGTTATCAAAAAGTGAAAGAACTCTGCGGATTTTTAATTTTTAATTATACTGTCTTATACTGTCATACTTTTTTTTTAATTTCTTAAGTATATTTCGAGTAAACAAAACTTTTGATATTTTTCTGTTAAAATTAAGATATTTATAAGTAAATGTCACTTTACGTAAGTTAATGCTTATGCTCATTATTGTTGAGATTTAAAATTTTTAATAGTTCAAATATTTTTTTTAAAATTAATTTCGAACTTTAAAAAAAAAATATTTCATGTAACAGCCCCAGACCCTAAAACCAAAAATTATAATTTTGTTTTTAGTTTAAATCAATTTGAAAGAATTTATTAGTATATTTCCAAAAATAATTTATATAAACACAGAAAATGAATTATTTGAAATTTTTATCTCTTAAAGAGTGTAATGACTTACAGAATAATTATTCCTTTCAATGTTGGCAAATATACTATATAAAATAAATGCTTCCAGAAATACAAATTTATAAATATTTTTACGATACATTCACTAGAAACTCAAATAAAATAATGATTATTGCACTAAAACAAAAACGATTTCTTTCCACTTAAAATTCTGATAAAATTCTTAACGAAATAAAACCATATGATTAATTTAATTAAATCTTATGTCCATAATTTTAGCTTATATTTGAAAAAAAAAAAATACTTACATAAAAATGATTCTTGAATTTTACGACTTTTAATTAAATAAAATTTCTGTTTTGAGGAAAAAAACGTGCAAAAAAACCATCATTAATATAACAACAACAAAAATATTTTATCAAATTTGAAGGAGAAAAAAACAACAACAACACTAACAACTTGTAAGATAAATTTTATGAGCTTTTTAAAACTGAATATATTTATTTAACCGGTCTTTTTCATAAATATATATATACTTATATAGTATATATAAATATATTTTAAAACGAGTTTCAAAAATCCGTAATTATTCTTCCGCCATTTTATTTAGAATCTTTATGTTCCCTCCATTCATGTAGAAAAACTAAAAATTAATTTTATAAAAAAAATACACTAACTTTACAGAGCTAAATGGGAAGGTGGGTCATGATCACGACTTTTTTACTTATTTTTGACAACAACAAATCTTTTAAATGTAGAAATGGCGATACATTTCAAATTATTTGTCATCCACAGAATGTTAGAAAAATCAAGGAAATTTTTGCTGTTTACCTTGTTTTCATTTATTTTTAGACAAACATTAATTTAAAATAAAATTCATATCACACAATATGACAGCTTTAGTTTTTTCATTAATTTTTATAACTTGAAATGATTTATTATTTTTTTTTATATAATTTTTTAAGAAAATTTAAAATGAATTTGTTACTAGATAAAATTTGTCACTATTAAATTCTATTTTATAAATTAAAAGAAAATCGAAAATATTGAATGAAATAAAATCGAAATTTTTTTTCCTACTAAATAAAAGAAACAAAAAAAGATATTTACATATTTTCATTATATAGAAGAAAAATTATTAATGTTTGCTAATATTTTGAAATTGCGCCCACTAAAAGGTACTATTTATTTATAACAATATTTTAAAAAATCAGAAACTAAATTAAATATAACAAAATTTGTCTTTGATGTTTCACATAAAAAAAAAACGCTTTAACATAGCAAAATATCACAATAAATATATTGTGTGTGTGGCATGACAAAAATGTTACTTCAGAAAATTAATCAAAATACAAATTTAATTTACAGTGAATTTCCTTATGATGATTTCAGTTTCAAAGAATTTTAAAGCAGATTTTCATAACGAAATAGAACGTAAAAAGTTTTAACAGCTAACAAACTGAAGTATATACTAAAAAAAATATAGTTCTTTGAAGTTAAAAAATTGCTATTTGAGAGAATTAAAAAATGGACAAACTGCCTTGAATATTACATATCAGCAATCACTAAGATGATGTTGATTAATCGGTAATTCAAAGCTACTTTATTAGATGAACACAATATTGTTAAGAATTCAACACAATATTGTTAAAAAAGCAGGACTTTACTCTATTAATGAATAAAACCACGGCCAGATTATATATATTGGAATTTAATTTCGATTGCAAAAGCTGTCCATAAAAAGAGGATTTCCCCAAAATAACCCAATGTAGACATGTGAGATGTGACCAGTGAGATAAGGTATGGTAAAAAAATTATTTATTTTCATTTTATTATAAACATTATTTAAACTTTAATGTTAGGATAAAAAAAGAATGATTATTCAATATAGGATTTATAATTTTGTAACATAATTGAGCAAATATAATTCTAATCTAATTAGATACAGATATTATTCTGCTAGTAAATTAAATTAATATAGAAAATATAATAAATTTTAACTATATTTCTATTACAAATATGACACTAATTTTGTATTAATACAAAACCAAAACTTCTATTATTAAATATTATTAAGAAATTCTATTAAAATTAATAATTCTTTTTAGAGTTTTTTAGATTATTGTTTTGCTGATTTGTGGCAAATTTATTTATATACATACTATATATCAGCGAATGTAGGAGATATTTGATCTTCGAAAATAATACAGTAATGCGCTCATAAATATAAGATAATAAAAATAATTTCCTCTAGCTTCTTGCCGAAAGCAAATGTATCACTTCAATTTTTAAATAATCTTCAATTTGTACAACCTTAAGTTACAAACATAAAAGTTTATTTTTACATACCGTATGATCCTGCACTACTATAGTTGCCGTGTCCTCGATTGAATAGCTGCAATTAAACAAAGCAAATAGTTTTAATTCCAATTTAATTTAATAAATTCGCACTTGCGCAAAAAGAAACTTTAACATTACTACAACTCTTTAATAATATTTTATAGCAATTAATTTACAATTACCAAGTCTATTACAAAATTTAATTATATATTAAATAATTATATAAAAATTTTACAATTATTATTTATAATAATTTTTAAATAACAACTTCTGATTCCAAGTTACTAAGTAATAATTTCTTATATTTTTCATTAAATATTTTTGTATTTTATTATTCAACTTATCATTTTTATTTTCTTCATTACTTTGTACATATTTTTATTATTTTTGCATTTAGGAAACTTATAAATTTAATTTACATAAATAATATATTCATAATGGTGACGATGAGCAGGTTTTTGTGCGCTTCTTAATTAAACTTAAATTTATTTCATATATTTTTATTATGTATATAATATACATAACTCCAAACTATAAAAAAACAGATAAATTTATGGCATTTAAAAAAAATTACTACTATTTTTATGCAAATTAAATGAATGCAATTTGTACATTAAAAATAAACATTGTTGCAATTAAATTAAATATTTTTTTTTTTTTTTTCAAAACGATGAATAACATGAATATATGTTTCGCTTATATTCTATTAATATTCCAAGTTATTTTTCTATATTTAACTATAGTTCATTTAATCCAATCCAGTATTTTATAGTTTGGAAAGAGCATTTTTCTAAACTACTAAACTAATTTTAACAAGCAATCTAAGGAAAATAATTTTGTAAATATTCTTATGCTATTTGAATGTGATTTGTGCTTCGTGTATGCACGAAAATAATATTCAAAATATGTAGATAGTTATAGTAACAGAGAGATCTTCAACAACAGATTCAAATTATAAAAATAACAAGGACCACATATAATGGACTTATCGAATATAAGGATATGTGGACTATGCTTTCAGATTATTTTTATTCATCTAGATAGACTAAAAACAGAATGATTGGAATTTCAAATATTAAATTATTTAAAAACAAGTTCAAACGCGTTCAAAATTAAAAAGTTTAACTTATTTTGATCGAACAATTATCAATACAAAATATTTAGTTTGGGTTCAAAATTATATGGACTTATAAGATTATATAAACTGAATACAGTTGCGTTCAAATTGCAGTTGTGTTCAATTACAGTTGTGTTACATCTATGTAATTTATTGAACACTTTTATTATATACTAAATAAACTAAGTTTTCTGTTAGAAAGAGAAATAAAATTTATTAAATAGTGGATAATTTAAAATTTCTGTAAATTGAAGTACTTCATTCCTACAATTCGATTCCACTTTTAAATACCTGTATACTAATTTAAATTGTTTTTCAAATCTTAGTGTTATTAGTACGGTAATAATATGCTTATAAATCTTATATTTTTAGAGTACCACATTTTGAAACATTTACTAAATAAAGTTCATCTTCTGAATACAAATTTTTTAAAAATATGTTATATTTTGGCATTTAAATTATAGCTTTTATAGACGTGCATTGTCATCAAATTCAGAAACTTGAAACCGACAAAACAAATAAATTCAGAACGCGAATAAAAATATTTTTTTTATATATAAACAGATTTAACAAAATATTATTCATTTTTTCGTATTTTAAATGTATTTTAAAGGACTCAAATCGCTATAATATACAAGAATGTACTCGAAAACGTGATATAAATTTCATATTTTATTCTTGTTTTGAAAATGCTAACAAGAATATAAATTAATTACAAAAATGAAAACTAGTTTTCCAACTTTTAAATTGCAATAGTTCAAACTAAAATTAAAATAATGAATTAATTATTTTAGATAGCAACTTAAATTTGAATTATATATATTTATATATGGAATATTTTTAATTAATAGATGTATATCTTAAAATTCGTAATTAATTGGAAAGTACCGGATTCCGAAAGATATAAAATTACGTAATTTATTTTTAAGAAGAAAAAAAAATAACTCACCTTTGGTATAATTAAAGTACTGCCGACCTTGTAAGCACCTCCAAAGTAATTTTCATTACTCACTTCTGAAATCATATAAAAAACAAAACAATGATAAAATAATTTTTTTTAAGTAACCAAAACAAACATTTAAATTAAGATAATAATTTTTAGAAGAAAGAAAAAATAAGTAATTTGGCTGAAGGTAACAAAATTAGTCAAAGGCTAAAGTTACTACATTTCATATATATTTAGAGAAAATCTTTTTCATGAATATAATAATGACCTTAGCAATCTTTTATGAAGAACTTAGTAAAATCCTTCAATTTTGATCAAAACAATTTCTGTTTTTTATTCGTTTCATTGCTTTTTTTTTTATTTATATTTTAAGCAGTGATCAAAATAACTGAGGAAATATATTGTTGATCGTGACTTGAAAAATGTCATAAATAAGAGACTGATATTTTCAAAATAATTTTTATATATCCAAATTAATAAATATCAAAAAATAAATATGTGACTACAAAGATAAGTTTAAATTACAAAAGTTCTTTTTAGATACCTTCGTAATAATAATTATTTTATAATTTTTTTTTTTTTAAATTATAAAAATCAACTGTAAAATCTATTTCTAATGCTTAAAAAAATGTGCAAAGAAAAGTACTTGCAGAAAGCAAAAATAATTGTCAAATTTACATAACATAAAGTGTCATATAAGCATAAAAATATATATATAAAGTTCAATATTGCGACTATATAATCGGCATAAAAAAATTTGACAAGGGATTTCATTTTTTATTTAACATACAATCAGATATCCTTAAGATATTTGATCATTGTATAACTCAGCAAAAAAAAAATAATATCTAACTATATATATTTTTGTTATGCAATCTAAACATATTTCTAAGAATGTTTTTCGAGTTCAAGAGTTGAAAAACTAAAAATTTATAAAAAATTATTTTTATCGTAATAAGCAAGGATAATGGCAACAAATATATATAAAAATTATTGTATCAATTTATCTCGAAACAAGCACAATATTAAACATATGTGAAGAACTATTTAAACAAAAATATTGATTGTTTATCACCCAATGTTTTCGTGTTTATTTTAACGATTATCTTTGTACATGTCATTTGAGATGTATTTTCTATTATATACATTTTACAGAACAACACATGATTAGAAATATATATCCTACATACCATACCATATATATATACACATATCTATATATAAATAAAAGCAAAAATTATTTTTCTAGAAATTGAAAAGAAAATATTTTTGTGAAATTAATTCGCTTCATTGAACAGAATAAGAGGCGTCATGTCAGATATATATTTATATCCATATATATATTTATAAAGAAAGATTCATTCTCATGTAAAGTAATGTAAATACAAACATATATATCTATGTACATGACAAAATTTATGTATAAATTTTATATCTTTATGTCTCAGAATTGAAGGGAAATTTTTTTATTTAACAGGAATAAATTTTCTGTGTGTTTTTTTTTTTTAACTCGGAGAAAAGCAATAAATTTATTTTTAAACAAAAAAATACAACACCAAACAAAAAATAATAATATAGAACACAAAATAAAGAGAAAACAAAATCTGGTAGATACTTTTATTTTTGGTACATTGCACCCAATCTTCGTTAACTGTATTTAAACGCATTTACTTATTTGTAGCTATATTCATATATTAACTATATATATATATTTAAATATACAAGTTGATGTAGCAAAATATGTTCTTTTTGCAAGGAAATAAGAATATATAAACAAAAATATTAAAGAAAAATGGATGAAATCATATCCATGAAATAAAAAAGAATGATGTATTTTAATACGAACCAGATCAAATCTTCATGTTATATTTACAAAAATAAAAAAAAAACATTTATTCAATTTCAATTATCTAGAATAAATCTTATAAGTTTTATTAAAACAAATTCATTATTGGACTGAATCTTTCTCATTGTTTTGATTTAAATTGTGACATTAATTATTATTTCCATTATTAATAGTGTATAGTTAAATGATTTCTCAAAAATAGAATAATATTAAACAGAATATCTTTAATATACATATATTATTATGCGATAGATGGTCAATGAATTTAAATAGAAAAAGATTACAAACTTTTTGATTTCGTTATAAATTAAAAAATCTAAATACAGTAATATAAAACTATAATTAGTAAAAAAAATATTAAGTTTGAATTTTGAAAGTTTAAATATTATATTCAAATTTAAAATTACGAATGGTAGATTTCAAGTATCTAAAGACTAAACAAAAGAAAAAAAAAATGATTGGAAACTGATTATTTTATGTAATTATTTAATTGTAGGCTTTGGAACAAAATGTAGTAGTGTATTCGGTATTTGTTATATAAACCCCATAGAGCAAAATATAAACTAGATCTCGAAATCAAAGTGTGTTAAAAATTCGTTTTCTGCAATTTAAAAATAACAATTATAAAAATTTAACTAAGATTATATATTTATGATTATAATTTCATGGAATTCAAATTTTCCTGATACATCGTATTTCATATTTACACTGTATAGGTAAAAACTTTAGACTTAGGCTTTATAGACTTTTACCATAGTTTTAGTTGTTACATTTTCATGCATTTTTAAATAATAATCTGTGAAAACAAAAATTTTCATAAATTTCCAACTATATTTTCTCCATTGTTTCATTGTAAACAGGGTAAAATCTTGAAAAATTAACTTGAAATTAAAAAATTATGATTCTACACAAAATATCTTAATTAATTATTCAATAAGATCTAATTTTAATATATTTTTATTCTCGAAATCTCTTCCATATTATAAATAACTTAAATAGATTCAAAACTAATAATGGTAGAGAAATATATAAATTTTTGATATTTTGTAATCCCGCCTACCAAACCAAATTTATACGAAAAGTAGCCAGCCATACTGAATTCGTATCTCTATTATTTTCTTCTGTCTAAATAATGATGACATTTTTAAAATAAAAAAATAATAAATAAATAAAAAAAAAATATTTTACTTTGAAAAACAAAAAAAAAACTAAAACCAAAAGAAATTTTTCACTTTGTTTTACGACTATGGGTCGCTATATATACATTAACTATATATATACATATATATGTTGTATATAAATTTCATAAATTTGGCGGTAAAGATCAAACATATAATTTTTATTGTGTTCAAAAAAAAATGTTAGGCCATGATAAAAAACCAAAAATAAAAGATATATAATAATGAACCTATAATAATTTACTTCTGTCTTTGATATTAACTAACAAAATAAAAACTAAATTCAAGGTATAAATTTCTTAATTTTTATAATAAATTTTTAGCCGTTTATAGTTAACGAATCAATTATTAGTTTATAGATAGATATGAAATTATTAGATAAATATAATATAAGAACTTTTGGAATTTTGAAACCTGAATACTATTTTATTTAATACAAAAAGAAACTAATTAATTAATATATAAATACTATGTTAATAGGCAGATGTTATTTACAATATTAATATTTATGCACATATGCTTTTTCGCCGGATATGTATATACAAACAACCCAAATATATACAAATATATTATACGGTATATATATATATATTTTTCTACGGATTACTAACTTTTTATTTATTTATTTAGTAAAACAGGAATAATGCAACATTAAATATCAGTTTAATAAATGAAAGCAGATAAAAGTCACGAACCGAAAAACAAAACTTAAGGGAGGATACAATTTCGTACGTCTATTAATATTTTTGGGTTACACAACACGAAAGGAAGCTTCCATAATGAAGTTAAATGTCAAATGAAGGGTAAAGTCTAAACAAAATACAAATATTAATTATTATAATTGTCAAAAACATTTTTTCTATTGTAATAATATTTTTGGAAACTTTAAATTAAATTAAAAAAAAAAAAAGATTGTTCATATTTAAAATAATTAGAAACATTTTTGGTAATAATGATTTAATTAATGTAGAAAAAAAATAAGTTTGAGGCTAAACTATTTTATACAAATTTTAGTAAATTATTTTGTCAGCTTTGCAACATAAGAGTACCAGTCCTACTTTATTCTTATTATAATTTTAAAATGCAGTAATGACAGTTCACCTAAATATATCCGTAGTTGAACCCAATAGACGTGTTCTTTTCGCAATGTTTTAATGCTGATTTTTTTTTAAACCAACTTTGAAAATTAACCAACCTTGAAATTCTCAGTCATTATCAATTTTAAATTAAATATTATTAATATTTTTAATCGATTATATGACATTTTTATTTAAAAAAAAACGATCCGAAATGAAATAAAATATAATTAATTTTCATAAACTGGAAATAAAAAGTTATAAATTCATTAAACAAAACTGACGAATATTTCAAATCAGAGTTATACAATTACATTTAAATATAAATGTATACCCTTTCAAATATTCTGACATTCAAATATCCTGATATTTGAATGGAATCATCACAATTTAAAGGTAACTTTCTATATAAAAATGATATATAGGGAAACAATATATATTATAAATAGTTTTATATGTATATGAGAAATACTGTTAAAAAAAGTTAAATAAAAACCGAATATGGAAATATTCATATAATCCTTAAAAATATTGCTAGAATAAATTTTGGTGGACGATTTTATTTATGACATGCAACCCTTTTCTTTGCCAGTTATGCGATCAATGGCTCAGTTGGATATCAAAACTGTAAATTAAATAACAAAAGGACAATATACACAGTTAAACAAACTTTCTAAATTGACCTATATTTTAACCTACCAAAAAAATATGCATAACATGAAAATTATAGTACAAGCGTTTATTTAAACTATGTTTTTGATTTTATAATAAACAAAGTGACTGTTCTCATAAATGGTGAAAGTATGAAATAACCGGATGAAACAGATATTCTAGAATAAAATAAATTATCCTTGTAGCTATAAATTTGTACTTAGTTTTAATAATATAATAATTTTGTATTTAGTTTTAAAATTGATTATCTAATTAAAGCGTATTAAATGTCTTCAAAAATTATTTATATAAAGAAAATTTTGGAAAAAAAAATACGGTTCCCAAAATAAATTTAATTCATTGAATTTTATATACGAAAATTTAATATCAATTATGATTTAGTTGTGATGTTTTCGATATGTTTTTAAATTAATCTAATAAACTAAAAAAAAAAGCACTTCCGAAACTTTTATTTAATAATTAAATATTTATTTAATAATAAATATTGAATTAGACATACCAAAAATCGATCAGCATTAAGTATTTTCCAAAGAAGTAAATTAATAAAACTAAATAATAAAAAGCAATTTAATTAAGTTGCAAAAATATATAAATTATTATGAATTTGTTGTGGGACAACAGAATTGTTGAAATTAATTTATTTTTTATGTAATTCTTAACAAAAATATTTCATTTATAAATTTAAGAAAAATTTTACAAAAACAAACAATTTTCAGTTACTATCGAAGAATATTCTTATATGCAATTAACATAATTACCTATCCATCATTCAACTTGTTTGATAGTTGTTGTTTTTTTTTTTGCAAACAGACTAATCAAGGTAAATTGTATTTATTATACCTAATAAATCAGTGAATGTTAAAGTATTTAGTTTTTTAATTATTATTATTTTTAATTAATTATATACTCTTAGATTTTAAGATGAACAATAAATTTTATATTATTAATTCCCATACATTGAAATTCAAATTATAATAGTAAATGATTAAAATTTATCTTTTTTCTATGTACAAAATAAATTATAAAACTAACCATTGTCTTAACTGCTTTTTGTAACAAATTCATTAACAATAAAGTTTTCTTCTTTTTGTTTTTGTTTTATGCAAAAATTTCCCATCGTACAACATTAAATAATATTGCCCATCAAAACATCACAAAGTTTTACAAAATAAATCACCACAATTCAAAACAAAAAAAATAACAAGTCATAATAATAAAATTTGTCTTCTTGGCAATTTAACTTATTTTATATACATAAATATATATATATATACATATATATACATATATATATATATATATATATATATATATATATATATATATTAGTATTTACCATTAAATACATCTCCTTTTTTTAAAGTAAACGCTATTTAATTTATTATGTTTGCATAACAATCAATATAGTACGTCTCAAAACATAAATATAATTTGAATATCTATACATATATATATATATGACTTTTTGAAGATAAATTAAATAGTATCTATATACTTTCAATATGAATGGAAATTTTGTTTGATTGAACAGGAACAAAAATAAAATAAAAAGAATTATGTGAAAAGTTATATTCCACGCGACTATAGGCAAAAAAAAGATATATTTAAAAACGCATCAAAAAGTCTTTAAACTGATTTTAATGTGATACTAAAAAAAATATTTAAGATTGTTTTTTTTTTTTTGTAAAAATAAATGTCGAAGCTACAAAATTATTAAATGTGTTTTTTTTATTTGTTGTTTTGACTGAATTTAATATGAGATGTTTACAAGGGTAATTAAGGGTATAAATATGTTATATTATGGTACGTTCATAAATCGACAAGCTACTGGATATATATTTTATTTTGAATATAAAATTTCCTATTAATTGCTAATTTTAATAGCTTCTGTTGAGATAATTGTATACACAAAAAAAAAGAACTCTATTTAAATGACAGTTTTATATTTTGCTTAAATTGTTATAGTTATTTATATATCAAGTTTTTTAGTATAGTAATTTGAAAATATTATAAATCATTTTAAATTAATGTGATTTCACTATGCAAATTATAATCGCGAAAGATAAATAGTAAATGTATTATTTAAATTTTTAGTTTTAAAATGTTTGTTTTATTTTATGTTATAAAATTAAGAAACAAAAGAATTGATTTGATCTGAGACTAATAAATTTATTCAAATATTGGATAAATAATTATTAAAAATTCGAATTTATTTAGATTATGTAATCGATTTTTTTATTTATTTGGATCCACTAAGTTGCTATAGTCATTTAGTTATGTAAAACTTTAAAAAATGATTTATATGTAAATTCTGGATTCAATGTTATTTGTATTATGATATTTACACACATCTCTGACATTGGGGTAAAATCTTTAAATTGTTCCAGGAGCACCTAATTCAATTATTCAACGTTTTTTTCTAATATTGCAAGTAATTTACAACATGTTGCACTAATTTTAACAGTTTTGCTTTCAAATCGCAGAGTTTTTCTTTGCAATCATTTAATTTTATAAACGAATAGAAAAAAATCAACAATTTTTTTTTTCAAGTTTTTGAACCAAATATTTTTTATATAATATTAAAACAATGAATTTTTAAGTATATGCTATTTTGTTTTCAAGTTTTAATGAATAAGTCTCCAAAATTTTGTGACTTTAATAAAACTTATCCGAAAAATAATAGTCGAGTTATTATTTTCATTTTTTATTTTGTATTTACTTGTATATTTCTAATTGATATTTTCATAATTTTATTGTTATTTTTTATTATGATGCCGCATTGTGCGGGGTGCAAATTCTGGATTTGCAGGCTAAATTTTTAAGAAACGAACATAAATTTATTTTCAGTTCTCCAATTTTTCGAGAAACTAATGAAAATATGGTGACCTGTAAAAAAATGCAGAATACAGGCAACATTTTTTCTAGAAACGAATTCATCATTAGTTTATAATTATAATAATGTTAGAAATAAACTAAATAAATCAATAAAATAATAATAAACAAAATTTCATGAACAAGATCAATATATAAAGTCAACTAAGTCAAACTGGATGCACCCAGAAATTAATTTTATTTGTGACTTAAAATATTTTATAAACTCTATTTATAAATAATATCTTTACTTTACAAATATTTGTTCAAGATCATTATTAATATTGTTTTTCATTATATTAAATATACCGAAAATTTTACAGATATATGGCGCCAAAAGGTTTAGTGAACACCTCGGACTATTTTACTATGCGTACATTTATTTAATTATAGTTTATAAGTGCCCGGTTTAAATTTTTTTGAGTTAAACCAGATTTTTTTTGAGTTAAACATAATAATTACTTAATTACCAATTAAATTGTAAAAATTTCATGACCTATTTAAATATTAAGAAGCAGACAAACTAATTGTAGGTGGTAAATATCAAAGCCATAGATTTATTAACTTTTGTGATAATTTTTCTGAATTTGTAACCTAATCGACCAAATTTCTGTAAATAACCTAATCACTTCTTTGAAAGGTTCTAATTTAGGAGTACATTACAATGGGCTTACAGTGGCCGTAGTGATTTGTGGAAAAAGTGGTCCTATCTAAACCTTAATCTAATCTAATCTAATGAAATTTGTACTACACGCCGCGACGATCAGAAATCGAGCGTTAATCTAGTGTAAAATTGTTGAAAACAGAACTAAATTTATAATTTCTATTTGGTAATGACACAACTATTTTTTTTGTGTTCATTAATTCAATATCTTGGCAACAGCTAGCAGAGAAACCTTTACTAATTAACTTTTATAAATTGTGTGGTTTTACGAAGAATCAAAAATTATATTTTATTTTATTTTTATTAAAATATACTGAAATGGACACGAAACATTTATAAAGCTAACAGTAAATTATTTTAATTTAATTTTTATCTTAATCTTTTTTCAGAATTAACATTTTATATTTTACATAACATTTTCTTTTTAAAGGCGTGGATTTGGATTCTTAATTCCACCATTTGGAGAATTATATATTTTATATTTTGTGAATTTGTATTATTGTTTTAATTTTTCATTTTATGAATTTTTAAATACAAAATTTAAATTTTTCAGATTTTGTTACTTAAAATGTAACCGTAAAACCAGTTTTTTTTTATTATTTGTTTTATAAAACAAAAAAAAATTATATATTTAATTAGTAGCGATGGCAAAAAACTGGATATTTAATTTAATTTAATTTGATAGTTTTAAAAAAATATCAAATGTAGGTATTAACAAATAAAAAAAAATATTAAAATATCAGTGGGTTTTTAATTTTGCATTTATAAACAATTAAAATTTTCTTTTTTTAAATTTTAAATGTTAGCAACTAGTTTATATAATTAAAATAAAATATATAACAGATATGAATATAAACATTTATTCATATTGTATTTTTAATTTTTTAATTATATATTTTTACTTAAGCCCTTAATGCCCACATAATAATTTACCTCAGTTGTATGAACAAAGGTCGTAGGTCGTATAAATACATAATTATATATACAGTGTATCCGCAGATATACTAGAGAACGTCATATGAACATATGTATGTCAGAGTTCACTCACAGACATAATGGGATACGTAACGTTACAAAATGGCTTCCATTTAAATTATATATTTCAATATATTTCAAAATTTATATTAAATTAAGAAGCTAAGTATGACTCTTATTGACACTATTATGAATTGTGATTCTTTACGTTTTCAAGATTCATTACATTTGTATAAAATATTACACTTTAAATGATTTAACAATAATAAAATTAGAAAATTTCAAAATAGCTTGTAAAAAAATTGTTTGTCCAAAATGTAATCCAACCTATGCACCGTTGTGCAGTTTATACTGGGACACCCTGTATATTTCGGTAGCTTTCAACAGAAAATGTCTCACTATATTATTTTTATAAAATTGCATTGATAGTAGCAGATTCATTAAATTATTATTAAAAATCAGAAAAATTGATATAGTCTATTTATATATGTATAATAAAAAGAACTGAATCTCATAATATCAAATTTATTATTTTTTTCTTACATATATATACATAAATTTATATTATATTTCTAACAAAAAAATGCATTTAAACAAAATCCTTTTTTATTATGGGCAGGATTGATTTTTTCTCATTTTTTTTTTTTTTTTTTTTTTTGTTTAAAAATATTTAATATCTAAAAATATGTGAATATAGTATTAAATATTATAGTCACAGAATAGCTTTTAAAAGGAATTTTATAGCATATTATTGTAATAGTATAAATTTAGTATCAAACTAAGAGTTTCAAAAATATTTATATTTTTAACAGTAATTGCTGAAAGTAAAACAACAATATTATCAATGACAATATAATTTAAAAAATTATACAAAAATTCTAAGATACATACTCTTATTTTTAAAACTGGTATTTACTTTTATGGAAAGTTGAATCAACTAACAAGTCGGAAACTATTTACTTTTTAAACATATTTTATGTTCTCTCTTTAAAGAGACTTGAATTTTCTCGTGATAATTTTAATCCCTAACAACTAATGTAAGAAATTAGCACATTAAATTTATACAAACTACGCACTTTTTGAGGTGCTTACCATTAACTTAACAAGCTTGCTAGAAAATTATAAATTAAAAACATATTTTTTTATTATTTTACGATAAATTTTAATTTTTTTAAACATTTTTGACAATGTTTACAAAAAATTGTAGCGTTATCCGATTCGTGATTGAAAGTATAGGAAATGTTTATTTCATTACTGAATTAATGATAATAAATTTGCATTCATAATGATGATAGAACCAATTAATTTTCGTTTAATTGCAGACTTAGCTGAGAACAGAAATCATATTATAATTCATAAACTCATTTAAAGTAATTCGGTATGCAATTTCGTTTGAAACTATTTTCCAAGCAAAAAGCGAAAACAACTATTGGCTTAAGCCTACCCTATAATACACTTAATATTCTCTCACATATTATTTACAAATTCCTAAGACAATCTCATAGCTGATACGCTAACTAAGAATATTTTTCAATATTATAACATTTTAACTATACATAAGTATGTAATGAATTAATAAATTTTTATAATCATCATACTGACATAAACTAAGAAATAGAAACTCGAACTACTTTATAGTAATATATTAAAGAAACCAAAGAACCAAAAATATGGAAAGTTTTTTAATTTATTTAGTAGTTTGTTATTAGATAAAAAATATGATGCAATTATGTTGTAAAACTTAGTAAAAGTAAATTTAAAAATGTAGGTATATATAAAATATATATAGATTTTATAAATTTATTGATGTAAAATTATGTATTTGTTTTTTTTTTTTCTATAGGACCAAAACTATTCAAATTTATTCTGGTGTAGCTATTATTTCATCGCTGACTGTTTATTTATGTATTCTTATATTAAAGTTAATAAATATGTATAAAATATACTATATTATATATATAGTATGAACAATAAAATCCACAGCTTGATTTAACTTCATTGTCAATTCAGGACGCATTTCGTTTAAAAGCGTTTTGATTTCATCTTTTTTTCCACAATGTTTATTGTAACAATCTTTATGTGCATATGTGTGCTGAGGATAAATTGTGCAAAAATAAAAATAACAACAACAAAAAATGGTTTTACGTTTCATTTAACTACACCGCGTTTGCAATATTTATTTATATACATATATATATTTCTTTCTTTTTTCGTTGTGATAATCTGTAAATATGAATTCTATCGACGTGGTGACAATTTATAAACTTTATTGGCACAAGCTGATACTATTATTATATATAGAAGGAATTACATTCGATAGGCGATGGGTCCGGCATCATTAAGTTTTTATATATTATTATTTTTTACAAAACGTATTTGAATTCAGATATTTATTTCTATATAGATTGAAAATAATATTTAAAATTAATAATAATTTAAAGTTCTTAAATAAAGTTTTACTAAAATATTTATAATCGAAGAATATTTTCATTGGTAAATAAAGAGAGACTCCATTAACATTCTGTATAATTATAGCGTGGTCTGTAAAATGTACATATTCATTCTTGTATCCTCTTTAAAGTTATATTGATAGACTATTACACCAAATACTAGTAATAATAATAATCATTCTCAGTTTTATATGTTCTACATAACGTATAGTATTTGTAGTATTTTCCAAAAATACATTTTATTTATATTTACCAACTGTGATAAAGATATCGACCTATTAAGTTGACATTTAAACATAAAAATTTTATTTATACATATATACTATAATATAGTCAACATTAAATGTAATTTAAACCCTAAGAAATATTCAAATTATTGTTTGTTTAATAAAAATTTCTTTAGAAAAAATTTACTAAAAACAAAAATACTATAACTAAATAGTTTAAAATTAATTTTATCATTCAACTGTGTAAAAACTTTCATAACTTCTTGTTTCCTTGCAAAATTGTATAAAAATGTTGTAAACATTATGCTAAAATGGATAATTTATGTAATATAACTAAAAAAAACTTCTTTGATTTCCTTAACGGTATGATTCGGTATATCCTCCCCAGGGTTACTTTATGACATCTTCTACAAATGGCTAAAAAAAGGCAATAAAATGAAATTTTCTTTATTTAGTATATAAATGAACAATTCTACACACATATTCTTTGTTCAAATATTCTAAATGAATTTATATATACATCAACATACATACATATATATTTTATATATTTATTTATATAGTTAAGATATCAAATTATAAAATACGTTTATCTTATCTAAACAAAAGTTTCATTATTTTTGGGGAATTTGAAAGGATACTTATCTAAATGAGGACTTAAAAGCTTAACCCTTTCAGCAATCCCAAAATGTAATTAAAAATTGTCCTATGCTGGAAAACTTTATGTAAAAGAAAATACTATATAATAAAAATTTTGTATTATAAATTCTAATAAGATTTAAATATAATTTCATTTCGTAATTTTATTTTGTGTATGCGCATAGAAAATATTTCAAATCAATTGTTTTATTTTTCCCATTAAAGAAAATCTTTGCATTCGTAAATTAAAGCACTTGAGAATGAGTTGTTATTAAAGTAATTTTAGTGGGCCAAATATTCGATTAGTATATTTCTCATTAAATATCCACCGAATGGCACCCCATTTCTAAAATTACTAAGTATAATTTTAAATAATTAAGCATATAAGAGTATATATATATATATATATATATTTAGTTTTCTTGTAAATAAATTATTTTTCTATTCTAATTATTCTATTATATTTGTAAAAGTATAATGGAAATTTTCTTTAACTATGTTGTTTCAATTAAATTCGCTGCTTTATACAAATATATACATATAGTTATTATGTAAAAAATAAAACTAGCTAGATTTATTAAATAAATGTATTCTGTTATACTCATACAAATATACATTGAAACATAATCCAAAAAAGGACGTTAAATAAAATAAATCCTATGTAAAAAAAAATAGCAACAACTTATGGTAACGGGCAGGAAGTGTGATGGAATCTAATTTTTTTTTTCCATTATTTATTTTTTATTTTGTTCAAATGTTATCGTTGCTAGTCGCACCCTACTCTTTATCTAAATAAACAATCATGAAATGGCCCCGAAGGACGATTAAATTCGTAGACAAAATACCAAGTTTCATTCCAATAAGACTTATAATGAGATTCCTCTTATCCTGATATAAACACAACCTTTATATTGTATACGTATTTTTTTTTTTTTTTTTTGGTTTAAATTGGATTGAATACAAACAAAATTATTTTTTTATATACATATAAAAATAATGAAATTCCATCACGGTAGGTACATAAATGTATATAAATTAAGTTAATTTATTTCAACTTAAAAGTTAATGAAGTTTCATATAAGATTTAATTTTATTGAGCTCAAAAATATTTTACTGTAGTTTTATAAATTAGCTAGTTTATTTTAAAATTAATAAAACTTAAAAACAAAACTAAATTTTGTAAATTCTAGTAAAAAAAATGTTCTAACTTCATTTAACTACTCTATAGGCATCTGTTGTGCAACACTGAAACTAATATGCAAAATAATGTGTGTCTCGACTAATATAAGTAAGAAATTAAGGTTATGTGTTAAAAAAACATAACCTTAAATGTTAAGCATAATACAGACGTGTAGAATATTTAGTTCTGTTAATAGTATTTATCAATCAAGTTACAAAAAAAAATTGAAATGAGCGTTGATGATCAACAACAGTTAAAAATTTGTAATTTACATATCCGTTATGATTTTAAGTTATAATTTTTAAGAACTCAGTAAAAAATTGTATATATTTCATTATAAGTCCTTGGCGTATTAATTTTTAGCTAATGTTCTTTGTTCTTTTTATAAAAAAAATTTATTGCACAAATTTATCTTACTTAATTATTTATTATTATATTCTAAACATTAATTTAATATTAAAAATCATATTTGAGCTCATATTTTAAATAAATACTATTCACATGGCCTGTATTTACTTCTGTAGATGCATTTCAAGAAGTTGAAAAACAATTTAAATAAACATTCAAATTCAACATAAAAATTAAAAATATTAACAGACTAATTAATTAATAACCAAAACAAAACATTTTTCTGAAATTTTAGAATTAAAGAAATTAACATTGTAAAATCAAAGCAAAAATCTTTAAAAAAAAAAATAGTTACGTTTTCATATGCGTCATATAGAACGTCACATCATACTATACTAGTAGTTATAATAATAATTTGACTTTTGATGGTAAAAAAAATGTATTTGCTGTTATCACCCGATTTTAATAATATTTGTCATTTAGTTGGACTCCTCAAAATTTTAGTAGGTTTATGTGAAACTAATATATAAGAACCTTACAGCTTAGTTGCCTAAGAATATTTGATTTGTAATTATTATTCGATTTTAATTAAATTTGGTATACAGCTTGGGTTTTTTGGATTCCGTACTTGTTTAAATTTCCGGTTTATATTATTTACATTTCATGTGTTTTAGAGTATATAATAATTATTATCCGATTTGAATAATAAACATACGCGTTAGCTTTATGATCTAGTTGGTGCTGTTGAAATTTTGAATCAGTGCCTTCCATTGAGTTCTTAGATATGCAGTTTTACTCTCCGAATTATATTTGATTATTATTTTTTAAACATTGATTATTACATTGCGTAATTATAATATGTGACATTTTTAACATAAAACACTGTTGGACATACATAAATCACTGTTGAACTTAACAAGGTAGTATTAGCACTTCCAAGTTAGCAGCTTCTTTCGTTGTCTCTATAAAATTATCCAGTTCTCTACCCAGTGCAAAGGGATATTTTAATGGAATCATTGAAATTTAAATTTCCATGTTAACATATTCAATTTAAATGATTTTCTTAAAACAAAACATTCGGTTCTCCGCACCGAACGACGAACACCAGGCCAAGGAACGTCAATCCAACAACGGGTCTTACACACCTCGAGTTGCTACAACAACAACAACAAAATGTATATGTAAAGAGTTTTCTATATAGTGCAACTATGGATATTTATATTTATTAATATTTCGCGGTGTCAGAATTTATTGATAGTGTTATGCTGAATTATTAATTATATTTTTGCAAAATAGTATTATATATTTTAAAATGAAATGTATTAAAAAATGTAAACAAATATAGTCTTGTCATTTATTATTGCATTACTAAAATATTTAAATAATGCATTCCATGTCTACTAAAAATGTTGTTACTTTATATGTATTAATTTAGACATGTTGCAAGTTTGAGTTTGATACTCCAAAATGCAGTTTATGGATGCATTAACTTTAATGTTATTCCATTCATGGGCGTGTCGAGATGTATGTATGTAAAGAGCCGATATTAGAAGGAATACTAAAATAATATTCAATTGAAGTATTTTTCTATTTGGTTATTTTTTGCCATAAAGCAATCATGATACTAAAAGTATACTAAATTATACTGTCTATATCAACGGAGAGAGCCATTTAGTCCGGTCCTGATTCTAAAAATAATTATATTAATAGCCATAATTACTTTGATGTTTGATATGCTGATTTATACTTTGAAAGAATTCTAGTATCATAGCTCAACGATATGTTATGGAAGATTCAATAAATATAGAGTATATTTTATATCCTATAATGTAGTTTATACTATCCTAGGTGTACTGAAACTCTAAAATTTGGTAAGGATTTCTAAAATTATATATTTACAAAATATTATTATTCCAAACTCCGAGTTTTTCTTCATCTGCAAGTGCCCGGCACTGGCTAGAGCCAGGTTCTATTCGCTTGGCAGCCTTTCCTTCAACGACCTCAACGATCTTGCTGCGAAATGGCCTACGTAAACTGTCAAATTTCTGAACGCCATGGGTGGATCTAAAAACTAACCGCGACAATTCCTGTGGTCACGAGAGTGAGTATAGTTTCAAAACGGTGCAAATGCGCTAATTGCAACTCCATATCAGTGGATATGTAGTTCGCCACTTTAACCAACCAACCAACCGAGTTTTGGACAGATTTTTCAAAATTCAATTTTTAAAGTTTTATCACACAAAGTTCCTATATGATAAAATTTTTAACGTCTCTACAGCCACCGCATTCTGTTTACTATTGCGTCGAGAATAAAAATCGTAACAAAAATTAAAATTAATTATGGCCATAATGTGATTCGAAACTAAATCACATTCTATTCTATTTTGTAATCGATTAAAATGAACTATACATTTATACAGTCTTTTGTTGACCTATAAAGTAATAATAATTTAGCAATAATACACAATTCGAAATTAACATCAAATACCGTCGGCCTTTATAAATTATTTGGAAAGAAAAGCGTGATAGTATAGTTTATTATACCTGTTCAATTAGAAATTTAAACAATCATTCCTTATTATAACCAACTAACCAACACGTGTGTTATAAGAATTTATGAATGAAAATTTAAAGGTAGTTTCAAGGTATAATGATTTTTAATATATTTATTGCAGGTAATTTCATTTTACAGCTTATAATATAAGTATCGGAATTATTTCGAATATTTTATTGTTTTACGATTACAAATTTCAATATTATGTATTTCAATTCTTTGTATATAGATAATAAAAAATCTAAATTTGGTTTACATAGATATTTCCTATATAATTCCCGTATTTCTCATGGCAAGAAAAAATAAAATTTAATCACAAATAATTTTAAACCCAATTAAAATTCAACAATGACAAATAAAGAAAAATAGAAATAATTTTCAATTTTTCCTCCCTGAAAAAAGTCTCTGGAATTATTTACAAAAAAAAATTCTCCAATGTTCGTTGAAACAAAAAAAGCTTTTTAAAGGCGGCCATATTTTTTTCTTCAAGATTCCATAAATGTATGATGTATATTATGTACACACATGCACGCACACTACTAAAGAAAATTTCGTAGAATTGTGTTTGTAGTCATAGCAACGATAAAATTATTTGAGTGGAGTAGTAAAAATGGCCATTAAAATGAAACTGGTTGGTTAGTTCTCGTTATGATAAAATGGTGTACTGTACAAGCAACACAGAACAGAACAGAATAATGGAGCGCATGTTGGCGTTATGATATGCATTCATATTAAATTTATAGGTTAAATTTATTTACATAATGAACGATTAGTGCATTTAAAAAAAACTTTTTGTCGAAATTTATTAAGTGTTACTATTATTGCGGTTGGCTGCCATGTTTCACAGAATTTGTATAATTTATTAATGAAAATTCTGTAAAAATATAAATATATTTCAATGTAACATTTTAATTTTAGATAAAGTCAGAAAAATAAAAAATCTAATCTAAACTCTGCACAATTATTAATATTTATATATACAATCTTCATTTTACTATATGAGCTTCAATAAAAAAAATTTTTTTTTTTTTGTAAACAGCGAGCAGTTACAATGAACTTTAAATTAATTAATTAAGATGAGATAATAAACCCATAAAATAAATAAATTTTTAATTATTGTAATAGCTTCATTCGATATCAAATAATTCAGTATAAAATTATTATCTTATAGACATTTATTTCGGTATATTGCTATTCCGCCAACAAAAAATTCCAAATTAGCTTTAATCTTTAGGAATAAAACAAAAAAAATTGTTTTTATTTTTATGTTCAGTATACCTTTATATGTAATTAATTTACAAAAAAGTGAAAAAAATTAACTAGAAGATTGGAAAATACAATCAAATATTCTGAAATATGTCAAACGTTTGTTTTAGAGATGATCGGTATGCTAACGAAAGAAAGGTATTCTGATGTTTGAATGGAATTTAATAATTTGCCTATTTTGGCACCTGTTATTTTAAAAATATTAATTTTGATATAAAATTTTACTGGTAATCATTTAGTAGTCTATAATTAGTACATTACTTCAAATATATGTATACTTAACAAATAATATCTCTAGCGATTCCATTTTCGAAATAATTTTTTTTGGAATTATTTTGTTGACAAAAGCCTTTTCTTATAAATGAATGTATTTTATTAAATGCAATCTCATCAATGATGAAATATATACAACTTTAGTAATTATATCAACTTTTTTTATTTACAAACATCGCTGTTCAAAATATCAATTCTTTATAATTGCATTATGCCATGAGGTATTTCTGACGAAAAGTGAGATATCAAGATATACTTCAGATTGTTATACGGGCGCTAGTTGCGTATCTGCCAAAAATAAATTATATCGCACTTTAAAAACGTATCAATTTAAAAATTTATCATAATTATCATTCCGGTAATTCGTTCATTAATAATTTACAAGAAAATCAATAAATTTGATAATAATATTTTTAAAATTGTTTCAATATAATATTTAATTAATTAATATTAAAGGTTATTTAGTATTAATTAAAATTAAAATTTCCTTAATATAAGTATATTGTAATAAATTTAAAAAAAAAAACAAATGGTTAACATCCGTCGGAAAATTTGTTTCAGAAAATTAAATAGCTTTAAAAATATGTAAATAAGAAAATATAAAAATTTTCTGATATTCATATTTAAATATATAATATATTTATACAATTTTGATTTTATTTAAAGTTTCAGAAGCAATTTCAATAATTACCTAAATATGTCAATTATTTTCTTATTGAATTAATGGCAAAACTGTAAAATAATTAACACATGAAAATTTATCACATAATAAAGTTTTATTGTTAATTTAATAGACTTTCAGAGATCCTAAATGCAACTTCTGCTTTACGATGAGCTATAATAATTTTTGCACATTAGAAAATCTTTTAATAGACAATAAATATTGGGACCTTATAGCCCCGTAAACTTAACTTTAAAATGCAATAGCTATTATAATAATAATAAGAATTAAACAATCAAACGCTCAGTCTATTTGATGAGTTGTTAAATTTTAATAAAGATATAAATTAGTAAAAAAAAATTATATTCAGATATATAAATATTATTTTATTGACTCTGGTTGGTTTTTTTTTTCTTAAATAAAAAAAAATTATGCTTTTTTTAAGTATCTGCAAATATTTCCTTTTTCATTAGTATAGTATAATAATAATTTTTCTGCTGTTTAGTGTCTCTAATCTATAAACACTCAATAAAATTTTATATGCACCTTACAAGTTTGTATATATACAATTTTATTATTATTACTTCAATAAACTCATTACTTAAATTTTATATTTTATGATATGAAATTAGTAGAATTATTTCTATATTTTTTTTTATATGAATATTATACACAAAAGTAAATTATTATGTTTGTTTCTGTATATACAAAATGATATATATTAAGATTATTACTGAAATATAATAAATTATGAAACTATATACACAAATATATATATAAATTATCTTTATTAAATATTATATAAAGTAATATTTTAGTAAAGAAACACGAAGATATAAATTTTCATTCTATAATTTGTCTCCAAAACATAATTTTTTATATGCATAATATTTAATATTTGTGTATATTACAAATAAATTTAATCGTAAAAACTAATTTTCAAATAAAATTCGATGATTTGTATATAAACCAATTAAAATTATTATTATTACCCGGCAGTTTTAATACTTAATTTTTATTTTTACTATTATTATGCGTAAGTTATAAATGTATAAAAAAAAAAATTTAACAACTAAATTTAGGAATTGTATAAAAATATAAATTTTTTGATAATAATAATAATTTTTAATAGCTTTTTTTTGCATAACTTAGGCTTTTACTTTTATTTAACAGCAGTAAAAGAAATTTAAGAATGAAAGTATATAAAACAGTAAATAAAAATATTTAGATTAATAAATTGATTTTATTTATTTATTTTCTTCGTTTTAATGGCGTCTAAGATTTTATTTTTAATATAATTAAATTTAATTCCATATTTACTATAACAAACAAATCACATTTATATACATTATTTTTATATACTATACAATATAATAAAAGAATAAAAAATTTATTGGTTTGTAATTGATCATAAAATATCATAAATTATATTGCAAAAATTATAAGAATTTTTTTGTATTTTGGTTGTTAGAAATGTGATTATGAAAGATCATAAATAATGTAATCCATATATTAATAAAAATAACAATTAATGAAATTATACTAATAAAAATATTTTTTGTTAAATAATTATATAACAATTCGATGTCACTAGCAGTAAACTTTCGGAACTTTATAATTTATAATTTTCATATATGTACTAAGAGCGGAATTAAAAATTTTGGAAATAAAATAAATAGATATAATTAAATAAAAAAATTTATTACATTTGATATTGAATGTAGATCATTTTCGATATACTGTAAAGTATTTTGTAAATAGAAAAATATACATAATTTTCTTTCAAATTATATCCATAATCATAATTTAAAAATCAATACTCAATCAATAAGAATTTTTGAGAATTTTATTAAAATAGTTTTATTAGAAATTTTGATACAATTTTAATATTGATCAAATTCTGTTTTAACGCGGTTTTTATGCACGGTTTCAAAAGAACACGGTTTACAACTAAAGTTCAATTTTGACACGACATATTTTAATTTAAAAAAAAATTCTTTTGTTTTTTTATAAAGACTTTAAACGTGAATTTTAATATACATCCTTTTATTTGAACGGATTTTTTCATGACACTTCTAAGATATAAAAATTACCACCCCGAAGTTTTCTCATTTACAATAGAACTTAAAATATTATACAACCAAAATGGAAACCGGGTAATGTACATTGTTTTAAGCTATATTTCTGTTTTCTTATTGCATAATCTACCTTTTTATCACTTCTAGCAGCACATTATATTCCAAATATATCAATGTACAAGGATATTCTTACTAATACAAAATTTTAATATTCTATTTCATTACTTTATATATATAAATATTATACATTTACTTTAATAGAACATCTAATTGTTAATATTTGTATTTGTTGAAAAAAAAGTAAAAGATTTTAATTTGATTAGTTTCATTTGATTATATAATTTATAATTAAAAAATTACAATTTCAGCTAGCTATTTTCTATCCAATTTTAATTCATTAAATTTTCTATTGCACAATTTTTTCTTAACATCACCATTAATGTAAAACACAAAAAATTCCCTTCTAAACATATTTTTAATTAAAATAAATCTTTTAAACTTATTAAATTTTGTCATTTTTTAATATTTAATAAAAGTCTCTTTAAACTATTTGTAAAAATTAATTTCAAAATCACTCGAACTACAATTCCATCCTTAAGTACAGTAACAAACTAAATCAATTTACATATTTCAAAATATATTTAAACCAAAAAGATTTTTTGACCTTAACAAGACCAATTAATTTTATTGATGTGTAAAATATCGTAATGATCTAATATTATATTAAAAGGAATTTTACCATTAATTTTCGTCCTTTTCTAATATGAATTTGAATACTGTTTTGTTTGAAAATTACAAAAGGAAACCCTTTTTAATAGTTAAATTAGATAAAGTATTTGTATATTTATTATTGAAAATATAAAATGTAAAATAAAATAAAAAATTTCTAAATATTTATTGACAACACAGAAATTTTAAAGATGACCTTCGGCGCAATCATTTTAATTTATTGCCGGTCACGACGATATTGCGTATATATATTAAAAAATTATTCATTTACAATGTTGTAAATATTTTAACGTTTTATATTTTATTTTATCACAAATATTTTTGATATTAACAAAATATTTAAATATAAAAATAAGAAATAAATTAGTGAATTTGTGATCAAATAAATAAAATATTCTGCAAAATGACATACACGATAAAATATTTAAAACTTTATGTAAAATAAATAATAATCATAAATAAAACTTTTCTTAACATACCATAAAAATATCACTTTTTTCACAGTTTAGCGTTTTCGTCATTTGATATTTAAACATATAATTATTTGAAAAAGTATTATATTAAAAATCAATAAATAAAAACTATATTCAGAATGAAATTTAAGAAAATTTAGTTTTTTTTTTTCTTTAATTTATTTATTGCTTTTAAAGATTTATATTTATAAAATAATTTTCTTGATTATAAATAAATCCACACTATATGTTTTTGATGGTTTTTAAATGGTTTTAATTTTTTATAATTTTACCACCGTCGCATCAGTTCACTATACAATAAAGTTTATTACCGAATGCCACTTAAAAAATAAATACCAAAACTTCTCAGTTTTTTTTTTCTTCAAAGAATTCGAATAAAAGGGGAGAAAAAATAAAAATTGTAACTAATGTATATGTATAAAAAAAACCAACATAAATTTCTTCTTTTATATATATATTTATGATGTAGTATATAAATATATATATATATATATAGATATGTATGTATAAATTTGTATATATAATTCCGCATACAACAAAAATATTACCAAACATGCTTTCCCTATAAATATGAATGTATATGTTATTATCCCAAAAATTGTATAGTATTTTTGTTATATCTGTTTGTTTAAATTTCGATTTTGCATATACATATTGATATCAATTTAGAAAAAAGTACGCAGCTACAGTTACTGATTTAATAAATATAATACATTTTTTTAAAAACTAAGCCATAGTTAATAAAATTCTACATAACTATCTTTCAGATAAATTAATTATATATATAGGATAATATTTACATCATATATATATGCTTTACTAATTATTAATTTCCATTTTTTCTATTTCTATTACAAACTACACCATTGAACTATAACAAATATGAAATAACATAATTTTTTTACTAAATAGTTGTAGGCTAGACATCGTAAATTCTTAAAAATGTCAAAAATATGTGTGAATAATTCTCTGATTAGAATACAAAATTATATATTATTTAACTTTACACTACACTATTGTTAGCATTTTGATAAAAGTAAGATTCATATTGTGTAGAAAAGTTTAATTTATATAAAAATATGTTTAATAATATTGCTGCATAAACATGTTTTAATAAAGTACTTATTTAGTATAAAAGATAAAAGATATTATGTTAACTATTTACAAGTTAGTGTCACATCAACTAATAATATTTCTTAATAAACATTAAAATTCGTTATTGATTTTTATCAAATTGTATATCAATTTATAATTCATTATTTATTTTTTTAAAAAATCATATTTAAATTTTAATGTTTTAAGATTATTTTAACATCAATTTTAATATTACAATTATATTAATCCGATTTGAAATAAAAAAAAAGCTTATGTTTTTTTAATTATTTGTTTATATATAAAATTTAGAAATTTTTTAGTATTTCTTTACAATTCCTATAATATTATTTACACTTGACTCTTATTTAAATTAATACAACATTAAATTACATAAAATATTTTATGGTTTTGTATTGTATTGAGCAGAATCCTCTCATTGTATTACACATAATCAGAATAACAATACGCAAGAGCAAAAATTTATTAATATATATATATATACACCAGTAAAAGCATAATGCTATAATCACAACTACATATACGCAACGCATATATTATTAATTTATTTAGAGGGTGAAAGTGATCTGAAATGGCCCACTTAATATAATATTTTCCAGTTATATATAAATATATATACATTAATACATTATATATATATAAAGGGTAGTAAAATAAAAACTAATATTGCATTTTACAGTAGCCGGGCGCATACATATATATACATATTAACTGATAAATATATTCTGCTGGTCAAAATAAAAATCATAAAATTGCGGGGGTGATTAATAAATAAAAAAAAAATACAATTTTCGAATATATTCACGTATATATTGTTATACAAAGGGACAAATAAATGGCCGAGGGTAGGTAGACATTTTTATATTATTTTTGATCCTTTTCTCTATTTTGTTATATAGTTGATATATTGATATAAACATAAGTACAATATAAATATATATTTATATATAAATATATATGTACTTACTTTTATCTAAAATAAATTTTATATGCGGGAAAAACGAAAGGAATATAAAATAGAATGAATTATGTATTCAACCCATCACCCCAAAAAAACAGAACCAAAAATGTCAGATACATATTGCGGATATAGAATAATTGATGTGTTTTATATTATACGTTGATATGGTCCTATTATGTTTGTACCATTATGTATATGGGGGCGTTGTAACAACATTACATTTTTGGGGTTAATTCTTCAGTTTCTTTACATCTTATAATATCGTGTATTAGTTTGGAAAATTTATTCCCTAAATATTTAAAAGGATCAGAGTTAAGCAAATATTAACTGCTTCGTCAGCATTATTTATATATTCTATATGTTTTTTTTTTATATTTATACCAAAAAATGTCTTATAGTTAATTATATAAAATGGTTATGTATATAGCCAAAATAGTTTTAGTCATAATACATATGAAAATATATATTTATAAATTTTATTATTACCACATTATTTGGATTAATTTAGTTTTTTTCTTTCTTTTTTTTCTGATTTCTTTTTTATTTCAAATATGTTTAAGGTTTGGATTAATATGTATATATTTTATTTGATTACCAGTAATTTTATGAACTTTATAAATATAAAATTGGACATTTTATTAATCCTTTTAGCTGATTACATTTATTTAAATGCCCAATCCATTAATTTAACTATAGTTGATAGAAAAATCTATTTAAATTTTGTTTCTTTGCCTGTTAGCACGACAAATATTTGTTATAAATTTTTATTATAGTGAAATAGATTTGTTTCGAAAAATTTCTAGGTAGACTAATGGGGCAATAAAGCGATATAGATAAATGAAAGGATTAATTGGAAAGGAGGCTTTGTTTTCGTTAATTTGTACAGTATTTAATCTTCCATTTTTATTGTGAATATAAAATATACAAAATATTCATGACTTTGTAAAAACTATATAAGAAAATTATCATTCATTATCGTATAATGTGTAAGATAAAGAAATATTTACGTAATTTTATATTTATATTTATTTCTATGAATAATAATAATCAGAAATATTAATGAATATTAAAGTTGTAAAATATTTTAATTATTTTCATTTTTCGGTTTCATTTTTATATTAGTACATAAATTTTATACAATCAGATCACTTCATTATATCAGTACAATTAATGTAATCATTTTTCCTATTACATAATTCATGTAATTTTTTAATTAAACTTTTCTTTGTACTCTGATTATATTACAAATTGTAAATGTATAATTTCTAAAATTATTTCAATTAGAAAAGGGAATTTAAAAATATAATTAACTTTAATCAGATGGGAAAAAGTTTATAATTAATATCATTGTTAAAGTATGCATTTAAAACTATAATTAAAAATTATTTAAGTGATTAAATAATATTTATTAAAATTTAGATATTTCAATTCCTAGACGTAAAAGCATAATTTCTATATTGAATATTTATAAGTATATAATTATTATAAATTATGCATAAAAAAGCAAATTATCGAACTTAAAATTTATATTTTTTATTAGGAACTGTCAAATTTATTAAATAAAAATAGTGAATTGTTTATAGATTGGACAATTTATAATCGAAACAAATAATAATGTTGTGCAGAAATTCAATGTTCTTGCAATTAAATCTAATCAGAATTACAGAACTTACAAGCTGTGAATAGAGTCTATTATTTTTAATACTTTATTTATCAAGTAAAAATATAAATTAAAGGAGTTACTTTTAACTATGGTTACTAATATTTATACGTGAATATGTCTCGAATTTAAGTTTGCAATATATTAAACTTTGAAAAATATATCAAATATTTTAAAAAATAGGATTAAATGTATCTTTAAAAAGAACTAAAAATAAGTAGCATTCAAATCTAAAACAAATTATTTGAGCAAAAAAATTAAATATATGAAACTAAATTTTACAAAATCATATAACCAAAAATATTTATTAACATTATACGGATTTTTAATTATTATGATTTCTTCGAAAAAAATATAATTATTACTACAGGAACACTTTATTTATCTATATATACATACCTTGATCCTTTACGTTTTTGATTCGCATAAGAAAGAAATCAACCATTAAATTAAGTTTTAAAATTCTTTACGTTGATTTAGAATCAATTACTCCCAGCTATACAAATATTAAATTTACAATAATGTATAACCAATGACCATATCATGTGAAAATAATATTAGCTATATAATAAAAACATAATATGTATATATATATATAATGTACAAACAAATTTGTTTACACTGTTTACACTCTTTTAACACTATTTGAACAAATCAGTATGTTATGCAAATATTTACCCATTATAAATCCATTACAATAATAAAACACAAATTAAATATTCATAAAAAAAAGTATATTTTGAAATATATTTTATAACTATAAACTATTTTTATATATATGTATATATATATTATTATATATATTGACCTTCATGTAAACAATTTATGCTAAAAATTTATATTTAAAAGGAAGGAATGCCTAGAGTATTGCCAATTTGACCCACAGTTAAAATTTCAATAAATTAAAACAAATTAGTCAAATATATCCTTTTTAATTAAAATATAATTAGAAGAAAAGAAATTAATTTTTAGTTAAATTCAATCAATGCCGAAAATTAATTATTGGTTGTAATTTTATGTTAATTTACTTCTATAGTATATTGTAGTCAAGATCACTATCAAAATAACAATAAAAAAAATATTTGTCTATAATTGTATCTTTGACCACAACTTTGTAAATCCGTAATGTTGTTCGAACAACTTATACAACCATACTAAAAAATTCTCTTAGTAAAATTAAAGATATTGTCCGTAGGTAAAATTGTTTATGCCATATAAAAATATATTTATATATGTGTATTTTTTATATGTTATATATAAAGAATTTGTAAATGAAACAAAATTATTCTAAATATAAAATAATAATACCACATATGTTTCCCAAGCCAAGCCAGATATACAATTATATAAAACGCGCGATTGAAAAGATTTATTTTGTATAATATGGAAACTATATACAATATTCTACAAATGTCTTCTACTTTCTATATATACAATACACTGAAAATTTTAATATATGAAACTTAGAATTTATAATATATATATATATACATATATATTATATATAGAATTTATATGTAAAAACAAACTTTTAATACATTGGCATAAGTTTACAATTTGGTAGATTGTTATTGTTTTATGTTGTATTGTAAATAAAAATTTAATATAACTCGCGGTTTTTAATGCGATTGCTCCTAAGAAACAAAAATACTGGATTTCTTTGTAAATGGATTTTGTCAAAATTTTACATTATGTTTTAGAAGTTTTTATAGATAGGCAAAAAAATATACAAATTGCAAATATATATCCCATAATCATATTTGTATTTGACAACGGACGCGAAAGTTCCTTGATATGAACAGATTTAGAGATCGAACTATAACTGGGTTAATTACTGAAAACCGTTACCTGAAAGAGCGTCTACTCATAATGGGACTTGCTACCAATAATGTTTGTAAAATGTGTGAATACGAAGATGAATCGAAGGACTAGCTCAATCCAGACTTCGCCACTTTGGACAGAGCTTCATGGACCCAATGGAACTTTGGTTTTTTATTTATATGTTTTTAATATTTGTATAATAAACAAGCATTTCCAAAAAAAAATAGATAAGAAACTGACAGTAGTTTTACTTATAAATAATGTTTAAAAATTATTCCACTGATAATCATTTAAAAATTATAGTTATTAAAAGTAAGTAGAGTTAAAATTGAATTATCATTTTTTTTTCTTTATCAACTAATTTAAAATAAAAAAATATTTTGTTTTAAAACAAAATATATCGAAATGAAAACACGTTGATCATTATTTAAATGCATTAAAATCAAGGGAAAAAACTTGCACAAGCATAATGCACAATGGATTATCGGAAAAATTGAAATCACGACTTAAACGAACTCGAAGAACTAATAAAATTTATGAACTTTTCATGTTCTAACAAAATATTTTAAATATGATTATTATTTTGTTTTTAGCTATTGAATTTTTAATATAATTGATATGAACATTGTAATATTTACATAACAGATTCTTAGAGAATAAGGGGATATCTTATAAAAAGTATGATTTTTATATCACAAATTATAACATAATATGTATCAATAACAATACCAATAAACGCTAAACGTTTATTTTTAAACAAAAAGATATACTAAAACTTATGATTAACATTTAATGGTTACACCTTAAGTTTCATTATTCAAATTATGTAACTGAAGATGAATTTAGCCTGCTATCCATTTTATACTGCATTCACAAGTATCAAGATGCCAGAGTTTTGAATCGATTTTATATTAAAAATAATCTATAGAATGCATAAATTTAAACGCATCGGAAAGTTACTAGATTTATATGAATTTATAGTAGTTTTTGGATTCAGTGTCTTTAAACATTATAAAACCAACTTTTATTTATTAAAAATCATATTTTAAATTAATATTTTGGTCACTGATACTAGTATTCGCCCACAAATAAACTATCTTATTTAAAATGATCCGTCATTTGACATATTAATTATGCTAGAAAAAAAGGCTTAAAAATATTTTAATTTGAAACAATCAACAACTTATAGCAGATGTTCCTATGAGTCACGACAATCAAAGTATATCCACCTATGTAACTCATTTGGCTTTTGAGATAAAGGTTAAAAACGGGTTAATTCATCAAAAATCGGGTAGAAAAATTAACCGGACTTTAACCCATAGAACGATTGCTATAAGTGGCTTTTCGGTATAGATTTTGCAGTCGTACTCATGACCTAATTTAATTACTGATAAGAAAATTGAAACATTTGAAAACAGCCCATTAAGAAATTGGATTTTAATAAAAATTAATACTGATTTTTAAGTAATTTTCTTTGTATATTTTTACGATTCCAGAAAAACTTTATTTTCTTGGAGAAAATACAACAAATATTTCAATATGTTTTCACTTTTTAAAGGCCAATTAACTTTTCACTTATTTTATCAGGCCAATAATATAAAATAATACTTTATTATAAATAAAATTATGACGGACTAAAAGAATTAGCAATAAATATATATTTTTCAATAAATATAATATGACACATAACAAACATATTTTCCTATAATGCGATTATATATATTTCTACCATATTTGTCAATTGGTTTTTACTTATATGACAACGAAAGGTGTTGAATATTCTTTACTACATTCCAATACGTTCGCAAAAAAAAAAAATATTAAATTCCCAATTCATTTCTCATAAAATGCATATTAAAGAAATATTGAAAATTATATCGTGAACTTTTTAATACACAATTTTTTTGATGGCAAATTAAATATTTTTATTCATCATATAAAATCATTTTTAGTAAATATTTCTCACAAGGAAAGTGTCAGCATATATAATATATCAAATAAACATAACAAATTTATATGAATTAAAACCATAAATATATATATATATATCTAAATTTTATTGTATATACAATTCAATTTATCAATAAAACCGTTTAAAATTACAAATGAGTTATGGCTCATGAGAAAATGAAATATTATATGTTTTAGTCTAATAAATAAACATTTCGTATTATAAATTTTACTTTTCTAGTTTATATAAATTTGTATTTCATTCATTTTTATCCCTCATTTTTTATATGAATTCCATTTTTCTTTTTTCTATATATTTTTGTTTGTGTATATCTTTTATGAAAATTGTCAAAATTTAATATAAATTTAATACTTAAACAGGGAAATAATTTTCCCTATTTATATTTCTTAAATAAAAAAATACATTTGTTATTTATTTGTCATACCTTGGAAAATGTTCACAAGAAATAATATTAAATAAAAATGGAGTTAAATAAATAAATTTTATTCTTCTACAAATTAGTACTTTTTAATAAAATTACGTAAAAAAGTTAATTCAATACAAAAAAATTCCAAATTATTTTAAAATTTTGTTGGTAAGAATAAAATAAAATTTTATATTATTGTAAATAGTTAATGAGATTATTATGCGGGTTGGAGTTTTCAATCCAGATTATAAATCAAAATTAATTGAAATTGTGATTTTATGTTTTTTAAATAGCTTATTAATAAACCTTAGTTTCACCAAACATTAAAATTTATTACAGCATAGTACCGATACCACTTTAAATATTGTAAATAAAATCTAACAACAACTAAGAACCACAATTGTAAAGACTATATATACCATCGTAATTTCGACATAAAATACTTAAGTAGAAGCAAATCCGTAGGAAAATTTAGTAGGTGGTGCATTATTTGTACTTTTTTAATAATATATAATAGTATTTGATATAACATTATATATTTGGCTCTAATCTATCTGTATAGTATATATGTACATATGTATTGTAGTTTAAGGTAATTAATAACTGAAAATAACATCTAAACTGAATAAAGTTAAATTTTTGCTCAAATCTGAATTATTATTTAATCTTTCAAAAACAATAAAATTAACTTAGAATAAAACGTTTTAGCTTAAAGAAAATAAAAAAAGGAATTAAAATTTTCAGTCAATTGAAGCCATGCATATACTTTCAATATACAATATATAATTCGTATTCGATTTCTTTAAAGAAACGTGAAAAATTATATTTAAAACAAATATAAAATTTTGTAATTTATAATTATATATTTATTTATTTGATTGAATATGAATAAAATTATTTAAACAAAGTGAAAATGGAGATAAACTAAAATAGATTTGATTTATAACATTTCTTATTTAAATAATATATCTATTACCTAAATACTTATGGTACCATTGCTATATATACTCATATTTAACTTAAATATTTTCTTTTATCTTTTATACTAATTCTTAATAATAAATTTTAGATTTTCATTAGTATAATTTATCAAGTGGCTCTCTTATACAATATGATATAGTAATTTTTGATTCAAGTATCTCGTTTTTATCGTAACACGTTTTTTGAATATAATAGTAACTTATGTATCATTATAGACACGCCGATGCGTATCACCAAACTAGATAATATAAATAAACTCGAAACTCGATATATATTTAAAATACTAGCATTAAATTCTACATATAGTACATTATATGTTCTTTAAATTAAGTTTTGCATCAAATAGTTTCAAAATAAAATACTTCTTCATTCATATATTTAAATGATTTGATATAACAAAAATCAAGAATTACTTCGTTGTTAAATAGCAGAAATAATTTTCAAAATCCAATAAGAAATTAATTATATGTATAATTAAATATCTTTTATTGCTGATATTTCATAAAATCAGCATATTAAAATTATTGCAATTTAATTATTATATAGTAAAATTATTAGCAAAGTAAATTGATTTTTCTCCTTGTCAATTTGATCCTAGTATACTTTATACATAAATATACATATATATATACATATATGTATGTATAATTTGAAAGATTTTTGCAAAATATGACATCCGATTCTTCATTATATATAGTTATAGAAATTTGAGATTGAACAAAGCTAGTAAATCATGTCACGGCCACAATTTACTTTACCATCGATACCATGCATTATTAAAATTTACATTGCTTTTAATGTAAGTAGAGTTAGTATCGTAATTAAATACCATTTTTTCATCTTATTCTGCTTAAGTAATTATTTCTTTCAATATTGATATCTACTCCTTTAACCAATTTAGTTCTACCTTTTTAACTCATTCGTTGGAAGATTTATACGTTTGGCAATTAAAATTAACTATATATGGCTGAAAAAAGTAAGCGTTAAATGGTTATATTAACTTTTTTTTTTCATTTTATTTATCTCATTTAAATCTTTGACTGGTAATTAACATATCACAGAATAGCTATAAATATAATTTTTCTGAATGAGTTTTTAATGGATATATTTGTTTTTATATATTTTCGAATTCATAAAATTTTGAATTTGTATTTGGAATATGAGCTTATAGTCCATAATATTAAAATACTTTTGCAAACACAACTTGTACAACAGAATTATTTTTAAAATATAGATGATTATATAAAATAATTTACAATTATAGTTTATCAAATTACAAACTAAAATCTATAATTGAAAGATTTAAAATAATTTAAGATACAATATATTTTGAAACTAATGCCCTTAAAAGCTTACAAATGTTTAAGTTAATATTTTTATATCTGATAAATGTTAAAGAATTTTATATTGTTCAATCAATTTTATATGCGAAAAAAAAAATATTTCTCATAATAAATTAATGATACACCGACGGACGGTGATATATAATATTAAAATTTATCAATTTAATATTATGATCCTTGTTATTTAATTTTGCCTCATAAATTGGGTGTATTATAAGTTTATTATTACGACTTTTGTGAGCCATAAATTTAATTCAGTAATTAAAACAATCGAATTATATTTTTTTATTGTAATAGCTTTATTTGATTGGTAACAATATTTTTCAAAAAAAGGACTCCTAATAAGGCATATAAAATGATAATGTTATTTGAAATAATGTCAGTATTAAATGAATATAATTTGTCAATAAATTTTATAAAAATTGTATTGCTTTTAGAATATGTAGAGTAATATATGCAATTATATGATTTGAAAGAAGAGTTCGAGGGAAATATTTGGTATGCCAAGCTTTTAAAACAATAGTACGGCATGTTCTTTTGCTTCACATTGATATAAGATTAAAGTACTGCTAGAAAAATATTATAGAAATTTAATTCAAATAGAATATGCAAATTTCAATATCCTATGTTGAGAACAAACTATTTTACTAAAAATGATTTATTTATTCTTACAATTATTGAGTTAAGTAATTAAATTATTTAATTCATTTATTTACATTATCTTCATCTCTATTTAATATTTTAATCATCAAGATATGATTGACTAAATTATCTTTGTCAGGTTGGGCAAAAATTAGATACTATTCTACAAAATTAGACTCTAAAAAATGATCTATATCCTCAATCTCAATGTCTTCTCAATTACATAATAAGTTATATTTTTATCCTAGTTCACTCCACGCTTTCGTATTGAGACTACTTAATTCCTTCAGAATTATGAAAATCCGAATTCATTTCTCGAAAATTGTGTATCCTTTATTGTGAATAAAATCGATCAAAATGCTAAGTTTTAATTCAAATAGGTTACCTTCTATTTCTTCTATTCTTAGCTTTTCTAATAAATTGAATTATTACAGTTCTTAGCCGATATCTTATATAATATTAAAACTAAAGTTTGAATTAATGAGTTTTCTTTGCTTAGCCGCTCACACTCTTATACATACACGATAATTTTAAATTTATATTGTCAAAAATAATTTGTATCTAAATAAATATATATATTTGTGTTACCATTTTCTCTAGTTATTTAACTTCTTTTATTATATATTGATGTTGAACATAATGCTTTGAATGATTATATTTATAAATTATATTAAAATTAAGTAAAGCCAGAACAAGAAATATAAATTTTTCCAGGGGTTAATTAATCTCTACCCGAAACATTTTAACTACCCAAAACGTATAAAAAAATTAAATACAAAAAAGCTTTTGATAAAATTTTATAGCATTTATATCTAAAATATATAAAAAAAATGGAAATTTTCACAACCCAGCAGGTTTAGTAACATCAACAATATTCCTTGTTACTTTTTTATTTTTTCCTTCAAAATTACATTGTTCTTCAAGTTTTTGGGGTAAATTTATTTTATATCTTTTCTAAACTAATAAAAAACTCTGAGTTTAAAAATTAAATTTATATATATACGTTGGTATATTTGGCGGGTGTGATCACCATCACAAAAAATACTTTGTATCTAACTTATAAAATGGGGTTGCTAAAAGTAATAAAATGTATACACAGATAAATTGACTCAGAATAATTTGCATAGAATCCATCGAAGGAAATGGGAGATTATGGGCTTTAATATTAAAATATTTTGCAATCACAAACTTATATTTGTACAACGGAATTTCATTGTTGAAAGTTGTGAACTGACTTGTAAATGTATATGAGACACTGCCAGACAAATTACTATTCACAAAGCATTTTATCATTTGAGGGGTATAACATTTTAAAACTATTACATTTTATTTTATTTTTTAAATATATTAGTATGGTACAGACATAAGACAAAAAGTTGCAAATTTATTATATTGCATTTGCATCACTATTTGGTTGGTTAATTTCATAAGATAGAATATAGAAATATATATGTTATGTATGTATAAAGCGGTGACTATTATTTCATATACTCCGGACGATGAATGTTTTTGTGTATTAATTTCTGATAAATGGTATGAGAAATAGCTTTACCAGTTTCTATCAAAAAAAAACAGTTAATTTTGTGTTTTTGTTACAATGTAAAATAATGCAAATCAACATACATTATAAATCCCAAACAAATAGTTGTAATAAATTAACTCATTATCTTTTAACTAATGGAAGAGATTAATCGATGGTTAGTTTGTATACCAACATACAAACATCGATGACTTAATTTCCTAATCTTAGAACACACCGGCCCACATCCTTAATTCATTTAGGAGGTGGAATCTCTTATACTTTTTTTCAAAATTTAGTTTTGTAAAAATTAAATCCAATTATTAAAAATTCTTACCAATTAAGGAACACAAATTAACTATATAATAAGATCAAAAGTAAATTAAACTATTTTATACTCCAGTATTTAAAATTTTAATTTCCTTTTGTGACAAGTATATTTATGAGTCAACTTAATACATAAATTACATTACAATACCTTTTATATTCAAAAATTTAATATTTCTATGAAAAACCATTTTTTTTTTGATAAATTTAAATAATTTTTATAATAATTAATATAAATTTAAATTAAAATTACAATGAAAAATCATATATTTGCATGTATTTTTTAAAGTTTTTTAGTTAATAATTAAGTAAATACAATTATAAAAAAAATCCTATAATTTTTACCAACATCAGGTTATAAACTAAAATACCATTTATCAGCCCACAATCTCCACCATATAATAAAATATAAATATATAATATATATATTATATTGTATATATATATTATATTTCAGGAAACATTGACTTTTGTTTTGTTATTTATATTATTTTAATGATTTTTATTTTCTATATACTGTCAGACTAAAAAAAAAATTAATTTATTTATGTTGTAATTATTTTGGAGATTCTTGTGTTATTTCCAAATCCTACACTTTATTCAGAAACCATTTCAACTTAAAATTTAGTGCTTTTTTTCTTATCTTCTTTTCAGTATAATTTATGAAGAAATTCTTTTCTGACTTCGTTGTTTCATAAAAAAAAATGGGAAAAAACATGAAGGCACTATTAATTTATCTTCGTTGGTAATTTTTTTTTTTTATATATCTGATTGTGGGTATACTAATCTGACTTTGTAACATTATATATATATGTATAAATAAAAAATTTAAAAACCATTTTAATTTTTTTTTTCTTCTTTTAAAAAACTGGTTACAGGTCATGCTGGGTGAAGTTCAAATAAACCAGATCTGATTTTTTCCATTTATATTAACAATTTTCTTTTTGGCTTTTATACGTTTGGATACATAAAATATTCATATACAGATATATATATATATATATATATATATATATATATATATATATATATATATATATATATATATATATATATAATTCTGTAGAATTCCAAAAACAAGTTTTTATGTAAAAAAAAATTAAATTTACTCCTCCATAGAAATTTAATGTATTTTTTTTTTATTTCCAAGAAAAAAAAAATTAATAAAAAAACCTTAAGATAACTGATTGGAAGAAATTATTGATTATTTATTCCAGACATTAAAGGCTGATGAATTATATTGTAATATTGGTATTTCTATATATTAACATTTATAAACTATACATCGATATATATATATATATATCTACTACAATAAGGCAAGTTATAAATTATTTTTTTACTCATACATTTTGTTATACGTTATACATGTAATTAAATGGCCCCATTTAAGAGTTTAAATTTAATATTTGAAAAAAAAAAACGAGTATTCATGATTGTTCATGAGTGATTATATTTAAATATTTTATTAAGGAACATCATTTTTTTGTTTTAAAAAAATATCCTTATCGATTTTTTTTTTATGTAGAAGTTATTTCTTGAAAAATTCACTTCATCCAAGAAACATTCTATTCTTTTTATTATGCACACATTTACGAAAATCAAATCAAAATTGAAAAAAAAATATATTTATTATTTATTTTGTTTTTGATTTTTTTTTTAAAGAAAATGTCATTTATTTGAAGTTTAAAAATTGATTTTCTATTTTATAACAATACATATAAAAATATATTATATGTAATATGAATTTAAAATCTTAGTGGCGTAATTCAAGCTATTCCATAGGAATTAGAATTTATTAAGGAAATGGTATAAAATATTCTTCGAGTTTTTTCAAAAATATTGATGAACTATGTATTCCAGTTTGGTTAGTTTGAAGATATTATATATTAAACGACAGATTTTAAACCGTTAATATACATACATTTTTCAAAAAATATTTCCATATTTAAAATCATTTTCTATACAAAAATATTTAATAACAAAACTTCCATAATTAGGAAATAAATTTTCCATATTAATATTCCTTTGCTCCAGAATTTATTTAAGCGATAAAAATTCTAATTAAAATTTAAAATAAATCTATCCAAATTCCTTATTTCTAACATTGGTTGATAATTATTGTTTTAATATTGCTTCAGTCCACCACACAAATGTAACATATTTGAAAATTATTTTTGGATTATGCACTTTTTTTAAATATGACCAAATGAAATATTCACAATTTATATTTTATATTTTAATATAATATATAATTTAAATCTAATAATTACTATCGACAGCAGCTAATTAATTAAAATAAATGAATCCACAAAAAATACTAAATACTTTATTTATTTTAATCCTTCGTAAAAATATTTTAAATATAAATTGCTAAAACAAAATATTACATAATATATAGTCAAAGAAAATACTCAAATATTTCTACAATTTAAAAATAATTTTAAATATTTTATTATTTTGAAAATATACTCAAATAATAGTTTATTTATTAATATTTTAAATAGAATCAAATTTATTTCAAGGACGCTACAGCTGTAATAGACCCTTGGCCTGCCCCAATAGATTTCGTAATATTTTATTGCAATTTGGACTAATTTTATATGGATTCCAAACCATAAATTTCTTTATAGCGAAGAAATATTTTAATTGCAACAAGCTAATGGCTCTAAATAGTGCGACATTTGTTGTTAGCAAATGATCTCAACCGTTAGCATTTTTCCCAGTCTTAAACTCACAATTACTCATTTCAAAGCTAAGTCAACTTAGATCGACATCGATATCTTGGTCTGGAGCAAAATCGACATCTCGGTCGCCCTAGCACTACGCCACCGTCACTCAATACGAGAATGAAATATAGTATACTTAAAATACTTACGTCCAGTTTCCTGAAACAACAAATTTGTAATTAAGCATTTTCAATCACCTATTATCATATATTTCGATTTTGTACATCTGTTCACCGAATCACAGAAATTTGGCTGTTTACATATTTAATAGAATCAGAACAAATTGTTAAAAAAATTATTTAATTCTACAGAATAAAGTAAGCACCGCTTATTTGCTCTTCAATATTAGTATGTTAAAAAAAAAAATTAAAATTAGTTGCCGGTTAAATCGTAAACAGTAATTAAGTAATCTGTGATTAACACAATAATTGAAAAATAGTGCGTTAGTATTTGAAATTGTATATATTAATTGTTTTTGTATCCTTAATGGAAAGAATACGATTTTATAAAACTAGATTAGGTTTTAGATTAGTGAACACACTAAATGATCGCGCTACAATACGAGAGATCTCAATGGATTCATTGTGAACTCTTCGTCAAGTATTATGGATGTTTATTAATAAGATTTATTCTTTTTCAAAGATATTCTGTTTTCTTTAATAAAGAGTCTGATCCTCCATAAAAGTAATTCCGCAAGTGTCAATAAATATGTTAGTATTCTGCGCTATGTATTTGTACCTAGATTGTTCAACACCGCTACATTCAATAAACACCAAATGGTCGAGTGTATCTTGTTTGTCGTCGATACAGTGACGTAGATAGGTCATTGGAATTCCAAGGTAAGCAATGTTCATCCAATGACCCGTAAGGAGACCTATGACTTTCCTGTCCCAATCTTTTTTTTCATAGATATGAATAATTAGTTACGACCGTTATCTAAGATAAGATAAGCGTGGTCACCAAACGTTATTATCCACAAACGAAAATCTGCTTGCATTTTAATTTAATATAAATTAAAGTATTTATGGGGATAACATATGATATATTTATTGTTGTCCTTTTGCAACATGGATTTAGCTAATTTTGAAAATACTATTAAAAAATAAGAAATAAAAATTTTTATTAAAAATTAAAAAAATTTGTTTAATTAAAAAATACTTGACAGAACTAGAAGTAATCATATTGGATTTTGTAATCGAATCTCTTTTTTTTTAAATTGAAGCAGCATTTTTGATAAATGTAATTAACTTAGCAAATATTTAATATAGAATTAGTTATTATATTAACACAAAAATATTACACAAATTACAATCTTAATGAAAGGTCAGCGTATCTTTGTAAGTTAATTCTTTACTTATATATATCCTTCAAAACTATAAATATGCAGAACAATCCTTTCAACTGTCAAAAATATTGAAATTAGTAAAAGCGTAAATAATTATTTTTTTAAATATGCATAAAAATTATGCTCTAAATATTAAATTATTTTACGATGTAAAAAGAAAAGGTTTAAATGTATATATGTAAAAATTTAACTTATTTATGTCCTTTTATTACATAATGTTTACTAACAAAGTGGTAATAAACCGATCTAACAACCTTCAAAAATATTGCATTTTTGTAAAATGCATTTAAACATTTTATTTTATCTCTTTTGTATTATAGGTCACCCACAAATTCATTTAATAATTTTGAAATTTTTGTTAGGATAATTTCACTTATAAAAACTAAATTATATAGTGGTTGGTACTCGCTTCAAGTTTTTAAAAAATCCAAGTGTATTTCAGTTTTTTGGGGGACTTATTTCTTTTTTATTTTAATTTAAACTTTTCACCAGCATATATAAGGTTAATGAAATAACTTCCCAATCTGAAAACTAAATAACTCTCCGGAATAAAAGAAAATTTTAATGCGTATGAAAACGTTAAACTAATAAAGCGTTATATTGTTATATTTGCAGATTTCTCATAAGATGCTGCGCCTGACCCAATGCTGTCAACCCCTTGTTGTTTTCACATTCCACACTTATCAAAACAAAAAAACTTCAGTTTTTGTAGTATAGTTCTAAAATATTATTAAAGCTCAGAAACAACTCGAAGTTTAAGATAGCTTTGCAAAAACCTATTATAATTGGGAATCTTTATATAAACAAATTGAACTTACTAAGCTAAAATAAACTACATCACGAAAGAATGCTGGGTCTATGTACCAAATTTCATTTAACGAAGAAAAAATTATTTTAGCATATTCCATATTTTTAACTCTTAACTCCATCACAACATTTCAAATTTATTCCATGACTTTTCGTAATATTATTTAGAAATTTTATACCCACGGATTAGGATTACTTTAGTGAACAATACCGTAATATGGTGTCTTTTGGTATATGTATAATTAAAATTCTTTTATAATTGACAGTTGGAAAACCCATCAATCAAAAATTTCAATATTAAATAACCACTAAAAATATCGTGTCACACTAAAATATTATGAGATTTTTAATTAAAAATGTAATAATTAATTTTACAAAAACAAAAAAAAATATATATCTGAATAGCGAAGTATGATTTTTATGTCTTCATTTTAAGCGAAGAAATATTATTTTGTTAAGTACAGAAACTATATATTATTTTAACTGAAGAAAAGTGGGTTGAAATTTTATGTTATGTCAGCAGCATAATTTAAAATAAAATCTGTTTTCTATGAAAAACTCAATAAATTCGCTTACATAATATATTTTCTGAACAGTTAATTCACTATAAATTTAGTAATACAAGTCTTATATATTAGCTGAATATTTATAGCATGCTTTTAATATACATAAAATAACATTGCTAAGGAAAATAAAATAGGATTTTATGTCACGGGAAATGTGTTTAACCGACATACACTCAATTTTTATTGAAAACAATTTTTTTTAGCACTCACATAATTCAGTATATTACTTAAACCTTTCACCAGCATATAAGGTTCATCCTCATTTTTTTTATATAGAATACAAATTTTTTAAAAGCAATCTTAGAATGCACATAAAATTTGGTCTTACAGATCAATCAAATCATCTTATATACATATATGTATATCCTTAGATGAATTTATTAGATACTAAAGAAGTAATATGTAAAGGACTTTTAAGAATAAATAAAATCGTGAATAGAATATTTTGTCCCATTATATAAAAAAGACATCAGCCATGTTAAAACCATATTAAGCCGAATTATGTGGATGCGGATGCGGTGGTAGTCTTTGAAATTTTTTTTTTTTATTATTATTTAAAAAAAAATTGTGAGGTCACCACTATAATAAAAATAAAAACCCAAAGCCAAAAATTTTCAAATATTAAATATAATTTAATGAAGTATATTATGAGGAGAGATATTAGTCAAATTATTCTGATTTTTACCACTAATTTAAGAAGATATGTATTGTTAAGTGCAGTAAATGAATTAATATATGTATATAATTATTAATAATTAGTTTATAAATATTTTTACCATTCGCTGTAGGTTAGAAAGAATATAATTTTATTGTGGACCTTGCAGTTAACTTAAATAGGAATTTAATTATTGATAATAAGATAAATATTGTATAACAAAAAAATAAATTTGACACTTTTTACAAGAAAATATTACTTTCAATATATTTTTTCGACTTTTAAATATGAAATCGATTGTAGAAAAAATAATAGTTCGTAAGTAAATATAACCATATTGAACTTAAAAAATCTTACATAATCTTGTTATATGTACAGTCGACTAAAAAAAGGTTAAAAAAATAAATAAAATGGCAAACAATAATAATGTCATAAAATGTATCATTAATACGTTAACATTATAAAAAAAACCAACTAATAAACAATTTTAATTTTTTTTTATTGAACACCTTTACTTGCAATTCTACCAATGACTTGTTGCGTAAAATTTCAACTGGGTACATTTGCCATCGAGTTAATAAATGTTATACATAAACTAATACATTTGTAAACCTTCCCGCCGACTGATAACGTATACCAAATCAACTTCTTAGATCCTTTGATGATACGATTAGTTCCTATTCTATAAAAGTCTCCGAGCGATTTATTTTGGTTAAATAATAATGTGATTTTGTTGATATGTAATCAATGTTTTTCTATCTATTCGTGGTATTTGTTAGTTAATTATTGAAAATTTACTCAACACAAAATTATTTATATTTGATATAACAATTTTAATTCATAATAAATTATAAATTTCTGCTATGCTCCCAAAAAGTCCCAATTTTTTATAAATATATCTGAAATTTCCAGAGAATAATTGGAAAACTATGAAGTTTCATTTAGTATTTTTTGTTATTATAAAAGTGAAACGACAAAGACTTAATCAATTATAAAATATTTATGAAAAAAAAACTAGACTCTAACTTATGAATCAGCGCTTGTTCTCGTGACAACAAATTTTAATATTTCATCCGGTTTGTACATGTGGACCGAAATTTCTCAATTCAAAAATCGTCTTACCAAATAACTTATTCAGTATGTTTTATAATATTTTTTAATGTTTCAATCTAATCTAATAATATATTTTAAAATGTTCATGGGTCAGTTACAGTCAGTATCTTAACCCAATATGATGCATTTAAGCAGCGACATTTGGTATCTCTATGGGTACTTTAAGAACTTGCATATTATAAATACATAACAATAATTATGATTTGGTAGAATAAAAATAATTTCTAGATTTAATTAATTCATAAAAAGAAATGTATGTAGTAAATTATCTAATTTATAATTTTATCTAAGTTATAATTTTTTTTTAAATAACTATAATTTAAAATAAAGTATATTTTAAATTATAGTTATTTAAAAAAAAATAATATAATATAAATTTTTCCAAAGGAGAAAATTCATTAACAGATTTACAATGTACATGTCAAAAGATAGAAAATCTATAATAAAACAATTTCAATACTTATCTAAAATGTATGGAAAAGATGAAATAATCAACTCATATTTGTTCTAATATTATTATTTTAATATTCCGCCATAAGATTATAACAATTACGGATTTAAATGTGAATCTAAAACAACAGAAAACCTCGAATTTATTTTAAACCTCGCAAATTATCATCTGGGAAGCTATTTTTTATTTTATCATTATAAAAAAGATTCATTATAATTAACAAAGGCTTCTCACAACGAGCTATAACGCTGTCATTCTCTCAATTTCTATTAAAAAATAATAAATAATAAATTTAATGATTGGAATTTAATTAACATTATAAAAATTGATTAATATCATGGCTTATTTGGATAAGGTCGGTGCATTTTTAGCAACATCTGCTGTACAACAATCATAATCAATTTCCAGTGTGGTGCCGCAAAGGATTTATCTTCAATGCTTTCAGATACCGGATAATGACTACATTAAACTATTATAAAAAACAAAGTAATTTTTATCACAGCACGCAAAATTAATTAAAATTATAAGACAGTAATTAGTTTTTGTTATATATTACGGAATACGGGCTTTGGTTTTACTCAATTATACATTCCTAAGATTTAGGTTTTTTTGAAGTGACACGGGTATCGCTTTTAAAACTGATTTCTCAGGCCAATAACTAAATTAAATTAATTGAATTATTTTATTTGAAAAATGTTGCGTTTTTTTTTATATTTGTATCCATTATTTATCAATTATTTTTGAATATTTTTGAATGTATATTATATTTGTATAATATACAACTTTTTAACATTGTAAACAATCTGGCAAAAATTCTTCGTTACTTTTAACAAGATGCTAATACCCTATCGTTACCATAACGAAGGATAGATATCATAATCATAAATAGCATATTTGACATAACGAAGCATTTGGCACTATAACTTAGTTGTCATTGGTCAAGAATAGCCCTATGTATGGCTACTAATATACAAGCTGCACACTGTTGTCTATATATAAAATTAATAAACAATTAAAATAAATCTATATGCTATAGATTTAAATGTACATTTTCTTGAAATACTTAGTATATAAGGTATACCCGTATAATGTAAAAATACGTTTAACTGGAATAATTGAGATACATAGGTATATTAAATAATACCAATATTTGGATTGTATGGAATTATGAAAATAATATTACAAATATAAATTTTCCACAAAGCACTATTACTATTTACTATTACTATTACCATTTACTATTCCTATTACTATTTAAAAAAATTATAAATGTTATGAACTATAGAAAAGTTTTTCAAAAATTTAGGTGGATCATCGTAATTTGATTACGAAAAAATTATAAGGACAAACATAACATAATATATATATATATGTATATACAAATAATAAAATGGATATATTAGTACCTTCATTATCGATTATTCATTTTACCACAATCATAATAAAAAAGTACTCAAATAAATAAACCTTTATTATATTATTATATAATAATGTAAAATTTATTTGGTTAAAAGTATATATATATATATATATATATTTAAATTGTATATGTGCTACCTTAATAAGCGTTATATGCATTTATGTTTATATGTTATAAAATTTCAATTATAGCATATTGCAGCAACATCTAAGCATCTAAGGCCTGGTGAAACATTTTATAATAAGAAAAACAGTAATTCTCAATTTAAACAAATAGTATATAATGTGTTCCAAAAAAAAACGTTGATGGATGTGAACCCATAACTTGTTAAACTAATATTTATAATTATGATATCGGATATTATAGGTTACAGAAATAGTGTCAATATTTTACATAGTATATATAAACTCTAAATTGTCTCTGGAAATAAAAAAAAACTATATTATTAAAAATGTTATTTTGGAATTTTTGATTTAATGCTTTGATCATTTTTTATTATTCAATAAAACTAATTTGCAATTTTATCAAAATACAAAAATATAAATTATTTCGGTTTTATTTTAAATATTGTAAAAAGTGTCAATATGAAAGCGGCCAATAATAGTCTCAAAAATTGTATTTGAATTATTTGAATTTACAATAATGTTGTACAATTACATATATGTAGTTTGTTGTATCTCATAAAAAAAAATTACGATATTGCAAAAAAAATTCCAAATTTTAAACATCACAACGCCATAATAATTTCATCAGAGATGCAAGAGATTTGAACGGAACTAAAGCCATTGAAATTTTTATGAACTAAAAAAACCAAAACTATTTTTGAAATAAAAATACTGGTTAAAACAAACTTTAAAACTGATTAAAACAAACCAAAATGAAACCATTTTTACAAAATTTGGTTAGCCATAACTATAAACCAGTAAATTATATTGCGGTATGGTTTGGTTCACATTTTACTTTTTTTTTAACAAACAACTTAATAAAGGATTATTTTCCACATTTATTATATTTTAATCTTATAGCTGTATTATTGGTATAGCTTTTTTAACATTCATCTAGCTCTCAATTGTAAAACCTTCACAATTTAAGCTTTCATATTTGATTTTGATTGATGTTAAATATAATGTGTATACATTTTTATTTTTTATTAGTTTCAATGTAACAATCTAATAGTTTTTGTAAATATCAAGGAAAATATATTATAAAATATAAATTAATTTGAAAATCAGTTGAATTAAAAATTCATATATAAACTGAAAATATACATAGATTTACCCTCAGAGGAGCTCAACTACAAACTTTTATCACTAAAATCCAAAAAAAAAACAAATGTACAACGTATGTAATACAATGATGTTGTGAAGTGGTACTTAAAAAAATAAACAAGAAATTTTAATCACGTAGGTAGGAAAACTGATTTTTAATCCCGGCAGTGAAAACTGTCAATTTACTACCTAAAAATAGGGAACACGTTAACAGTTTACTCCCGGCAGTGAAAAAATATATTTTTATTATATAAAACTAAAACAAAACCAAAGATTAAATAAATCTTAGTTAGTACTAAAACTGAACCAAAACCAAATTTTTCCAACCAAAATAAAACATTTGGTTTACATCTCTCGGCGTTACTCATGTGCTATGTGCAAACCTTAGCACATATAAACAAAAAGCTCCCAATTATTATGACACAAACCAAATCAAGCTATGATGCAAACCAAGCAAAGTTGTTGTACTTGTTATCAAATACATGAACCAAAGAAAGTTTTTAGTGGTTTCAGTCGTTGCTAAACATATTACACAACTAATGTTTACTAATGGCGCTGGCGTATTGGTTAACTCCAGTAGATTGGTTCCGAAATTAAAAAACAAAAAATATTAGAACTTATTTAAGTTAACAACCAATTGTAGAACATATTTTGTGTATAAAATTATATTATTGTGAATAGTAAGAATATTTCCCGTCAGGAGAATTTAAAATATTTAGTAAACTCCTCCCATTTAATAAATTACAAATGGCTGACTAACCAACCATTTTCAAATTGTAAATTAAGGATTATTCTTCATTAGTTACGATATGATATGATATTAATAATTTTTATATAGAACATATATGAGTATATGCTAAATTCATTAACCATAAACACTATATTTAATATTAAGAAAAGTTGTTGACATTTTGAAAATGAAGTCCTTAATAACAGAAAACTTAGTTACAAAAGTTTAAACAAAATTTTTACTTTATAAAGGATTTCATATAAATTTAAAATTAGATTATATTATGTTAAAATGTATATACATTATCTGGTGAATATTACACACGGTAAAAGTGCACATTTTACCATTTTAAGTATTACAGAATGTCAGTAATAACATAGTTAATCAGATTTTAAATATTGAAACTATTAAATTCTATGATTAAGTTAAATAGTTTCATTTTTTATAAAGTATTTATTTTATTTACCTTATTTTAAGCCGATAGCCTAATTTTTTGTATACAATTTTTTTATATAAATGATATACTGACCTTCAACTTATTTATACATTTTTATCTAAATTTGTAATTTACTCTCGAATTTATTCTAATAATTACGAATATTTACTCTATATTTAATTTTTAAATGTACATACATATATATATTAAATAATATAAACTTAATAAAATTGTTATAGTGTTTTATTTATGTTGTAATCTTGTTTCAAAATACATAAATATATTTGTTTTAAAAACACATAGCGTTTAAAGTACTTGGAGACCCCTTTGTACAGGGAATAATTAACCGAAATTCGTTTAGCAAAAAAATTCAATCTTTTACACCATTATTATTATATACCCACATATATTTTCTGGGAATTAATATATAGTTTCTTAGTTGTTAAGATCCGATTATGTTGATATTATTACCTACATCATATATGGAATACCCTTCTCGTTTAAAAATCCCAGAGAATAATTACTAAGAACTTTAAAATATAAATTAACTAAACAACTGGACAAAATATAACTTTGAATATCACTTCATTAACTGACAGTTAATATCTCAAAAAAAATATATTTTACTCAAAAATGAGTCAATAAATCTAATTCGCAATCTAGAGAAAATGGAATAGTAACAAAATTTGACATTATATATTATACATAAGAACTACTATAACATTTTCAAAAAATAATATAATAATCTAAGCAAAAAATTTAAAATAAAAATAAATATTTTTTAAAAATTATAATTATATAAATTATTCTCTTGTAAAAATTATGTGCGTATTCAAATAATTTGTAATTAAATTTAGAAACAAATGTAAGTAAAGTTACTTAACTCTTTAAAATGTGTAACTATACATGATAGAATTTTTATTTTCTATAGTTATTACTAGGAACAACACAAAATTGGAAATTTCTATTACAGGTTTTTGTATTGGAATTATGCGTAATATATATTTAAAAACTAAGCTAAACTATTAGTCCTTTTTATTTAATAAATATTAATTTCATCCCAACTCATAAAATAATTTATTTTAATTAATTATATTTTATTTTCTTGGATATTTTTGCAAATATTGTTAAGTATTTGTTTAGGGGCTAGATACACAAGCTTAAATCTTGGGTCATTATTAAATAATTCTGCTGTTCCGTGGCTTGTTGCGTTATCCATTATTAAAAATGCTTTAACTTCCATAATATGTTAAGTTAAATAATTCGTTACTTCTGGTATAAATGATGTGTTGAACCATTACATGAAAAAGTAAGTCGTTTGCCAAACATTTTTTGAGCTTTTATAATTGAGAGGAATAGTAAAATTTTTAAAACAACGCTGATTTTTACTTTTCCCAATCATTAAAAGTGGTAATTTATACCCACCAGTAGAATTTACGCAAGGCATTATAGTAATACGTTCCTTACTTTTTTTCCTCCAGACGCTGTTTTTCAAATTAAGCTACATTGGTTTTATTGTGCAAGCTTTTATATACTAGACCAGTTTCGTGATGATTATAGATCAGTTATTTGACACAAAAATATTTTCTTCAATCATATTCTTAAAATCTTCAATAATTTTCGGAATGATAAATTCATCACGTTCTAGTTTATCACCTGAAATTGTAAGTAAACGAATCCCTTAACTATTCTTGAAATTTTTTAACCAACCATCACTTGCTAAAAAATTTGGAACGTTGGAAACTATCTTATTTGAATCATATGGTTAGTCACCAAATTATTCATTTGAATCATATGGTTATTTAGGACTCTTTGTTGTAAGAACCAAGTCTATAGTCTGTTATATTGTCTTTATTATTCTTTTCGTATAATATCTAATTTTTGTTGAATTGTAATCGCATCTCGTTTTTTATACACGTTTTAGGGTTCAACTCTAAAGTTTCTTATATTAAATTTATAAAATTAAAAATTGGTGACTATAACAAGAGTTGCTAATATCGAAAGTTTCTTATAACAAAGTTTCTTATAATGAGTTTTCACTGTATTTTGGTATTCAATACACTACTGATTCAATTTTCATCTTAATAAATCTATAGAGGACCGCAACATATTCCTTAATATACAAAACTATTAAATTTTTACGAAAATGGGCTGACAAATCAATTTAGTTAATTTAATTTTTTACATAAGTTTATGAAATTTATGATTAGTTGATTTAATATAATGTACATTTAATGTGCAAAATATGCTACTTAAAAATTCAGAAATATGTGATTTTACATCAATAAATTAATTAAAACTATACTTTATAATATAATTCAATAATAAAGCAATAAACTGTATTATATTAATTTTATTTTTGATGGATACTGGCAAACTTTTAAATAAATTTTTAAAAAATATACTTTTTAGTTTTTTTGGTTACTATAAAATCATCCTATAAAATCGTTTCTATTTCTTAATTCATGTAAATTTACATTATATATTAATTAAAAGAACAAAGTTCAGGTAAAAAATCAAATTTCATCTTGTATACCTATATATCACATTATATAATATTAAACACAATCTTTGCAGCATTTCAACTATATGTAAATTTATGCTTCACAAAATAACCAGCATTCCTGTATTTTGGAATTTTTGTAACCTATGCAAAGCATTTCAATTTTTTGTTTATAAAAATAATAATTGCGGTTAAATTGAAGTTTATTATATTTTCCATATTCCATTAATGATGTAAATAAATTAAATTAATGTAAAACCGTTGTATTAAAAATACAATTTGTAACTTTAATAAAAAAAAAAAAAATTTTGACAAATTTACGATTTGGTTATAGAAGAATATACCTGTATACCCTAAACAAATTAGGAAACACTTATTTTAAATAATAGTTTGAACTTGAAATTTTCAATAATTTTTTGCCGTCGCTGCATGACCAATGAATTGCTTTATTTAGCTAAAATACATATTTTTTCTCCAGATTGACTGATATGCGTTAAAATAAGCCATAGCTATACAAAATTTAAATAATTCAAACATGAAACTTTATATTATCTGCCCAAACAGTAAATTAAATATACCGTATATAGCTTATCGTTTTGATCATATAAATAAAAAGCAGTAAATATTGCATATTATTACGATTATTTCTACCGAATTTTTTGCTTCACTGTTTATTACAATTACAACTATAAGACTTAATAGTTTTACTTTTTTTAGGATCTAGAATTTGTTTATAGTGAAGATGGTATTTTACCCAGTATTTAAACCACTCTTGTTTATCCATTATTTTAAACATATTTAATCATTTAAATTAATCATTTTTAAGCTACAAAAATCATATCAGCTTTTACTGGAGTCCGAACTCGATAACGATTTCCACGCAACTAAATTATCTAATAAAAAGAATTAATTAAACTTACCCTGCTTTAATCCAACTACAGCTAATTTTTTGATTAATTGACTATGAAATGACATATGTAGACTTTTTTAATGTTTAATTTATGTTTTGTATAAATTCTTTATTAGAATGCTTTCATGTATAATTTATATTACAGATATGGAAATAAAAAAAGATTAACACTATATGTATTATGATTATAAATTCATTTAACACTATACATATATTAATTAATTCCATATACAATATTTATCAAACTTAAATAAATTTATGACACTAATAATTTAGTTATAATTGTTAATTAATTTTATAAACACTACATTAAAAATAGTAGTTTACTAAGTTTGTCCTCTAAATAAATGAAATTCTTATTATATAAAATTGTTTATTATTAATAATAATATATCTTTTAAATACACAAAAATACTCTCAATTTTCACTAATAAAATAATAAACATATCGTTATACAAAACCAGGTAACAGCACTGTTAAAATATATTTTAATCTTTTATTATATGATTCTTTCTTATTTATCACCATAATTTTAAATGAATTTATTGATTCGTTCAATATTATTATTACACAATAATATAAAATTATTGAAATTTTTCCTTTTATAACCAATTAAATTAAATGCTATATAGTAAAATCTTTAATAAATATTTGTTTAAAACTATATACTATATAGAATTCTATCGCGTATCCTCTTCTAGCTAGAGTTAACTTATGAATGATAAATAATTTTCCAGATAATATCAAGGACTCTTGATATTTCTGGGAAAACACTTTACTGCTATTCACCGCCGCGTCGTTTGTAAATGATTCTTTGCTCAATTCGTCTGGAAATCTAATGCTATATCTATCTTTTGTGTTAAATTATATATTTATGAGTTCTTTTGCTATCTTAAAATATTTATATAGAGAGTGCTATATTATATATTATACTTCGCTTGTGTAGTTTTAATTTGCCTTATTCCTCGGCATGTACATATATAATAAAAAAAAATATTTCCTTTCGCACCCTTGTGTAATAAAAATTATGTACTTTAGAATGAAAAAATAGATGTCATTATATATTTGTACAGAGAATATTGTATTTATTTTTATAATTATTTGATTTTGTATTTTGTAAAACTAACAGATTCTTATTGGTTTTATTTTATAGAAATATTTGCAATATAGATATAGTTAACGATTTTAATTAATTTTTCGCAAATTCTTTACTATATACTTAAAGAATCTGCCTAAAATTTCTAAGATACAATTAAATTGTATATATATATATATATAAATTGAAAAGAAGAAAATATAGATACTCCTACGAAATTATTCTTTTACAATTTTTTTTTATGTCATGCGCTCTTAAGTATCCAATGAAATTTTTTTTATATTTTTGAGGGTTCTTATAAATAGCCAATAGTAAATTTTAAGGACTGGTATAGATATAATTCAGTCCCGGGTGTAGTCAATACAAATATAATAATATTTTATACATGTATCGTTATCTTGTATACATATACAAATTAGTTTCAAATTCCTGAAATGTTAAATTTAAACTTTAGAACACAAACTGATATATATATAGTCTCTAATCAGTTGAATATACATATATCACTTTATTTTTGAAGTACAATAATATAGAAAATTATATATATAGTTAGTAAATACAACATTAAAATTATATATAGTGAAAGCCATACTTAGATAGATTTGTAAACCTATATTTTGATGCAACTTTCTAGTATATCTTAAATTCACGTTATAATTATGAACCACATTATATAGGGAATCCATTTTTCAGGCCGATATTTATTATACATGTTAATATAATTTTCTTATTAATCATAAATTTAATTGATGTAGTGTTAACCAGTTATGTAAGACCGAACCGGCTCCTGGAACCTCCATAGAAAAAGGAACCCACTAACTGACCACCACAAGAAATCGCAGAACCGCAGGAAATTATAAACTGATAGCTGATATATATTTAAAAGAAATTAATAACCAAAACTGGCGATTTTAAAAAATATTTTAGGATATATATTATTGTAGAAATTTGATAACCCATTTTTTTAAAAAAATCTCAATATTATTAAATAACTCAATTTAAATTCTGAATAAATTAATTTAAATTTTTATGTTGTTCGATTGGATTTTTTGTTAAAGATTCACTTCAGAAGCAAATAACAATATTAAATGTCAAAATTATCAAATACGGTTTACATAAATAAATTATAATTAAATTTGCTTTTATGTTCGATTCGAAATCAAGAAAGTTGTTGTTTTTTTTAAAAAAAAAAATCAAAGATATCGTTCTGATTTAGTATTTAATTCCTTCTTCGATTTATTTCAAAAAAATATTAAATGTAAAATGAATTTAAAAACTGCAAATCATATATTTTTTAAAAAGAAAACTTTATGTGAAATTGTCTTAAGTCGTATTCGTAGAATATAATTTATGGAAACTAAAATACTCAATAATTTTGTTTTTCATATAAATATGAATAATGCAAATATTAATTTACTATATTATACAATATACATTATTCGAAATTGGTGCAAGTTTAGAGTTTTCATTCAATCTTTGATTTTGCTTGAAACTATATGCGGTGAACTTACCATAAAATCATTATTTATATGTAACGCCTTATTAATATATATAATTCACATATATTTCGAAAATCACGCAATTTTTCAGCGTTTTTTCCGCGGCGGATTTCATTATACTGCAAACTGCAATGGGTTTTTCCTCAGACAGTTTCAACTATCAAATTATACATCAGCCACTGCAGTTTCATGTATCAAATGCCATAATTAATATTAAAAAAATTGTAAAAGTGAATTGAGTTGTGAAAATATATTATTGATTTTTAGCTTAGTTGTATGTTAAATACAAGTAAATTTAAAAAAACTTATTTTTGGCTATTAAATATTCCTATTCCATTTCCTCAAGAACTTATAATTACAATGAACTATACTATTTTTTTTAAGTAAACCACAGTATTTTTTCCATTTTCAATAAGTTAGTTTCTGATTAAATCTTCAAAGTTTGGGACTGATTTAATTTCATGAACATCAATGCTTTAAAAAAATTATTTATTATTTCATACAAAAGTTAACTTAGCTTTGTAATTCTGTTCATTACAGTTTCAATTAGTTTGAAACTTGGATTGTATTTTGCTGATAGAAGAATAGTTCAAACAATTATTGTACAGTGGACTAGTACATAATTATTAACTGAAAAATTTCTTCAGTTATTTTAAATTTAAGGAAAATTTGTTATTAAAATTACATAGCTGTAATACGCTGTAATACAATAAATTCATAAAAACAGGCGCTAAAATTGACAACACAATATTATGTATAGTTTGTATAGAAAACGACCAAGATAAGAAATCTATAGATATTATATTAACAAATTAGCTTTTATTACACCGGCACATATATCATGTTGAAAGGAAAATGGTCACTTAAAAAAATGTAATATGAAACAAATAAATTAATTTTAATTTGTTAACACAACAGTTAAAAAGCTATTAAACTATATACCATTTATAAATTATTATATCGTTCCACAATATCTACCTATATTTTATTTTAAATATTTTCCACGTTCTTGCCACCTTTAAAAATTAAAAAAAAAAATTTAAATTATTACGATTTAGGTAAAATTGACTTCTGGATGGACATAAAAATGTACGTTTACTACATAGTCATAATCATAAAATATATGTAATTATAAAAATTCTTGTGTTTGTTTTATTTACAAAGTAATTGGATGGTTTTAAAGTGGCGCTTAAAATTTATAAATGGATATTTTGTAAATACGTATATATATATATATATACATTTTTATAAACATAAACCATATATTAATGTTTATAATAAATTTTGTGATTCTTATATATTGCGTTATATATGTGACATAAAAACGTTCAGGCATTTATTTAATATTATATTAGTTTTTTTACATTGTTCGTTTTATTAGAACTTAAAATTTGAAATAAAAATATATTACACTTATAGATCCAAAAAAAACCCTTTACAATGAATAACAAGATTTTTACTATATTTTGTAGTCTTTTATATTGTACAATTGCTTGTCATACTATAATTTAAACATTAAATTATATAATAGTTTTTAAATCTGATAAAATAAGTAAAAATATAGAGCAGGATAATATACGCTATTCAAGATAGTTTCATCCTGGCAGAAACTGGTTTGATGGAAAGAAATTTTGGTTATTAAATACGTTAATATTAAATTAAATTTTATTTTAAAGTATAATATAATTTTTATATAAATTTAATTAATATTAATATATATGTATATAATCCTGTAAGTTATACGTATTATAACTTTATTGTCTATATTTATAATTATTATACAGTATTTTTAAATTAGTAATTTATATAAGATGAAATTAATCAGAAATTTTGAATTCAGCTTGCCGAGATTAAACAAAAAATCACAGCAGATAATTAATTCTTATTTTACATAATTCTTATTTTATATAAAAATATTTTTATTATTGAAACATTTTTTTTAGGCAAACCCCTAAATTCGAAACTTCCATTACATATTTTCACACGAAAAATATACAAAAAATAATTGTTTAATCTAAATTCAGCCATTTTGAGAAGGAAATACTTATCTATATATGTCACACAATTTGAAAATAACAAAATCTCCAAAAGTAATAAAAGTCACTTAAATTTATTCATTCTTCTTTATTCCATGATTATTATGCAGCATGGCTGAGTCCCATTATTGAGGGATAAATGGAAAAAATTTATATAATATTTTAAGTGAATCTTTTTAAACAAAATATACAAAATCAAATTGACTGACTACTTTTATTTATCTATTTTCTAAAGCAATACCATTCGAATATATATATATATATATATATATATATATAAATATGTATGTATATAATATATATACTTATATATATATATATATATATGTATATATATTATATATATATATATATATACTATATGATACATAGTTCATATATACTTTGTATATACAATGTTGTAAATAATGGAAAGTATTAATATATGGATTTATTGTATTGTAATGTAAAATAAACATGAGATACGTTAGAACTATGAGGATTGACATTTTGGAGTGTATTGTCAATTTTTTTATTATAAAAAGAACTTAAAATATAGTTTTTAATTGAAAAATTGTAATGTACTATATACATATATGCCAATAACATTATTTTTATTATATTTTAAATTTTCATTTTACTATAACTTCAATTTGAAACTTTTAAATCTAAATCAATTTCAATTTAAAATACGAGTATTATAATAATAAAACATAGTTTAATAATAAAATATAGTGACATACCAATAGTCAAGAATATATGTACGTCATTTAGTAATGGTTTCGAAATATATAGTAAAAATATAATTCTAAATCTATACAACGATACTACAATACAATTTTAAGATTTTTGCTTCTACTAAAAATAACGAAACCACTTGTGATTTTATATAGAATATGTAATAAAAATAATAAAAAGGAATAACGTTATAATACTATTAATACATATAATAAATAGAAACTAAGTAATGATTTATTACACTAAATTCTTGACAACATATGGCTGAGATTTATTATTTCCTGGCTTACATAACTATTATACAAAAAGTTATTAATATAATAAACAGCTATTTGCAGTAAAAATCAATAAAAATAAATTTGTATTAATATAACAACTTATAAAACTATACTTTACCGAAATGATAGAAGTGAAAGAAGCTTATTCCTATTATTTATTATTTTGTGTATATAAAAAAGACTTAATTAGATAATCTTTAATTCTAGAAGTATACATATATATTTCTATTAAGTTATATCTATAAAGTTATATATCTTTAAAGTTCCAAATGAATTAAGAAGAGAAATTCTATAGGTTTCTCTATTAAAACTTTCTTGTATAATATTTACTTTCTTAAAAATGTTTTTTTTTTTTTTAAATAATAAATATTGTAATTTCTACTAAAATATCAATAAAATTATATAATTAAACTTCGATTCGTTCATCATTTATAAACACTTTTGAAGCTCTATATGTATATCACATTTAACTCCATTACCTGACGTGTAACTCAAATACAAACTTACAAGATTTTTTATTTTTATTTTATGTATTTATTTTTTAAAACAATTTATTTTTTAAATGCATTTGTTCTTAATAAAATTTTGACTTGTGTTATTATTAATTAATCTATGAATATAAATTATCTGGATGCTTATAACAATTTGTACTGATAAAAAGTAAGATATAATAACTACGCCTTAGCTTAAAATAAACATATATATGATGTACACATTAAATTAACATAAATATAGCATAATATCTATACATGCAATTATGACCATACCGCTGGACCCATAACTTTTGCTCTCCATCACATGATTTTCTTAATAAATAGAATTTTAAAAACCAAAATAAAACATAATTCTGGTATTTATTAAAATTAGTTCTTTTTTACTCTCGATTTTAAACAATTTCACACATTTTAATTCTTATACAATTAATATTTATTTTCCAGCACTCTATATTATTTGTCATTAACATACATCATCTTATTAGAATTTTTACATAGCGATGGTTAAATTTTTTTTATATATTTATGTATAATACTCTTCCGGCTTTTAATCTGTTAAATATTTAAGTAAATAAATCTTTACTAACGGTCTATTATATATCTTAACTATATAAACAAACTCATTATTGTGAAGAAAAAAACATAAGAATAAATAATTTATCAATGTTTGTAAAGTTATTAACATATTTTTTTGCAAAATATTTCAATATTTCACGGCCACGAGACTAATTTTTTGTACATATTCTACATAAGTTTAGTATGAAGCTTGAACGAAATGAAAAACTCTCCAAATTCTCTGTTGAAATATATTTTGTAGAGAAATTAGACAAGTTAATTTGACATTTTAAATTATTTACAAATTATTTACATTGAATTTACATTTTGAATGTGCATTCTAATTATGCTGTTTTTAATTTTAACATAAATTAACATTTTATACTCTGGCTTTTCAACTACATTATCGAAATCAGAGTTGTTAAATAATGCATTATTTTTGTAATCCATTTTGAACTTCATTAGCATTATTTTAATAATTCAATTTGAATTAAAATAATGCATTACTTGTTTTATTAATGCATTATTGTTGAATTAATTAATTAATATAATGCATTAAAAATAATGCATTACTTAAAATAATTCGAATTATATGAATTAAATAAGAATTATTTGAATTATTTTTGAATTAAGAAGAATAATTCAAAAATAATTCAAGTAATTCAATGAATTATTTTTTTTAATTCAAAAATAATTCAAATAATTCATTGAATTACTTTTCTTAATTCAAAAATAATTCAAATAATTCAATATATTTGAATTATTTTATACAAATTAAAAATAATTCAAATAAATTGAATTATTTGAATTATTTTTGAATTAAGAAAAGTAATTCAATGAATTATTTGAATTATTTTTGAATTAAAAAAAATAATTCATTGAATTACTTGAATTATTTTTGAATTATTCTTCTTAATTCAAAAATAATTCAAATAATTCTTATTTAATTCATATAATTCGAATTATTTTAAGTAATGCATTATTTTTAATTCATTATTTTAATTAATTAATTCAAAAATAATTATGAATTTGAATTACATAAAAATGAATGCATTATTTTGAATTATTAATTATTAAAAATAATGCATTACAAAAATAATTCATTATTTAACAACTCTGATCGAAATAAACAATTTCATGTTCATAACATTATTTCATGTGAAAAAATATTGAAAATTTCTGTTCATTGGAAAACAAACTAACATTTCTGTCATGATCTCACGCGAGTTGTGCAATACTTTAGCAAAATTATAAGTGTAATTTTTCATTTCTCATTTCAAAATGCGTTAAATTTATATGAAAATATTTAAATTGTCTATTTTTGATAGAAATTATAAAAAAAATCATATCAAAAATAATCTAAATATGGTTAAACGCCGTTTCAAAAGGTTTTCAATCTACTAAAAACTTAGTAGCTATTAAAACTTAAGTAAAAATTCTGTAAAACGAGTCAAATTTAATTTTTAAGTGTAAAAATGCGAATTAATTTGATAATTATATTTAATTATCAGATTAGATTTAATATTGATTGATGACAGCTACATTATTTTTTAAATATTTGTTATTTTTATAACAAAATCATAACATAATTATAAAAATCAAAAATTCTAACTATATAAAAGTAATACTTTTTTTATTTACTTTAATCAAATTTATATTAATAAATCATAATTTATATTCCTAAAATTGCAATAAAACTTTTATTAAAATATAATAATATTAATATTATTTTAATTATATAAATATATCAAAAAGTTTTAACTTGTAAAGAAGTTAAAAACTACTCCTATTACTAATAAAAACCCTTATACATTATATTATAAATATATATACAATTTTTTGGTCCTCCTGATAATGTCTCTTCCAAGTAATAAACCTGCTTCATTTTTATTATTTTAAGAAGTTTTTCCCTTGATAAGCATTTTCTTTAATTTTATTTTTCTAAATTGCTTTGCCTGGCATATCAAATTTACTGTGTTCTTTATGTCTCGGGCAAATTCTACATATAGTAAAATAAAAATATCCATATTTTTTGTAAAAATGTTGATATACAAATTGATACTATCATTGAATATTATTGAATTATTATAACGATATTTTAATTACTGTAATTGATAAAGTTAAAAATTTACATTATATGATCTTATGTTAAGTTGAGCTTACCTATATAATACTCGGAATTATAATATAGTCAATAATTGCAAAATATATATTCACTTTTCATGCGAATGCTTAATTTATACAAGGAATAAATGTTCCTTTTCAGAAATATATTTTTCAATCATTTGATGGGATTTGTTAGTAACATATAAAAAGAACTTCAATTTCCAAATTTAATTGAACAAATATACAAGCTTGCTGGCATAAAAAAAATAATGGCAGCATACTCAACATTAAAATAAATGAAAATAATCCGTCCATGTATATAACGTATATAAAATATTATATAATTTTAGCTATAGAAGCATTTGTATTTATAGCCAACCTTTTATTTTTTAAGTCTTTGTCGTTCCAAAAGATAATATATACTTATAAGTATAAATAATATTACATATATAAGTCTTTATATATCCGTATATATATTTGTGTACAGTTTCATATAACTGTACCAGAATACATGACGCTAAAATAAATCAATGAAATAAATAATAAATTTACCAAAAATGGAGTGTACTTTATGGATGTATTCTCAGGAAACCCATAAAAGTTACCCCTTAGATTTTCAAAATAGAAAATTAAATTATGTTATTTTTTTGTTCTTTTATAATATGGTGTTATTGCTGTATTTGTAGCCATTTGCTTATTTTACAACCCCATTTTTACTTCCACATAAAATTATTCCCCCACGGAATTATCGGAATAATATTTGAAGAAAAAATGTATTAATTTATTTATTTTTTTTGGCTTGATATAATTAAATTTTGTTTAAAACCAGATAATATTATATTTTTTCATTAATTTTCTAATTGAAGAAATAGTTTCTATAAATTTAACTTAAAGTAATTTTAAGCTTCTTATATCCTGAAATTTATATTATTAATTGCTCAGAATATTATACGAGTATAATAATGTTGTCTTTATTTATTGAATATATTTATGTCTCAAACTATAAATTTAAGTTTAATACCAACTAATATCAGTTATATTCTATTATACTAAAATTAGTAATCGCTTGTGTGTTCTTAATATAATCTGCAAAATTATAAATTATAACTTTACATTTTCACATTTTCGGATTATATCTACAAATATATGCCAAATGTATCGTTAATTTATTTATTCAATATGAATAAGATATGCAATCTTTTGTTAAATTTCTTCATTTCCGAAGCTTTATTGAAAACGTTATTTTAGTTGCAATTATTTTCTGATAAATCTTTTCAAATCGTTAAGTAAATATTCAAAAAATATAATTTTAAGCATTTAAGTTCTATGCATATAATACAGATAATATGAGAAATGTCTAAAATAAAATTCAAAATATTATAACTAAATATAAATCGAAGCCAATGAAATAAAATATGTATTATAAAAAAATACAATAATCCTTACCTTTTCAAATTTGTATATATTTCAAGAGTAACTTAATTAAGAACTAGTTCAAATGATAATGTATAATTAATAATAGATCTTTGATATAAGTTAATGAATATTCAAAAAATATTTTAAATTGTTTATTTATATTAATAATTTTTAAAAACACTCTAGTTTATTGACAATTTTATAGAAATAAATATTTTTACAACCCACAGAAGTATAATAAAATTCAAAATTTTATGAAAAAAATCAGGGCAGTTTTCATTACAACTTATACTGTTGCCATATAAAAAAGAAACGATATTTTAAAATATTTTATTAAATTTTTATTATATGCCATTCTTTATTATCAGCAAGATTACAAAATTAGTCTTTATTTTATCCATAGTGTTAAAAGTAAAATATATAACATAAAAATTATATAAGATAAAAATAATCTCATAAAGTTTCAAATAAATATTAATATTAATATTTTACTTATATTTTATAGGGGTTATATTCGAATTCACAAAGCAAAAAAGCTTGCTACTGGTAACTTTATTTGATTTTTTAAAATTATATAGATTTCGTTTTAAGTTTGAATTTCAAATTAAATATTACTCTAATATATTTTCAATACATATGTAGTGTATAGATATAATATATTTAATATATTTAATTTCAAATGGCAAATGGCTAGATCTTATATTTACCAACAATTATGATAACACAATCGTTGCTCTTGCCCATGCCCCATGACGAAGAAAACTAATTCTCTAATACAAATCATCATTCAGCTATTGTGGACGAAATTCCAACTATAGAAAATCTCTATACCTTATCTTACAATAAATCGATTGTATATGCTTCAAAAATGCTGATTTCAATAGCATTAATACAGATCTTTCTTTAATTCACTGGACAAGCATTTTATCAGGTTTGGATCTTGAGTATGCAGCTGTTTCCTTTAATAATATTATCTTAGAATCTATTAATAGACGTACCAAAAATTGGTGAAAATATTATATAGGATCCCAAAAATTCTATGATTTCGTCAATCTAAAAACTAAAACTTCATAGGGTACCCAGTCTAGAAGTAATACTATAGATAGAGAATATAAATATTACTCATTCATCGTGTCCAAAAAGTATCTGTGATATGTTTGGTGACCGTTTTCAGGAAGTCTTCATACTAACATAAACATTGATGGTTTATTTTTATCTAGTGATGATATATTGAATTCTATGCTAAATGTCCATTTAAAAAAGGGTCCTGGTCCAGACTTGATTCCAAACGTATTTCTATTAAATTGGGTACCAATTATCACTGCCTTTTTATATCATATTTTTAACAAATCCTTATCAACTAGCGTGTTTCCATGTTTTTGGAATCATCCTTCTAAATGGTGATAAGGCATTCAAAACAACCAACTTTATTGTTTTGGTATCAGACATAATTAATAAGACTGAGAAAGGACTAAAAGTCGATACTATTTACACGCACTTCAATAAAAGCATTTAACAGAATCGATCATTAATTACACTTTATTAATGTAACTGAAAAAAAGGCATAACCGTAAGCCAATTATGACGTAATTGGCTTACGTCATATCTCAGTGATAGAGCGGAGTTTGTCAAATTTAAAGGATGTATTTCCAAACAAATAAATGTCCTATCAGATCACCTTGGTCCAGTTTTGTTTAACACTTTTATCTGACCTTTCTGAAAAAATTTCGGATATTGCACATTTATTTTATTTTGCCGACATGAAATTATATCATGCTATTCCTTCTCCAAATGATGAAGAGTTTACCTTCTCCAAATGGTGTACTCAAAATAAACGTCATCTCAACATCTCGAAATGTCACATAATTACTTTCTCACGAAAGAACAATGTATATTCACATAAATATTTAATTAACAATTTGAAGATCCCCCGTGTAAACAAAGTCACAGATCTCGATGTTATTCTAGATCTAGATAGTAAACTTGATATAGCATTATATCTTAAGCCAACAAATCATTAAGGTTTATTAAAAGATAGGCTCGTGAATTTAGAAGCATATAGCCACGAAATTTATTTATTGTTAATTTGTTCGTTCTATTGATGAGTACAGAAATATACTTGCCCAATATAGAATCCTATATTTTAAGTAATAGTAATAAAATCGATACAGAAATAATTTCTTATCTTCGCTCTAAGAAACCTTCATAATTCAAGTAATTACATCAGCCTCCCATTATTCGCAGATAGACAAAAATCATTAAACGTTTTATGTTATCTCTAAATTCTGCATCAAGAAGAATTTTGTTGACTTCTGGTTTTACTGTCGATGTCATGAATCGTTAACGAACTAGAACTATATTTGAGCAATTGGAAATTGAATCGATGTTGTGCAATTTTTAATAAATACGATTCATTTTAAGTACAACTTCTATGAGGAAAGTAATTTACAAAAACCACATTCACTCCATGGTATCTTAATCACTTCACAACCTAATCGCCTTTAATTTAGGTTCATTAACAGAAACAAACAAAAAAAATAAACAAAATTGTAACATTAATATTTAATTTAATTAAAATATTTAATATTTCAGTAAATTTAACTTTTCGTGTTTTATCATTGTAATTATAAAATATATAACTTAGTATAATCAATTACATTATATTTATATTTATGGTAAACCTTGTTTTGGTAAATAAATAAATAAGTTCAAATAAAAACTTATATTATGAACATCATATGAATAATTTATAATTTTTCATATATTTGATGTTATAATATTAAGAAAAGAAATATAATAAAAAATAATTGCACAGTTTATTCATATATTGAATATTGTGTTATCTTCCAAAATGAATGATTTATGTAGAATATTACTTGCCACAAATTTCAAAGACTTCAGATCTTGAGGTTTTTTGAAATTATCACATTTGAATTTCTATGGATGTCATGGTAGAAAGTCTACATGCAAAATGAATGAAATCAGTTAAATATATGTGTCTATAAATAAAGTCAACGACTAGGTTAATATTTTATTATTTTGTTATTATACTTACTTAATTTATCAGGGCTAAAAGTTATTATTTTTAATAGAGTCCAAGCTTCTCCTTGGAAATCCTATCTTGCGCAGCTATTCCATTGAAGAATATATCCTGCCCTCTGGTTTAGAGTCGGAACATAATTTAGAATAGCCTAACGCTAATAAACTAATCCGTAAGTTCAAGTACGGAATAAAATGAGAAAACCTAATTTTGATAGATATTCAAAAAACAGTTCATGCTCATTCTGTATTTCAATCAATTCGGTTAATTATTATATAGTATTTAAATTTAGTACTGTCATCTTTTGGTCTTTATTATTAGCACATATACAAGCTGCTTGAAGAAAAGTCTAATTGTACGGACGAGTGTCAAAAGACAATATTTATTTTTTATTAAAGCAAGGTTTTTTAAATAACATCCTATCGGATTATTTAAGTTTGCTATACGCATTTGTTTATAATATATAAAGAATTTACCAAATTAACCTCTTTTTCACCTATATAAGAAAATTATATCAGATAAACATTCACTACCGGATAACGAATAGAAACATTTAATAAACTTACATAACACAATCATAAATCATTCAAAAACAATCAAAAGATTTATTATAGTTGCGCATGCAAAATAGTTCAAAATAAGGTTAAAAAATAAATCAAAAAGTCACGCATAAAATGAATAAGTAAATTGACACAAAAAAAATCTGTAATTCAAGCGACTTAACAAATAGTTTCTTTTACAAGAACATAAGACAATATAAAATCAAAATAAAACCGAAAATTTGTTTACCAACCGCGCGGCAACCATAAAAACATCACTTTCGTTGTAAAATATATTTTATGCGGTCAATAGCAACCTAATTTTTGTTTATACAAAACAAATATATGAATATTTGAAATAGAAACATTATTTTTTTTTTTAAATAAATAAAAACAATAAACCCTTTAACTATTGAAAGTAAAACTAAGTTTCCGCCATGCCTTATCTTATGTTCTAAAAATATTTTTCGATTGCATAAAAGTGAAATTTTTATATGGTTGTTAAGGTCTTCAGTTCTTTGAGGATTCATGAAATATAAAATTGAGTTCAAGGAAATTTGTCGGCTACTGGAATTAGTCTAGGAAAGACAATTCATTTTATTAAATATTATCCATTTTCTAAACAAATTTGAATTTCTCGGTAAGAATCCTTTAATAAACACACACACAATAAATTCTTGTTTGAAATTTCCTATTTGAAAATAATATGATGGGAAAATTATAGCTCGGATAAAAATTAGTTTATTAATGGTTTAATTAATTACAAATTCTAATTTTAAAATCAATCGGAACTAAATTCGGAAATAAAGTGGTTAATAATTTGATTTGAAATTATTTTATAATAAATAAGTTGTGATTAACTTCAAAATTTTAATTTCTTCTATAGGCAAAAGTGTAATTTAACTGCAAAAATAAATCGTTTTAACCAATTCAATAATTATTATAGTTATTAGGCATTATACATAATTTGAGCTTATAAGTTGAAGTATTGTACAACTTAACTTAAAGTTATTGTGAATTAATCAGTTTTGTTCGGATTTTTTTTTAAATATACATAATAAAATGAATTTGGATAATTCATTTTTGTAGGTATTTTATACAACGGAACTTATTTTAAATCGGATATTATTTTTGTTGCAATTTATTCAGTTATTTTTTCGGAATAAATTTTATGAAGTTTTTAAATCAGCTCATGGAAATTCATACCGTGCTACCGTGCTTCCATATAGTATATTGTTTCTCGAGGTCTGATAAAATTGTCAGTTGTTTATTAAATTATATTAAAAACAATGCTAAAATTTCTTAACATTTTGAGTTAATTGAAAAAAATAAAAAATACTTAAAACATTTTAACCTACCCAATTATTGGACCGAAGTTATTAAAACTTCAAATAAGAAATTCCCATTTGATGCTGTAAATATATAAATTGAATTTTTTTTTCATAACAACCTGTTCAAAATTCGACCACATATAGGGTAAAAAATTGTAATTATACACCGCAGTTAATTGGTTTAAGATTTAATTATAAAAGATAGTTACTTTAAACAATTTTTCAAATATTCAATATTAATGAAGACAATTTCACCAGAACAATAAAAAATTAATGGCATTAATTAAATAAATTATATTTTTTATGAGGATCTGCAAACAAAAATAAGCAGTGCATGTGTTTAAAGACTCTGAAGAATTTTGTTTTATATAATGTTCATTTATATATATATATATATATATATATATATATTTAAAATAAATTTAAGATAAAATAAAATTATATATTTATTAAATGATTAACCGATGTTGGAATAAACCACTTTTTTTTATTCATCAGATTTCGATAAATTTTGTGTACTTAGGATGAGACAAGCCATCGACTGCATTAATTGAAATTCCAGTCCAGGCCTTTTTGGACCTTAAAAAGGTCTCAAATCTATTTTTTTTTGTGAATAATTAAACTATATTATCATGAGATTTCGATAAATTAAAATATTTTTTTTGTGAATAAGTACACTATTCACCATTCGATTTTGTTGAAATAAAAACTAATGTGCTAAGGATAAGACAAGCTATTGAATTCATCAATTGAGATTCCCATCCAAGTCCTGACCTGGTCTGAAATCCCAGACTAGGCCCCTTTGGAGAGCACAAAGTCCTCAAAAATGTTTGTTTTTGTGAATAATTAAACTATTTACCATCAGATTTCGGTGAATTAAAAATGTGTTTGCTTAGGATGAGAGAAGCCATCGACTACATTAATTTAGATTCCAGTCTAGGCCCTTTGGACCTTAAAAAGGTCCCAAATCGATTTTTTTTGTGAAAAAGTAAACTATTTACAATCTGATTTCGATGAAATTAAATTTGTGTGCTTAGAATGAGACGAGCTATCGAATGCATTAATTTTGATATCAGTCCCACCCTTTTGGAACTTAAAAAGGTCCCAACACTGTTTTTTTTTTGTATAAAATTACACTATTTACCATCCAATTTTGTGAAAATAAAAACTAGTGTGTTAGGATGATAAAAACCATCGGCTGACATTAATTACTATATCCGAACCCATGGACCCCATAATGGTCCCACAAATGGTATTTTCTGAAAAATAAACTAGAAATAAATGAAAATATAGGTAATATTCTATTGCTCTTTCCCATAATTAGGAACTTCATTTTAGATTTTTTTTTTTTTTTTTTATTTAAAAATTATTTACTTTCTTTAATTTTATAATTTTAGTTATTTTTATTTTATAATTAACCAAATAAATACATTTATTTTCTCCTAATTTTTTTTAATTTTATATGTAATTATGATACATAATCAAAAAAAATGATGTTACAGTTCAATATATAAATGCTACAAATGCTTGTTGAATACTGATATATCTAATACAAATCCGAACCAATCGATAAAATTTTGTGCTACATATGCAAATGCATTTCTTGCAATTTTGTTTCTTAAATTTAAAGAAAACTATTGATTCTTTTTAAAAGAAATTTGTTTTTTGAGCAAATGTTACCAATAGTTTTTAAAATATGTAAAAAAAATTATTAAAATTTATTAAACCTCTAATTTATAGCTCCCTAAACTTAAATTGTTAATTACTCCGGCGTTTCATGTTTTTGTTGGATGTATCACTTAAATACTGAGGTGACGAAATATAAATACAAAGTGTAGAAATTCAAGCGGAAAAGTGTTTAAAGAAGGCTGTCAAATATTCCCGACGAAAATGTAGTAAAGTACAGTTTTCGACATTACTCATCTGACGAAAACTTTGAAATCGATGTATAACCTGCATAATGCCCGTGTCCGTGTGTATCATTAAAAATTATCTATGATGGTTTTGAGTAAAGTTCAAAAATATCAAAGTTCTCATATTTTTAAGGGAAATAATAAGTTGAAATAGGTCTTGAATTTTACTGACGATAACGATTCTATGTCTATTCCACAGGAAAAAATTTCTAGACACATATCCGATTGGACAATTCCACTCGGATAATTCCACTCGCGGAAACAATTTAAATTACACATTTTAACTTTTCATTGTTAAAGTTAAAAGTAGTTGGGGTAATAAACTGAGCGCTCAGTTCAATGGTTTTACCGTAAAAAGTTAAATTAATAGTCAAATCGTGCTCATTTTATCGTGCACATTTTCTTGCAAACATTTCATCAGGAACTTTGTTTCACACATCAAACAGGAAAAGATTTTAAAGCCTAGTTTGTCAAAAATTACTAGAAAAACCAAATACATATGTATATATTTTTTTTAAAGTTAAATTGATATTGTTTCCAACTAAATTATCCCAGTGACATTGTGTTCAGAAGAATTATACTAATAGAATTATTCTAATGTAATCCGCCGGTAACGGGATAAAACTTAATTGATATGCCAATTTAAATAAAATACTTCTGTTAGTCGTTTTTTTCACCGACAATTTTTTCCATTACATTATTGAAATTTTAACATATTTCACTAAAGAGATAGAATCTTGTAATTAAAAAATATAATAATATTAATGAATATAGTATTTTTATTGTAATTCATATCTGAGTATTCTGATAGACTGTATTAATGTTAATGCTGACTATTGCGAGAAGTTAGAAATATTGCAAAGTTAGTTTCAATCGGAACATGTTGCTGACACGTTAAACTTGTAACTCCAACACTTCTTATGTGCAATCGTGCAATTCATCTACAATGTTACTGCAACATGTTCCTGCCAATAAATTGGGTGTTTTGAATTTTTAAACAGATCAAAGTTTTTTATAAAACATTGTTTGTTACAAATCATATACTGCTGGTCATTAATCACTATTGGACATAAATATATGTAAGGTATCTGCTTCCCTATGTTAGCAGTTTTTCATCAATACCTAATAGTTATGAATTTTAGTGAAATAAATGTATTAAATTTATTTATAATAATATTTTTGTAAAATATAATTTTCCTTTTTTATTTAGCAGTTGTATATTTCCACAAACCAGATGATAAATTTTTCCTTAAAATATCATAATTTTTCATAATAAAAAAATACTTTAATCAAACATTTTATATAATATTTATATTAGTAAATTTATACAAAACTTCGATGGCGTATTTATAATATTATAACGCGAAATTCTGTAAAAGATACCAAACTTACATTATGTTCCTGTTCTAACGGAAATGAGAATTGAGAAAGATTTTTTAGAATAAAATCACAATGAGTTCTAAAAAATAAGAAATGTTGTGTCTTGTCATCAATATATTGTTAACCAAAATCGGTAACGTAACATCAATTACTGTGTTTACGTTTTTTCAGACTCAATTTTTAATATAGAAGTCCGTAGTACATCCAAGGTCCAAGCAATTTTAATATTAAAAATCTACGGCTACTTAATTAAATATAAAAATGGAAAATATACCGAATATTGAAATATGTAATGTATACGGTCACAGTCATAGATAATAAAGATAGAGAATATGTATATTATCTGTTATACGGTATACCCAAAAGAAAAACACATATAGACGAAATAAAATATTGAAAGCACTATTTTTATATATTTAACCTCATTCCACAACCTTCTTAATATTACTAACTTTTACATCAGTACCATCTGTTAGTCAACTCACAAAATATAATTCGTGCTCTTTCGAACAATTATTGTTGATAATTATTATTAATATTTTTAAAGAAATAAAAAACTGTTACTTAAATTTGTAAGTGTTTTTAAATCTTAAATTTCTTGTAAAATAAACAAATCATACCTGTAAAGCTGTTACAGGTATAGATACAAAATGTGCATAGATAGCCTCCAAAATACAGTAAAGTTCAATTGGAATTGGAATAATAATATAAAAATTTTTGCTTTAAGTTTCTAAAGGCACAAATTCCAAAAACGGGAGAAAATTAGCGGTAAATTGATGTCTGTGGCGCAGTATATTATGTTATAACAATTATGTTATCATAGATTTTAATTAAAATTGACACACAACTTTGTTGTTTAACTCTATACGTGAGCCCATATCAACTAATCGCAATTATATGAAAAATGAAAACATTCGCGATCTCCCTGAAATACAGATAAATAGATTTCCGTCCGATGCAAGTTTGTATATATTCCTGAAATCATATAGCTTTTTACGAAGAGTAATCCGCTGCACAGCTTGTCTAAATGTGAGGCACTGGCTCATTCCAGAGGTGGTCATCTCATCTTGGACCCGGCTTTATTAACTTAATGGAAACGTCGTCGTTACGCACTTAAAATCTTAATATATGTATACTTCTTTGGAAGTACTAGTGGGGGGAGGCAGTCATTTTAACTTAACGGAATATATCACAATAAACTTGGCTAAACCTAATCTATTTTAATCTAGCAGCGTTTCAGGACGATCTGGACAAATGTGATTGTTTTCAATAAAATAATAACGTGTATTCTATCTTATTCAAAATATAGGTCACATTGATAAAGTTTAAATTTAACTTGAATAAGAGTAAAAATACATATTTACAGAATAATTTCTAATTAATTAATTCTAGTCAATCAGTTGCCATTGTCCATATTTTTATCGCCAGTATTCAAAAGGTCCCACCCGCTGTTTTTATTGCCATACTTTTGGGCATGATTCCAAATATTTTTATCTGAAAACAAGATGCAGCATATTTGCGGATGAACACAATTTTAAAGATTGTCCAGATATTGACAAATTTAAGCAATCACAATCGAAAAATGTGCAAATGGGCTAGGAAATCATCCGTCCAGCGATATCAACTGTCTAGCGAGAAATTACTATCTACAGTTACAAGCAGCAGTCCGTATAAAAACGCAACGGGTTCGTAACAACGAGAACCATCAACCGAGAAATCCAGTTCTAAACAATTTTTCAAAGCTTTCAAGTTATATTAATAATAAATTAAATGCCATTTGCCAATATTACTGAAAACTAAAAATAATACCAATACCAATACCAATATTTCTAATGTTAAAATAATTTATTTTCTGCTATGGAATTATTTACCTTGTTTCACGAAATGTTGAATACATAGTTTAAGAGACTGTAAATCTAAAGAAGATCAAATGACTGTACTAGCTAATTTAACTTTCAAATACATTTATAAGGACTAGTAGGAATAATATTAGTTTATTAAATGAAAATATAGTATGAAAATTGCGCAAAAATAATTCTTGGGGAAAACTTCTTCACGATAAACTTATTATCAGCAATTACGAGCTAAATTGTCCTCCTTCACCTACATATTTCTCACTCGCTGAGCCCGGGTTGCATCAACAATCGATCAGGTCTAATTATTCGTCTAATAAATTCTGACCACCTTCTTATTATGTTTGAAATTGGTAATAAGTGTTAATTTAACTCCTTACAGTATCGTTTCGTTTACAATAAAAGTAACTTACCTTTTGGTAAAAACATCAATAAATTAATTAATTTGCGATATGTTTCTATAACAATTTCTGTACTCAGTACGATATTGACCAGCACATTAATTTTTTTTCATTTTATTAAACAGGCTAAAGAGTTTGCCATTCCTAAAAAAATTATAAACGCACTCATAACAATAGTCTTCTACCTATTTCAATTATGCAATTATTCAGACAAGAAATTCAATTAGACGATGTTGGCAACGATTGCACTACCCGTCATTGAAACAGGACATGAATTTTATCAACAAACTTATTTCAGAATAAATTATTACTTTATCAAATAAGAACTTATTTTGTCAAACAAACTTATTTTTCTTGAAAAAGGTAGCAAACCGTTTAGGAAATTATCAAAAGTTTTTTAAAAAAAAAAGAAATAATAATATTCCACCTATTAAAACTGCTTTGGTATAGTATAGTCCCAGCATCGAAATTCTTCGTCAAATTAATGTTGATGTTGCAATAGAACTTCTAGTCGCAACCAGTATTGCCAAAAACATCACTTATTTAAAATGGATGGTTAAAAAACAGTTATTTTCCAGTATTGTAGAAAAAAGCCTCCATTGTATGTAATTCCAAACCCAACAAAAATTCTGATAGTTTGGATGTTTACATGGGTCTTTTAGGTAAAATTAAATCAATAATCAATGAGGACGTAGAAACTGCACGTATAATTCCTAATGAACAATTTGGTTCCCTAAGGGCCGCTCCACTTGCCATTAGCTTTACAGAATTAAAAGAATAATATAAAATAATCAACAGGTATGATTGCACTTGATATCAAAAATGCTTTTAATTGGGTGTGGCATGATGGGTTAATACACAAATTGTTTATTTTAGATTTTCCTTTTTAGCTATATAGTAAAATTAATTCAAAATTTTCTCACCAATAGAAAATTTAGAGTCTGTATCAAGGACTCAATCTCAAATCTAGAGGATATTCCAGTCGGTGTTCGCCAGGAATCTAACCTCAGCCTAAGCTTACATATAATATATTTGTTTCAGATATCCCAATTTTACAATACTGCGAAATGGGTCCATACGCAGATGATACTGCTAATTTAGCTGCTGATGAATCTGCTAATATTATTACTCAAAATTTGACCAACGCTTTTAGTGAACTCACTCAATATTTCCATAAATGGAAAATAAATATTAATGCTGCAAAATCGCAAACCATATTTTTTACAACGATAAGGAAAGGGGTATATTTACGTTTAGGTATAATGAACTAAATTTAGATTATATTTAAATATTTTATCTTTAGGGGGACTCCCTCCATTTTTAGTATTTTTACCTAAATGAATTGTTATTCAAAGATTAACTTTTAATAATCAATTATTATTAATAACATTAATGACAGCAATAACATTAATTACTTTATATTTTTATTTACGAATATGTTATGTTATTCAGCTTTTATATTAAATTATATAATGAAAGAAATTATATAATTAATATATACTTTAATAATTTTTCAATAAAATTATATTTCATCTTTTCTTTTATTTCTATACTTTTAGCTTATTTTGTATTAGTATAGTTTATTTTATCTTTTAAGATTTTAAGTTAAATAAACTAATAGCCTTCAAAGCTGTATATATAAGAAATTCTTTTAAATCTTATATAAATAAATATCTACATTAATAAGCTTTAGCAATATAAATTACTCCTTTAGAATTTCAGTCTAATATCATGATTGAATATAAAGCCAATAAATTGATTAAAGAAGTACTATTCCATAAATAGATTTACAATCTATTACCTAAATTTCAGCCATTTAATCTAATCGCGACAATGATTATTTTCATTGGACAATCAATGCCGTTGATTGTCCTCATGTGACAATGACAATCAATGCCGTGGAATTACTCGATCAAATATCTTCAATTGCACCTTCATAGAATACCTATTTTTAAACACACACAATGATTTGTCGATAAAAAAATGTGATAATATCAGAAGGCTTCTTTATCTATTCATCAATACAATGTCGAAACTTTCTATATAAAATCAGATTTTAATTTATAAAGCTATTTTTCAATATGTTATGCTTTATGGTTCTCCTGTATGGAGTAGTCGCGCTATAACACCTATTAATAAAATACAGGTAAAGCAAAACAAAATTTTAAAAATGATGTTTGATTTTCCATGTTCCTTTTCTACTTTTCTTCTCCATGAACAATCTGGTGTACAAAAAATTGTAGAATTTTATGATTCATGTACTAGTACTATTCTTGATAACGAATTAATTAGCTGGTAGCTACTAAATTAATTGTAGTTTTAGTTTTTAAGTTAAGTTTCGTTGTAAAGATTTTTATAAAAATTTCTATGACATTGATTTACAAAAAAATTCTTTCATCTGGAATAATTTAAATAATTATTCCAAGTAAATAATAGAATAATCTAGATAATAGAATAATTTTATTGTAAAGTTTTATTCAGGATGCTTTTATTTTTTTCACTCATCCAGAGTCCAAAAATACAGGATAGCCTTAATTGCATTATCTAAATATTGAAATCGGACATAGGCTATTTCGTTTAAGGCAATATTATGAAATAAACTTTAATTTATTTATGACAATACATTTTTGTATCACATAATTGTAAAAAATAAGGATAATCTAGTAATATAGATAGTATTTACTATTAAAAGATTCGCAAATTATATGCCTTTTCTTTTGTTAGTTTTGTTATATTATGAGATGATATTCTAAGAAATCCAAATGCTATGTTGAAAAGAAATCAACAATTCAATGTAAAAAGAAGTGTTAGATTTTTATGTTATTTTATATTGAACTCTTTCATTATGTTATATTATTTAGAAGATCAAATTAATGTTAATTTAATTCTTATAAATACTGAATTTCATAATATAGTATCGACACGTGTGAATTCAAATCTTGTCTTTGTATTCATCATGCATTCAGGTATATTCAGTATCCGTATTTATAGTTACACTATTTTTTATTATCTTTTCCGTCTAAATATTTTTATTTCATTGGCATTGATGATTAAAGGTATTTTTATTGCTGTAAATATACCGACATTGATATTTTTGAAGTACTTATGAATTAATGTTAAAATAACATTTTGTTATTTAAATCAATAGTTAAATTAGATTAGTGGTTAAAAGGAAATATATAAATGATTCTAGGGAAATATTTGAAAAAAATCAAGTGATAATTTTATATTTTATTATTATAATATATTATTCTCTGGTACTATATCTACATATCTTTAAAATGTTAATTTTTTATTTCTAATTACAGTGAAAATTCGTTATAAGAACTTTTTGAAAACGTTTTTTTTTTAAAAAAGTATAAATGAAATAAGATTTCCTATATTGAATTTGGTATACCAAAAAAAAACAAATTAATTTATTTAGCGGTACCAAAGAAAATTACTCTTCTTTTTTGATTGCGATATGTATAAAATTTATTAAAATTCAGGTATTACAATTAATTTTGAGATATATTTTAAAAATTTCACAATCTGTGTAGTAATTTGCAAGTATTGTTAATAATAGAGGAAAATTTTATTATAACCTGGTTACATTTCGTGGTATACCAGCTCAAATTTGTTCCTCGAAAATTGACTTGAAATGATTTTTCTTAACGTATTGCACAATTATTGTATGCAGCTGTTCTACAATCTGTAATTGAAGATTTAACTCTTCAAGTAAATTATAAATTTTGAAGCATTTTATGAATTTTTTCCAAAACTCCAAATAATAATTTTAAAAATTGATGACACAGCGGAAAAGTGAAAATAAATATTGCATAAGGTCTTCGAAACAAATTATGTTCTATTTTCTTTGTTATTCTTTATTTTACTTATTGTATTTTGGTTAAACTATATAAAGTTCTTACTTTTAAAACCATCTTCTAATTTTCGTATAATATCCCTTTTTTTTAATTGAAATCGCAATTGTTTTTTTTTTTACATGTTTTAGAGTTCAACTTTCTTCAAGTTTCTTATATTAAATTTATAAAATTAAAAATTGTCGACTATAACGAAAGTTATAAGTTATATTGCTTATAACGAAAGTTTCTTTAACAAAGTTTCCTATAATGAGTTTTCACTGTATATAATTAACAATAATTAAATTTTGAAAATAAAAAATATTTCTAAATTCATTTATAAGCTTGTAAAAAATAAATATAAGTAAATAAATATAGAAATAAATAAATTAGTAAGTATAGCCTTTCAACATTCTAAATAAATCTTTTTTGTTCTTGAATGCGGTTGCATTCGTCAAATTAGCAAGCGTTGAAAATGTAAAAACACCATTCGAGTGAACAAAAACTAAATAGTACAAGTATTTAGTATTTACAAAAGCATTTACAACAAGTAAAAGATTATTGTGAAAGTATTTGCTTAAAACAGTGTGAATAAAAAACTAGTAAAGATTAATAAAATCATATAAATTAATGAAAAATGTTTTTTATTAGAGTATGTGAGGCAATTTTTTTTATTAGAGTATGTGAGACAAAGAAATATTGTAATGAATTTCTAATCTTCCTTTTTTGCTGAGCGATGAATACCTTCAATACCTTCTGTGGAATATATCTTAAAGTTTTACTTCTAATGTAATATGCAACTATGCATCTATTACTTAGGAATCAAGCAGCAATGCTCGGTATCCTTATAGAAGCTTTATAATAATTGTTTCTATTCCAAGGCGTTTTGCCCTATTCAAATTAAAACAACCAGTTTGACTTCTGATAAAAAAGTGATTTTTATTTTTCAAAATTCGTTCTTTATATACCTTAACTAATTACCCAAATTTTGCTTATGCTACATTAATCTATTCTATATCATAATATATTAAAATATATTTTCTCACACTAATTTGAAATTACATTACTTTTAAAAAAATATAAATTTAAATTTGTAATCTTACACTTACTTAAAGTAATACAAAAATATTTTCTCATAATAAACTTAAATTTGAATTTAGTAATTCTACACCTAAGAATTATTCTATATTTTAAAATCGTTTTCCAATATAATAATTTTTATTAATAAAGTTTAATTAAATTTTAAATGATATTACATCCCTAACCCTTTAAAGAAATTTTGTTTATTTTAGTCTTAGAATAAAAAAATTTGCTTAAGTATAATCGTTATCAAATAATATTTTTGATTAATATTTTTATTTTCTATTGAATAAGATTAACCTGTTATTATGAATTTCTTTTATATTTTCATTTATTTTTATCTTGGAATTAACCCCGTTTAATTCCACAACTTCATATGGCCCTTTATATGGTGGTTCCAATTTTTTGCGGTTTCCAACTTTTAGGTAAACCATATCACCTATAGATATATTTAAGGGATTTACTGATTTATCGAACAGCTCTTTTCTTTTCGCTTTCGCTATATCTAAAAAATGTTTTGCTTTTTCATGTGCTCTTTGTAAACGAAATCTAATTTCTTCTGCATAATTTTCTAAATTGTTAAATGGTATGTCGTGAGTTAATTTGTTATCTGATGGTAATTTTACTAATTTACCAAATACAAGTTCATATGGTGAAAAATTTGTGTCAGTATGTGGTGTTATATTGTAACTAAATATATAATAAGGTAACCATTTATCCCAGTTGAAGTCTTCCATAAATGATGTTAAATATTCATTCAATACCCTGTGATTTCTTTCTATAGAGCCTAATGTTTCATGATGGTATGGTGTTGAAGTTATATGGTCTATATCAAAATATGAACATATATTTTTAAATACTTCATTAATGAATTCTTTACCTAGGTCGGTTTTTAATGTTTTAAAACTTCCGTATTTCAAAATAAATTGTTCTACTAATGCTGTGGCTATTGTTTTTGCTTCTTTGTTTTCTAATGGAATGGCTTCAATATATTTTGTTAGCTCACATTGTATGGTTAGAATGTATCTGTAGTCGTTTGCAGGTCTTAATGGTCCAACGGTATCTATACTTATCGTTTCGAAACTTGTTGTAGGTGTTTGTGTAATTATCAATTTTTCTTTGGTATGTCTTACTTGTTTATTTTGTGTACATAATTTACAACTATTAATATATCTTTTCACCATTTTGTTTAAATTTTTCCAGATGTATCGCTGTTTGATTTTGCTGATTGTCCTTTTGACTCCTGAATGTGCTCCTGCATATGGTGTGTTATGGAATTCCTTTATAATTTTATTTTGTGTGATATCACATTTAATTTTTATTGGAGCATCATATAATATTATATTCAAATTTGTTTGCCTTTCTTTGTTTAGTTTTTTAAATGCATTTATAAATTCAACAATTTTTACATACTCAAATATTTCATTGTTATTTTTTAGTGCTAGCGTATTTATACTTGTATATTTCATTTTAGATATTAGCTTCTCCAAAATCAAATCTAAATTTAGATATGGATTATCACTAATTTCTACTAAGACGTCTTTTTTATTAATAATTATTGGCAAACTTATATTACTTTTGACTGTGAGCTCCTTATTTATCATTTCTTTATCAATTTTAAAATTTAAACGTTTAACATTTCTAATCTCTGCAATTGAGGTACAGTTCCATATATAAAGTTGATCAGGCTTTATTAGTACTGTTTTTTCAGGATTTTCAGCTTTTTCACTTTTTTTGGTCATTGCTCTAGTTATTACGTTCATGCTAGACGTGGGAATCATAGCTTTTAAATAATCTGAATCTAGGTTTATTCGGGAAAGTGCATCTGCATTTGTATTCATCTTGCCTTCCTTATAGACTATATCAAAATCATAATCACATAAATCTAGTCTTATCCTTGTCAGTTTTGATGAAGGGTTTTTGTGTGTAAATAAACTAACCAGTGGCCTGTGGTCTGTAACGACAGTAAATTTTCGGCCATAGAGATAAGGTCTAAAAAAATTTATTGCCCAATGGATGGCTAATAATTCTTTTTCTATAATAGGTTTATTTAATTCGTATTTGTTCAAAGTTCTGCTAGCATATGAAACTGGTAAATCATTACCTATATCACCTTGAGAGAGTACTGCTCCTAGTGCGAAGTTTGATGCATCTGTCGTTAGTATAAATTTTCTTTTAAAATCTGGATATTTTAATATCCGAGGATTTATCAATTTATTTTTAAGAGTTGTGAAAGCATTTTGACATTTCTCAGTCCATTCAAAAAGTGTATTTTTTTTTGTAAGTTCATTGAGAGGTTTGGCAATTTCTGCAAAATTAGCGATAAACCTTCTATAGTAATTACAGAATGCTATAAATCTTTTTGTTTCGTCTGCATTTTTTGGTATTGGATAATTTTTTATTACTTCATGTTTTCTTGGGTCTGTTTTGATTCCTTCGTTTGTTATTAAATGTCCTAAATATGTGACTTCAGTTTTTAAAAAATTACATTTTTGTGGATTGAGCTTTAAATTGTATTGTCGTAATTTGTTAAATGTTTTTATTAGACTTTTATTATGATGTTGTAAACTGCATCCAAAAATAATGATGTCATCTACATATAAGAATGCTTCAGCTTCTAAACCAGCTAATGCTATGGATAACATTCTCTGAAAGCTATTGGTTGATATCTTAAGTCCGAATGGCAGTCTTTTAAATTGATATAAACCTTTATTTGAAGAGAATGCAATTTCTTGATTTTTTATAATGCTATCAACTTCAACTTTTATATTTATTACTTGTATTTGTTGCATTCTGGCTGGTATGATTATTCTATTGCATTCTGGTAGTTTAGTTGTAAGCGGTAAAATAATATCTGTATCATTGATACATATAGCAATTGTAAAATCTTCGTAATCAATTTTACATAAATTCTTTGTTAGAAAGTCTCTTCCCAAAATCCTATCAGTTAAAATTGGAAAATTATTTTCTACTATGTGTAATTCTTGTTCTATACTTTCATTTTCTATAATTAAAGTTGCAGTGGTGCTCCCAATAGAGAAAGTTTCAGAATCCGTTACACCGGTTATTTTACATGTATTTTCTTCTAATATTATATCTGGATTTAAAGTGTGATTTTTTAATATTGATATATCAGCTCCAGTATCTATTAAGAATGTTTTTGTACCTAAAGTTATACTAGTATTGATTGTTATATAGTTCGTTAGATTTTTATTTATATTACATATTTTTATTGTGTTTAGTTTGTTTTTGTAAGATTCAAGTCCCTCGAACGTTGGGCATCGGGGACTGGTTGGTCGTTTCCCGAATGCGCACTATTTATGTAATTTATGCGTCTATAATTTTGATTGTTTGGATTTCTATGATTCTGCATATTGTTGTTGTTATTATTATTATTGGTGTGTCTATAGTTGTTATTCCTTTGGTAATTATTGTTCCTGTAGTTATTGTTATTCCTGTTATTTATTTGATTGTTTCTAGTTGCATTATATGATGGTGTCTAGTTTTTGTTATTATTAAAATTTGGTCTAGAATTGAAGTTTCGTTGTTGAAAATTTATGTTATTAAATGGTTTTCGTCTTCTTGCATTATAATGATGTATTTGCATGTCATTTGGTTGTTCAACTTCCATCGCTAATTGAATTGCATCTTGTAGTTTTCTGGGCCTTGCTGCAAATATTGTAGTTTTTATTGGCTCATTTAAACCAGTTTTGAATGCATTTAATGCAGTTTGGTCATTTAATTTTCTTATAATTTCTTCATTTTCGTCACCTAGTTCCGTTATTTGCAGATTATTTAGTTCTGCAGTTAAGTTTTCAATTTTTGTAGCAAAATTCTTGATACTATTATTGCCTTGCCTAACTTTTGTTAGATCTGCATGCACCTTTAAAGATGTAGTATTAGTTTTGAATGTATCTTTAAAGAGTTTTTTGAAATCAGTTAATGATTTTGGTGTTTGTTGAGAACTTAACTTGATTCTTACTTTATTTGATATTTTTGTTTTGATAACAAATTCTATCAATTTTGTTTTTTCTAAATCGTCCTTGAGAGTGTCATGTATATATTCAATGATATTCATAAAATTTTCAAGGTTTTTATTATCTCCTTCAAACTCAGGAATTAGTTTAAAAGCAGTTGTTATGTCAAATGAAGCCATGTTTTTGTTATTTATTCTACTTTTACTAATAATATTTTTATTCGTACCAGTATCTAATTCTCCCTTAGTATCTGATTCTTCCTCTTCTTCTAACATTGAATCTTCCAATATATTCTGTGAATATTGGTTTAATATTATTTGTACTTGATTGTAATATTGATTGAACTTTGCATTATATTCATCTAAAATATCTTTATCGAAATTATCTTTAATGGCAATGTAAGTTAGCCAGTAATTTTTCTTTATATTTTTAATAATTGTATGTTTATTTAAAATGTATTCTGGTGAAAATTTTCGTTTGGGATTTTTTGTGAAAATAAGTGAAATATTTTTAATATCTTTAATAAAATTTTCTAAGCATTCTAATTTTTCCATCAATATTTATTATATTATTATAAATCTACATATATATTTTGATTTTTACATTTGATTTATTTTATAAAAAAAAATAATTAATTCCTCAGTAATAATTTGTGAAGGAATAGCCTGGTTCAAATCTATCTTATTTAGTTTATTAATTTTTGAATTTAATTTTCTACATTTAAATTTTTTATGTCCAACTTTTTTACAATAGTTGCATCGTAATAATGATAAATTTTCCATTTTACTATTTTGAATTTAGTTTTTTATATTGTTATTTATTTATTTTAATAGTCTTTAGTTATATGTATATATCTATTTTTTAAGTATTTTGTATCGCGTTTCTAGTTATTTGTTTATTTATTAACTTATACATAAAATTTTTCAAATAATATATGGAAACTTGTATTATAATTATTACTATTATTATTAATATTATTAATTGAGTTGCAGTTAATTGCAGTTCTTGTCTTGAATTTACAGTTGCTGAACCACCTCCAGCACTATTATTAATAATAACCTCTTCAGGTTTTGAATTTTGACCACCCATTTTAAATAAAAGAGATTCATAACAACACAAAATTAAAAAGTTTTTAGATAAAAATCTTTAAATCATTTATAAGAACAATAGCTATATGTATAATTTTTTTTTTTTTTTTTATCTATTTATTATTTAACTTTACTATATTAATTAATTATTACCATATTGTTTCTTTACTTAAATAAATTGTCATATTTTTTAAAAGTGTCTTCTAGCATTGTTGATATATCTTTGTTGTTCTGGCTCTTTTTCTTGTTGTTTTTTCTGAGTCTTCTTTGTTGGTTCTTTAGATTCTTTATTTGTAACTTAAAATGTTGTTTTTCGTTTTCAGTTACTGCTATCGTTGTCAGCCTATATAAATTTTTAATTTCTTTCTTTTGTTGTATGATGCGGCCACCTCTGGTTTTCTGTCTTTGCAACTCCGGTGGTGTTGGTTGTTGCTTGATGTTCTTTCTTCTGTATTCTTCTATGGTAATTGGGCGAGGACCAGCTTGAGGATTTTGTTTTAATTCTTCTTCCAGTTGTGCTTTCGTATTTTGCTTTACTTCTTCTTCCAAATGGTTTGGCAGGATCGCCATGTAATGAATTTCTAATCTTCCTTTTTTGCTGAGCGATGAATACCTTCAATACCTTCTGTGGAATATATCTTAAAGTTTTACTTCTAATGTAATATGCAACTATGCATCTATTACTTAGGAATCAAGCAGCAATGCTCGGTATCCTTATAGAAGCTTTATAATAATTGTTTCTATTCCAAGGCGTTTTGCCCTATTCAAATTAAAACAACCAGTTTGACTTCTGATAAAAAAGTGATTTTTATTTTTCAAAATTCGTTCTTTATATACCTTAACTAATTACCCAAATTTTGCTTATGCTACATTAATCTATTCTATATCATAATATATTAAAATATATTTTCTCACACTAATTTGAAATTACATTACTTTTAAAAAAATATAAATTTAAATTTGTAATCTTACACTTACTTAAAGTAATACAAAAATATTTTCTCATAATAAACTTAAATTTGAATTTAGTAATTCTACACCTAAGAATTATTCTATATTTTAAAATCGTTTTCCAATATAATAATTTTTATTAATAAAGTTTAATTAAATTTTAAATGATATTACAATATTAATCTAAATCCAAAAATCCTGGATTTTACTGCAGATTTTTTTAATGCGTATTTAATAAAGTTTTCAAATATTAATATTGGTAATAAGTAACAAATAACTACGTATTTATCTAGTATTGAAAATATTCAACTTGGCATAATTTAGAATATAATTGCAGATCAAATATAGATTCTAAAGTAGAGTGTTATAAATTTAGATTTTTAGTCTAAATTTTTACGATATTTTGTTACAGAGATTAGATTAGATTGAATTCTATCTTAAATGAATTTACCATATGAAAATAATTGTTAAATAATAAATATAAGTTAATTGTATAAATTATTATATTTTTAAATTTTATAGTTTTTTATGTCGTTTTAAATTTTTGTACGTAACCATATTTACTAAATTTAATATTTTATTTTCGTATAAACCTAATTCTGCTAATCATTTTCTAGATCTGGACAGAATACAATTGTTATCTAGTTTCTATACTTATAATGTAAATACAAACAAAAATCTAAGTGGATAATTTAGAATCACGTTTAAGAATAACAAAAATTTTAAATTAAAATGTAAAGATATAGAATAAAAATCTGCAGCTTTAGTTTTAAGTGTTTCCTAGTTTTAGTCGTAGATTTAATTTTTATATTTCTTGTTATAGCTAAGGCTAGTAAATCATTGGTTAATCTCCGGACGCAAGATTCGCACAATATATGTATAAATAAATGATTAATCAATAATTAAAGATTTCTAGAAATGAATTATTGTAAAAACATAAACTCACAAGACAAATAAAAAAATTTCTTGTATATAAAACTATATCATAAGCCTAGATTTAAGAAAAAAATATTGTTAAAAAAAAGAAAGCCGTTCAATAACAGTTCAATTCTAAAAATTCTATTTTCATATAAAGTTTTGTTATTTTTTAGAATAAATTTAGTATAGTTTTACGATTAATTTAATTTCTTTTTAATATACATATGTATGTTAAAATGTAGTTAAGTTTTTGATATTCCCAGTTAAAAAAATAGAATATAAAAATCCCTTTATTAAGAAAAGCGGTTCGTTTTCGAACTGCACACGAAGTCATTTCTTCATACAAGACTTCTTTTTCTTTACGCTTTTTACGAACTGTAAACGTACCGTAAACGTAAATGTTGAATAAGAAGAGTAGAAGAGTATATATTGGTACTATGCCTAAAGCGTAAAAATGTAACGCAAAAAACGGGGAAGTTTATGTATGAATACGAACTAATTTTATACAAAGAAATTAAAGATATGAATTTTTTTTATTTTCTTATTTTTATTTAAAGTCAAATATAATTACAATAATTTAACATACTTTTCAATTCACTTCAAATAATTATTTTAATTTTGAGGATTAATAATATTCTTACAACTTTATTAATATTTTTTATTTATCTGAAAACACAAATGTCGACTACAACTACAACTGTTTATATAATATTAAATTACTCGTTTTTTTTTATTAAATAACAAAAGGGTTTTTTATTTTCCGATTATTTTTTTGGATATCCAATTAGAATACCGGATGTATTTAATTATGGATATACATATTATATATTTCTATTTTACCCAGGTAAAATTATTATTTTTCCAGAATATAAATATATATTGCCCGATAATTCTAATCAGAACTTTATGTATGGGTCCAGAAACATTAAGAGATTAAATTACTTTATCGAGAAGAGTTGGACCCAAAAAAAATACATTTAGTTTTAATTCATTTTTTTTTTCTGATCGTTTTCGGAGTTGGAGTTTCCAAAAGGGCCACGTATATGTTGATTATTTTTACATTTTAGTTTAGTTATTATAATCTTTATTATTAAATACATAGTTCGTTTTATTATTTACAATATAATTTTTTAATATAAATAAAAATTGTTCAAGCTCTAAGCTAGCCTGACTAAAATTTAAGTAAAAATTTAAATTTGACGCAACACTAAAAAAGACATTTAGTTACAAACTATCTCCAAAGCATTATATGTTTACCGACATAATTATTATATATAAAATGTTTTATTTCATTTTTAATGATCTATGATTAGCATTTGTTACACTCCTTTATAGTATACGTAAAAGTAAAATTGTGGAATTAATATAATGTTGTCTTTTATGATAATAAATGAACATATTACCAGAGTTGTTTTGATCAATTACTAAAGATAAGAAATTAATAGTATTAGCTGTTTCAGATATATGTAGTGTTTTAACGACAGTTTGTAATATTGTGAAAAATATTTAAAAAGCATATATGTATTAATTATTAATAGCTAATTCATTGTCATAAAATCAGAATCAGACAGTAAATCTTTAATAATTTTCTACTTATTTTTACTTTTTGTAGAACTTTTCCCTGAAAATTTATCAAACATTTTACAAATACAAATAACTTATCTTAAGTAATTAAGATACAACTCTAAATTAAATTAAATACAATAATAATACTTTATAAAAACAATTATCCTATAAGGTGGTAGTATTATATTGGATTCGACCATGGTAAGTTACGCAAAGCAAACGTAATAAATTTGTTTTGAATAACTTCGATTCTGTGAGGTGACCACATTTGGCGAGCATTCTATAGGATTCGATGAATAAGATAAGTGAATAAGGACTTTATGATGTACGCAACAATTTCTTAATAAAGTGCAACATAGAGTTTGCTTTATTAATTATTCAGTCTAAATGATGTTTAAAAAATAATTTCTCATCAAAGCGAACACCTAAATCTCTGAATTGCAGTATATTGTGTCAATCTCAATTGAAGTAATTTTATTATGGATTTTCATTTCATCTGCGTATATCCCAAATTTCCTATTTAGAATAACGGAATTAACATCATTAAGGGAGGTAATAAAAATTATTGGGCCTAAGTGTCTACCCAGCGGAACCATTGATATCGCGTAGTATATGTAGGAGATCTAAGCTATGAATATATCCAATTAATCAAAAATGATGGAAAAACTAATTTTATTTAGTTTAAAACTTATGACAATGTGTGCTGGAGAAGATCAAAAACTTACACAAGTCTGAATAAATAACATCACTTTCACTTGAGAACGAGCTTCCATTATATTTAGAGAAAATAAAACATGATTAGTTACAGTAGGTTAACCTTTCAGAAATCCTTGTTGGAAGGTGTTAAAAAACCTGGGAACTGATTTAGGAATACATATAATTTAGGAATACTAGATAATTTTGCAATAGGTCGATAATTTGAATTTTCACTTTCTGAATCCTTTTCGTGTACTGGTCTAATAAATTATTTTTTCAAAAATTCGGAAATATTCCCAATATTAAATAAGATAGCTAGTGGGAAAGCAATTGATTGTGGACAATTTTTAAGCATAATTTCAGATACACCATCTGGTGATTTAAAAGTATTAAATAAGTTAACCTTAATCTCGATAATTTTCATCAGTTTTATTTTTGAAATAAAACTATTTCATAAAGCCAAACTAGTGGAAAAGCAACAATTCTTTTTTCTTTTTAAATTGGAACAAGTTTTGCTAATTTCCAGCGTTTTGAAAGATACCCCAGGTTTACACTGTTATTGAAAATAATAACTAAATACTTTAAAACATTTCTGGGGAATTAGAAAATTTTATACAACATCTGATCCACTGGATTTTTATTGCATTTATGAAAAAATATAAGAAGGTGTTATTAAGTGGAGAATTTGGTAGCTTAGTAGCAATGATGTATTATCATCTGTGAAAGTTGTTATCGTTGTATTCTGTGATCGCAATTTTTCATCGAAATTTTCTATCTTTTCATATAATATATTGTCAATGTTATATTTCCGTTCAATAATTTAGTTTATTTTTTTAAAATTTTTTGACGATGCACTATTTTTCTTAAAACTACATTTCGTAGTTTATATATATACATGATATACTAAAAGAAAAACTTTTATATTCAGCTCTAGCTCTCTTGCCTGTTGCCATATCTCCATAAATTGAAACTCCAATTTTTTTTTTTTCATTTATAAGGTTTTTAAATTTAAAACCTTTTTAAGTTATTATCTCGTTGTTTTTAAAATTTATTGTGTAACTATCAATTTAATTTTTGTTTATATTAATGTTATTAGGTGGAATAATTAGCTCAAACATATCTTGTAAATATAATTTCAATGCCAGCCAGTCAGTTTTTTCAAAAATTTTGGAAGTTTAATTAAGCATTTACATAAAATCTAATTTTAAAGCAAATATTTTTAACAAACCACATAGATATTAACAAAATATGTTCTATAAACATACGAGTACACCGTATACGTACATTAATTAGTGGAAATATTAATGCACGTCATATTAATTAATTATTGATATTGTTTTAATGGAGATATGGTAAACAATTCGTTTAAAAAAATTACATTAAAAAAATAATATTATAAGTAATACCATATTACCCAACCTATCCTGCAAATTCATCAATTCTAAACTTATATATTGAATTATATACAATTCCAATAAACTAGTGCACTAGGAATGTCAAAATTATTACTATATCAATATGATAAAATTGAAAATTTTCTCTGCATGTAACTAGGTTTGGAACCATTTTGTTTCTGTATTTCTGATAAAAACGCGAAGTTAGGTAAATTCATATTTAATATAGCTTGTAGTATAGTGAACACCTAGTAGAATTGAGTATGTCTAATTGAGCAGACATTTTGTTCTATTAGATATAGAGATTTTTATTAATTAGTACCATACTATTATTTGTTGTTTTAAAGAATCTCTTATGAGTTACAAGAAACCAATACCAAACAAATTATTGAACATCATTGTCTGTGCATTGGCGTCAACTGGACCCCAGTCATTATAATATGCGACTTAATAAGTTTTGCACCAATTAAGCGTTTGATTAATTATTTTTTTCAGAAAATTCGTATAAGAATTATTTAAATTTTGATGATTAAAAATATTATTTCCCACATTGTTTTTTGCTTATCACAGATTAAAATTTGCAAATCAAATTTATTATTTCATCAATTCATTGTTAATACTATACAATTATGGCTATTATTATTTTTCCTATTATATAATTGTTACTATCAAGAAAGTTGTTGATGTTCCAGTCTATTTTCCAGTGATTCCTTATAAACTCATTTTTACTAGGACCACAATGTTGATGCAGTCGAAACATTTTCTTGTAATCTGAGTTATAAAAATTAAAGGAATATTATAAAAATTAAACTCTAATTTTATCTTTTATATATATTATGCTATAGATATTCTTTTATATTTATATTTTATATTTATATTCCAAATATCTGATTAAATCTATATTTTTAAAAAAAAACATTAATATAAAATTACGTACAAATTTTGTAATGCCGTTACAATTTGGACTAGAAATTTACATAATAAAATAACAAAGGGAGCGGTATGTAATACATCATCACAAAAAATTTCAGTAACAAAATCTTGCATTTTTTTATTAATCTTGCAACATTAAAATATTGCAATAATAAAATCTAGCACAAGTAAATTTAACATTTTAAAAAAGTTTGACCGAAACTCCAAATTGCAATAAAAAAATCTGACAATATTTTAATAAAAAAATATCATTTTAAAAAAAATCTTTTAATAAAAAATAAAATTAATTTAAAATTCACTGAAATTTTAAAAATGATTATGGAGCCACTGTACATGATTTTCTAATGCAGGATTTTGTATGCAAGATTTTGTAATGTAAGCTTCCATACCCAACCCAATAACAAATTATTATTGAATTAAATATTTCGCTAAACTATAGCGTGTATATAAGTACATAATAAGATGGCAAAACTATTTCGTAGCCGCGAGGAATTTCTTCCATCTCAAATTATATAAAATAATAATTATTATTGTTATTATTAAAAATAATAATAATAATAATGTTTTTTTATTTAAATAAAATAAAATATAAATATATGTAAAAAATATAATAAAATAAAATACATAATAAATTTAAAGCTTTAAACATTTACAACAATTACAGTTTGTCGTCTGTTGGAGAGATATTCAAAATAAGATTAAAATTAAAAATATGTTTAAATTTTATAATATACATACATATATATAATAATTTTTGATTTCTTTTTAAATTCATTTTTATAAAAATTGGAATTCTTTTCCTTAATTATACAATAGATATTCTAGATCTAGATAATATAATATAATATTACAAAATATAATAAATTATTGAGTTTCAAATTAAAAGTTAAAAGTTAAATTCGTTTATAATTTTCTTTCTGAACCAAAAAGCTTCTTTTACATTTTTATATAATATGTCCCATTTTCCAATTGTTTTTCCATCCAATAACTTTATAATTTCATTTTCCTCTATAATATTTTTTCAGAAGTATTTAAATCTAAATTCTTTCAGGATTGGGAAAACTCCTACGAAGTGAAACCCCGTCTCTTCTTCTCTTAGATAGCACATTGAACAATGTCTTCGGTTTCTTCCTGGGTTTTACTTGTATTTAAACCAGCTAGTCCAGCTTTTATTTTAAAAGTCCAAGCTATTTGCGATTTACTATAAACGTCGTTTAAATAAGTCCAATTTATTGTACACACCATTATTTGTACTATTCTGTGCTTCTAATAAATTGTTGGTAATTATTTTTTTTGATAATATATGCGGCAGATGATTAGACTCATAATTAAAAAGCGTTTTTATTATGTAATTCATATGTAGCGGTAATGTGTAAAGGTGCATTTCTGATATTCCTGTTTCTAGGTTTAGTAACGTTGGTGTAAACTCAGAACACGCAAAAGCAGCCTTTTTATAAAATAACGCTGCAGTTTATCAACTTCATGAAATATTATTAATAATAAATGGTAATTACTCATATTTAAAACACTTATTGTAAAATTCATTATCTAATTCTTACAAATAATTATTACAAAAATGCCTTTCAAAATTTCTATGTATATACTTCTAAATGCCATAATGTTTCATATAATTTACATATTATTAATCATCGGTTGATTTACCTAAGTTAATCTTTAAATATAATATAATTTACTATTTATAAAATATTAATCATTTAAAATTTGTAAAATATATTTACAACAATATCATATAACTTTCAGAAAATTATTCTTCAGCATAATAAACGGCCATTAAATGAATGCGCCGCCATTTTTCAAGTAATAAACTAGTCTTTTGTGTACAAAAGAATACATATGACATTTAATATGAACATTTATTTCGTTGATATCATAATCCCTAAAATAAATAAAATGAAAAATTATAGTACCGACATTATGTTTAATGTTATTAAACCAAGCCATTAGTTTGCATCATCGACAAAAAAAAATGTTTAGATACTATAAATTTCACCCTCTTTTAATATGTTATATGAATGAAAATGGATGGAATAATTAAATTCAAGATTTAAATTAAATTCCTGCTTTTATTATATATTCGTCCGAATTCCTATAAAAATTAAGTTATAAAGAAAATGGAGGAATATATGTAAATATTGTCTCATCTTTCAGGGATATAAATGTTTTAAATATAGTTACGTTATTCGATAACATTATTAAATTTTTGGTTTCGTTATATAACGTTATATAAATAATCTTAAAATATCTTAAACTATAAAATAAAAATACAATAAATTTATATATGAATGAATATTATTATATTAATTATTAGATTATACATAGATAAAAATCAGGGGCGGCTTGTAGGCTGCAGCCTAGCTGTAAAAGAAGCCTATGGTCGGATTTCACAGTGGAAACTTAAGCTTAACTAAACTGATTGCGTTGCTTAAACCTGCAACTTAAACTCAGTGGCTCAATCAAAATTTTCCCTAAGCTTTTTTAACCAAAAAATGTGAACTATTGTGAATTCTAAGTGGCAATAATATTATTGTTATATTGGAAATATAACAGCTGATGACATTGAACTGTTCGCGACATCACCAGAACAACTTCAACAAATGATATGTGATTTAAACAATAAATGTAAAAATATTGGCTTATCTATGAATAAATCAAAGACGAAAATAATGACTAATGCGAACGAAATACCAATATTGTTAGATGGAGAGCGTTTAGAATGTACAGGAATATGTATATCTAGGTCAACTTGTTTCTTTTGTTAATAGAGAAAATAAAGAAATTGAACGTCGAATAGCAAATGGTTGGAAGCAGTTTTGGAATATTAAGAACTTAATCACCCCTAATATTTCAAAAGAGTTTAGAAAAAATATTTTCGATTCTGCAGTGCTTCCTGTTCTAACATATGGTAGCCAAACATGGAGTAATAACAACATGATCCTACACAAGCTACGAGTATGTCAACGTTCGATGGAACGAAGTTTATTAAAAATTAGCCGTCGACAAAGAATTAAAAATATAAATATCCGCAACATAACAGGATTCACAGATGTTATAGAAAGATCGAGGAAACTGAAATGGGACTGGGCGGGACACATAATGAGGATGCAGGATGATAGATGGACCAAAAAAACAACTGAATGGGTACCTTTAGATAAGAAGAGAAAAGTCGGTCGCCAGCAAAAAAGATGGAGAGACGAGCTTGTTAATTTTGATCGATATTGGTTTCGAACAGCACAAGAAAGAAGTAGGTGGAAAACTATGGGGGAGGCTTTTGCCTTATTTAATTTTTAATTTAATAATATTTTTAAATTTAAATTTTTAATCTATTAATAGTAATACATATTACGTAATTACAGTAAATAATTAAATAAATTATTTTATTCAAAATGTATGTCTCAATTGGAATTAAACTATTAAAATGAATTGTAAAGGAAGAATAAAATAAATAAATTAAATGGCTGAATAGCTAATAATAATAATAATATTGGAAATAATAATGTTACATTAGAATTTGTGAGTTAGTGTGTGTGTATATTTAATTTGAGTGGGTGTTTTATTATAATAATATAAATTTATAATATGGAGGAAAAAAACGTATCGTTAATTTTAACTCTTTTTTAATATTTTTTTTATTAATAATCTTTAAATATTGGATTTTTATTATAAACTTACCCATTGTATATATATAATTCATATTACATTCTTAACTAGTATAATTGTGATATATAATATTCTTTTCATTTAAATTGACTATTTACAATAAAAAAATTAAATTCTTTTTATTATTATTTATTTTTTTGTGTTAAATTGCTTGGGCAAAATCATCCCCCAAATGTTTACATTCTTTTTTATTTATGCATTTTCTAAACCAATATTTTTCAATTTTTCAATTTCATCACGCCATATTTTTTGTTGTCTTCCATATTTTCTTTTTATATTAAATGGTTGCCATTCTGTAACTATTTTTGTCCATCTATTATCTTGTAGTTTTACAATATGTCCAGCCCATTCCCACTTTCATTTCTTTGCCTTTGCAAATAATGCAGCTGATAAGGGATCACCATGTCTTACTCCTTTTTTGATGAAATAAAAATGTCATTAACGATCTGTTTAACATATGATGTACTATTGTTGTATATATTATATATTTATCATCAATACCTTGCCTCTTCAATGCTATCCACATAAATACGTGTTCAATTGAGTCGAAGGCTTTAAAGAAGTCAATACAAACAATATATATACATATATATATATATATATATATCAACTTGATATTCTTTACATTTTTCTATTATCTGGTTTGTAGTTTGTAGATGGTCAGTTGTGGAATAACCGCATCTGAAACCTGCCTGCTCTATTGGCTGGTTTTCGTCTAATTTTTTTCTGTCTATAATATTTATATTTAGGAAAAAACTTATAAATTATTGAAATTAAACTTATCGGCCTGTAGTTGCGTTTATATCATATTGCGTTTATATTATATTGAATTAAAAGTGTCAAAGGTGAAGCTTAAGCTTAAGCTTAGGCTCTACCTATATGGGATTTAAGATAAACCTTTCTTTACGGAATGCTTATCTTTTAGCTTGCAATCAGAAACCAAAAAATAAGTTAAACCGAAGCTGAAGCTCTGACAAAGTCTTAAGTTTACACTATAAAATTAAAATTTAAAAATACATCAATAGTTCATGTGTTAACACAACCACAAGGCTTAAACCAATGCTAATGTTATTATTATTAATGTTAATTTTATATTAAGGTAAAAAAATAGGTTAATAACAAAGCTATTTTTTATTTATATATACAGCTTTATTATAAGTTTATTGGAAAGTATTTAGTGTTCACAGCTATGCTCGCACATATTAAATCAAATCATCGTTAGTGTATTCGTATAATATAAAAAAGCTGCTAACTAGGGGGAGCAGATAACTCGTAGTATGTTTTTTAACAGCGATTTATGTCCAAAAGTTTTTTTTGTTTTAACATTATCTTTGTAACAAACAGTGCTTTCTTTAAAATTGCTCATCTTTATTATTTATTGATTTAATTTTATATTTTTATTTCTTTAATAATAAATAATATTATTAAAATAACTATAATAAGTATAAATATGCGTAATCACGAATCCAACCTGTGTACAAAATTTCATTGAAATTGGATAATATTTACCCTATTATCTAGATCTAGAACATATGAAATATTAATCGGAAATTTTAGCATGGACCCCCTCAGGCTACTAACTTCTATGTTAGTCTACACATGCGTAATCATGAATCCAACCTGTGTACAAAATTTCATTGAAATTGGATGATATTTACCATATGTTCTAGAAGAACATATGAAATATTAATTGGAAATTTTAGCATGGACCCCCTAGAGCTATTAACGTCTACATTAGGCTACACATGCGTAATCACGAATCCAACCTATGTACCAAATTTCATTGAAAACTGATAATAATTACTATATGGTGTAGAACATATGAAATATTCTTTGGAAACTAAGTTGCTCATATATTAGTTTCCCATGAACTCAATGAAGCTACCTGATACAAATTTTTGGAGCAATAAGTAGGTAACAAAGTCAACCTGCGTTTGAAATATAATTGTAATTGGGTGCCAATTACTGTATGATGTAGAGTATTGTACTTATGAAATATAATTGTACATTTTAACATGGACCCACTGAATTACCGACTTTAAACGTTGCAGACAGTAAGTACATAAAGAAGCTACTATATTTGTCCAATTTCATTCAAATCAAATAATAAATACCATATGGTCTAGAGCATATGAAATTTTAATCGGAAATTTTAGTATGGACCCCCTGAAGGTATTAACTTCTATCATAGCCAACACATGCATAATCAGAAGGTCTACGTTTGTACCAAATTTTATTAAAATCAGATAATAATTACATGCTATAAAACACATAATTATATAAAATTCGGAAACTAAATCTGTTTTCTAGGAACCCCCTGAAGGTCTCCAAATTTCAAGAGATCCAACTAGATCACAAAATTAGCCTATATTTAAAATATCTTTGAAATCGGTTAACAATTACTATATGCTGTAGAACATATGAGAAAAAAAAAAAAAAAAATCGGAAATTTAACATGGACCCCCTAATCCTACTAACTTGTAATTTGGTCAACCTATGCATAATCACGAACTCAACCTGTGTACCAAATTTCATTGAAATCGGATAATAATTACACGCTGTAGAACATAAAGTAAATATTCTTCGGAAACTAAGTTGCTCATTTATTAGTTTCCCATGAACGTACTATACCTACCAACTACAAATTTGTGGAGTATCAACTAGATAACTAAATGAAACTGTGTATGCAATATCATGAAAATTGGGTGAAAGTTACTGTAGATATAGAGAGTTGAACTTATGAAAAGTAATTACGCATTTTTACATGGACCCACTGAAGTATTGACTTTAAATTTTACAGGCGCCAAGTTCATACAGAAACTATCATATGTACCAAAATTTATGGTAATTAGATAATAATTACTATATGCTCTAGAGCATACGAAATTTTAATCGGAAATTTTACCATGGACCCCCTGAAGTTTTACCATGGACAGACCTGTATCTAGGTAGGCTTGTGGATAATCGTGATACCAACTATGTTTTAAATTTCATCCAAATCTGAGACATGAAATTTTTTTTTACATTTTTAAAAAAAAACAAAAACACATAGGTTCCCACATAAATGGGGAAATCTAACATGGTCCCACTAAAAGGATCGATCTCATCTTGTAAAGGCACCGGGGTGAAGTCTGTTAGAGCCTGTGTGCCAAATTTCATTGAAATCGGACGATCGGTTCTAGGAGATGTTGCTGCGCACATAAAAAGCGTACGTACGTATACGCGTCCCCTGCACACTTTTTTTTTGCATTTTCGGACTCCCCGACCTCGGAAACGCCTAGAAAAAAATTTTGGGCGAACTTTTTTTTCGACCATCCAACCCATCACCAGACTTCATAGTATTTCATACTACTCGTAAAATTTACAATATAAATTAAGTGTAAAGAAATCAGAATAATTACTGTATTATCCAATAATATTTCCAGCACAGATCCTAAAGTAATGTCTAACCTTTTTGCCGAGTTTTTTTAAACCGGCTTTTAAAAATAATCTTGATGAGAGTGAACAAAGTTAAAGTTGGTGTCCTGAATTAATGTATGATGAATTAGTGTATGGCAAAAAAAATGAATTACTATATGAAATTTGTCCATACCATATTTAATAAAAATCATGGAAACTATGAATTACTGTATGTAAAATAGAAAAAAAGAGTTATTAACAGAAAAAGAATTAGTGTATGCATATATTAATACATTTCAAAAATGATTTAATGTATGCATACGCTAAATAATTTTTTAAGCCATACATTAATTCATTTTAAAAATGAAATAGTGTATGCATACATTGATTAAAACGCTCTCTGAATTAGTGTATGGCCTAAAAAATTAAATAGTGTAAGCATACATTGGGGAAGTGGGTGTGCAATAAGATCCAAAAAAATAAGCACGTGTATTCCTGAAAACGTAACGTTTTTCCAATCGAAACGTATTTGATTTACGTTCGTTTCTAAACGTTCAATTATAGAAAACGTTCGTAAACGTTAAACAAGGTTGCCGTTGTACCCTTGAAAATTTGCTATCTTCACAGAAATAAATCATAATTAATTGTCAATTTTTTTTTAAAAAAATAAAATAATAAATAATATATTATAATTTTGAAATTTTATTAATTACAATGAATAAATGAACCACATAAAAATACTTATAAATTAAAAATGTTCTCCAGCATAGAATTATTTTACGATAGTAGTGGTAGTGATAGTTGGTCACATAAAATTCTCCATTTTTCTATCTCGACCATTTTTGGTTGTGAGGAATCCACTGGCCAATTCTTTATGTTCATGAAATCAAAATTTCATGTTGTTGTTTTAGACCTATAACCTATTATATTACAAATTTTAGTTTATATTTTTTCATGTATGTATAAATATATTTTGTATATTTGTGTATAATATACATTAATATATTATAAACTATAAACATATATCACTTGAAGAGCCAAAAAATTGTTAATTTTAATTTCATAAATTTTTAATTGTGAAATAAATAAAATAACGTTAACAAAATTGTTGACGTTAAAATTTTCGATCGAAACGTTAAAAAAATCAGTTACAGAATCTATCGATTCGATAAACAATCGATACGTTTTCAGGAATACCAAAATGACATTTACGTTACGAAATTCATTCGAAACGTTTTCAGGAATACACGTGAAGGTCCATGGACTTCAATTCCATATGAAATAGCAATAAAGTCCATAAACGTTATTTCCTTTTTCCAAAAGAAATAACGTCCAATACGAAATGGTAATAAAGGCCATGGACTTTATATCTTTTTTAAAAAAGATATAATGTCCATGGACTACATTTCCATTTCAAATAGAATTAAAGTCCATGTACATTATTTCTTTGGACCTTAAATATGCATACATTAATACTTTTTTTCTGATATACTTTATAACATATTTTTTCCCATTCGTTAAATTATTTCTAAAATGAAATAATGTATACATACACTATTTCATTTTTTAGGCCATACACTAATTCACTATACCACTAATTCAGGGAGCCATCAAAGTTTAAATCCAAATTTGAAACACTTCATTACTTACAGTCATTTGCATGAAATTGATAATTGAGAATTCTATGTGTTCAAATATTTGATAAATTCAGATTCGATGAGTTGTACCGGTGCAGATGATGTTCCATCATTTGTTTCCAAAACTTATTTTGAAGTAGAAAATTATGAATTTTAAAATTTATTTTTTATTCCGCTAATCACAAAAACAACACAAATAACATAAACAAATAATAAGATAACCTTGAACAGAAATTTTTATAAAAAGGTTATTGTTAGATACCAACAACAATAATTACATATATTTATATAATATATATATACTGTCAAAACCTACACTATTTTACAAGCCCAGAAATTAGATTTCACACTAACACATGCGCGCAAAATCTAGTCACACTTTTTTACAAAATTTGTATATGTTGATATGAAAATTTTGTATTGAAATGAAATGAAAACTCTTGTTATTTATATTTTATAACAAATATATATCTTTTTTATTTACAATTTTTTTAAGAATATTATAATAATTATAAAATATAATAATAATAAAAGAAAATTAAATTTTTGTTGTAATTCATTATTGTTTGAAACTCATGTTGTAATGCAGGAATTCTTATGCCACGTCACATCACATCGCGTGTACATAAAAAATAAAATAATATTAATAATAAATAACAAAAAATTATAATTATTAATAATTATAATAATAATACTGATATTTCAGTTTAAAATAAAAATTAGCTAAAAAATTAATAACAAAAAAATAATAACAAAATTAATAGGAACATTTCATTTCATATATTATGTATATATTTATTTTTCATATGGTAAAAATAAATATATAACCAATAATTTTTAAAAATAATAGCAAAATAAAAGGAACATTTAGTTTTCTACATGCTAACTAATAACTACATAAAAAATAAAAATAAGAATAACAAGCGACTTTTCAGTCATATAAATAAAAAAAGCAATAACAAAATAAAAAAAAAGCAATAATATAATTAAAAGTGATATTTTAGTCTTATAATTAATAAATTAAATTGCTCAGGCTTTAATTATTTTTAATATAATATTATTATAGTTTTTTTTATTAATTAATTAATTTTAACTTGGATGGATAACCTTAATTATATATATAATTTTTTTTTTTACAAATAATTATAAATTCGACAACTAGGAGAAAGTCCGATGTAAATATACATATATTTATCAATTACATAAAAAAAAAACAATTAATATTTTTTAATATATTTGATAATAAAAACCTCTGAGAGTTAACTTTTAGGAATTGTTTTTTTTTGTGTATTTTTACAAAAAAATATGTAATTTTATAATTATGTATAGTATAATATGAATCAACAAAACATACAAATTACAAATTGAATATTAGTTTTTTTTTAATATAATATAATATTTTAATTTTAATTTTCGTACTTTATTTGGTTATCTATATGTTAATATAATTTCTTCTCCCTAAATAACCGCCAAATAATTATAATAATAATATTTACTGTTTTTTTTTTTAATTTTACAAATTTAATTTTTTTTAATCAATTTTATAATAACAGTCTTTTTCATTCAGAGGTTTTATTTTCTTTTAGAAATCTAGTTTGTATTTTATTATTTATTATTGTTCATTATTATTGTACATCAGCACGTTTATGTTCAATAAGTGCACGAACTGTACCAGTATCAGCAGGTAAATCAAATTTTCGTCAAATTAATGATTTATCTTTGTTGCGTTCATTAGTGGGCAGGCAATCAGATCTACAAATAGCACGAATCCACTTTAAATTTAATTCCTTATCTTTAGGAAATCCAAAAGGTGGAATTGATGGTTCAGAAGGAACATAATTTGATCTATAACCTGGCACCACACAATGTCTCGGCATTATAAAATCCAACAAAAAAACTTATAAGTAAAAAAAATTGCACTTAATTATGTACACCTATATGTCATTTAAATTGCTTTTAGCGCACTTATTTATTATTAAAAATTAAATTATTATTAAAAACTATCAAAAGACATATATAGTTTGTTTTTATTTACAAAAAAAAAAATATGAAAAAAAAAAATATTTTTTAGGTTAGAATTTGTGCTAATTTTTATCACATAAATTACACTAGAAATACACAATGCCCGCACAATTTTTTTAGATTAATTTAATCTATTATTATTTAATAACACTTTTAACTACTTTTAGGTTTTTAATAATTATTATTTCCCTATTATATTTAACGTTTGCTTCCGAACATTCAGCGCTTGGTATTACCGGCATTTAATTTTGACGTATAATATTATAATTTCTGTGACTACAAATTTTTGCGCATGTATTGTAATGACACGGCTTTTAGTAGTGTTGGTTTGGATACTGTACATTCAAATAGAAATTAATAATAATTAAGAAAGTCTTCTTATAAAACACCAGAATATAACAGTTGTAAACTATTCATTTGTAATAGCATATCTATATTGGAACATATATTAATTCTTGATTTGCTGAATTTTTTAAAATTATCATAGTTGGCGCTATGAGCTTAATTTTTTTTAAACGTTCGTTTGCGCGATAATAAAGGATTATTTTACAAGAAAAGTGACTCTCATTTTTTAACTGCCTGTAACCTGTAAGAATTCTTTAATATCACATCAGTTTTTGTTGTTTAATATGAGTAAACTCTTTCCAAGCACTGTCCGTGTTTACATTTATATTTACATTTACGGTTGTATTATTAATTATATTAAACAACTCATCTTCATTCAAAGTTGCATCGTGATATAACTCATGAAACTTCTGTTATTGCGTGTTATTGCGATTATCTATGCAAATGAATTAAAATATCCATCAAACTGTTAAAGTATCGAATTCCAGCCTGAAGTGTTCCAGACTTTTTTTCTTTTGATTTGTCTTTATTTAATTTGTTTTTATTGTTTTATAATGTTTTTCTTTTATTTTGGATAATTGGTAAAATTGCCATTAAAAACCAATTCTTTTTATTTTTTTATATATTTAAACTTAATTCTAGATTCTTAATACTACTCCTTAATTCTATCTTAAATCTAACAGAATAATCTATGTTTTAAGATTACTATTATTAATTTATTATTTTAGTCATTTAAATTTAACCACCAAATTGATTTGTGACATTTTTTAATATTTTTTTTATCATATTCTGGTACATTAGTATTATATCTAAAATTAGAATCGGTCAGAGCATTATAATTTATCTGGAGATTTCTTACTCTTCTGTATTTATAGCATATTATGGGTAGACCATCAATATTTTGAATATATTTATTTTCGTTCAAATAAATTAATGCTTCTGGTGGAATATATCCATTTACCATACCATACATTGTTCAAGATAATACATATGACATAATATGTTACTATTTTCTATTACATTATGAATATTATTATAATAATTTCTATTTAATTTTATAATAAAATTATCAATTCTACCCATTTTTGATTTATCATATATATATTTATTTGACGTGAATTTTTTATAATTATAATCGGGATCTCTATGTTCGTTTAGGCAACTGCGTATGCATTTCCTTTCGAATAATCTATTTTTCCATCAGCGAAGGATTTATGTTATTTATACCATATCGGACTACCGTAGCATAGAATTGGACTTATTATCGATTTATATGCTATTATTTTCACTTTTGCAGTCTTATTATAAAATAGTTTTTTAATTGCAAAAAGTGCTGTTTTTTGCTTTATTAATTTGAGACTCTATATGAATTTTGTAATTCAGTCTATGATTTAATATTACCCCTAAGTATCTAACATTAACTTTATGTGCTATTTGTTTATTATCAATAGTATAAATTTGAATTTTTTTCCATTTTTTTCTTATATCTAAATTCGACCTGGTCTAACCAATATGGTTTCACATATTGTAAATAGTAAAAAAAAAATTTAAAATAAATATTTCGTTTCAATGAATTTTTACAAAAATTTAATAAAGCCTGACGAATAAATTATATTATGAGGATATAGAAGTAACAAATCCTATAGGTTCGAAGACTGGATCTCATAAAATTTTACTTTACTGTGCAGCATATGTTTAATTAGCTAGTCGAAAATTTCAAAATTCTGCTATAATGTTACAAAATAGAGATAAATAAATATGGTTTTCACAACATTCTAAAACAGTTTGTAGATTAATGAAAATTTTAGATCGTGGGGGGGGGGGGGTGGTCGTTAATGTTACATATGACTTGATATGCAATTTCTTTGTAAACGGTTTCATTTTAAAGCTGTCAAGTTAAAAATCAATCTATGATTTATACTTTCTTTTCATCAAAAATCAGATTATTAATTTGGTTTTTTCTTTATTCTTTTTAATTTTATAATTTTTAATATTTTTGTTAAGTTTTTTTATAATAGATTAGGAAGAACGTTTACAATTACTTTTTTTATTTTTGTGTATAATATAATTTTATTCAAATACAATTTTAACTTTTTCATTCGAATTATATTATTTCGAATAAAAAAGGCAATTGTTTTTTCTTTTGATTAAGACCAACAAATTACTGCGGAATTCGTTTTAATATTCATATGAAGCTTGATTTACAACTCAACCAAAAACCGTGATGCTCCACAAATTCTGCGATGGTTTTTTTTAAAAAAAATGCTCTTGAAACAATCTTGTAGCGGTTTCCGCTACGCACACTGAGTTGTTTTTTTATGACACTTCGGGCAATATAAATAAAAAAATATTTATTAACTAAGGATTTTATATAATAAATAAAAGTAAAAATAATTTGGGTTCTTGAAAAAAATTTTGACAAAATAAAAAAAAAGAAAAATGAAAATATGTAAATATAAAATATATACATAAATAAATTTGACATAAAAACAAATAATAATTAGCATAAGATCTAGAGTGCTCCAGTGAATTTCTACCTTTATTAGATTTAAGTATACATATATTGTAATTAAAAATAAAAGAAATAAAGAACGAACTGAATTGAAAATTGAATTGAATATTTTTAACGAAAATTGAACCAACTTTTCACCGCGTTGGAATTTAGTCGTGACGTAGATTTCTGATTGGTTAGAATCTACCGCCACGGGTTTTCGAGAGATCGTAAATCAAGCTTAATGCTGCATCCTGCTAGTGCATTTACAAATAACGTTTTCGTTCGCTTTTTACATGCTCTCTTAAGTTGGAAATGTATAGAAATGGAAGTATTAACATTACGCAGCCGTTTCGCAGCTATAAAAAAAATTGTTTAACTTTAACCTTTTATGCTTACTTAACGAATTCAAATATCAAATTCGAAAAAATATCATTCAAATTAAAAAATATAAATTATAAAACTGTTTCATGAAAAATTAATTGAGGAGGTAAAACACCATAGTATAAAAAAAACATTTATTACAAATACATATATCTCAATTGTGATGCCTAAAGCTAGTGGTAACATTTTAATTTGTTTCTTTTACATATGTGTATTTATGTTTTTGCTTTGACGAATGAGTTTTTCATGAATTTTGATTATAAAAAACTACTATTTGCAATTTAACACGCTAAAATAAATTTTTATTTTTTATTATTTTATATTTTTATTTTATTTTTTTAAATTTTTAAGCCTCAAATTAACATGTGACAGCGGTAGGAAATAGTTGCGTTCTTTTCAGTACTTAGAAGTTCTTTTCAGTACCTTAGTGGTAAAACCTGTTAATTTGTTTTGTTTTTTACACTGGTACATTATTTCGGTTCTTCCTTAGCGAATATTTTTACTTTTATATTTTACTTATGTTAAATTTCTTTGACCAGATCAAAAAAATTTAGATTTTATGTGTTCAAAGAAATTTGCACCGAGATTGATTTTTTTTTTGTATTGTATTTGTGTGGTTGGACAGTTGAATTTAAGTAAAAATTTGACAGTTGTATTTGAGTTGAAGAAAAAGCAAATATTTCAGCTAACGCATATTCCATAACTTTATTCAGTTAATTTATAATTTAATATTCAATACTTTTCTGGACAAACACTAATTTCAAAATAATTTTATTTATTTTTTTCAACTTTACCAGCTGACAATTGAAATTTCAAAATTACCTGTAAAATTGATAAAGTATATTGGTATTGGTAAATTTTTGAAAATAAAAAAAAAGATTGATTTTTTTGGTCAAAGAAATTTAAAAATTGATCTATAGATCAAATAAAAATTGTTTTTTTTTTTTTTTAAAAAAAGATTTTAATTTTTTTGGTCAAAGAAATTTAACATTATAGCTTTGGAACTGTTTTATTCCTAACATGTTTACTTTTTTAATTTTTTAATGGTTTGAATTAGCAGAGACAACGTAGGGAAGTAGTAGCTTTCTCATTAGAACTATGAACCCTTATGTATGGTAGCTTATTAAATCAAATTTTAATGTTTTGTTGCTATAATTTTTATATTTATTTTTATTTTTATTAAATTAAAAATAAAAATTTCTAAAATTTTTTGATCTGGTCAAAGAAATTTAACTGCTTGTACCCTTTCGGAAAAAAAAAGTATACGCTACATTCCGAACGAAAACGTAGAGTTTATGCAGAGTTTTTCTAACAGGTAACACACACACGTATAGATTATGTATAATATATAAGTTATTCGCATTCTATGTTTTGTATAAAAACATATGTGCTGTTCTATAGTTTGTTTAAATTTTCCAAAATTGTCAGTCGTAAAAATTCTTTATTATAAAAAAAAAAATATATTTAGTGAGTAATTTTTTGAAAAAATTTTTAATTATTATATATAAAATTTAAGATATTTAGTAATTCGATATTTATATATTTTAGGTGGAGCTATAAGAAATATCTAGATTTCAGGAGCTGTGAAAATACTATGAAAGTTTGGTTTCAACATGATAAATATCGGGAGCGCAAAAAAAATAAAACCTTATAAATATAATTTAATTTTAGTATGTCCATATATGTATATGAGGTAGAATTTTAAAAATCCTAAAATAATAATTCAAAATTTTAATAAATTAAACTAAAAAATTTAAATTAATCTTTTTATTAAAAAAAAAAAATTTCTAATAAATTTTATTAAAAAACATTTCGTATGTATTCAGCTAAAAACTTTTCGTAAAAGTAATGTAAAAAAGGCAAATGTTAAAAATTATAAAGTCTACGTAATTAATACGAAAAAAGCGAAGACTTTACGTACACTAATACATATATAAGTCCTCGTTTTCGAGTTACACTTTTCATGTGGCAGGCGTTAAGTTTTCGTGCCGTAAACTCCACGCCAAAGCGTACTGTTAGCGAGGACTTTAGTACAAACAAGTGCTCTCAAACTGTACGTTTACGTAGAAGTCTTTCCGAAAGGGTTAAGCAGTTACTGTCAATCTATCAATATATCTGTTTTGTTTTCGATGTTGAAAACATTAGTGCTTAATACAATGCGGATAGTAAATTATTTCTCAGCATGTGAGAAAGTGCCAGAAATCAAGCTTATTTGCGGTTTACACTAGACTTTTTCTTGGACAGAACATATGTTCTGTCTACGAAATGTAAAGTGTAAACCAGACAGAACTTCTGTCGCGACAGAAAAATCACAATTTTTCTCTAGACAACTTTTCAGATTTTTTTTGACATTTGTTAATTTGCAATGTAAGATTTGCTCCTGAAATTTAAAATTTAATTAGTTTGCGGTGATTATTTGAGCGTAAAAATTAGTTTAGTACTAAATAAATAAAAGATATATATTATTGAGGTGTGGGCAACTATATTATTCAAAATATTTTTATAGCTAATTGCTTTCTTGTTGACGACATGATTAAAAATGAAATATAAAACAGAAATGTCTGACATCAAATAGCCAGCGTGTTTTTTTACCTGTCAAAAAATCTTTCAGACAGAAAAGTCTAAGATTTCTATCAGACATTTATAGCTAGTGTAAATCACAGCGTTAATGATAAAAATATATAATTTCTTTCTTTATATATGTTTCGCTTTAACATAACAATAATAGCCCGAGCAGAATCAACGCAGAATACATAAGGAATAAGCAGCCAACGTAAGAAAAAAAAATTATCGAACACAATCAAAAGTAGTTTTGCTGCAAAAAAAAATTCTACCTACCAATTTACACTAACAATATTTTTCAAGGCTGCGTATGTATTCTGCGTTGATTCTGCTCGGGCTATAACATACTAACAATATCTCTCCTTGATGCTTGTTTTCGCTGATCATTTGTTTGAATCAATCTCTTTCTCGGCTCCTCATTTTCTTGGTTAACAGAAAGATGGAACCTGTTTAGAGGTGTATTAGCCTTTTAATAATAAACTGTACAATATTATAATGTTTAGTTTTTTTATATATATTTAAGTAAATTAAACAAGAAAAAGAATATTAATATTTCTTGTCTACAGTCACATACAACGATACACAAGTCATTTACACAAACACATATTCAATGGATATGTAGTGCAATTCTCAATAACTTCACACTTTGTTCATCAGTTGTCTTGTCATTGTCAACAGCAGCAGTCTTGTATGAAAATAATAAAATTACAGTCCATTAAAATAATTAAATTTAAAAATTGAAATTACTGTGGAAAAATAGAGTATTACTATTTAACAGAAAACAGAATTAGATACTCGATTACTAATTTAACTTTTTTATTTGCATTTCAAAATATGTGAATAGTTTTTTTAATGTAATAAAATAACACAAATTTATAATTTAATTGAGGATAATGTTTTGTAGTTTCGCATAGAGAGCGAACGACAACGTTTGATTGTAGATGCAAGATAATAACGCTGTGATTACACTAGCCATAAATTCCTGATAGAAATGTTAGACATTTCTATCTGATATTTTTTTTATGACAGGTAAAAAAAACACGCTGGCTATTTGATGTCAGATATTTCTGTCTAACATTTCATTTTAATCAAGTCGTCACCAAGAAAATAATTAGCTATGTTAGAACCAGAATGACGCGGCAAGTTGTCGCGTCGCGTTTGACAACAATGCTTCAAAAGTAAAATGTATAGTCATATATGTAATTGCACAACAACGCTTCAAAAGTAGAATGTATAGTCATATATGTAATTGCCCACAATGTAGCGTCGCGTTGCTGCGGCAATTTTGCCGCGACGCGTGAGTAGACATACTTTCTACTTTTGCCGCTTGCCGCGTATAATTTTTAATTTCGAATTGTAAATTATATAAATGTAATAAAAAAATTGAACACCATTTTTTCAATTAAATATTGTTTACAATTATTTCAATTTATAATGACATTATATCCATAGATATTAGAATTTATTTAATTTTTTCCATTAAATAAATTGTTTACAATTTTTTCAATGTGGTTTGAAAAAAACTCGATGCGTCGCTTTTGACTTTATACGCTTCAAAATTCCAAATTTAAAAAGCGACGCGACATTTTGCCGCTTCATTCTGGGTCAGGCATTAAAATAAAAATATTTTTAATAATATAGTTGTTCACACCTCAATAATATGTATCTTTTATTTCTTTAGTAGTAAACTATTTTTTTCTGCCAAATAATCACCCCAAAGTTATTAAATTTTAAATTTCAGGATCAAATATTACATTTTTATCAAATATCGCCATTTGCAAATTAACAAATATCAAAAAAAATCTACAAAAAAATCTGAAAAGTTGTCTAGAGAAAAATCGTGATTTTTCTGCCGGGACAGAAATCCTGTCTGGTTTACACATATGTTCTGTCTAAGAAAAAGTCTAGTGTAAACCGCTAGTTAGCCAATTATAAAATTATAAGAAATCTACAACCTTTTCTATTACTTTTAAATTTCACAATGCGGTAACCCTAACATCCGATACTTATTTTAAATTTAATCATTTGTCAAAATCAAAACTGATTAACCGCCTAAATATCGTGACTTAAAATTAGTATTTTTAAATTAGGTTTATTATTACAAATAATACAAAAATTAAAAATTTAGAAGTTCTACATAGGTACTACTTTTAAATACAAAAATAATATGGATTCTTCAAAAAAGAAGCGGAAAACCCATTTACACTCAAAGGAAGAAAGAAATGTTGCGAAACTTGAACGAAAACATATTTTAGAACAACAACGTAGATTAAGGCCCGGAGAATGCATAAAAGTATTCTATATAATAAATTTAATATTCGTATTATATCAAATTTAATTAGTATATCAGATGTATTATCGACCCTGAATTTTTGCCTGATGCTGGTAACCAAACCTTAACAACATTAACAGAGTTGGATATTAAATATGTTGTAGAGCGGCAATTAATTCCTAGAACAATTATTTGGAAAAGATTAAAGCAACAAAAATTACTTCAAAATTCTAACGAGGTGATTACTAAAAACTGTAGCGAAAGCGAATAGTTGTGATTATAATAGACATCGTCATCTTCGTTTTATATCTTTATTGTTTCAATATCAATTTAAAACCAACAAGTAGTATATTTTACAGATTGCAAATTATAGCTATAGTTACATTGAATTTTACTGTAATTATTAAACCAATTTGAATTTTTATAATATATTCCTAATTGTAGATTATATCAGAAAAATATGAGATCGAACAAGAAGTTTTACATCTCATATATGGCGAAGAATTCATGCAAGCCTTAGATAACAAAACTTTATCCAGTGTTGTATCTAATATACAACATAATTATCCGAACATGACGATAACAATTTTTATATATGGTTTAAAAAAATTTGTGCATAATTCAAAAATACTTATCAATTGGGCTAAAATAGAAAAAGCTTTAACGGAATTACAAATAGTTTATAAATGTTATTATAGACTACATGAGAACACTACTATAGTAGCAAATGATATTGGATACATTACCAAGGCAATTGCTGAAATTCCTTTCAAGTATATTTAGCTGTTTATTATTTTTAAAAATAATTCATAAGGATATTTTAGAAAAGCGCATGCAGACAAATTTGCTGATATTAATCTATTTCTCTTAAATGATAATAGAGATTGTGTTCGGGTAGAGGGTTCAGCTGGTCTTAATCGTTTATGGCAACAACATTTAACTAGATTACCTTTAGTAACATTAGAAACAGCTGAAGCAGTTATTAGCAATTATCCTAAACCTAAAAAACTTATTATGGTTGGTTTTTATTTTATTTGTACCTATTTATTTTTTATTTAAAAAAAATATTGAAGGAATATGAAAACAAATGTGAAGACGGCATCAAACTATTAGCTGATTTAAAAGTACAGAGAAGAGGTGGTCCCTTACAATCTAACCGCCGAATTGGTCCTGAATTAAGTAGAAAAATATATACAATGTATACAAGTAAAAATCCCAAAGAAACTTTATAAAGATTAAATTATATAATAAAATAACAATATAAAATCATTTTTGCAAATTGAAATATTTTAGCTCTATTACTTTGTAAATTATTTTTTCTTTTTATTTGTGTCAAACGTGAATAATCTATTGAATGTTTTGTTTTTGCCTTTTTTGCCCTATAAAAAAATATTCAATATTTAACAATGATCGACTAATTTTAAAATAAAAAGTATTACCTTTCCATGATATTTTGCTTGTATTCCAACACCTTTAGCTTTTTGCGCACCTCCTTGAAATTTCTTATAATCGATCTTTTTGTAATCAAAATTAACCGGTATATTAGAACTTTGTGCAGTTTTTTTATATCTGTCCTTGTTTCTTTTATATTGATTTTTATGCAAAATTGTCGATGTTTCTTCTGAATGGTTCAATGATGATGACGAAGGTTCTTGATGTTTTGTTTGGGAATTTGCATTAATACTACGGTTGCTGTCAAATTTTGTTTTCTCATCTAATTGAGTTCTATCATTGGATACTGATTCTTCATCGATTTCAACAATTCCAGAATTGACTTGTGGATTTTCTATATTTCTTGCTGCTTTTATTTTTTTAGAGTCTGGTAATTTAACAGCATCTTCATTTCTCTTCCGTTTTAACGATTCTTTTAATGGCAATAAGTATATTTCTTTTTCTTCTTTATTGCTTTCCTCATTTTCCTTATAAATTGAAACATGTTATTATATAAATTAATAATAGAATAACTAACTTCTTACCTCATCTATCTCTTTTTTAATAGGACACAACATTTTCGATTTATCATCTGCATTTTGTTGCATAATTTCTGCTAATTTTTGCTTTTCAGAAAATGGAATAACTGCTTTATATCTTTCATATGGACTAACAAATTTAATTTTTCTAAGATTTTCTAATTTCGCTTTTACTGCATCATCCTAAAAAAAATATTTGAAATATATGTAATGTAATTTCTAGATTAACGGTATACTTCGAAACGCTGATCTGAACCAAAAATCTGTAGAACTGGTGTTGCTAAAACAAAATTAGATGAAAAAATTTCAGTTTCACCATTTTCTCCCATAAGTGTTGGTAAATCATCACGAAATTCGGAATCATGTGAAAAATCATGAGGGCAGTACAATTTACTATTGTAATCTTTATTAGAAGGTATTATAAGTCGATTAACAACTTGTTCACTAATTATTGGCTGAAATAAAATGTTTTGAAATATTAAATTAATGATAAACAAACTGTAATTTACCTTTATTAAAGGTTGCTCTCTAGCTTTTAAGATTATTTGATGTAATTTGTGTAAATATTGTCTTACTAATGGTGGAATTGGATTGCAACAAGCTAAAATACCTTGCATTTCTCTAGGTAAACTCTCAGCTATTTGTAACATCATATGATTAGGTAAAACATATCCATAACTCTCATCTTCCTGACGAGCAATTTTATCACGCCAGTCAAAAATTTCTCTTAAAGCAAATACTTGTCGATTGTCGAAATTACGTTTTGATTTCCTATATAATTCAACATGTGAATTTTCATGAATTTTTGGTTTAAAATATCGTTTTTTACAAATTTCAGTGCTTCTTTCATACACATTTTTTAAAAGATTTGTTGAATTTGATTGCATTAAGAGTTCATTGCATAGAGACTTATAAATGAAACTTAAAAAATGTGTATCTTGACGTGCATATAATATTAACTCTTGCGGCAGAGGCCTGCAAAAAAATATTATATTTCAAAAAATAAATATATATTGACATTTATTTATTACCTTATTCTCCAATCTGCCAATTGAAAAGTTTTGTCAGCCTCAATATTACAATATTTCTTTAATAGATAAGCTAATGATAAACGAGGAAAGCCTAATAGTTTCGCAGCTTGATGTGTATCAAACATATTTACAACGTACAGTGATAAGTCTCTCTGCAACCAATCAATATCACAATCCGCACCATGAAATATTTTTAATATTTTAGAATTTGTAAAAACTTCATTTAAAATGTGCATTTCTTCACGTAATTTTAAAGTATCAAATATATAATCATTTTCACTAGTTGAAATTTGCATTAAACATGTTATTCCTTGAAAGGTACGATACGAATGATGTTCTAAATCTACAGCTATTTCTGTAGAAACTTTAAGTTCATTTAATACTCTATTTAAAACATTTTCATTATCAACATAAACCAATTTCGTCTCATCTAAAGTTTTAGGTTGTTCAAATGATGTGACCGATTTGAGTTGATTAAATGATGGCTGAAATTTATCTAGCTCGAATTCATAGGGGTGTAGGTAACTAGAAATATTAAATAATTTATACAAATTTTATAAAATAATATATTCTTTTATTTTACCTATCAATATTTCCATATTCATCATATTCTGGTAAAATAGCTAAAGGTTTTATTGAATTAGGTTTATCTTTTATTCTGGGTTCGAAAGCTGTTTGTGAACTGTTATCAATCGGAGTTTTGAAATTGATTTGTGGCCGTGGTATATTCTTTGCTGTTATTAATCTAAATATATAAATAAATATATCTATTGTCAAATTTTCCATATTAATTTAAAATGTAATAAACAACCTGGCTGATTTATTTAAAACATCACTTTTTTTAACATTCCAACTACCAGCAATATTAGAACTAGACCCAATATTTGTTATTTTTGACTCAACAAAAATTGTCTGGGGATTCTTTTTAATCCCTGCCATTTCATCTAAATTAGAATTTATGCGCTCTAACATAAAATCATTGCACTCCAACAGCATTTCAAATTGATCATCTTGTTGTCTCCTATTAAATAATTGTAATTAAATTTAGAGAAACTTTTAACCTTTTTTTACCTTTCAATATTTCCTTTTATATTTTGGTTTTTAAGAACTTTTGACATTATTTCAAGAATGCGGTAAGACTGTATATCAATAATTTTTCCAAAGGATGGATAAGCACAATAAGCATCTCTAGCCGCTCCGGATGGTAATGCATTTAAACATTTAATTGATTCCATTATTGATAATAAGCCATTCTTTAAAGTTAGTAAGTTACAGAAAAATATAAAAACTTTGAAAAAAAAATACTTTTGTAAAATCAGCAACAGACTGACATTTCCCTATTCTGTGATCCACAGGTTTCTGTACAGGTAATAAATCAATAATTCCATTACTTGTGTCCATTTCACTATGATATAAAACAATATAATGTAGTGCTTTAAATTCTTTGCTTATTTTTAACTAACAAATTTAAAATGTGTTTAAAACAATATTGGTAATGCCTATAATAAAAGCACATGTACATGAGTATGGCGAGTATGGCTGGTGATAGGAGATGACATATGAAATATATCAAATCTCAAAATATATCAGACTGTCACTGTCAGTGTCAGGTCGGCTCAGTTTGATAGAGAGAAAAAAAAGAGCGATATTAAAAAATACAAAAATATACGAAATTAAAAATGATACCTTATGCCCAATAAGCTAAAAACCTGTAAACTGTTACCTGCCTCTATTCATGATATTTATTTTACTTTTTTGATTAAATGCGGATTATATGAGGTATCAAAAAATCAATATCAATAATTTCCTATAAATTTGAATTCGCTTTGTGGTATTTATATTGACTAACTTTATAGTAATATATAGGTATAGACTACAAAAAAATGAATCAGAACTTGCTCTAAAAATATAAAATCAGATATACTATGTTAAGCCTTTTCAAAAAATAAACTCAGGTGAAAAATACCGAATATTATTTGTAGAAAAATATTAAAATCTTTTTACTTCTTGATATTTAAATTATGCGAATAGCCAAAAAATAAAAAAAAAAAATTGAAAAGAAGTACTACTATATCGCAAAGTATAGATTTGATGCATATTTAATACCTATAATACTGTCTAATTCAAAAGTCAATAAATGTAAAAATGACATAATAAGGCTTTTCAGAATTCGGCCGACGATTTACTTTGACAGTTTGGCGATCTGAAAGAAAAAGAAAGTACTTTTGTCTGGCTTCATGAACAAATGAAGATCCTTCCATATAATTCAATGCATTGGCTTCAGACACCTTTAAATAGACTGACAAAATTCGTTTTAAGCATAGATAAAATAGGGAATGGTTGTGTGTATAAATCACTTTTCCTATCATTGATTGATTATATTATTTTTAATAAGATTTAATAATAATTATTAATTATAAAAAAAAATAAGTAAATAAAAACATATCAGATATCGGTTGGAAATCTGATAAGTAGTGTTTTTTAACCACAATCTTATTCTCACTTATTTTGTAGTTTGCTCATCCCTAGAGACAAAAAGAATTAAATGATTTATCATCACTCGAATTTCGAAGATTTTAAATGCAACAAACTTCAGTTCTGTATAATTAAAAAACCCCAAAACCTCACTATCTCGAGCTAAATGTACAAAAAATATACTTATTTTTAATATCAGTTATAAGCACAAAAACATTATTTTGCGAATAGGAATAGCAATAGAATAGGTATATAACATTTATTATATTTTTTAACATATATAAAAGTTTTATAAACTCGAAAACATTTATATATATAATATTTTTGTGTATTTTTGGTTATGGTAAAAAGGTGTTCGTTAATTAATATTATGAAATTTTTTAGTGTATAATTAATCTCTTGTCTTACGGGATATCACTGTATATATTTTAAATTAAAAATATTAGTCAGTATTTATAATTAATACTTTATTTTTAATAACTTAAAATTAAATCCAAATTATATAACTTTTAATCTCTGTAGTATTTTTTTTACTATGTCGTTTATAATTATTCATGTCAAATTGATGTAGATAATTCAACTTCGAAAAAATTCCGTGTTTAAAAATTGATTAAATAAAAAAATTTTGGTTCAAATATAGAATATTAAAAATAAGGCAGATAAGACCGTACAAATGGAGGAATATGCTCGAGAACCATGTCCTTACAGAATTGTTGATGATTGTGGTGGTGCTTTCGCTATGGGCTGCATAGGAGGTGGTGTTTTTCAAGCTATAAAAGGATTCAGAAATGCTCCATCAGGCTTTAATAGAAGAATGGTATGCCTAACATTTTATTAAAATAATTATTTATAGGTTTTATATTATAGCTGGGAAGTTTGTCATCCATTAAAACCAGATCACCTATAATTGCCGGTAATTTTGCAGTATGGGGTGGAATGTTTAGTACCATTGATTGTACCTTGGTTCATATTAGAAAAAAAGAAGATCCATGGAATTCAATTATAAGTGGAGCGGCTACTGGAGGAATTTTGGCGGCAAGAAATGGTAATTTTATTATAATTATTGGGAAATTTAATTTTATATATTTTTAAAAAGGCTTGGGTGCAATGGCTGGAAGTGCTTTAATTGGCGGTGTTTTACTTGCACTAATTGAAGGTGTAGGAATTTTATTTACACGATTATCTGCAGAGCAATTTCGAAATCCTCCACCACCGACAGAAGATCCTGCAGCTTTAGGGGATCCGAATCAAAGCGGTTTTAGTTTTGGTCAACAACAACCACAATACCAATAAATTTATAACCTAAACATTTTATTTTTTAAAATTTAGAATCTGTGAATCTAAAAAATAACCCAAAAATAGTAAAAACTATTACAATTTTTTGTAAAGCTAAATTATAATTTGAAACTTCAGGTGTGAATGCGTATGTTAAAATGAATTTTGTGTGAATGATTTATAGTGATTAAAATTGGAAATAATTAAACCTAAATTTTGTCGTATACTTTATATTGATGAGACAAATTACAAACCATTATTTTTTGTTATTTTATAGTTGTCGAAAATATTAACAGTTTAGACTATTTATTGACTTATTCCTTGATCTATATTGTGATATTTTTAGACGACTGAATTGTTCTTTAAGCAATTTTAAATATAAATTCTGCATACATGTTTAAAAGTGTATGTCAATTTGAACAATTTTTATTGCGCTGTTCGAATTGAACTAGTCATTTGTATGCAAAATTAAAAAACAAAAAAAATTGTGTAAATAAAATAATACAAACAACAATATTAAAACGGTCTTTGTAAATTACTTAACTTCCCAGATTATAACAACTAAAATAAAAAGATATAAAATTATATATAGTATTTATATTTTTTTATTTCAATATTTTAAAATAATTTCGATTCATATACCTACATTATAAAATATACATATGAATTATTGTTAAATATAATTTTGTTGATTGTTATAATATTAATTTATATTTCTTTTTGATTGGGTATCACACTTGGCTTTCTTTTCGCTTGTCCGACAATCGCTTTAAATGCATCCTCCGTTTCTAATAAATTATGGCTTACTACTTCAAGTGCCTGAAAAACAATTTCTATACTTGAAAATTATATTTTAAAAATATAAGCTTACTTTAATTGTCATTTTTTCCGTTTCTGTTAATATATTTAAATTATTTAGAACTAAATTATTTGGTATTCCGAAACCAGAATGCAAAACCATTTGTTGGGTAATGTTAAGGCACTCTGCAGTCAAACTATAAATGTCACCTGAACGTAAATTTAAATTCTTTATATTTGCCAAAAACTTTAAATTTTTTAATAATTCCAATTGCATTTCACGGATTTTTGTCGTCAATTCTAACATATTTCGACTGGAATTTGTCAGCAATGAATTTTTTTGTGTTAAATCTGCTTTCCAACGTGCTAGTTCTTCTATCATAACACTACTTGCTAAAAATTTACTACGCCAAACTTCACATTGACCAGCCAAAAACTCAATTTGTTCAGTATGAGTAGATAAATTATTTGCTGAATCCAACAGTGCTCGAGCGAGTTGAAGTTTATCTTCAGTTAATACATTAACTCTCGTTTGTAAATCTTCGCCTACAGCAGCTACTAACAAATTTTTTAATTCTGCATTAACTTGTGCCTGAAATTTCAATTGGCTTTGAAAGTAATTACGTTCTTCCGTTAATTTTTCAATATGTTTTGAAGTTTCCGAAGTGACAGTAATTTTTTTTTTAGCATTATCATTTTCTAGCTCAGAAGACTTCATAGTTGACATTTGAGACACTAATATGTTAATGTCTAAATTGTTACGATTCTTTTTAATTCGATTCTGTTTTCTAGGTTTCGTTATAAAATTTACGGCTGCAGGATATGGCTCAAATGGAATAAATTTAGGTGGCCGAGATTTTTTCTGATCAGTAATAGTTGGCTTTATTAGTTTTGGTTTTAATAAATACAATTTTCCTTTCGGAATCGTAGGTGGTAGGAACCTAAAATTTAAATCATCAGGTGGTCGATATATAGAGTATAAACCTGGAATAGGTATACTATTTTTTTTCTCACTAGTTTCTTTATTAGTATATACAATAGATTCGGCTACTGAATATTTTTCAGGATTTATAGAATGTTCTACTTGTTTTCTACCTTCTTCATTAAATTCCATTCCATCTCCACTAGTTCTAGCTAAAAGAAAGTGCAAAGAAAATATTAATTCTGTACTTTTATAACAGAATTAGTTGTATGTATTTAGTTGTTATTTATTATTATTAGTTGTATGTATTTAGTTTAATGATTTTATTTATATGTATACTTCTAGTTGGGTCTAAATTAGCAAGACTGCTTTTGAACCATTTTTATAAAATTTATTAATTTACTGTAAATAAATGCAACCAAAAATGTATTAATCAAAAATTAACTTGTGTGTAAACGTTAATATTCTACTGTATTGGGCGATAGCAACGTCAACAATTTCTTGTATTTTGGGTATTTTGTATTATTTCAAAGATTCATCCATGCTATACCTTAAATAATAGTAAACAAGAATTCTTAGAGATAATTTATACATGATTTATCTATCTGTACACTGATAGCTTTAAAGAACCAAATTTCTGGTGTAAAATAAAAATGTATTAACAACCGAAAAAAATCATTTTAATAATCCCAAATTTTAATACAGACAATTTACAAGAAAAAGGTAAATTATACCTGTTGGTTTATTTGTTGTATCCATATTTTGTCAGCGTTAGTGAACTTAAAATAAATCTATTCAATTTAATTTTTCTAATGCAAATACGAATGCAAAAAATAATATTTTATTGTTTTCTCATTTCCTAAACTATTTATTATATATATATATATTATATATATTCATGTGATATGTCATTGTCATGTCAATGTCATAAATATAAACCCAGTGTGCCACAGCCTTTTTCACAAAAAAAAGTTCCTACGTGACACAGGTTTTCGGAGAAGTGAATTTGTAACTATAGCAGCAGCAAAGTCGTCAAGGTACAGAGCAGTGCCTATTTTACTTCCCCCACAATAAAGTTTTGTATACTCATACAATGACCCAGGCCCTCAACCGTCTAGTACAAATTACGCAAAAGTTATCATTATAAATTTTTAACATACGCGACAAAGAACAAACAGCACCATAATTTGACAAATGATTTTTAATCATTAGTGGGTTGAAAAACACGTACAGAACGTGACGGAATTCTGAATTTAACCTTAGATAGTAAGATACTTGAATCTATCTCGCCGACCAGCAATTTATGCCCAAACCTAAAAGACAAATAGTCCCGTCTTTTCTCCAATGATGGTAAATCTTCAATATAAAGTGGAAGATTGAAATGATCCCTCCAGTTTAGATTTCTAAGAGCAAAACGAAGGAATCTCTTGTTAACACCTTCTATGCGATTTTTATGACCTTCATAATATGAAATCCAGATTTGACATGGATATTATAATATAGGACGGACGAAAGATAAACTTATTATTCGAAAAGTAAATAAAATTTAGTATATTTTTAAATTAAATTAAGTATATTGAAGTTTATTTATTTATTTTTAAATTAAATAAGTGTAATCCTATAATTACGATATAAAAGAAAATAATATATTAATAAGATATAAAATATGTGTTTTACATTTAATCGATCTACAACTCATTGCCGTTACGCATTGTCTAAATTTTGGTTTTCCTAAAGGTAGGAACATTAAATCATAAAATTTTCTATAAATTGGGATTAATATGATTTGTTTTGAAAATTAAGGAATGCTATATATATCATTGGTTTATAAATATATATGATGTATTTATAAGAAGAAATCTCTGACAAATATCCGCAAAAGGTATTGCTCTTTTTCAAGTCAATAATTTGCTTACTTGGAACAAGCTAAATCTGAAAACAAATATTAAGGAAATTAATAAAATAATATATAGCTACTCTACTAAATTGTGGAGGAAAAAAATACACAAAATGAAATATATGTTAAAAACAAAAACGTCTACTACAAAATAAAAAGTTTTTAAATTTTTCATTACACGGTATCAAATGATGCAAAATTTGCATCTGCTTTTCGCGACACTCGAATCATATAACAAATAAACCAACAGGTATAATTTATCATTTTCTTGTAAACGAATCTTTCTTAAAATTGGGATTATTTAAATTTAAATGATTTTTTTCGATACTTTCTCATATTCTGTATTTTTTCATAATTATTTCTGCGATGAATTCCGTATATCAGAACTGAAAGTTAAAATAAAACATTGAACAACATTGAAACCCGTCGAATAAACTGTTCGGTTTGTGTTGTAGGCTGTGGCTGTATACACACAAAATTTGATAAGGATATCCGTACGAAATAGTTTACGAAAAATGGCATCCAGTTGCCAGTATTACCCTTTCAGAAATAAAATTGAGACCGCCTTGGCGAATGCCGACGAGCCGAAAGCGCACAGCTGTTTTTATTTTCACTAATGCTTGAAATACACGTGTTTTTTGGTGCTTTGAGGCTTGCTTTAAAGCTTTAAAGCGTGCAGCAAAGCATACCAAACACATGAACATATTTCATGTTTCTGTCAAAGAAATTAAATTTTTTTGTCTCAGATAAATATTTTTATAAATTTCATTCCTTTTATTATATATATAATAGGATTATTCTTAACAAAATCTATTATTTTTTCTTCAATATTAATTTTTTTTTATTTTTAGAAATCCAAATCACTAAAAAAATAACTAATGTCAAAAAATATTTTTTTCTTCACAGTTGTTTGATGCATTTTTTAATTTTTCTTGTGGCAGCATTGCCGGCGCGCAGTAAAATTTAGAAATAGAGTTATCTTGCTTCGGCGCAACACAATGCGTTGCAGCCATGTAATAAATTAGTTATGCTTGAAATACATGTGCGTTTTTTTGGAGCTTTGGGGCATGCTTTAAAGCGTGCAGCAAAATTTAGAAATAGAGATATCTTGCTTCGGCGCAACGCAGTTCGTTGCAGCCATGTAATTAGTTACATAGAAAACCCATTTATTCTAAATAATATTTGCAGCAAAGGATGTGTCAACGTACCTAAAAAACGGTCATGTATTTCGGCCATTACATAGAAAACCCATTTGTTCTAAATAATATTTGCAGCAAAGGATGCCTCAACGCACCTAAAAAAACGTGTTTTTATTATTTATGATAAGTTAAATTAAAAATATTTAATAAAATATATATTATTTGAAATAAATTTTAAAAATAAAAATGGTTTATTTTTTGTAAATAAAAATTTAATATTTTTTATTTATATGAATAAAATCAGTACGTAAACGAATAGCAGTGGCGATTAACTAACGAACCACTAAAATGTATTCTAGGCGGCATACTAAAAAACACTACTTTTTTTTTTTCTAATTTTCTTATGTCGAAATTTTCGTTTGCGGCTCGCTGACGTATAGCCCAGGCGAATCGCCAGCCTAAATCTTATGTTAAATTTCTTTCTTCTTCTTCTTCAGGTACCATATCCGATCCGGATGTTGGTCATCCTTATTTTGAAATTAGTGATGTGCGAATTCGTTACTTTCATGCTAGAGATACTCTCGCCGCGCCGCACTCGACGATCAGCCGATTTGAAATTTCAAATGATGGCCGTGATGGTTGTAGAATTTTTGAGTAGATACTCTCAAAGCGGTAGAACGTCACAAAAACATAACCAAACATTTTTATTTTTTTTTTATATAAAATGTTATGTTTTATATTAAATTTCATTAGTTTTTACTAATTAATTTTTCTGTAAAACTCATCTTACTTCTTTAACAAAATTTTTTTTTTATGAGATTAACAATATAAAAAACTGACATTCCAAACCATCACCGCCGCAAAAAGTTGAAATTGAACCAACATTGTTGCGGCACCGGCGGCACCAGCGGCACCAGCGGCAGCCCGGCGGCGAGTTTATCTGCTTTCATATATTTCTATATATCTGAACTTTTATTTGACAGCTCGGCAAAGCGTCATCGCGGCACCAGCGGCGAGAGTATCTCTAGCATCAGGTAATCATCGGTACTCGATACTTTTTTCATAATGCTAGAGATACTCTCGCCGCGCCGCACTCGACGATCAGCCGATTTGAAATTTCAAATGATGGCCGTGATGGTTGTAGAATTTTTGAGTAGATACTCTCAAAGCGGCAGAGCGTCACAAAAACATAACCAAACATTTTTATTTTTTTTTATATAAAATGTTATGTTTTATAAAATTGTTATATTAAATTTCATTAGTTTTTACTAATTAATTTTTCTGTAAAACTCATCTTACTTCTTTAACAAAAATGTTTTTTTATGAGATTAACAATATAAAAAACTGACATTCCAAACCATCACCGCCGCAAAAAGTTGAAATTGAACCAACATTGTTGCGGCACCGGCGGCACCAGCGGCAGCCCGGCGGCGAGTTTATCTGCTTTCATATATTTCTATATATCTGAACTTTTATTTGACAGCTCGGCAAAGCGTCATCGCGGCACCAGCGGCGAGAGTATCTCTAGCATAAGTAATCAATACGAAGTATTCGTTACTTTATGATTACTTTTCATTTCAGATGACATTTGATATTATCCATACATGAAAAGTAATCATATGTGTTTTGTATTGTGGCGTGACTGACAACAACTTCAGTTACACACAAACACAATACAATATACAAATACAATACACGTATGAAGAAACGAAAAAATTACTCAATACTCAGACTCACACTCATTTTGAGTAATCAGATGAAAAAAGTAATCAAATCATTCCTCGGTCTCAGTCAACGAATTAGAAATATATGGAAGGAGCACAAATTTTCTATCTCTTTCTGGTTCACACGATTTTTCATAAAATCGAAAAAGTGTTTATGAAGCCAAGAAATTGGTAGTTCTCTTTCTTAGCTCGTCGAATTGTCAAAATAAATTTGGTTAAGAATTTGTAAACAAACGGTTGTGTTTTAAAAAAATTAGTGAAATTAAATATTATTGAATTAAAAAACATTAGTGTTAAATTAAATAATTAAAAAAAACTATGAAGAGACTAAAAATGAGTGAAAATTATAATTTATGTTTAAGGAAAAAGAGGTGTATTGTTCCAAACATATAAATATTGAAAAAATGGTTTCTATGCACAGGTATGTTAATTAGTTAATTATTTCACTGAATTTTTCCTAATAAATAATAAAATTATCTGAATATCTGTACAAAATTACTAAAACTATTTTTTTTTATTGATAATTTTACATTTTTCTTAAATTCAATACAGATAATTATGTTAGGTTAGATCAGCTAATATTTTGTATGCCAGGGTCGGCTTTTATTCAAAGAGTTATGTTTAAATTATTATTAAGTTAAAATAATTTATTTTGATTAATTTTAATTTTTTTTTTTTTTTTATATATAGATTTCCACTTGATAAGGATGTTAAACAGAAGTGGATTTATAATATTAGTACTCCATATGGGACTCCAAATATTAGAGAAAGAAGTACAAAATGTTCTGCACATTTTGAACCCAAGTACCTGAAAAGGCTTGTTCAAAATAAATATTTTTTAACATAAAATGCTATGCCAATCTCAAACGTAAGTAAATTTAGTTATTTTTAAAAATATTTGTCTATATTTATAAATTTTTATTTTTAAATTTCAGCAATACAATTATAATACAGAAAATATTGAAGATTTTGTTAAAATTGGTGCGGAAAATTATGGCGAAGAAGTATTTCCAGTTATTGCTAACTTAATCCAGTTCCCTAAATTAATTCAATTTATTTCATAAATTGTAGTTATTAAGTTTCATTATAGTTCTAAGTTTTATTAAGATTCTATTTTGTAATAAATATACAATTTACAATAAAAGTTCTAAAATAATATATTTAAATAAAACATTTACTTAAAACATAAAAAACTTATATTTTATTTCTTTAAAACTTATGAAATTCATGAAAATAATACAAATATTATAATAAAGCAATTTAAATTATATGTTTGCATATATTTAGGAGCCAGCCTCAATTGGACGAAAACTTAATCTGTCCCTGACATGTCAAATATAAAATTTGACAATTTGACGAGCTAAGAAAGAGAGGAATATACCCAGACAGGCTTCATTTATTTTACTTTATGCTCCTTCCATATACAGGGTGTTCCGGTTTGGGTCCTGAATACTTGAAGGGGTGATTCATCGGTTCATTTTGAGCAACAAATTGTATGGAAGGGAGGGTCGAATTTCAACACTCACCGAGTTACAGGGTGTCTAAAAAAAGTCCTTCGGAGAAGTAGGTACAAGCACTTAATGAATTATAACTTCTAGCGTATTGAACCTAGAATATCCAAACTAGGCGCGTTTGATAGACAATTGATTAGTGTTTATTAAAGTATAACCGCAATTGCCATCGGTACTTTTACTGAGGAGATATTAATCTCCAAAAATATTTTTTTTTAATTTTTCAACATAAATTTTTATGAAAATCGCATTTTTCTTGGAAAAATGCGTAATAAATATTTTTTTTTATATTATTATTTTGAGGCGGCATAAATTACCTACAAAGTCACCATACAATTTTTTTACCTGAGACTTATGGTTTGTCCAGTAGAAAGGTAACAAAAAACGTCCTTTAATTGCCAAATCAGATATTTTAATTGAAAAATTCAGGTAATTAAGGTAAATGTGGGTTTTTTGTAGAATAATTTATTGGAGGTAGTTGTAATTACGCTTTTAAAACTTGCCGACACTAATTTCTAAGTAATTAGGCTGTTAACCTTGCAATAAAGTAAGCGATTACCTCTTTTTATAAAATAATTGTCTGGTTTTATAAAATGTTTTTGTATAAAAGAAGTGCATTGAATATGTGACATATTCAGTTGTATTTTAAATTTTAAAAAGAAAACAAGTGAATAATTAAAATGGCAGAATTTACCAATGAGGAGTATGCAGACATACACTACTTTTATGGGCTAGCTAATGGAAATGCTTTGGCTGCTCGAGAAGCGTATGTTATTACAGTTATGGACTTTTACGTATGGGGAACGATGAAGGAGGAAGTGTATTCCACAGAAATAACAACATGTGAAGAATTGAAGCAACGAATTGAAGCAGCAGCTCAGAAAATTAGAGACCAATTGCCAACTATTCGTATTACAAGAGCAATTCAAAAACGAGCACTTGCTTGCATTCAGATGGGAGGAGGTCATTTTGAGCAACTGCTATAATCTTAAAAATAGATAAATGACAATTAACAATAAAAATATTTTAATTTTAAACCCAAAATTTTTATTATTTTTTATTTTAATACTTTTAGTACCTGATTTTTCCATTTAAAAACCTTTTTGTAATCTTTCTACTAGGCAAACCATAAGTCTCAGGTAAAAAATTTGTATGGTGACTTTGTAGGTAATTTATGCCGCCTCAAAATAAAAAAAAAAAAAAAAATATTTATTACGCATTTTTCCAAGAAAAATGCGATTTTCATAAAAATTTATGTTGAAAAATTAAAAAAAATTATTTTTGGAGATTAATATCTCCTCAGTAAAAGTACCGATGGCAATTGGGGTTATACTTTAATAAACACTAATCAATTGTCTATCAAACGCGCCTAGTTTGGATATTCTAGGTTCAATACGCTAGAAGTTATAATTCATTAAGTGCTTGTACCTACTTCTCCGAAGGACTTTTTTTAGACACCCTGTAACTCGGTGAGTGTTGAAATTCGACCCTCCCTTCCATACAATTTGTTGCTCAAAATGAACGGATGAATCACCCCTTCAAGTATTCAGGACCCAAACCGGAACACCCTGTATTTCTAATTCGTTGGTCTCAGTACTCATACTCATATGCAATCTTTTTTTCTTGGTAGTATAATGAAAAATGAAATGAATAATTTTCTGTTGGTTTGGAAATTTGGTTAACAACAATACTACAATTTTAATTTGGGTTTCATATTAAATGAAAAGTAATCATACAAGGATCGAATACTTTTGAGTATAAGTAATCAGTACTCATTCATTCTTCAAGTAACGAATACTTTGGTATTCGGTACTCAATTTTTGCACATCACTATTTGAAATGTGGTTTCGATTTGACTATTTTTAGCAGGTTGATCGTGTTGATGTTGCATAATTTAGTTATATTTTAGAGCCACGATATTCGTCTGCGACCTCTGCTTCTGTTACCAGCAATTTTGCCAAGTAGCACCAATTGTCGAAGTTCGTATTTTTTGTTCGTCATGATATGCCAAGGTAGCTTAGTTGCCTTTCTTTGACTATTAACGTTAGTTGTCTCGTTGTTGTAGCCATGCGTTGTAATACTATCTTATTTGAAATGCGATCACTCCATTTTATTTTTAAAATACTACGGTAAATCAACATTTCAAATGTATCAATCTTCTAACCATATCACTCGTAACTGTCCACGTTTCGGCACCATATAACATTATCGGCCAAATAAAACATTTTAACATTCTTTTTTTCAGGTTCAAGTTGAACTCATTTTTCCAAAATACGTTGTACATAGTTTTGAATACGGCTATAACCTGTTCAATTCTACTTCTAATTTCGGTTTTGTTGCTGGAATTATTTTCTATCACGGTACCCAGATATTTAATTTTCTGCACTTTTTCATTACACCGTTGGCTATCTTCAAATCATAGTTTGATGTATTTTTATTGAGCAGCATATGTTTTGTTTTTTGATGTCTATACTTGCCCATATTGCTCACAGCAAGATACCAATTTCTCAAAAAAAAATTGAAGATCACCAGGATTGTGTGCTAGCAAGACTGCGTCTCTGCGAATTTTATGTTATTAATTTTCACACCATTTATACAAATTCCAGTGTTCATATCGTTAACCGATTCGTTAAAAACCTCTTCTGCGTATGCGTTGAACAGTGCTGGCGATAATATACATCCTTGCCGTACGCCTCTTTTAATTCTGATGTCTTCGGACATTATTGATAGGTACATCACCATTAACATCGTCGAAGAGCTCTGTTATATATTCAGTCCATCTTTTAACTCGCTCATCTGGGTAGAACAGGATTCCGCCGTTGACATCAAATACTATGTTTTTTCTTTCATTTTCTGCCAGTTACCATGTTGATTTTTTATGGAGCCTGAATGAGTTGTTGGTGTTATCTAATACTAATTCTTCTATTTCTCTACACTGGGCTAGCAAAAATATATAGATTTTGCACGTCTTATTTCTGATCTTATACGTTTATTTAGGATTCTGTACTTCTCAAATTTTCTGTGGCTCTGTCGCTGCTACATTAGTAGCAGTATTTCTGTGGACATCCAATCATTTTTCCTCACGTTGTTTGTGCTAAGCTGTGTTAATGTATGGTCTCTTTTAATTGACTTTTAAATAAAACGTACTTATCATTAGCGTTATTGGTGTTGTCAATTGTTGTGGTTATGTTACTATTTTCAGCATTTAGTTTTAATCTGTATGTTTCTTTTATTTCTGGATATAGATAAATTTTGCTTTTTATTATTTTTTCCATTCTTACCAATATTTTTGAGTTCAATTTTCATTTTAGCCGCTAGAAGTACATGGTCCGACCTGATGTCTCAACGAATTAGAAAAAATATTACATACATAAATGTTATATGGAGGGAGCATAAATGTTCCATCTCTTTTTAACTCATAGTAAATTTCATATATCAAAAAAAATGTTTATGAAGCCCAGAAAAAATTACTTCCTTTTCTCTGCTAACGAACCTGTCAAAATCAAATCGTCTACCGAATTCTTTAAAACCTCATATGCCATTTTCACATTTATTGACTATTGAATTAGGTACTTGAATATATGGATAGGAGCATAAATAAATCTGATAAAAAGTTTTTACTAATCGTAAAAATTAAAATTAAATTACTGTGTGCACTTTTTTTTAGATAATTAAATAAATTTTAGCCGGAACTCAGTTGATGTCGTATGGATCTTTTCAAAACTCATCCGACGAAATTTCTTGTCAAAATATCAGCTGATAATTTTTATAGCAGGGTCGATTCTTTTTTATTTAGTCTATTAATTTTTATAAAGTCAAATATGAAGAATTAAATAAAATTTTAAAATACTGTAATTATTTCAATATTTCCTATTGTTCATGCTTCATAAAGATGATTACATCGGCAGACAATGAAGGACATCTGCAGTCTGTGTTTGCAAGATATAATTATTTTTCTATGTAAATGTAGTGACGCAAACTACCTTTAAGTAATATTGCAAATTATTAGAAATAACTGCACTCTCATACGATAATTATTGTATTAAATAATAGTTAACTGTTCTGTCGTATGATGATAATTTATTGTTATTATAATACGAGAGAGCAGTTAAATTTAATTTTTGATCTAAAAATTCGAATAAGAAGGTTTGAGAAAAAACACTCTCGTTTGGTAGTTCAAAGTATTTAGTCGTGATAAAATTAATCGTTATTCAATTCAAAGTAAAATTTAAAAGATATAATTCAAAGTAAAAATAAATATTATCTAAAATTAATAATTTAAAAAAATAAATAATTTAATCTAAATAAAATTTTATATAAAATATAAATTTAATTAAATAAAATTTTATTGTTAAATAAATTATAAAATCATAATATAATTAAAATAAATTGAACAATAAAATAAAGTTAATTAATAACTTATAAATAAATAATATTAAAATGAACTTATAATAATGTTAAATTAGTTAGTAAGTGAATAAATAATGTATGTGGTTTACATACTGTTAAAAATAGAACACGCGTATTATTTAATTATAACAGACTGTTCTAAAACATATGAAATAAAAAATCAAACAAATTTGGTTTTTGTAAAAAATATGAATTTTATTTTAACAACAAAAAAAAACTGAATTTAATTCAATAAAAAAATTAATGATTTTATTTTTTTGTATTTTAATCAACTAGTACAAGTTATTATTTTTATTACTTAACGATGTATATTTATAATTTAATTTAAGTTATTGGTTAAGATTATTGATTTACACAATTTTATTTTATTATATTTATACAAAACTACTGAATGATTTTAATTTAATTGATATTTGAAACGAGACGAATTTTTAGTTTTAACTGCGAGACGATATCATAGCGAGTGACCAAAAGAATATTATTAAATTTTAATTAGAAAATTGTTGCAAATATATATTTATATGTGTGTGTAAATTAATTATAATTAGAGAAAACAAACAATAGAAAGAAATTTAATGAGAAATTATTTTAAATTTTAAAATAGCCAAATATACGTTAAACATTTTGTTCAGCAGACGCTTCGTTTGCGAACATCCCGCCGGACGCTGAAAGACCACTTTCAGAACAAGGTAACGCTGCCAATTTTGCTATTGGTCTGTCATAAACTCCTTTATGTGTTTTTACTGTTGCCACACGAACATATCCATCAGTACCAGGCATTACTTTTACAATTTTTCCCAAAATCCATTTACAGGTTGGCAGATTGGATTCTTTTAATAACACAACATCACCAACAGCAAGATTTTTATTTGGTGTGTTCCACTTGGGGCGTTGCTGAAGTGACGTCAAGTACTCCATGTGCCAACGTTGCCAGAATCCGCGACTTAGGTTACGAAGCAGCGTCCAATTCGAATGAAGCGATGGATTTTCAGATTCGTCGGGTTCGGGGGTTGTTGTGTACGCTTCGCCAATTAAAAAATGAGCCGGAGTTAGCACATCCGTGTCGGAGTCAGAAACAGCGTAGAGTGGTCGAGAGTTAAGTATAGATTCGATTCTGGTCAACAATGTATATAGTTCTTCATAAGTTAATATGTGATCGCCGATTACCCGTTTTAGATGAGTTTTAATTGTTTTCACACCCGCCTCCCACAGTCCGCCGAAGTGGGGTGAAGCGGGGGGAATAAACTGCCAATTAATATTGTCTTTCGAAAGATGGTCGATGATGATGTTATTGTGAATTTGCGATAATACTAGTTGATACATTTCATTCAATTTTCGTGTTGCTCCTTGGAAGTTAGTACCATTATCGCTGAATATTATACTAGGTTTACCCCGCCGAGCACAAAACCTATCAAGAGCGGCGAGAAAACAGTCGGTCGTTAAATCATTGGCGAGTTCAACGTGTATTGCACGAGTTGTAAAGCAGACGAAAATACATATATATCCTTTTGTAAATTTAGGATTGCGACCGCGCGACGAACGAATTGTGATTGGGCCAGCATAGTCGATACCGACGCGACTAAATGGTCTGGCATAGCGAACACGATTAGCGGGAAGATCGCCCATTAACTGAGATGTTACATGTTTCTTATGTTTAAAGCAATTGACGCAGTCGTGAACAATTTTCCGAACAAGATTACGGCATCCAAATATCCAATATTGCTGTCGTAGTATAGCGAATAAACCAGATTCTCCAATGTGGCATTGTTGACGATGAGTATACGATGCAATGAGTCGAGTTATAGTATGTCCCTTAGGTAGGATCAGGGGATGCTTTGCCGAGTATGAAATATATGACTGTGATATACGGCCACCTACACGAAGTAAACCATGTTTATCCAGAAACGGGCTAAGTTGGCGAAGTGTGCTATTTTGGGATAATGGTTTATTATTGAGAATTGATTTAATTTCATCAGAAAATGATGACATTTGTGCAAATTTTATACAATAGGTCTTAGCAGTAGTTAGTTCAGTTGTACTGAGCGAGTTTTTACAACGATTAGATCGGTTTTGTATTTTAGAATTATGAAGAAAGCGATGAACAAATGCGATGGTACGATATAATGTTACCCAACTTGAGGTTCTTTCGAGTAATTTAGACATGAATTGTGAAGTTTGATTGATCAGTGATGGATGGGCCAATAATGTTTGCTTGATTCTACGTTCTTCTAATAATTCAGCAGCTGGAGGCGATGTATGTAACGATTCTGAAGGCCACATACTACGATCGAGTCGCAACCAGGTTGGTCCCTGCCACCAAAGCTGAAAGTTCAATAAGGCAGCCGGTGGTAAGCCGCGTGTTCCACAATCGGCTGGGTTGCAGCTCGTTTTTACATGACTCCATTGTGATCGAGGTATTATGCTTAATATTTCAGAACTTCGGTTGGCAATGAACGTGGACCAACGTCGAGGAGGTGATGACAACCAATGTAAAACAATCTGTGAGTCAGTCCAAGCGTAACAATTAAGGTTTTCTGTCGGAAACGAAGAATTGATTTTATGAAATAATCTGGACAATAACACCGCCCCGCATAGTTCGAGGCGAGGAAGACTGATATTTTTGAGAGGAGCAACCTTTGTTTTCGCCGCCACAAGAACAGAGCTATAACCAGTATCAGTATCGCGACAGCGACAGTATATCACGGCTGCGTAAGCTTGCTCAGGCGCATCGCAAAATCCATGATATTCGATACGACCACCATGATATGACGAAAAGATACGACGTTGTATTTTGATTTTATGGAATTCAGGAATTTCCTGACGAAGTGATTTCCATCGAGCTGCTAAGTCCTCCGGCAAAAGATCGTCCCAGTCTAATTTTCTGCACCAAACTTCCTGAAATAGAATTTTAATTAAGACAACTGCAGGAGCTAAAAACCCTAACGGATCAAAAATACGGGCCGCCTCCGACAGTAAATTTCGTTTGGTCATGATTAAGGATGGCGATAATGAAATGTTGTATGAAAACGAATCAGATTTAGGGCACCAACGAAGTCCTAGTAATTTGATTGACGACGAATCCTGAAGCGCTAATGGTGTCAATTCACGTTGATCTTCCGGAATAGTAGCAAGTAGTGGCCAGCAATTTGTGCTCCATTTTCGTAAGTGAAACCCTGCCGAACTTAATGCGCTCGTTATATCATTCTTTAATTGCACAATTTCCTGTACCGTATCTGCTCCCGAGAGAATATCGTCAACATAAAAATCATGTAGTATGACGTCGGCTACTGCAGGTTTCTCATGAATAATATCCTTAGCAAGTTGCATTAAGGTTCGGACAGACAAAAATGGGGCCGGTGATGTGCCGTAGGTGACTGTGTTTAACCGAAAATGCGTGAACGGCTGCGAGGGATCAGTTCTCCATATTATGCGCTGAAAATCACGATGGTGGTCTGCTATCCAAATCTGTCGGAACATCTGCTTAATATCTGCAGAAAAGCAGTATTTATGCCGTCGAAACCGAGTACATACAGCAAAGAGATCACGCTGGATTGGTGGGCCAATTGATAGACTATCATTTAGCGAATGTCCTTTCGAGCATTTGACTGATCCATCAAACACCACACGAAGCTTTGTTGTGCTACTATCATCTTTAAATACAGCGTGGTGTGGAAGGTAGAAACACCGGTCTGTAGCACAGTTTACGTCATTTGGGTGAATTGCAGTCATATGATCGAGAGCGAGATATTCAGCCATAAAATCTGAATATGCTTTTTTTAGTTTTGCATTTGATTGAAATTTGCGCTCCATTGATTTCTGGCGAGCGACCGCTGCATTAATGGTATTGCCAAAGCTTGGAGATTTAATTTTAAATGGTAGCTCAACTATATACTTCCCGTCAACTGATCTACACTTAGTGGAAACAAAGTGATCTTCAACAAACTGTTCATCAATGGAAAGGTTCGAGTGACCAGTGACTTCTTCGAGCTCCCAGAACCGTTGTAGTTGAACATCGAGATCGATAGAAATGTGGAATGAGTTGAGCGATGATTGGTTGCCTTTCGATGTGTCAAGGCAGATAGTTGGACCTACAATTATCCAGCCAAATATTGAAAGTACGGCACTGGGTGTTCCAGAAGCACCAGCAATTCTTTCATTTTCAAAAACCGAAAATGCTTTATCAGCGTCAGCGCCAATAATAATATCTATCGGTTGCGGTATAGAAAAATCTGGATCAGCGAGGCTGATAAATCCAAACGAATTCGATTGAGGTGGTTCGACTGAAAAGTTTGGCAATAACGAAGTTAATTGCGGTAAAACGTATGCTGTTAAAACCAAAAATTTGTCACTGCATCTGGAAAGTAGTGTTAGTGCTACTGCTCCACGAGTTACTCCAGCGCCAGTGGCCGAAATGCCACTTACTGGAAGTTTAGCATGTTCACGAGGTAGACCTAATCTCTGTAGGCATTTTTCGGAGATGAACGAACACTGCGATCCGGTGTCGATCAAGACACGACATGATTGTAGTACGCCAAGCTGATCGCGCACGTTTACGACAGCTGTTGGCAGATACGTACTAGGTTGAAATGTCAAACTATTTGTTTGCGTCGAATGTAAGTTTACCATGGATCGAGACGAGGTTGGTGTATCCAAATTAGTGGCACGACGCGTATTTGGTTGATCAGGCGAATTGTAATTTGTTGTAGTATTCGAATTATAATTTGGTGTGCTAGTTGAATATTGTTCAGGATGAACCATAGTATGATGTGACGTATTACAAACTCGACAGCGATGCGTTGAGCTACAATTTGAGGATCTGTGATCTGATCGCAAACAATTGAAGCATAATTTGTTATTTTTTACAAACGAACGACGAAGATTAATAGTCATAGCAGCGAATTTAGGACATTGAAATAAATCATGATTTGAATTACACTTGGGACAGGACGAGATTGTGGTGTGATAATTGTTAAACCCTGGTGAATTCAATGGACCTCGATGTACCCGAGCTGCTGGTATCGGTCGAGCAACAGTAGACGTTTTGCTGGCAGCGATTATGTCGCATCTTTTATCTAAAAATGTTAGGAAATCTTGAATTTTCGGAAATTGATTTTTCGAATTAAATTCCGCCCAGGCTTTACAAGATTCCGAGTCGAGTTTATTATTAACTAGATAAAGAAGCCATATATCACGAGTTTCAGCTTCAGGACCTAATGCCTTTAACTCTCTCAGCACCTCGTCAGCGCCATCTACTAATTTCCGTAAATTATTTGTACCTGATTGGCAGCTAGGAAGATTAAAAAACTTTTTGACTAGGTCAAACGAGATTTGATCCCGTTTATCATATCTTTTGACCAGCTTATCCCAAGCTTCAACATAATTATTATCCGTTACGGGCATGTGGGTTAGCAAAGTAGCTGCATCACCAATTAAAAAAGTCTTTAAATGATAAAATTTCTGACAGGCTGTGAGCGATGGGTTGTTATGTACTGAACTCTCAAATAAATCGCGAAATGTAGTCCACTCAGTAAAGTCACCTGAAAAATGTTTAATTGTGATTTTAGGTAACTGAGACACGCTGGGCGTTGGTGGTACGAAATGTGGACTGGAGAGGCGTTCCAGAAATTGTGCTTGCTGATCCGCCAAATTTTGAATATCAGTCCGAGAGGTATTAAACTGTGACGTATCAACTTGCTCGCGCGCTTCAGCTGATAATACACGAAACCGTTGGTCGAGAATTTCCCAGGCGCGGAAAAAATTACTTTCGAACTCTGTAACGTCCGATTCATTATCAAATTCACTTAGATCTTTTGCGGCATCTACCATCAAATCTTGAATATTATGATAATCAGCCCAAAGATCATCTAGTTTTTGACGTCGCTTTTCAATTAACGAAATTGTGTCGGTGTCAGGAATTGAATTAGCATAATTCATAATCCTAGTGAGCGCCGCTTTCACATAACCGCGTTTAGCTTTAAGTGCTTCCATTTTTTTTTTTTGAATAATATATGATTTCCGATTACGAATGGTCGGGGAACGATTGCGAATGGTAAGTGAACAAATTCAGTATTATTTAATCAATATTTTAAATAATTTGTTGATTAAATAATATAAAGTTTAAATTTTTAATTATATTTTTATTTAATTTATTAAATAATTAATATATATAATGATAATAAATTTATTTATTATTATTCGAAATCAATCTCAAATGTAGTGTGATATTTTACGACGAATTATTTATTTATTTAATATTAAAACAAGTCTTAATTTTTTATATATATTTTATGTATTTATATATATTTTGTAATAAAAATTATTATTTAATATTAAAAGTTTTAATTTTTGATATATATTATATATTTAGTGTATATTGTAACTAATATTAGTATTTAATATTATTTTATATTAAAAAGTCTTAATTTGTTATATATATACACTCGGTATTAAAAATTTGATTGTTAAATTTGTTCTTCGATTGTCATTTATTTTAAATAAATAACTGAAGCACCCTGTGCCTTGGCATAACTGAATTTTTATAAATTGTTTAAGTGTTTTTTTTTTTTGTATATATTCACTGGTATAATTATTTATAATTATTATACATATTAATATTGTTTTTCAATATATGAAACTAAATTATTTGTTTAATAATGAAAATTTATTTATTTAATTTTTATTTATATATGGTTATACATATTTTATAAAAAAAATTCAAATTTATAATGTTCATTAATAATTAATAATTTTGCATATTTATTATTTTCAAATTGTTCATTTCATATATATGTATATGTATAATAATTTATTTTTATCCGAACAAAAAATTAAAATATAATTATATTTTCAAATTATTGCTGAGGCACCCAGTATTTTTTTAAATTTTCTTTCTATGCATAAAATTGTTATATGCATACAAAAAAAATTAAAATATATCAAATATATATATATTTGTATATGCACGTAAAGAAATTAATTGACCGGTAAATTAATTTTTAATATTACCAATACCAAAGTATACAACACACAATTATACTTAGTGACGAGAGCGAGAATTGATTTTTGATAAGCTTTATCTCTGAGCAATGATAATGATTATACGATGCAATTATCTTGCTGAGAAATCGAGATGAGAATTGATGATAAGATAATTGTGTTGTATGTGCAATACGCGAATAATAATTTTTTATTTGGTATGCGTAATATTTCTTGTTGCTAACTGATTGTACGATAATACTGATAATTTTATATATTATATATAATGTAATAATATAATTTTTTTCTACTTGCGGTTACAAATACTAATATGGTATAAGAATGATGGTAATGATGCAATGCGGTGATCCCGTTATTGATGTTAATGATGCCACAATCACGTGTTGATTTTGATGATGTTTTCTTGTCCCTTTTTTTTTGATCAACGAATTGTTGATATTTAAACACTATGTCCACAAAAATCTTTAATGTTAATAAATGTCACTTTTTTATTATACACCAGAATTACCGCGCGTACCGATATTTAATTATAATTTTATTAATTTAATTTTAATTAATAAAATAAACCACAAATAAAATAATTTTTTAAGTAATCACTAATTTTCACTGTTGGACCAAAAATATGTTCTAAAACATATGAAATAAAAAATCAAACAAATTTGGTTTTTGTAAAAAATATGAATTTTATTTTAACAACAAAAAAAAACTGAATTTAATTCAATAAAAAAATTAATGATTTTATTTTTTTGTATTTTAATCAACTAGTACAAGTTATTATTTTTATTACTTAACGATGTATATTTATAATTTAATTTAAGTTATTGGTTAAGATTATTGATTTACACAATTTTATTTTATTATATTTATACAAAACTACTGAATGATTTTAATTTAATTGATATTTGAAACGAGACGAATTTTTAGTTTTAACTGCGAGACGATATCATAGCGAGTGACCAAAAGAATATTATTAAATTTTAATTAGAAAATTGTTGCAAATATATATTTATATGTGTGTGTAAATTAATTATAATTAGAGAAAACAAACAATAGAAAGAAATTTAATGAGAAATTATTTTAAATTTTAAAATAGCCAAATATACGTTAAACATTTTGTTCAGCAGACGCTTCGTTTGCGAACACAGACAACTACCTACAATTGGTGACCCCGTTAAAAAAGTGCAATTGTTTGATTTAAATACATTAAAAAATTAAATTAATTGTGTAAAAACAGACAATATTCAAAAATTTGCTGTAAAAAAACATTTAAAAATTTCAAAGTTTACAGTGAAAATCATTAAAATTTCAATAAAAATTACAAATCTGTAGAAAAGTGCATAAAAACATATATTTCATAGTTATATATATAAAAAGAACACAAAACAATTAAAAATTATAACGAATAAATTTTTTTTATATACAAAATTACAATTATTAATTAAAATTGTACCGTGAATTTTTTTTGTATATATAAAATTGAAAATCTGCTAAAACAATAGATAAAATAATAGAAAAAAGCACATACAAAAGAAAAATAATTAAGTGACAAACTCAAAAACCAACCAGCAATTTATTAAAAAAATAATAATAAAAATTTTGAAATATGATATTTGTGGTGAATATAAAAAACCAACCAGCATTTTGCTATAAAAATTGTGATGTGTAACAAATAACTTATATATATAAAAATCATAAAATATTGAATTTATTAATTTCATAATATTAAAATTAAACATACATTTTTAAAAAATAATAAAAAAAGTTTAATATTAACACAAATAATAAAACATTATTTTTTTTTTGTAATTATAAAAAGTTTAATATAAATACAAATAATAAATTAATATATTATTAAAATTATAAAATTCAATACACACACAAACATCAATCAACACAAACATCAATCAACACAAAATTACGTTTAATACAAATACAAAACAACATAAAAAAGAAAAAAAAATTTCAACAAGCAGCAGAGACGGAACAACAACAAAATCCAGATCCAATCCAGCTAAGATTTTATTTATTTTTGTTTCTTTCCAAAATTTCATTATATGTATACAAAATATAAGAAAATATTTTTTTTATCATATGGTTATATTATTATTACCCAAGCAACAATTTGTTGAATAATTTTAGTTGTTACAAAAAAATTTGGTGCTATTACTATATGGTGTAAAAAAAAAAAAATATTTTCCTATATATAAAAAACAAAATTTAAAATGTTTTCTATTATAAAAAAATTATTATATTTATAAAACTTAATTAAATTAAAATCATGTAACAATTTTATATATTAAACAACGATTTTACAACATATTACACAAAATTTTCAACTATATTTTTTTTAAAAAAAAAACATCATTACAAATATACATAAAAATAAATATCCTAATAAAATTTATATATCTTTATTTGTTTATATATTTATAATACGTATAACGATTATTTTTATCATATTCGGTTTTTATATAAATTTGGGTTGTGCGCTCAATACGACAAATTGATATCACATATGATTGTGTATGAGGGTGAAAGTTATCACGATTTGAGCAATATTTATTTAATTTGATTGTTTTTAAGGAAATAATTTTTTTTTCATAGATATAACAATTATTAGATCTATTATTCAAATTTCTCGCCCAAAACTATCGTAAAAATATACATTTTAGGTAGTATTTCATTTGCATTAACATATACACAAAATGTCAGAGACTGACGAGAACCAAACCCCGAAAAATGAGCATGAACTAGGTACAAATAATAATTCTAATACCAACCCTTCACAAACACCAAATCTTGACTCTGTTCGTGTACGACTACCACAATTTTGGCCTCAAAACCCTGCAACATGGTTCATACAAACCGAAGCTCAATTTACGATCTACCGAATTACGAGTGATGATACCAAATATTGTTTAACAGTAGCCGCATTACCATTCGAAACATGCGAATCGGTAATGGACATTTTATCGAACCCGCCTACTGTCAATAAATATCAAAATCTGAAACAAACACTTATTCAAAGACATTCTGTTTCCGAAACCAAACGACTTGAAGTGCTTCTCGCAAAATCAGACATAGGTGACAGAAGTCCATCAGAAGTCTTACGGTCAATGCGACAATTAGCAGGAAAATCATTTTCAGACGATGTTACCAAAAGTTTATGGCTTAGAAAACTTCCGCAAGTAGTTCAAATAGCATTAATATCGGTCGGTGACAAATCCCTTGACGAAATGGCGTCAATAGCAGACAAAATTTTCGAACCTCAAACAAATGCTTCTATAGCTCCTATTAATAATAATTCCAATTCAGCTCTCGAAAATCGGCTTAACAAAATTGAAGCAATGCTGGAGAGATTAGATTTTCATTCGCGAAACAGTTCAATGAAGTTGAAAAATATCAGATCTCGCTCACATAGTAGAAATAGGTCGCGTTCACCAGCTACTACAAACATGTGTTGGTACCACAGAAAGTACGGCGACAAAGCGAAAAAATGTACTTGCGATAATAAAGCTAGTGACTATTCATCGAAAAAGAAGTCTGATCACCCAAACTAGAACGCCCACCGTCCGTTGCGGCAAACGGTGCAGGCATTTACAACAGCCGCTTATTTGTTACAGATCGACACAATAACATCAAATTTTTAATCGACACCGGAGCCGACTTATCGGTTATTCCAGCTAAAAATCATTCTTTCTCTTCTTGCGACATTAATCTTACGGCAGCCAATGGTTCTAGTATCAAAACGTTTGGTACACGACTCATTAAGCTGGACCTCGGACTACGGCGTAATTTGCTACATGAATTTGTACTAGCTGACATAGACCGTGCGATTATCGGTGCCGACTTTCTAAAAAAATTTGGACTTATCGTCGATTTAAAAAATAAACGACTAACAGACTTATACGTAAACGCTATTAAAGCTACAACCGCGACACCTACACCAAAAATTTCTCTGCTCGACAACAAATTTTCCAACATAATTAAAGACTTTCCTGAACTAACACAACCTCCAGATTATTTCAAGCCAGTGCGACATAACGTAGTTCATCATATTATTACCAAAGGGCACCTGCCATCTTCACGTACGCGGCGACTCGACATTACGAGACACAATGCAGCCAAAAAAGAATTTGAATTCATGACAGAACTCGGTATTTGCGCAACATCTTCTTCACCAGTTTCGTCACCTCTTCACATGGTAAAGAAGAAAGACAGTCCTGACTGGGAGACCATGTGGCGACTACAGACAATTAAATGCCATCACTGTGTCTGATCGTTATCCGATCCCACACATACAAAATTTCGCGATGCACCTTAATGGATGCAAAATCTTTTCTAAAATCGATTTAGTGCGTGCATTCCATTTAATACCGGTCGCGAAGGACGACATTTATAAAACAGCCGTCACAACACCAATTGGCTTATTTGAATTCCTTAGAATGCCATTCGGACTTCGGAATGCTGCACAAACGTTCCAACGATTTATGAACGAAGTGTGCAAGAACTTAGATTTCGTGTTCGTATACATTGACGACATTCTAATAGCATCAAAAAACGCTGAAGAGCATTCAAATCATTTGCGACAACTATTCGTACGACTCGCAGAGTATGGAATTAAAATAAATCCATCAAAGTGTATTTTCGGTGTCGACAATTTAAAATTTCTAGGACACACAATTACACTTGACGGAATAATTCCATCCGAAGAGAGAGTCCAAAGCATTAAAGAGTTTCCAATACCAAATTCGATAAAATCTACGCAACGTTTCCTCGGTATGATTAACTTCTACCACCGATTTCTACCGAATATCGCTTCAACTCTTGCTCCAATCTACGAACATCTAGCTAATTTCACAAAATCGAAGGCGAAGAAAAAAGATTTTAAATGGTCTAATTCTCTAAATGCACCCTTCGAAAAAGCTAAAGAATCTCTGGCTAACGCAGCCATGGTAGCTTTTCCGCTCGGAAATTCAAGATATAGTATCGCAACAGATGCTTCAGATTTTGCTATTGGTGCAGTGTTGCAGCAATATTCACTAAACTCGTGGAAACCAATTGGATTCTTCTCCCGAAAACTTACTCCTGCCGAGAAAAAATATTCAGCTTTTGACCGTGAATTACTCGCAATACATGCTGCGATCAAACATTTCCGGTACGCTGTGGAAGTCGAGAGTTTACGGTTTTTACTGACCATAAACCGCTAAGTACCGCAATAACTTCTAAAACAGAGCGCAGTCCTCGACAAACGCGACATTTAGATTTTATAGCCCAATTCACAACCGACATTCAACATATTTCCGGGTCGGAGAACATAGTAGCTGACAGTCTTTCTCGTGTTGCAGAAATCACTTCGTCGAAAACCGAATCTTACGATCTGAACAAAATAGCTAAACTTCAAGAAACGGACGACGAACTTCTGAAACTTTTAACCGAAAAAAACACATCGTCGTGGAAACTCGAAAAAATTTCTATACTAAGTTTAGATATATATTGTGAAACATCGACTGGAAAGTTTAGGCCATACATACCACAGCCGTTGCGACGTTCCATTTTCGATCAGTTGCACAACCTAGCTCATCCAGGTATTCGTGCAACCAGGAAATTAATTGCAACGCGCTATTTTTGGCCAAAAATAAATAATGACTCGAATCTTTGGTCCAAGGCTTGTAAACCGTGCCAACAGTCCAAAGTTCATCGTCATACAAAACCCGAACGTGAAACTTTCGACGTACCAACAGGACGATTCGACCATGTCCACATAGACATCGTAGGTCCATTTCCTAGTTCCAACGGATTCACGCACATACTAACCGCAGTAGACCGTTTTACTAGATGGCCAGAAGCATGGTGTTTATTAGATACCACCGCGTCTAGCGTAGCAAAAGCGTTCGTCACAAACTGGATTTCACGTTTGAACTTAACAATTTACTCGGAATTCATAGAATTAGAACGACACCGTACCATCCACAATCGAATGGTCTTGTCGAAAGATTTCACAGACAACTTAAAGACAGTCTAAGAGCAAAACAAAACGCTAACAACTGGACTGTAGAATTGCCTATTATCTTACTCGGAATTCGCGCAGCCGTCAAGGAGGATTTAAAATGTTCTCCGGCTGAATTAGTTTATGGACAGACTCTTCGGTTGCCTGGTGAAATTTTTTCTGACACAAAAAACAAAACACTCGATTCTGACTTATTAATAACCAAACTACGAGATAAAATGCAAAATTTAATACCGATTTCAACACGAGTAAACAAACAAGTAACTATCTTCGTACCCAAAGATCTCGAGAAATGCAAATTCGTATGGATAAGAAACGATAGAATTAAACCAACTCTTACTCCAACTTACGACGGACCATATCCCGTCATACGTCGTTCTCGAAATTCATTTACAGTTCAAATAAACAAACGAAATGTTACAGTAAACACCGAAAGGGTTAAATCTGCATTTGAGACCGAATAAGAGTTACCATGCATTTGCAATTATTTTTTTATTTTTTTTTTTGCAAAATTTCTTCTTAATCATTAAATACATGTTACAATTCAATATACAAGTTATATTTATATTTGTTTTCAATTAATTACAATTTTTAAATAATTTTCAACTTTTGGCTCAAATTAGTTTTCGGTTTCTATACATTTATATTTTTTTTTTATTTTATCAATTTCTACAACTAAACTTACTAGTTTTAACTAAGGAAAGGGTGATGTAGTGACGCAAACTACCTTTCAGTAATATTGCAAATTATTAGAAATAACTGCACTCTCGTACGATAATTATTGTATTAAATAATAATTAACTGTTCTGTCGTATGATGATAATTTATTGTTATTATAATACGAGAGAACAGTTAAATTTAATTTTTGATCTAAAAATTCGAATAAGAAGGTTTGAGAAAAAACACTCTCGTTTGGTAGTTCAAAGTATTTAGTCGTGATAAAATTAATCGTTATTCAATTCAAAGTAAAATTTAAAAGATATAATTCAAAGTAAAAATAAATATTATCTAAAATTAATAATTCAAAAAAATAAATAATTTAATCTAAATAAAATTTTATATAAAATATAAATTTAATTAAATAAAATTTTATTGTTAAATAATTTATAAAATCATAATATAATTAAAATAAATTGAACAATAAACTAAAGTTAATTAATAACTTATAAATAAATAATATTAAAATGAACTTATAATAATGTTAAATTAGTTAGTAAGTGAATAAATAATGTATGTGGTTTACATACTGTTAAAAATAGAACACGCGTATTATTTAATTATAACAGACAACTACCTACATAAATATATTTAGGTAAATTAAATTTTACTACTTTGTTAGGAGGAATATTAGTAGTTTTTTTTTCGCTTAATAGCCCGAGCAGAATCAAATTCGTACCCAGCCAACGTACGCAGCCAACATAAGAAAAAATATTTACCGAACACAATCAAAAGTAGTTTTGCTGCGAAAAACCTACCAATTTACACTAACAATATTTTTCTACCTGATATTAATGTGACATTTACCAGCGTACTTACGGAAAAAGTTAAAAGTTGGTTAACTTTTTTCTCGATTCTGCGACGAGGCTGCGTAGGCTGCGTTTGTTATAATCGGTTCCATATATTTTCATACATTTAACTTTTTTTGGCATTTCTTATGTAGGCTGCGTATGTATTCTGCGTTGATTCTGCTCGGGCTATAACACTTTTTATTAATCTTTAGTTTCAATTTTGTTGCTAGAGGTAAAAGATATAATGCATCTTTAGTTATTTTGTTATAATTTAAATATCAAGAAGGAAAACGCATTTTAATATTTTTCTACAAATAATATTCAGTATTTTTTACTTTACTTTTTTCAAAAAATAAATTTTACATATTTAGTATATGTTCAGCCAGCACCCCTCCCTAAAAAAAGAAAAATCTATTAATTGCAACATATATACATTATTATGTTGAAAACTTACATGTCTGTGATTGTCCAGAATTCTTGGTGTCTCCAAGAATATTGAAAATAAACTAAAAAAAAAAAAAAAAATCTACATTATTTTGCACACAAAAATAAATAAAAACAACAACAACCACACATGAAATATTCACATCAATAATCCATGAATGATTGTTGATTGTTTCTACAGTTAATCTACAAAATTGAAAGGCACTTACCTTAGCTTCCAACTGGAACAAAAATGCAGCCAATCCATCATGCAAGTTGGTCACAAACCACAAACCAATTCTGGGTTTGCACCAACAAATCTGAAAAATAGGGAAGAAAGTTTAGGTAGATATCAGCCACAAAATAGCTGACATCCATGATATATATAAATATTTGGAATTCAAATGAATTCCTAATTTGAATTTTATTAACTTACCTTCGCTATTTGTTCGAAATAATCCAATATTTGTAAAATATAAACAGATAAAATGCCGGCATTTTATCTGTCAAACCGAAACTTGTAGATTCAATAACTAATAGACGGGTCGCAGTAACTTTACGAAATGTCACTACCCGGTAGAAAACATAATCGCGAATCGAATTATGTTAAGGAAAATCAACATAAAACATAGAATTTATGTTTTTTAACTTAAAGGAAAACCCTTATAAGTGCGAGCGAGATGTAAGCGGCGCAAGCGAGAAAAAAATAACTACGCGAAAACACTCTCAATAAATAAAATTACCGACAAGTTAAGTAAAGTAGCCTTTCGATTCGTTAAGTAGGCTGGTCACATAGCTATCGTTCGCAATCGCAAGTATCTGCCAAAAATGCCAAGCACAAACTAAATTAAAAACTGTTATAATATCACTTTTTTATTAAATAATAATTACAAAAACATACTTATATACTATTTCAATAATTAACCGCGAATTTAGATTTAAATTAAATTTTTTGACAAAAGTTAAATTGAAATTATCTGTCTGTCAAACTCAAAAGTTTGGAATAGTGAAATCGCAAAAGTAGAAATTAATTCAACTCTTTCGATTCAATTCGTTTCGAATCGCACTATGTGACTGACCAATCGATTTTTCTACAAAATTATATGAAGACGTCAAAATGGCTACTTTACTTAACTTGTCGTACGTATGTTATTGTAGCTTTAAACCTGGGCTACATTGTTCCTATCAGTTCAGTTCAGTTTCGATTCGATTCGATTCAACGGTTAAGTAGACTAAACACATAGTTACCGATCACAATCGATTAAACCACATATATTTTGTTTTTGTAATTTTTGACACAGTCAAATTTCATTTCTCTTGACATTTCCTTCAGTTTGGATTCGCAAAATTCCAATCGTTCCAAACTCTTTCGATTCGATTCGTGCCGATTCGACCTATATGTCCACTCAATCGATTTCCCATATATAAATATATGGAGACGTCAAATTTGAACTTTTCGAAACGAATCGTAACTGAACCGATCGAAACAATGTAGCCCAGGCTTTAGAAGGTATTCTGCAGCAGAATATTCTACAATACTACAGAGCGAATAATTTTTTTTATTGTAGGAAAAGATAGTTGCTATATGTTTTATTTTTATGTTGTTCAAAAAGAAGAACATTAAAAAAAATGGTGAGTATAATCCACTATTAATAAGAAATATTTCACAAATGTGTTGAATTAAATAACATTTTCAAACATTGCTTTTGTGATTGTATATAACTTTCTAAATATATTTTAATTGTTATAATTGTGAAATATTTATTTTAGATGCTTTTCATGTTATTGTTCAGCCGTCAGGGCAAATTACGTCTGCAAAAATGGTATGTTGCCCATCCCGATAAAGTTAAAAAGAAGATTACCCGTGAATTAATCACTACAATTCTGGCACGAAAACCAAAAATGTGTTCTTTTTTAGAATGGAAAGATTGTAAAATTGTATATAAGAGGTAAATTTTTATTTTTTTATGTTATAATTTTTTTTACTTTCATTATCTTTTTTATCAGATATGCGAGTCTTTATTTCTGTTGTGCAATTGAACAAAATGACAATGAACTGTTAACTTTGGAAATTATCCACAGATATGTAGAATTGCTAGATAAATACTTTGGCAGTGTAAGTATCTCCTATAAAGAGATTGATAAATACAAAAAATTGCTAATTAATTTTATATATTATTTTATAAAATATTCTAACTAGATGTATTTATTTCGAAAATATATGTTTTAGATTTAGACGGTATATGTTTTAAATATAGTATTTTTAGAATTATATTTTTGATTTGTGCCTTTAACTCTCTAACCTTTAATAATATATGAATAAAATTTTTTTTTTAAGGTTTGCGAACTGGATATAATTTTTAACTTTGAAAAGGCATACTTTATTTTGGATGAGTTATTAATTGGCGGTGAAATGCAAGAGACATCTAAAAAAAATGTACTAAAGGCTATAGCTTCGCAGGATCTTCTTCAAGAGGTCAGTACTCCAGAACTCTATGATTTATAATATTTTATTTTAGTAATTTTCTTTCATTTGATGTTTATATAATTAGTTATTATTCTGCATAATTATACATACCTAATATTTCTTTTATTTACTATTATTTAAATTATAAGGTTTCCTATTGCAAATTTCAATACTGATTAAAAATAAATTATTCATTCAAATTTAAAAGTTAAAGCATGCATTATAACTTATTAGTTAATTAAAAACATTTTATTGCGCTATTGCTTTTAGTCGTGCTCTTAAGTATACCTTTTATTTTTTTTTTAAAGTACTTTTGCATAGTAGTGGATCAGCTTGAATATGAATGAGCACGTATTTTATTTTATGCATATATTAGTTAGTTGGCTACATTAGGCATTAATTTTTATTAAATATATATTTTATATTTTATAGAATTTCATAAATATTAGTTCAACAAACTCTTTTTTTCAATATAAATTAAATTTTTGACAATTTAATGGAAATAAAAATTCTACGACTTTATTGAAATTAAATATTAAAAATTTTACTCAAAATAATTCTAATTTTGTATTCGTTTTCTTTTCTACTCTAGTTTAAATCTGTAACTTAAGTTTAAAAAATTTATTCTTTGGCCTGATTTTTATCAAGTTTATATTTAGTTTTTTTTTAATTCACATACAGAAATGCATGAGTCTAAAATAAAGACAAAGTATGTTTCTAATATTGATATTTAAATAAATTTAATTTAAAAAGTAATATTCTAAAATGAATGTAATTTTTATTTAATGCTTTCATCTACAATATATGCAGGACTTCAATGAATATCTTAATTAAAATATTAAATCTAATGTTTAAAATAATATATAAATTAAATTCAAATCATAGTAACAGCATTACACAATAAACAACAGTACATTTTAATAAAATAAATTTTTATTGTCAGATTATTTTACCTTTGATTATTTTACTTTAATTTAATTACATATATTATAATAAATTGTAATAACTATGATCTATGAGTATTAGATAATATTTATTTTAAAATTATTATAAATTTTTATCTTGTGTTAAAAATATTTTCTAGAGCTATTATAAAAATAATTGAATAATAATGTTTTAGTAAAAGAAATATTATAATTAAAATTAATTCAGAATTATAATTGATTTTTCATTTCTATTGCAACAAAATAAATTTCCTTTTTCTATTTTTCCCAATCGTACTACTAACTATGATAATATAAATAAATGCATTTGTTATTAAATTAATGCTGATATTGTTTTTTAACAGTTTTAAAATTATGTATAAGGGATATGTATGAGTATGGTTATGGTAATTAAATCCTTTATCGATTTTATGACAATTCATTTTAAAATAATATATAAATTATTTTAAATTTAATTGTACTGGAAATTGAAAAATATGTTTTGAAAACAATTAATATACACTTAATAAAAAGGCGATATATAACAAATTTTTGAATAATTAGGAATAATTAAAAAAAAATTGTCATAGATTGATTATTTGTTAGGTTAATTTGTTGAATAAATTTAATAAAATTTACGTAAACAAAATTACAAGCAAAATTATTGAAAAACATTAAATTCAAACATAAACATAAGTAACTCGTTTCAATAAAGAAGTAATTCGAAAACAACATAATAATATAAGCCTTTAAAAATATAAGACTTTAAAAATGTAAAGTTTTAAGTTAAAATTTAAATCATGCAGGCTATTGAAAAATAAATTATACTACTACAATTTTTTTTTCCAAAACTAAAAATTATGTAAAATGAGGATTTTACACACATTTTACTTGTGTTGGGGTGGGGGTCAGTTTTATAAAAAAAAATCAATTTTAATATTTAAACTCCATCGAATAATAATCATGAACAGGGTATAATTAAATTACATATAAATGAAATTTACCATTTAAAATAAGTGCTTCTGCATTTTATTAACAAATTTCATTTTTATACATGGTTTTTCCCTTATAACACTTTAACATGTATTTTGGATCTAAAAAAATTAGTTTTAATAATATTTTGCGTTATTTTTTTCACGCCATAGGAAGAAGCTGTCGAAGGTGCTATAAGAGATATTGGACTTCTTTAAAAATTATATAACATAGTTACAATTTTAAATTCGTTCATAAATTTTTTAATATTTGGATAATAAAGAAATTAAAACAATAATATTAATACTATCTTTAATATTAAAATTGTATTATATTAAACATACTATTTGTAGCTAAAAAAAATGTCGAGTGGAATACTTTTTTTAAAAAATTTATTATATAAAATTAATTTTCCAAGTTTTGACGGCATTTAACTAGTGTCGCGTTATTATTTCCGAAAATTGATCTGTTACACCTTGCATTGTTAGAAACTAACACTCGACGACTCGACTCTACTTCAATAATAGTCGTTTATATTTTAAATGATTTTTTATTTTTTGTGTGTGATATAACGTGTATATTATGTTTAGTAATAGCTTAAGGCTTAACTATTTATGGTCAATCTGCAAGATCATTGTATGGTAATAATTTATATATTATAAGTTTTTTTCATAGCGTCAAATGCTATGATTTATTAAAAATCTAAGTTCTAAATCCATAAATTTTAAGTATTTATGATGAGTTATCGTAGTGATAATAATATTTTTGAATTGTTCATTATTGAACATATTATCATAATATTTACTATAATTGTTAATTATGTAATAAAAATATACTTAATTATAAATATTTAAGATTTGTTATTTATATTATTATAATTAATATTTTTGGAAAATATTTAGAGTACATGTAACGCAATATAATGGTAAGCCAGATTTAAAAATAGATTTTTAATATCACAGCTATTGAACAAAATTATAATATTTACATATAAATTAAATCAAACTTTTATCATTTATATTCTTATTTTTTACATAAATGTTTTATGGAATGTAGATTGGGAAAACTGCTTGTATAATTTTTGTCTCACTTGATCTAATTTATAATTTAAGGTAAACTGTTATTAAATAAATATAATATTATGTTAATAACAACTTTAACAGATTATTTATTGAAGAGAAGTATACATAAATATATTATAAGATTTTTATAACAAAAACAACAATTCTTAATAATTATACAATAATTAATTAACTATAAATCATAATTTTTCTACTAATATTTTTGGAATTACTGATATTAAATATGTTGACTACATTGAGCAGATTTGCTTTATTATTTAGTCCTTTACAATAATGTCTAATTGTATAAATATAAAATATCAATATATCACTAACACAAAATGTTTAAATAACTTTCTTTCGCCGCCGTATATTAAATCTACTTTTTATTTACTAATTAACTATTAATTTATATACGTAAACACAAATTTTTTTCTGTAAATAGAATACTAAATACAAAAAATTTATATTTATTTATAATTTATAAGATTATTATTATATTTTTGAAAACACTTGTGCAAATATAGTGAGTAGTGATGCACCAAAAATGTTAAATGTATATTTACATAAGTGGGAACCTAAACAAGGTAGGTAATTTTGGTTTAAATAAGTGTGTGACTTCATCATCTTGTTTTGGTTCACAACATTTTAAAAAAAAAAAAAAACATTATTTAATTTTTTTCTATTTTAACTAGCAAATAATATATCATATCATTATTTTAATTTCTTTTTCAGGATGAGACTCCACAAGGGTTTTTCGAAGATCATGGACTTGGTTAATAATATTAATAATATGATGATGCAATTAATAAATCATTCCTTTTCATTTTTATTTAATATCATTCCGTATTAAGACTTGTGTTATATAAAAATTATTGTTTTCCTATCAAATTTCAATATAAAATAAATTTAATTATAGTTTTCAATGATTTTTGAAGATATAAATATAATAAATGATGTAATCTTTATATTACGGGTTTCTTTTCTTCTTCACCTTTGAACTTAATTTTGTTACAAATAAAAAAAAAATTATAAACTGACTTGGAATGTGAAAGTATTTATAAAATATTACCGTTATTTTGTGAAATTAGTTCAATATCGTACCTTAATTGCTGTGAAATGGAATGTTTCGCTTTAATTAATAATGAACTTGGTACATTTCTTTAGAATCATTAGAACCTAGAACTCATACTGGTGTGATAATATGAATTAAAAATGATAAGTTGGAAGGAGATAGATGGCCATTCACGTACAAGGGTAGAAATTTATAAGTGTGAAAAATATTACATATCTCAAGGTGAATATGACCATGGATAAAGCAAGTTTATAAGATACATTAATTTAAAGAAATGAGAAAGGTAAGATTTATTCGTACGCGTATATTTCATGAAAATATGATAATTTTGTCTCATTGTCTCAATATTTTTTATAACAAAAATGTTTATATTTATACCTATTTTTTAATATTAATGCCTAATATTTATAATTTATTTTTATACCGAATATATTATTAGTCTATAAATAGGTGCTCAGATAACTACTTAACACCTTTTAATTACTATGACACTGAGTTTTCAAACAGATTGCCACATATTTTGTTTGTCATATCAAACAGATTGCCACATATTTTGTCAAATATCATGCGGAAAATGATTTATTAGTTTAAAAAATTATTTAGGTACGGAATGGTATGATATATTATGTGCGGAGTGTTGGTAAAGTTCTCGAAACTATTGAATTCGACATTTAGATGGCAAACTATACAATTTTAAAGGAGTATAGATTTAAATATTTCATATAATATGTATCTCATAAAGCAGAAATTTAAAATTAATTAAATGATAAATGAAGGCTTCAATCAAAAACCATTATAACTACGTATAGAGACGAGTTAACAAGGAACAAACTAAAATCGTTTTTTGAGTGCCTACGAAAAATATTTCGTAGGCACCCATCTCTCACACACACATAATATAATGTCTCTCACATAAAATAGAAAATCTCATTCTTAAAATTTGTGTATTTTGTATCGAAGCAAAATGACAATAAAACGAAAAAAAAATATTTTCAAGCAATAGCAAAAATTTGATTTTTCAATTTTTTGAAATGCAAAAAATATATAAATATTTAGGATTTACAATTAAGATATCATTTTTTAATTTTTAACATACATACATAACAATGAAATTTTAGGTAGAGGTATAGGTATAGGAATTTTAGGTATAGGAAAAATCGTAATAAAATAAAAAAAATAGAAAAGGTAGGAATAGAGTTATTTATGTAGGATTTATAATTTCAATTATTAAATGCAATTTTAATTTTAAAATTAATTAATTTAATTTTAAAATTAAAAAAATTAAAAAGGTTTTAACAACTTTTTAACCAAGTCTTGAATATTTCCCTATTCCTGGCATGGAAATTTAAAATTAAAGCGCGGTTTGGTCTGATTGGTGTTTTAGAATATCTACGATTTCAATTATTTTTTTTACTAGTATGACAAAGATCCAATATTTTTAAATTATTATTTCTTAATACGTCCTCAAGTTATGCATATGAATCTTTTTTTTAATATTATTTCCAAAAAAATTTTTAAGAAAATCACATCACATATTCTTTTTATTGATGTTTATGGAGAAGCTACGAAAATGAAAGATTTATTAAATTTTGAAGATGAGTTCCATATAATATGAGTTCCGTACAGGTACAATAATCATATAAATATTAGAAAAATATTGCTTACTTAATACTTAATTATGTTCCTTCACAACATTTATAAAGCCGGATTTTTTTTAATATAAATCAGGCATAAGGAACCCAAATGATATATTATATAGAATATTAAAATATTGTTAATTTTCAAAAATTTAATGATACTTTAGTGAACATCTACATTTTACACTTTAGAAATGTTTTACATTTTATAAAAAAACTAAATCTAATATTTTTCCACCTATTTATTGTTATCTTAATAATATTTATTGCATTAAAAAAGCCTCAATATTTTTTGAACAAAGTAATTAAGTATATATCAAAACAAATTAGGTAGTTATTTTATTAATGAATAAGTACATATACCTCTTATTACAGCTCATGAATGAATTTATCAAAAAAAATGCTATTTGTGGAATTTATACTAAATATTTAATAGCTAGATGAAGTTGATAAAAAATTTCCAAATTTATATTGCTAATTCCTATACCTATACCTCTACCTAAAATTTCATTGTTATGTATGTATGTTAAAAATTTTACATATGAATCAGAAAAAATTATATCTTAATTGTAAATCCAAAAATTACATATTTTTTGAATTTCAAAAAATATAATAATCCAAAATTAGAAAATATTTACTAAAATATTTCCATATTCAATAATTTGAAATAATTTAAAATATGTATACATATTTTCCTTCTTTCGTTATTCATTATCATTAACCAACGAACGTTACTTCGTTATTGAGAAATAAAAAATAAAAAAAATAATATCTCTCTCAAAATTCTATGGGGTTCCAATGTTAAAACATTGGAAACCCAGAAAAATTTACATTTTTTTTCTTCCTGTTAACTCGTCTCTATACGTAGTTATAATGGTTTTTGCTTCAATCTTTTATATAAGTTTATTGGAGAGGCGTTTAGGTGAGGATATTTTTAAATTACTGTATTAGTTAACTCTCTAGTCAGTCTACTTTTAATATTATGTAACCTTTTTTTAATGTTTTTTTTAATTTTGCGCGAGCATGGCATACAAAAATTATGGTAAAGTATTTTCTATAATTATATACAAACAATTAAAAACTATTGTGCTAATGAGATCTCACAATTAGTAGTACCTCTTCATATAATTCTTAAATTTGCAGGACCAATCAACAATATACACAGTATAGAAAATCTAGGCAATCCTACGCATATCGGGGAATTCGTAACGTTCGTTTGAAAACGTTTTTGAAAATTGGATTACCGTTCGTTTGATAACGATCAATCGGGGAAAACAAAAATTAATTAAAAAAAATGTTATCCATTGCAACCATAATGTTTTATTTTATTTTTTTAGAAATATTTTGATTATTTTTTTTTTGTGAAATTCAAAATGTAAATATATTCTTTTTATATTATGAATTTACTCAAAAAAACTATGAGTTTAAGTAAATTCATTGGTTTATTTTAGTAAATCTATAAATAATTTAATTTATTTTAAAAATATAAAATCAAAATTTAATATCAATACAAAATGCATTAATATTTTTTTCAAAATCAATTTCATATTATTCCTCATTTTTTCATAAATAATATGGATTTATTTTGGATGAATTTTATACCGATTTTGTTTTATTTTAATTTTATTAAAATTTTGCTAACTGCCCCATATTGATCATTTATTTATTTTAATAATTTATTTTAATTTTTAATAATATTTAAGTTTGCAATATGTACATTATTTTTTAAAAAAAACTTGCACTCCAATATCTGTAGATATTATGATCGTATCGAAAAAATAGCCAATACATAAAAGATTTGAAATTAACATAGGGCTTTTCCTTCGTTAATTGAAAAATATATTGAAAGCTTTTTCATTTTAACAATTTAAAGTGTAAAGTTTCCAATGATAGTAAAATTAGATTTTCGAAACGAATTTCAATCGTTGCGAATTCCCCGATACGCATGCAAGTAAATAGGCCGGATTTCATGCTAGCACGGCAATTCTGCTTGAATTAAAAATTGTATCATTTATTAATAACTGAACCCTTCCCGACCTTGAAATGATCAGCTTGTCTGTAAACTTTATCTATATACCCTCTATACCTATCTCCTTTGCAAAAATAAACTCACTAGGTAGCCCGAAATTCCAAGAAATGACTTCAAATTTACCTGGCGTTTCTTAGACTTTTTTGATGGGTATACTGTTTTATATATATATATGTATATGTACATATAATAATAACTGCTGCAGTTTGTCTACTTATGTTGAGTCAATTATTCCTAATTTTTTATACATACTAGTATTTCAGTTAAATTGTTAAATACAAAACAACTGTTAACAATATTATCACAACCTCCCTCTAGGTCTAGAGACGATATTATAGTAAATCCTTGGCGTTATGACAGTTACTTTTTTTCAGGCTAGTTTTTTACGATAAATCCTAGCCGGGAATAAAAGAGATAGATAGATTTTGCAAGACAGAGATAGTATAATTTTGAATAATAAAATATATATATAAAAAATATATATATAAAAAATATATATATTTTTTTTATATATTTGATAAATATAAATATAAATTTTTGAACGAATTAAAAAAAAAAATAAGAAAAACTTAGGTTTAACATTTCAAAAATTATTTATTTTAAATTATATTTTTTGAATTCCTTCAAAAATTTGTGATAATTTCCTGAATTGTCAAAAAAAAAGTTTCTACAGGCTAAAAAGAATATAATTGGATTATTTTTCTTTTTTGTCGCGTTCAATTTACGGTAAATCCATAGTTGGCAACAAATTTGTAGCTTCTATTTACGATAAAGCTTTGATAAAGAGCTCTATAGTGCATCACTCACTCTAGTGTAATTTTTCTATGATTTTTTTTTCTCTCTTTCTAAGTTCATATAAAGTCTGAAAACTAGCTTGAAAAAAAGCAACTGTCATAACGCTATAAATCTGGGGATATAGTAGATGAATTAACAATTTAGTATAACAAAGTTTAAAATAACGTTTATTTGTGGACTATGTAAAAATACTCTAAAAAGTATTATAAATAAATGAACCAATGATTATTATTTATATTTTATTTATGTATAATTAATTATTATTTATGAAATACATAACAGATTATTGATTCTTTTTGATATTTGTTTGTTTGTTTACACATTTCGTAATTGATTCGTATTCTGTGGTACGTCGCAGTCGTAGTTGATTTTTAAACACGTTTAAGAAGTGTTAAACATCTGGTACTACAGTATGTATATAATAAATAATATACTGCTTACATTACATCAATAGGTTGCTCTTGTTATTAAAGGGCGATGAGGCTGACATCTATTAATTGATCTAAGAACTAATATTCCAATAGCATTGGAAATATATTTAATCACATACAATCAATAGATATTACAAGTAATTTTTTTGTATTTACATTTTAGTTAGATTGGATATACATATGTACATGCTAAGAATTGAAAATTTATAATAGATAATATATAATGTAAATGTACCTACATAACATATATGTATATTACTAAGAAGAAAATCCACACGCATGTCTGAAATATGAAATTGCGTATGTTTTAAATATTAGAGCGACAACTCAGAAAATTGTAAATTTGCAGGGAGCTACATATATATTCTTATATAAATTTACATATGTGTAATTATTATTAGATTTTGTAAAGTTAAATTAATTTGCTTTAATTTAATTTAATATACTATTTATATTTGATTAATATTTTTTTTTGTAAATTAAAATAAATGTAAAAATTCTAGATTAATTTAATATTAATAAGAGTCATTAATGCGCAACAACAATAATAATGATACCCCTACTTTCGAAAGCCCGCACAAATAAAAGAAAAGTACTATAGAAAAAATTTCCCGAAAATCAAATATAGGGGTAGAAAGAAAATTTTATGTTGGAATAAAAATATCTAAAATCTCTGACTAAAAAGGTGTGTTGTGCGCGAAGGGTTTTTCCAACACACAAAAGTTTTCTAGATCCACCAAAAATAATTAAAAAATATAGGAAAATCTTAAAATTAACTATTAAAATATAGAAAAAACGTGAAATCTCTAATTTAAGAATTAATTAAGGATAAAAAAATATTGAAATTCATAAAGAAAAACCCTAGAAATAAGTTTTAAAAAATCAACTTGCCTTTTTATATATGAAAGAGAAAAAAATCCTAATTTAAAAGTGAAAAGAATAATTTTCAAGTTTTTTTTTATGAGTGTCCCGTCGATGTGTTTGTATACATATTTTACTTATGATTCTAAATTTTCGTATATGTTTTTTTCTTTAAAAAAATATTCATATATTTTTAATAAAAATAAAAATTGATCTGTTCTAAAATTTAAGAAGTGAATAAGTAAAATTGAATTAAATTGTTTAATTTTGAAAATGAAATATTCATATTAATAAAACTGTGTTATAACGAAAATTTCAATATATGTATAATATATATAAAATAAATATATTAATATATATATATATATATATATATATATATATATATATATATAGATATACCATATATATATATATATATATATATATATATATATATATATACATATATATATATATATGTATAGATATATTATAGGATTATATAGATATATCTAAAATACGTTTTTTCTTTAATAGCATTTCGGAGTACAGATATTTATACAGAATTGTATACGAATCTTGATTTTCTACGTAGAGGAAAAATACAAGAAGATTTTATTCTATTTTAGTTTTTCCTCTCATTTTTTAAAAATTGTTAAATAAATTTTATTTTGAGTGTTTAAGTTTTTTTTTTTTTTTTTATTTTATATTTTGATATTTTATTTTCTTACGTATTTGGTTAAGTGTAAATTATAATATAAAATATAACCTATTATAAGAAAATATAAGGATAAAGTTAAATAAAAAATATAAGAAAGTTTGAAATATTTTTAAAGTACATTTTACCTTTTCGGAGTGTAAAACATGGATGATGATGCCGTATCGGGTCCGCACTTGATTCGAGTCGCGTGAAGTTTCGCCGACCGGCAGAAAAGTGGAAGTCGTCAAAGTAAATTCACAGCAAGATGGCGGAGGGACACTCATTTGGAAAGAAGACATTTCATAAACCAACTTATTGTCATCACTGTTCGGATTTACTTTGGGGCTTAATCGGACAAGGATACATATGTGAAGGTAATATAATATAGAAATTTATTTTTACTAATAATCAGTTTATATTAATAACATGGGATAATCTTTTACAAAATTTAAAAAGTTTCTATTTTTTTCTCTTTAGTGTTAAATTTGATAAATACGATTGCATTATTATTTGGCATCATGGTTATATCCAATACACATAATGACGCAAAAGAAATATGAATTTTTAAAAATTATTTTAATAATTTAGTAGAGTTTTATAAATCTATATACAAAAACATTGCTAAAATTCATTTAAATATTATCATGGATGTTTAAAAGCGTTGTATAAAAATAACACATTGGATTTTCAATCATTAATCCATTAAGAAGAAGATTCTGTTATGGAAATAATTGTTATCTATACCCTGTTACTTACTTGTATTTTTATTATGTTTTTAACTTAACTGAAAACATTAAAAAAGTGACTGCACCGACCGAGATGCTATTTATAATTACAATGTATATTGTTAAAAGAAGCCTAATGTTTTCAAGCTGTGACGATTTACTGACCTCTAATGGTTCATTTAAAGAAATCGTCTCTATTTAAATTTAATTGCTTTATTTAAAGAAGCTTATCCCTATTATTTGGCATTTCTAGATTTGGAATACCACGAATCCTTAGAGGTAGACTCGAAAGGAAATTCATAATAGTAAAATAGTATATACTGGCAAGGAAATCTAAGATTTTTTTTTATAATAATACTTAATTTAATAGTTATATGTATTACATAATTGACCACAAAATATTTTAACCATTGAATAGAAAACTATTATTTTTTTTCAAGCACAATATATTTTGTAATGATATGTCATAATAGCCAATTACTTCTTTTATAAATTTCAAATCTGATTTCCATGATTTTCCATAACTTAATATACTGTAAGTTAATTATACATACTGCCAGAGACTCCAAAAAATATGTTCCAATTTTTGTAGAACTACAAAAAATACTATTTAAAATATAAATCTCCTTCTGTTTTAAATATTAAACTTTCTTCTATAATAATATAATTAATTATATAGAGAGGATTGATAAAATTTATCAAGTACAGAACAATGTCTATTTCATGTAAAGCATATAATTCTCAAGTGTATTTCAAGTGCAGTTTGAAGAAAAAAATATCAGTTCTTATTTGGCTCATTTCAAGTCATTTTTGCATATCCTTTACTATTAAGGATATGCAAAAATGTATTATATTATTAAAATTAATTTCGACGAAAATATTTAATTGTATATTGATTTACAAAAAATATTGAAATAAAATATTAATGGATGTGTGAAGAAAAATTATAAAAATTAAATAATTTTTCATATTTTTGAATATTTATTATTTCAAAACCTTATCAATAAATAAACTAGGAAGCACTACATTTCATGGTGTCCTGTAAAACTCAATAGTCATCTTAAGTTAGGTAATTTTTTTCCGTAGTAATAGGTACGAAAAAAATTTAAATTTTATTCGCATGGATACGTTAACTATAAGAGATATATTTTTTTTTTCAATAAACGTCATTTATATATTCGTATAAATCTAATCAAATAATAAGATTTATGCAATTAAAAAACAATTGCATTATTTAAATATACAAAATTTAAAAATAAAAACTAATAAATTTTATTAATCCTAAGAGAGGATCGTAATCATAGAATTATTATGCTATGAGTTAAATATAAAATTTAATTTTATGTATAATTAACTTGGGCGAATTTTCTATTTTAAATTGTTAGGTTTCATTTTTAGATATGGCTGGCAGTTCGATTTATTTTAAGAATTGAATATATTTATACTTCTATAAAAAAAAAGTTTCCAAAAAATATATTTCTCGAATTATTCGACCAATTTTCCATTTTCGTTGTTCTTACAATTTGGAAATTTTGGAAGATATGTTTCCAATAAAAATCTTCCAATTAATTTCCCCACCGTTTTATATCTATAATACACGCGAAACTATTATTTAATATATACATACTTATATACTTATACATAATTTACATTATTGCAACATATATATATATATATAATATATATATATATTAATATTATATAAAATATATATAATTATAACATTATAAGTCAATATAATTTTTGTATATTCATATATTTCACTGAAAATTTTTGTATAGTTTCATATTCACAAAAGTTAAAAAGTAAATCAGTTTAATATAATACCTTACACGACACCTTACAGAATGTAAAAAGAATAATATGAATTTAAACCTTTCGAAATAAATGATTCGTTACTTATTTGATATATGTACCTATTTTTTTTTTAATGTAGTCCAAGTTACAACTAAACTTATATTGATTTATATCGACAAATCTAATCTTAATTGAAAGTTGTTATACTGAGTAATGTATAAATAAATCATGTTTACATCTTAAATATCAACTAGTATATCTATTAAAAAGTAAAGCATACAAATAACAGAATAGTGCAAAAAAATTGCTTTACTTTAGGAAATTTGCTTTAGTTTAAAATTATATATAATTTCCGTACAGATCCCATCTCAAACGATTTTTCTAGATAAAACTTTGTTAAAGCCTTTTAATGAAGTAATCTCTGATCGCCGATAAAATGGTAATAAACAACCATATTTTAATCCTAACTATTAAAATTATTTATTAGCTTCTTACACTATTGTATTAAAACAAGCAATAATAGTAAAATTGTTTACCAGTCTCGATAATTTTTTCAATATTCTTCAAGCCTGGAATATATGGAGTAGAGCTCTATATAATAGAAATATATAATATCAAAAAGCCTTCCCCAAACCGGCGCGAATTTTTCCGCAACCGCGGTGCGAATTTTTCCGCACAATTTATTTACATGGCGGCTTATGAGGATGCACACACTAACGCGAATTCCGCGCGTATTTGCAGCGAATTTTTCCGCGCGTTTTGTATAGGGATTTTTTCCGCAACAATTGTCAAAAAAAAACACTGCATGCAGCGTTTTACATGAATTTTCGCAACAATTGTCAAAAAAATTATTGAAAATTTGTCAAGTTAGTCATTCATATTGTCGTCGCTGTTGAATTAAGAACTAGTAAAAAAAAATATTTGTATTAATTAATTTTTTTTAAATTGGAAAAGTTTATATATTTTATAAATTTGATCTTCTTTATTACTTATAAATTGTACGTCTTTTAATAATTTTTTTTTTTTCTTTAAAACTAAAACTTTTATGTTTACAAATATTTTTTTCATTTAATGACACTTTTTTTGAGGTTTAAGTCGCGTTTTTTTCCGCCTCAGTGTGGGCTATTAGGCGAATTTCCGCGCGATTTCCGCGCGAATTCCGCGCGGATTTTTCCGCTGAAAAAATTCGCGTCGGTTTGGGGAAGACTTAAAGGGCCTTAACTAGATACCAACATATATATTATATACATACATTCTTAGCTGACGTCAGAACTATATTTCAATAAAATTGAATTGTCCAAACTAAGCTTTTCAAAACTAATTCAAAAAGCTACTAACTTAGGAGTAGTGAAAAACACGGAGCTGGTTGTTTAAATAGTCATATATAAAATATTTCATGAATAAGAATAGAACTATATTTATATGGTGTTCCAACCTTAACCAGATGTATATAGGATTGAAAATGTTTAATTTTTACTTCTAAATGAAATCGGGATGCATTTAATTATCTGCACCAACTTAACTTTTGAAATTTGAAATGTTCATTAAACAGACATAATACTTTAGATGGGATCTTGTAACTTGAACATTAGTTAGAAAGGTTGAAGTCTTTCGGACGAATGAATGTTGTTTTCATAAAACATGATTAAAGAAATTAAAAATGACTTTTTCCAGAATATTATTATATGAAGTAGCATCTTGCAACTTGGAATTGGTAATGACGGAAATTTTACCCTATAAGTAATTCATAATTACAAATTTTAGTATATTCGCATTTTATTTATTATAACCTTTAGATGTAGTTCTTTATTTTTAATTTAAGCTAAAGAAGCTGCTGATTTAATTTTATCTCGTAATAAGTCTCGCAAATAAATATATTTAAATTATAAATCAAAATTATAAAATACGGTATATCATATTACTGATATAGCTAATAAATGAATTCGAGTTTTTTTAATAGTTTATTTTTGAAAAATAATATAATCAGAAAACGTAAAAAATATTGATTCTTTCCTTTAAAACACTTCTCAGTTATTCTTAGAGTTTCCAGAAAAACTAATTCCTAATTCTTTTTTTTTAATAATCTTTAATAACTTTTTTTCGCCTGACGAAATATACAATATGTACTAAAAAGCATTGTGCAATAGAGTGGGATGAACGAATTTTCGAATATATGTATATAAACTCCTACTCTTACCAAAAAAAAAAGATGATAACTACCGTAAAAAGGTTTATAATTCCGAAAAAAAGTCGTTGACTCTTTTATTCCGAAAAATGTCGCCGTATCTTTTATTCCGAAAAATGTTTCATAGCCACAAAACTTTTTATGGTTTATCATCTTTTTATGGCAAGAGTACGAGTTTATGGGAATATTAAAAATGTAAAAGTTATTTTATTTTTAATGTCATTTTAATATAATTTGATTTATTTAAAAATAATAATGGATTTCAATGGAGCAAAAATATGAAAATTTATGTTCTATCTTTAACAACTTTTTCAAAAAACGTTATATGTATGTATATATAGGCAAAAACGAGATTAATCTATGCGCCACTTTTGGCATATTCTACATAGTACGATTTAGACATGTTCTTCTCTGGTATGATACTAATGCATATCTGTCATAATAATGAATTAAGTTGGTATTCATAAAATAATCTAAAATAAATAATTACATTTTAAAATTAGAGGTTTCTAGATGTCATATTTTGGTTCTTGAATTTTCGGAAGAATTTTCGGAATAAATTCAGATTTATAAAATACAAATTTAATTCAATGTCAATATTTCAACTTTCTACTAGTATAAGTTAATTTTATCAAAATTATCAAAAAAAATGCTTAATTTAATATAATTCTAATTAAATCATATTTATATATTATTAATGAAATTTTAAAACAAAGTTTAATACCATTATATAAACTTCAGATAAATATAATATACATAAAAAAAAAAACAATTTAAATTTATGTATTTAAAATTGGTGAGTATATATGTACATATGTGCAATCATACAAATTTAACTTATTTTTCAACTAAAAATCATAACATAATCTATTCATATTCATCCTATAGATATTTATAGTTAAAAAATTAAAAATATAATTACATAAATATTGTATAAATGTTATATATTTAGTATATATATTATATTTATGAGTTATCATCCAGTGGAATAGTACAACAAAATTATGTATATAACAATATTTCGTTTATCCCTTCTGACGTCATTCTAGCTTTCTCTTTTAAATATTGTATTATTAATATCTTTTTATGTTAATATACATTATATATTATGTATGTTATATATTTTATTACATGCAACTAATTTAATTTTTTTTTAATTATGTCACATTCAATCATACATAAATGTGTATTATAAACATATATATATATATATACTTTTATGTATGAATACTTTAGGGATATTAAATTTTAAGAAGGAATGAAAGTATTTTATTTATAATATAATGAAATAAAAAAATTTCCTTATTTCCAAATTTTTTTTTTATATAAACATATATTATGTACATAAAATATTATAAAAAACTTAATATAAAATTTTTATATTATGTGTTAGAATTTAAGGGGAAACTTTTTTGCGCAAATATAATAAATTCTAATAAGAAAAATGTATTTTTATAATATTTTAACATTTGCGCATTCCGATATGGAATATTCCAATAATTTATACACAGATTAAAAAAAAAAAACATAAAATTTAGCTTATTTAAAATTAATTTAAAAATACTTTAGCATATAATTAACACTAAATTCAATAAATTTTATCCTATAAAAATTCAAGATTGTTAGGCGTTAAATCTCATATTATTTCAAATAAATAAGGACCTTATGTTTTCATTAATTTATTATAAATTTGTCGTAGAATTATATACATATTTCAATAGTACTTGTACATATAGAAGAGTAACAAGAAAATTTAAGGAGAATTATGCCCTTCTGATTTTTTTTTTTGTTAATTTATAAAAAATATTTCTAATAGAGCAATAAAATGATCCTTTTATTATTTTAAAATTATATTTATAAAAAAAAAAAATTTGTATATTTTTTAATTTATGTGACGTCATACTTTCAGTTTAAGGTCAGCGGCCTAGTTTCCACTATTCCATTTTCTTACGTATGCACTAAATAAATATACATATACATTAGTATCATAGTATAAAATTGATTTATATAGATTTATATGTATATCATATATACATAATATAAATATATACATTCATCATAATATGTGTATTGCCAATTTGTATAATTCATCATATCAAATCTTTTTTCATAGCTAAAAAAAAAAATTTATTACATTTCTGTGCAAAATAACTTATTTTAGCTTGGTGCATAACGTCATCGATTTCTATTATATAAAACTTCATATGTGATGACTGGCGATGTAAAGCCCATGAACTAGAAAAATGTGGTTAATATGGTTAATAGTTTCAATATTTTCTAGGTTGTTTATTTTTTACCACATAATTATAACGAATTTATTACTTTAAAGTAAAATATTTATAATAAAAATTTATTAAATTTATTTTATTTTTTTAATTAATTTTCATAATAAATCAAATATTTGTGTATAATATCTTATATTTGTGAAAGTATTTACGAATTTATATAAGTATAATTATTGTATCGATTATGTTTTGATTTATGGAAAATATCGAAAGAATTTATTAACTATGAAATATTGACTTCAGCAAAGTAAAATTAAAAATTATCAGTATAAAATATGTACGTTTCTATATGTATTTGGATATATAATTATAAAAATATATGGAAATCCTTGGTGTCGAATTGTGTATTATTTTTACAGCAGGCAATAAATAAAGCTTTAAATTATCCCAATAAATTTAAATAAACAAATTTTATATGTATATTTACATATATTTGGTTACTTTAATAAATTTTAATCAAATTATTTAATAGTTAATTATTTCCTAATTATAATTTCCAAATAATTTTTCTTAAATTGATCGATTGATTGATAAGAGAGAGAAAAACAGCTAGGGCTTTATACACATTGCACCTCTCTTATCCTTTGCAGTGACACAAAAATGGTTCAATCCTGTACACATGTTTACTTCGAATCGCCGTATATTAAAAGCATGAACCGTCAGCATTGAATTGACGATCCTATTAAGAGTGCGGTCGCCAATATATTGAACTAAGGCATTGATGACTGCTATAGACGGCCCATAAGTTTTTTATTATTCTCCCCTTGCTGCAAGCTTGGAATATCATCAGTCCATTTTTGAAGGTCCATTTTTTAAATTAGTACATGTTTTAATATATGTTTAAAGAATAATAAAGACCAGAATCAAAATTTAAATAAAATTTATATGTTATGCTTAACTATTGTTATATTTTTTTAATAAATTATGTTTTATTTCAGTATGCAATTTCATTGTTCACGAAAGATGCGTAACAAGCGTAGTAACTCCTTGTTCGGGAATAGCCCCATGTATTATCAAGGTATGTAAAACAAAAATTAAATACATCATTTTTATTTTATTACATTAAAATATTATATTAATAAAAAAATATTAAATACTTAGAATCCGGTTGCACATTGCTGGTCCGAGCCAACTCACCACAAAAGGAAATTCTGCACAGTTTGCCGGAAGCGATTAGATGAAACCAATGCTGTTCATTGCTTAAGTATAAATTTGTTATATTTTATTATATGAATTTATTATATGAATTGAATTTAATTAATTTAAATTTATAAAATATAAATTTTGCACATTTTACTTCTTGTGAAAATAATAATACATAATAATATAATTTGTTTTTTTAATAGTTTGCGAGTACTTTGCACATGTTGAGTGTCAAGATTTTGCTGTTCCAGATTGTAAAGAAAATGCAACCTATGTTCCTGGCAAGGAAATATTAAATGTAAAACACAGAGTAAGTTTTTTCCTATTTTTAATTAATTAATTGTTCTCAAAATATTAACCATAAACTATACAATTAATTTTTAGCATCACTGGCGAGAAGGTAATCTTCCAGCAACATCAAAATGTGCAAGTTGCAAGAAAACATGTTGGTCATCAGAATGTCTTACTGGTATGTAATATTGTATATTATTCATAATAAGTTTTTGATAGAAATCAAATATTATTTCACATATTAGAAAAAGCTGATTATATACAGATTTTTTACTAAAGAGATTATTGCTAAATAACATAAATATTTCTTATTATATGTATTTATAATAAAGTTAGAAATATTTTTCATACGAATGAAAACCAAATCTTTTCGAAAACTCATCGCTTAGTAGTAACAATATTTTACCATTACCGCTCTTGAAATCACAGAGCTATATGTTACAGAGCTATATGTCACAGTGCTATATGTTACTATATAGAACGAACTTTTAAATTAAATAAGAGTGGTTTACAACCGTTAGGAATTAGTAGAAAAAAACAACCACGTGGAAAATATGTCTTATTTCCTTAGTTAAAATTTGAAAAAGTGAAGTTATATGTAGTCTAAAATTGAAAAAGTAAATAAAAGTTTTTATATAATAAATAAAATAAAACACATGGTCAATAAAAAAATGTATACGTATATCATTATTAATTGACCTGACAACATTAGAAAAACGTAGGAAATATTTATGTTTTTTTATATTTATTAATTGAAAGATAGAACTAGTAAGGTAAATAAATTATGCAAAAATAGATTTATCGACTTTTTCCTAAAATATTTAAAAACTTGGCTTTTGAATTTCATTTTCTGGTTTTATGGAAAAATTGATTTCGCTTAATAGAAATAATTAATTTAATATCATTCAGTTTAAAATTCAATATGCCAGGAACAGGAACTACTACAGTACAAGTGCCCTAGTACACTACCTCGGTACTCGTAGTTCTAAAAAACTAAAGTAATCGTACGTGTTCTTCATAAATTAAATAAACTATAATGATTATTTATTATTTCACTTTAAATATTTTGATATTCTGTAATTTTTTAAGTAATCATCATTTTCAAAGCATGTTCACTTCAACTCGTGATTTCAGATAAAATTCTTATTGGTTTTCACATACATATACATTTATTGAAAACTGTAGTTTAATTTTAATAACTTAAATTTGTATAAATTTTAATTATAAAAATTTGCCTTATAAGATTCATTTTTATAAAGTAAACTGCTTATAGTAATGCTATATGATTTCTTAGGTTATCGTTGCGAATGGTGCGGAATGACCACTCATGGCGGTTGCCGGAACTTCATTACAAACGAATGTACATTTGGTATCTTTCAACCAATTTATTTACCACCGCATGCTGTTTCAATCCCAAGAACCGAAGTACCAATGGAAGATATTATTGGAGTCCAAGTGAAATTAAAAATTATGCCATTGCAAAGGGACTTATCTTGTCGTAAGTATATATTCAAACTAAAAATATATAATGAAATCTCTTTAATAAATTAATATGTAGATGTACAAACTGATTAGTATATGTTGTATAATTTATAATATGCTTTCGCTTTATTTATATATACATATTACTGTAGATTGTTTTAAAATGTTAATATTTTTATGCATTTACTTACTTACTAAATATACATTTACTATTCTTGTATATATCTGTACTTTTTTTTTTTTTGTTAATATTATAATCATTATTTTCTTTATTTAGTTTTTATTTTAGAATTTTATAATTTTATCTTTTAATTTAATTTAGCGGATTTAAGAACACTAGCATTTATAGATGAAAATGTTGATGATGATGATGATAATGGATCAATTGATAGTGAACTTTCAATCAAGTTTTATCAAAAACATCGTAAAAATATGAAAGTTATAACTACAATTGAACAGCAAAAAAAACTTTTAAGAAAATATCAAAAGGCCCGTTCACCGGTTACAAGTCACTCTAGTATATTTCATAAAATAACAGTGTCATTAAGTCAAAGAAGTTGGCCTCGAATTAATTATAATAATAATGATAATAGTACAAGTATTATAAATGATTTAGCAAATATTTCTGACAATAAAGTGATACAAACTTTTCCAGCTAGAATTATTGCTGCTGATATTGTAAATACTAATATTGATTCAAATATTAATTTAACTAATGACAGACTAAATCTCAGTAAAAATTCATTAAGTACAAATCAAAGTATCAGTTCTTATTCTGAAAATAATTCAAATACACATAATGATGATAATGACGATAATAATTGGTCAGAAATAAAAGCTCAAAATTTGGAATTTCTTAAATCAAATTATATTTTAAAAACAAATCAATCATTACAAAAATATCATTGTACTAATACAATTGTTAATTGTGAACCTGTTGCTCGAAGTAAATCTTTTCAAGAGCATGGCGTAGGATTAAAACCAAAAAAATATTCTAGATATTTTATTAAAAGAAAAAATTCTAGTTTTAATAAAAGTGATTTAAATTTTGATACAATTTCACAAAATATAGAAATTACAATACAAGATGAATATGGAAATTATAAAACAAATGTGAATAAAATATTAGACAACCCAAAAGAAACACAAATAAAAAATAATCATCAACGTAATAATCACATCTTAGGCAGAATATTTCGTCGTATGAGAAAATTTTCATTAGGATGGAAAAAATCAAGATGTAGAAGTAATAGAGGTGAATTTTAATTTTCAAGATTTTCGTTGTTTTTATAATTTGAAAATATTATTTAAACATTTTTTTTTTTGATTTATGATTATAGTTATTTTATTTAATTGAATTTTTAATTTGTATTTAAGATTGATAGTTAAAAAACAATAATTTATTTATTAGAAAAATTATATTCCAATTAAATATTGGAGTATACATATATCTAGTATTGTGGCCATGATTATTTAAATATTTTTTTGCAATGCTCCAAATTATTATTAAGTATAGATGATGCGCTCCACGTAATATAATTTGTTTACCATTTTTATTAATATATTAAACTGCAAGAATTTCGGTTACACTTGGCAAAAAGTTTTATTATTGTAAAAAGAGTTTTGTGTGTTGCAGATTTATTTAAATGGTGAACAATTTCTTGCGTGGGATGGTAACATTTTTATGTATTTATTTAAGATTGTGTTATGATATGCATATATAAGCTTTAATGAAAAACTATTTAATTGCTTGTTTGAAGACTAACTAAATTTTAATCTTTCATATGTAATTTTACACAATATACATTAAATCATCCTATTGAGATATACACACATTTCTTTAATTATATATTGAAATACAATTGTTTACCATAACTTAAATTTTATTTATAAATACGTATAGTTTAGTACATTAAATGTTTTAAAGAATAATTAAATTACTTTGTATGTAATCATAATTATTATATTTTTATAATTTACAATATTCTTAGCTTAGGTATAATAATATTTTATTCATTTAGTTATGTTAAAGAATATATGATACACCAACAAGTCGCATCACATAATAATTAAACAGATCGGTTCTTGTAAAAAGTTTTTTTTTTTTTAAATAAATTCAATTTTGATTCGATTTCAGAATGTGCAATTAAGATTACCCGATTAAAAAGTCTAAACAGTTTACTTATAAGTTATTATACTTACTATAAGTTATAAATAACCATTAATTAAAAGTTATAGAAAATGAATTAAAAACAAATTAAAGGTCTGGATATTTAAAAATTTTGAATCTTAAACTGTTTTGGTAAATTTTAAAATAAGCCTGTAGTAAAATTAAACACAATTTTATTTATAATTATTTATAAAAGAAAATATGCTACATTTTTATTATTATATGATGAAGATCGTTTTTCCCTTACATCTTTTTTTACTTTATAAATTCTACTTTAGATTTATTATATGCGCTAAAGAAAATATGGAAATAAAACATAAGAAAATCTGAAAATTTTCGATTTCGAACAACCTCTAACTGACTGTTAAGGTTTTGCTTATAGTTGTGGTAAAAAAGATGATAATAGTTGTCATATGAAGAAAGGCGATAATCAATTGCATATAATAATTAATTTCACGCTTAAATCGACTTAAGACGTTTTTATTTTTTAATCGAGATTTTGTTTCTATCTGTTTACATTTTCATTGTGATGTTCTATTTTGTTATGAACTATGTATTACATAAAAAATGTTGTTAAAAATGTTAGATAAGAAATAGAAAAAATTCGGATATAATTTCTTTAGTATTATATATTTTTTAGTTAAACCTTTCAAATCACATGATAAAAATTATGTTCTAAAATCTTTAACATATTCATTAAAAATTCACTTTTTTCAGAGTCGAAGTAAATTTCATTGAATGTTAAAGAAATATACATAGTTCACAACAAAAATGAGCTTCTAAATTTTTTACTAAGTTGAATTTAAAAGTTATCATATTTTTCATAAAGATGGAAAAAAATTATTTGTTTATTTCCATAACTATAAAAAGTAATAAAAAAATTGATTTTACAAACTAGTAAAATAATAGTTAATAAAAAAATTAGAAAATTAATATATTAAGATATTTAGAATTACATATTTAAATAGTATTTTATATAATATATTATATAAAAATTATATTTAAATAATACAAATTATATATATTTTTATTTTTTGAATTTCTATTACACTTAACACTCAGAAACTATAATAAATAATTGCATGAAGAAAGCAAATTCAAATAAAATCTATGTGTAAGTGTCCCTAAATATTGCATGCATGAATTATATTTAGATAATTCAGCTTTTTTGTTTTAAATTTTTGATAATTCTTTTTGCTATTATTATGACTGTTTCAATTTAATATACATATAATGTTAATTTATTTATGACGCGGTTAACATTATTCATATTATAAATAAAAGCTAAAATAAATTATATTATTATATATTAAATTTAAAAAATTAATTTTTTGGTATGGTATTTTTTCAATTTTTTCATTTATAGCTCGAAGTATATCAGAAGAATTTAGTAGTGGAGATGCAGCTAGATTTCGAGAAGAAGAATATGGTAAATCTGAATCATTACCAAGTGGTTCAGGTGGTGGTAGTTCATCATCACATTATCGTCCAGAATGTTCAAGCCAACAAAACAGAGCTGACAAGGATAGAGAAAGAAAAGAAAGAGATCGCGAAGAACGCGATGAAGGTAACAAAAAAAAAAAAAATTAAATTCCTATATATTAAATATTCATATAAAATATTTGTAAATTTAGAAATGATCAAAGTATTTGACGGAAATACATCTTTAAGACGAAGAATTTTTCGTGTTATTACTGTTCCCAGAACTTATACATTAGAACAATTATTGACGGCGTCAATAAGAGCTTTTCATATATCACGTGAACCACATGTAAATTATTGTCATACATAATACATTTTCTGTAATATTTCTATAATTTTTCATTTTCAAATATATATTTTATGATTCAGGCATTTTTTTTAACTGATTTATATGCAATTGGTGGAGAAGATATTCCTTTGCAAGATCCAAATCCAGTGGTTAATTTAACTCATTTAGAAGGTAAACGACCAGCCATATTCCTTAGGTTTCATGATAGAGAATATGATGGAGGTTTTGTTCGTGTTTATCCTGGTAAACTTCAATCACAAGTCGAAGAACCATTCGTAAGCGTTCCTGTAGATAATAGTACTACTGTTAAAGATTTAATTAGAGAAGCTCTTGATAGATTTGGATTACACGATAATCAAATACAAGATTATAGGTATATGTAAAAAAATTAATTTAAGACAAAAAATAAATTATATAACTAGTTCAAATTTTAGATGTTCGGAAGTTCTATTAGATCGTGGTGTTACTGAACGTATTCTATCATGGAATGAAAGACCATGGGAAATAATGAAACAACTTGGAAAAGATTCAATACGCCAAATGGAACTGATGAGATTTTACTTACAGCATAAACAAGATCCTCATGGACCAAATATTGCGCTTTTTGTTGGAAACTTACCACCTGGGCTATCACAAAGAAATTATGAACAAATACTTTGCAAATATGCTACAGAAGAAAATAAATTTTCAAGTATTGGTCCAATTTATTATGAATACGGTTCGGTTGTTATAACATTTGAGGATTCCCAAAAGGCTGTAAGATATATTTTTTGTTTTTTAAATATACATAATATCTGGATTAAAATAAAATCGGATATAAATTATTAGGTACGGGCATTTTACAATTTACGAGATACGAATGTCGAAGATAAAAAACTATTAGTTTTATTATTACCTAATATTGAACCTAGTATGGTGCCAACAGATGTTCGGCCACTGTTGGTATTTGTAAATGTTAAATCTGGTGGTTGTCAGGGATTGGAATTAATATCAAGCTTTAGAAAATTATTGAATCCTTATCAGGTATTTGATTTGGATAATGGTGGACCATTACCAGGGTAATTATATAAACTTTAAATTAAATGAAATTAGATATTTTATTGTTTGTTTCTCTTTGCTAGACTTTATGTTTTTCGTCAAATTAAGCACTATAAAATATTAGTTTGTGGTGGTGATGGTACAATTGGATGGGTTTTACAATGTCTTGATAATGTTGGCCAAGATTCAGAATGTTCCAGTCCACCATGTGCCATAGTACCATTGGGAACTGGTAAACAATTTTTATATATATGATAAACAAATAAAAAAATATTTTTTTTTAAAAATATAGGTAATGATCTGGCACGAGTATTACGATGGGGTCCTGGTTACACTGGTGGCGAAGATCCACTTAACTTATTACGTGATGTTATAGAAGCTGAAGAAATTCGTTTAGACCGTTGGACAGTAGTATTTCATCCAGAAGACAAACCAGAGGATTCAGCGCTTAAAGCGCCTTCGAATGCTACTGGTAAGAAGAAGAAGGTTCACCAAAAACATCTATCACAACAGAATCAGCAATCTCAATTACCGGCGATCACATCGAGTGATATATCAGGTCATTTGATGTCTTCTTTCATAAGACAAATTAATACAAAAAAAAAAAAAAATTTAAAAAAAGAACAAAACTAAACAAAAACAAAAAGTAACAAATTAAATACAACATGAAAATTTCAAAATGAAATTGAGTACAATAAAAATATTAAATATATAAATATATTAATAAACATGACAAATTCAAATTTAAATCGACAGTTTAAATAATAAAAAAAATCTATAAAGTTTTAGTCAATGTCCTGATATCTTGTTATAATCAAAAATATTTTATGTATAATGCAAGTTTTAAATGTGATTGCATGTCGTAAATTTGTATGTTGTATTGTGTATTTGGTGTATTTTCAAAATTATTGTTTACTATATTAAAATTAAACTTTAGTTTTATCAGAGCATCGTATAAATAATATACACGAAATCAATATTATAATATTTAAATACTATTATAGTAACCTTTTTACTATATATTATCACTAGTTTTTTTAAAAATATATTTCTATATACAAATTTTGCAGTTCATTAAAACTGTATTTGTTAATGTTTTTTTTTTTTGTATATAATTACAAAAAATATTGTTACTAACATATAATATAATGTATTAAAATCGGTTACTGATATTCTTGTGATCAATAGTGGTTGAGGTTGAAGATTATGGTTGTACTTGAACATTATATTTACGGTATTGTTGTGTAAATGTAAGTTTATACTAACAATTAAAAATATAAATCAGGTTTGAATATGCATAAAATATTAAAATGCTTATCTGGAGTTTATACAAGATAGTAATAACATCAGCTAGTACTCAATTTTATTGTATAATTTATAAAACAATTCAAATTTTAGTATTATTGGCAATTTTTTTTAAACTACGAGTGCTAACAAATAATCGATAAGCTTTACAAAAAGTTGATTATATGTGGCTATAAGACATATATATTTAAATGTGTGATTGCTAATATTGCGGAAATTACTATATTTGGTTGTACCAAGAATTAGCTTATATATTACTATTTCAACTCTTACGTTAATTAGCAAAAATATAATATGTAGTGAACCACTCCAATTGATATTTTTTTTAAGTATATTGTATATTGTTTGTGTAATTCTCTGATTACTAGATAATAATTATCACATTTGGAAATTTTATCCCCCAAACATACTTCCCATATAAAAATATTATTTAATTTTACCTTTAAAATATCCTACTGGCAAAAACATTATATACTTACTTTTATACGATAGATAGCTAGAGTCATACCAAGAATTCGTACACGACACTAAATTTGTTGCATCAATACTCTTGTAAATCAAAATGTTTGAATGTAATTCTAAACCTTTATGCTAAATTTTTGTTTTATTTCATTTAATTTTCGTCCAAGACATTCTCGTCATCATCTTTTTGTGATGAATATGATTCGGAACTGATATTTTATTAAATTTAAATATTTTTCCCCTGGCACATTTTGATAACTGAGTTAAATGACTTGTCAATTGAATTGCCAAGTTCCAACGCAACTATACTAGCGATAATTAAAAGAAATTGTGATAATTATTATTGGTCAGGGACTATTTTTTTTTTATGTTCTGCTTTTACTATATCATATTTTTTGTATACTTTTTAAGATTTCAATCATAATTTTGTGGGGTTTTGATAAGAGTATTATAATACAAAAAAAAAAATCCGTGAGAGTTATATTTTTATAAATTTTACATATTGAACAGGAAATGATTAAAATAGATTTGGAAATCCAAAATATCACTTATTTGTTTAGTATGTAGTATAATTTATAATTTTCTAGTCTTATACCTTATAAGATTGTGAAAAAAAAATATTACCATATTCTCTCCAACCTCCACATTATTATGAAATTTTATTTTTCATGCTTTTATTTTTATGTTATATTCACATGCGTGTTTCAAAAAATGCTACTAAAATTTGTTTAAACTTTTATGTTTTATCATAACCAATATCAGTAGACTATTATAGAGTATACAAAATGTAAATTAAAATTGAAGAATTATAGATACTGTATAAACAATACCCATTATATTTTATAGAAGAGATATTTTTGATAAAATACTAAGTACATAACAAACAGTCAGGAGAGTAAGGATAATGAATTAAAGTTGTTGGTATATAATTTATAATATTACAGAAACTATTATAAGTTCAACAATGAAGACAAGCAAAGTAATTTATGCCAAAAAAAAATTTATTTTAACAAATTCAGTAATAATGCAATTACATATGTATACTAATTTGGACACGATTTGTCAATTGTTCTATCTATTTCAAATAGTTTATTGGATTTATCCTTTAAAATAGAGTATTGGATTTATCCTTTATGTTAAAAACCGCCCCTTCATTTCATATTTTCCATATATTTACTATTCCTCTATTTTAATTTTTAGTATATACGGCAAAAGCAAAACACTCCATGGAATTATACGTAAATTTTATAAAAAAACATATAAATACGAAGACTACAAAAAATTAATAAATGGTAAAGGAAACAAAAAGACATCTTAATTCACTACTATATCAATATAATTATAACGACATATAGATAATAGATATTTTAATCTTATGGCGAACTGCGAAATCTAAATGAAAGCTGAGGATTTACTATAGAGAAGAAAATGTTGAACTACTGTATGTGTCATTAAGTTCCAAAATAATATCCCATGCTTTATCTTATAATTATTATTAATTATATAAATCGAATTGTCGGATATTTAAATGTATACATCTGTATGAATCAATTCACAATATCAAGACACAATAAAACGTTTTAACTAAATAAATTATACAAATCATTTTAACATTGCAATGGTAATCGATGGTTGGTTGGTTTTAAAGGATAGGTTTATACAAGTTTATTAAATTATCAATCGATTAAGTTATTATTAATAGCTTGATAAAAAAGTACCATTCTAATTTGAATTAAAAAGGTTTTTTATTTTTCCACAACAATAATTATAAAAACTATTTCCCAACAAATTAAAATTATAGTATAGTATAATTTTATAATAATTATTTTTATGAAAAAAAAAAACACAAAAACCATTTTAATATAAATTTATATTTATAGTTATTTATATATATTATTTTATATTTCATTAAATCATCCGAAAATGTGTATATCCAAAAATCCTCCTTTTTCAATTCATTAAATTTTTGTTATGTCCAAATCCAAAGTATGTAGAAAACGAGAATTAAACTCATTGTGGGATTTAATCTAAGTGACTAAAGTAATGTAGTACTAAGTGACTTTTAATGTGAAGAATTAATGAATACTAAACGAATATATTTTTTAGGAGGTTTTGTCAATCTATACATAATTAAATTTCTGGAACTATGTTTTACAATAATTACATTTTAAATTTTAGAAAACAGATCGAAATAATTAATTGTTAAAATAAAAATTAAAAATATTATATCTCATCAGCTTTTTTTGATTATTACTAAATATTTTTAATTTATAGATATTATTATTTTTTAACAATTTGTATATTTTTAACAAGATCAACAGAAAAACCTTGGTTATATTTAATAGAACCGATTATTGTATAAATGTTCTTGGTAACAAAATTACTAATATTTACAAGGTTTTTCTGGCACATTAGGTACATAGCGCTTGTAGATTGTGATAGATGTGCTTAAAAATTATCTTAATGTAAATTTTACATAAAATAACAATAATAATAATTTAATTAATAAGAACAAAAAATTAAAATCAATTATTATAATTTAAAAACATAATTATGATTGAAAACTAATTAAAATTTAAATATTTTTATAGGTGGCGGTGGTACTCAAAGTGAGGATAATTCACAAATATTTGTTATGAATAATTATTTCGGTATTGGAATTGATGCAGACTTATGCTTAGACTTTCATAATGCTCGCGAAGAAAATCCTAATAAGTTCAATTCAAGACTTCACAATAAAGGTGTTTATGTTAAAATGGGATTAAGAAAAATGGTTGGTCGAAAAATGGTTAAAGAATTACATAAAGAATTAAGATTAGAAGTTGATGGTAAATTAGTAGAATTACCACCTGTTGAAGGAATAATAATTTTAAATATATTAAGGTACGATTAGTAATATTTTATATTTACTTATGGAAATTATTATTATAAATTAATAATTTAGTTGGGGTTCTGGTGCCAATCCTTGGGGTCCTGAAAAGGAAGATAATTTCACAAAACCAAATCATTATGATGGTATGCTAGAAATAGTTGGTGTTACCGGTGTAGTACATCTTGGTCAAATACAATCTGGTTTAAGATCTGCAATGAGAATAGCTCAAGTAATATATTTATTTATTTTTTTATTTAAAATTAATAATTTAATTCATTTTTAAAGAATTTTTATCTATATTTAAAATTATGCAATTTTGTTTTATTTTAAAGGGTGGCCATATTAAAATTCACCTGCACTCTGATATTCCTGTACAAGTAGATGGAGAACCGTGGGTACAAAGTCCTGGAGATGTTGTTGTTCTGAAATCGGCTTTAAAGGTTAGTATTTGTAATTGTATTTTTTTTAATAAAGTTTTATTAAAAAATACCCCGAATTATTTTAATTTGAATTTTTTTTTCCGTTTTATATTTTTATTTTATTTTTTCTTATTGCAATTGAAACACAAATCAAATGCACAGAACAAGTAGCAATAAAAAAAAACATATTAATTTTTTCTTAAGTTTCAAATTTTCCAAATTTTTTTTTTTTTTTTTATTTTATTTATTATTCTATTTTGTTTCTAACCAATTGCAGTTTTAAATTATTTGCATTTTATTTTTAATATTTTGTAAATTATCACAATTTAGATGTGTATGCATGTATTTTGTACAGTTTTAACTTTCAATTATGCAGTTTAATTACATTTTTATTCAAATTTTCAATAAATAAACTATTCGCATATTAAGGCTTTTATATTTTATAAATTCAAACAAAATTTCATAGTTTCTTAAATTGTATCATTTCAAAAATATTTATTACTTAAATTATTTTATGTATATTAAAATTTTTCAACAATTTTAAATGCCAAAATGTTACAGAACTGAAAATGCAAATATACTTCAAGATAAAATTTTATATAATGTAACTAAATGTAATTATTTAAATAAGTATGAAAAAATGAAAAAGAAAGTTAAGGTTATATTTAAATTTTTTATTTACAATATCAACAATTCTTCATTTATATTCAGTACAAAATCTTCAGTATACGCTAAATAATATACCTATTTTGATTTAATTTTCTCATTGTTAACACCGGTCTTAATCTGATATATTAAATAGCAATTTTGAATATAAAATTTAGATAAAAATCTAAAGAAAAAATCTTGGATTTTTATATATTGTGAATGTATTTTATAAAATTCGTATATAGTAAATCAAGGTACCCAGGTTTACAATGTGGCAGTTTCTACCCAAGTTCAAACAGTTTTTGTCTTATTTGAAACTAAACAACTTTAACTTTAAGCTTTATGATAATTCGGTTATTGTTGCATGTTGCATTTATAAATCACCTTACTTTTACTTCAACAAACAATATTGGTTATGTAGTTTATTAAACGAATCATTACATATTAATAAAAAAAATGTAAGGTACAAGTTAAGGTATATATCCTATGAAAAGCAACCTTAAACTTGCACTTTTCAAAATCAATGTATACATAATGTGCCATAAAATTCGACTTTCAAAAGCCAAATTATATCCACAAAAAAAAGTAGCTGTGCAACATAATTATTATCGAAACTTTCATAATTAAACAAATGATTTCGCGTTAAAGGAGGAATTATAATATATATAATCCAATGGGAATGCGGCGACATTCGCGGCTTCAACTTTTCGTTGACGCACCCTAGTACGTTCTACACTTTACAAATATTTTAGAGGTGTAAATGTACAAAAATATTATAACCATAAAGTCTATAAACTATAATAACCTTACATTTACCGTACTATAACCGTACTATAATTCAACCTTCAGAATGATAAACTAAATGTTATAATTCACCCTTATCCTTGATAAACTTTCAATAAATTAACAAACTTTTTCCGTTCTCTTTCGCTGTAAATTTCATTTGATCGCATTCGCAATGGAGATACGTACGAGAACTTTAGAAAAGACAAAATTTATTTCTTATATTTTTGTTCTCAATAATCTTGTAACAATACCAAATAATGTTTTAAAAATTTCATTTAATTTTTTTATTTACTGCATCGGTTCCTAATCTTTATGACTATTGATACTTTTGATACTTTTTTAAGTCAACAAAAGTTAATATAATTTTTCAGACATCACCTTAATTTTTCTTAAGTCAACATTCATTTTTATTATAACTTAAATTTAAATGCTTAAAAAATTGGTACTTTGGCAAATTCAAGTCAAGCATATGACGGATTATGGACGAACTTTCCCATTATTTGAAAACAATGATTTTAAAGTTATTACATTATAATTATATCAATTAATACTTTGTAACCAATTTATTTAACAATAATTTTGGCAATCAACAAAATTGTGAAAAAATGTATTATCAATAACCCCATAATTATTTTATTTTTAAATTTTAAATTTAAATAAACATTTGAACACTACAACAATTTCTATATATATATATATAATATATATATATATATATATATATATATATATATATATATAAATATATATATATATATATATATATTTATATATATACAATAATTCATCTAGTTAATTGTATTTATGATTTTAATTTAGTAATTGTCATTATTAATTCTATGTTGTTTTTTTTATAATACAAAAATTAAATATTTTTTTATGAACGCGCTAATTTACACCAGGCAACTATGTTGAAGAAAACAAAATGTAAACGAAGGTTAACGGAACCACATATATCACCGGCCGTGGCGGGTGCTGCATCGTCTCAAGGGGGGCCATCACAGCCACCACCAGAGAATGGGGATCGTGAAAGAGATTCCCTTGGCACATAGAAAACCCGTCCGTCCGGTCCTAGTTTCCTTTTTTCCTGTTTTTTGTAAACAATTTAAAAGAATAATAGCAAGATTATTAATATTAAATTATTACAGGCAGCATTTATAAAAATAATTAATTGTTTTTTTTTTTCTTATTTAAAACAATTTTATAAAAAATAAAAATACTTATTTTATATGACTTTACAAAAACAAAACAAAAAACATACCAAATACGAGTTTTTAATTCATAATCATATTTTAGTTAACAAAATATTTTTGTTACAAAAAACATTTACAAATCATAAAGTTAAATCAAAATATTTATTTAAAACAAAAATAAGAATCCTCTATGTTAAATAAAAAGAAACAAATACAAAAATTAAAAATCTTGACGAAAAACTTAAGAAAAATAATGTATTAAAATAATAATCTCACAAATTAACATAATTATATTTTACGTACAAAACATAAAATTATATAGTTGATATATAAAACTTCAGTTCAGTTTTACTGCTTGTATCATAAATTTCATTAACAGTTTTTTAAACGCATTTTAACGATTACTAAGCAATAACAATTTTGAACATTTCACATCGAATAATATTAAATATTATTAATTAATAATAATCATTTTAACTTGCTAAATTTCTTTTAAAATTATACAAAACACAAACTAAAAATCCCAATTATTATAAAAAAAAAATACTACATATTTCATATAACTTTCCTGAAAAGGGTTTATATAATTTAATTAAAATAATATTTGGATAGATTCTACTATTAAAATATTTGCTGCCAACAAATTATTTTATTATATAGATGTAAAAACAGAGACAGAATGACTAAATTACTTTCATTTTAAATATTAATTTTTGTCTCTACAATAAAAAGTTCTGCATAAAAATAATATCCTTAATAAAAAGTTTACTATACGAGTTTTTGTAGCAACCCTTCGTCTGTCTAACCCTTCGTCTTTCAATTTTTTGTATATTTAATAGCTAAAATTGATTTAAAAATTTATTCAAATTTTCGAATTTAAAGTTTGGCAAAAAAGCATAAAAATTATCTAACAAAAAATCACCGAATTTTTCAATAGGTTATTTATGATAATACGAATGTCCCTGCCCTAGCTGTCAAAAATAATAAAAATTAAAATATTCGAAATACGAAAAAGATAATTTTTTAACTTAAGTATTTCGTTTCCTCCAGGCGAAAATATAGCTACAATATCTGATTTTATAGTTAACATCAATATTTAGTCTGTTATTTTATAATTTTTAATACTGTATAGTATTATTAATTCTTTATGGTTTATGTAACTCAATAATAATTATGTGGTCCTATTCAGCACTATAAACCCAATTTGTTGGCAGTTAATATTTTATGCATGTATTCATTTTATGGGAAAAGTCTTTTAAACAAAAACAAAAAAAAATTATTAAAATTTTAAATTTCGTATAGCTATTTGATTTGAGGACAATATTTGTCAAATAGATTGTAAAAACTCATCGAAAAAATAAATTTTTATTAACAATTTACTACAATTTGTATATTTCTATTTTAAAGAAATTATATATTTATTTATGAAAAATAATAATCTTTTTATAATAAAAATAATAACAATAAAAAGAATTATATAATAAATTATTTCAAATAAATACAATATTTTATAATTTGCATCATTTTGTAAACAAAAAAATATGTATTTTTAAGACTTAAAAAGAAATAAAATTATTATTTTGGATATTTTTTTTTTAATTTAGTGAAATATGGTAAGAGCAGTGCAACACCATTTTTTATGAATCATAAAAATAAATTTTCATTTGAATTATAAATTTTTTTCATATAAATATTTACAATTTCATTTGCTTTTCATCAAATTTATTAAAAAAATTTAAAATTTATTTTTCTCGTAGATATAAAAATAGTTTTTTTTATTAATTATTTTCCTTTTTTTATATTACTGAATATATTTATTAAAAATATTTTTTTATTGAATTATATTATACACATTGTTTGTTATTTTTGAAATATTTTCCTTAAATAATTTTATATATTTTTCTAATTTAAATAATTGGGTTATAAATTATAAAAATTTAAATTGTTATATAAAAATTGTAACCGTCGAAAATATTTTGCGACAATTTATTGAAAAAAAATTAATTTAATAATTGGATTTCATAAAGTTTGATTGTCAATTTCTTTAAAAACACTTGTAAAATTTTAATTACTTGACTTTCTTCTGGTTTAGATATGTAATTATTTTTTAAAAAAACTAAATATTCAATATCTTGGTATTTTTATATTCGCATATTGGAGATAAAAACTTTTGTATGAAAAGTTTTTTGGATATTAAATACCACAAGCATGAAAGCTTATTTTCAACTACACATACTTCCATAAAACCAAAAAGTATACATACATTTACATATAAGTATTTTTTGTTTTTGGTTTGATTTAAGTTTGGTATTTAAAAAAAATTATGCTTGAAAATCTTGAAATCGTGAGATTAAATCCCACAGTAAAAATTATTATATGAATTTTGATCTTTTCCTATACATATATGCTTTTTGCCATTAGTTATCTATTTGTAGCAATTTAAAAGTTAATATTAATTTCTGTAATAATTAACCAATTTATATACATATATATAAATCATATAAAGAACTATGAATTTTAATTATTAATTGTCTAATAAATTTTCATTTCATATTCGATATTATTTCAATATCGGTACAGTTCACTATTTTTATTATATAGTTTCAGTAACATTCAATGTAACATTCAGAAGAGTGTTAATTTCTGAGTACAAATTAAAGATTTACTGAAATACTTTATTATTCCATATTACATTATCTAATCAAATCTATATTTCTAAATTTAATTATATTCGACATACAAATTATATGCTTTTTATATAAAATTTGCATTAAATAAACCTATCAGTGCATAAATTTTCTGAAATTATCAATAAATTTGTAGAAAAAAAAAACTTTAAAAACATAATATAGTTCTATTTATTGAATGAAGAAGGAATTAGAATTTCATGAAGGAGTTTTTACAGTCAATATTGTACATTTTTTCCTATTTATGTTTTTTTTATTAAATTAAAATTAAATCCAAATGTCTGTTTAACTAATTTTTGCACACTTTTTTTAAAAAAATAAAAACAATTTTTCATGCTTTTTCTAAAAATAATTGTAAAATAAATTTAGTGCTTTTAATTGTATTATTACATTATAAATTATAATTTCAAAAATTGCTTTTGTTAATTTTGTTTTTTATATTTATTAGTTTAATTCTTATATTTTTTTTATTTTATTAATTTTAATTCAAACATGTAAACATAAAGGTTTAATTACTAATCAGTTTCGAAAATAAAAATAATTTACGAACACAAAAACTGCTCAAAATAAAATAATTTTTTAAACTAAAAATATTAAATTAATTTTTCATTTTTTTTTTTGTTAGAACACAATAACTAAATAATAAAAATTGATGAGCTAAATGTATTCAATTATATATATTTCATATTATCAAAAGGATTTTATCTCAAAATATTTAAGTTTAAAAACTTACGATTTAAAAATTTGATAATATACTCGCGCTAAACAAAATTAAATATAATAGTAAAAATTTTTTTTTTATATTTTACGTTTCCTTAAATGTATTTGGGACTGGACGGTGCCCTAAATTCTTCTTAATATAATCAGTCTTATTTACCTATTGCTACTAAAAATCATATTCACCTGTTAAAATGATTAAAATTTACTTAATTGGAAAGCAAACATTTCGTGAATAATCATCTATAACTATAGCAAATTGAAAAACAACTAAATTTTATAAAAAAAAAAGTATATTTACGTCAATAAGTCATTTATGACTGTGACTTTTACACTTTATATATCGGTTACTCTTTATAAATATATTAATATAAGACTGAATAAATTATTAATTTTTTTTTTCATGAATTAAAAAGAAGAAAAAAAAAACTAAAAAATTATAAAAAATATATCCTTTTATGCAATATATAGGCAACTATGTTAAAAAAGAATAAAGGAAAAATGAAACGACGCAATACAGAACCAACTATGGTTGTAGCTGGATCAATGACACCATCTTTGTCTTTGGCTGTAGCAACCACAAGAACAAGATGAAAATAGTTCTGATAATAATTCTACTACTAATACAACAAATAATACAGATTTTTGAATATGGTATAACGAGCGACTAATTTAACGTGCTAATAAATTAATTTTTAATAAATATATACATACATATGTTTTATTTTTATTTATTTTCCAAGAAAAAAACAAGAAAAAAAATAATAATATAATACATTCAAATATTATCCAAATATTGAAATATATTACATTAATAAAAATTAAATTATCCATAAACAAAAATTTTATCATTTGCTTTATATTTTTTTATAAATTGTGAATAACCTCCACCTAAATAATACAAATTAGTACGTCAAATGTAGTTGCTCCTCCAAAATATAAATATATAGTAAATGTAACAAAAAACATAAAATATATTTTATATACAAATTTGATATTTTTCAATTGAAATTTGTTAATTTTTTTCGAATAATTAATTACCCATTTAAAAAAAAACGTCTACATAATAAAAACTGTTACTAAAAATAAAACAAAATCGTTTAAGATATATAAAGGACAAAATATATGTAAAAAAAAATAAATTAAATTGAAACCAAAAAATACGAATTGTTTTAAAAAATGAACTATTCTAATAAAAGAAAACCACGTGAATATACTATATAAAATTATTAGTAATTCTACACGATAAATATCATTAAAACTTTTTCCTTTAAAAAAAAAATTAAAACCAAAAAATAAAAAAAAAAAATGTAAATTTAAAATTCCATCTTAAAAATAATTTTAAAAAATAAAAAAAAAACCTAAACGTCTAAAATTAATCGAAAAAAGGAGTATTAAAAATAAATAGATGTTATTGAAAAATGAAAACCAAAAAAAAAAATTACAAAAAATCATCTAAAACTATTATTCAAAGTTGTTAAAGAATTTATATTTAATCTATATTTGTTGTATTTTCAAATATTAAAAGAAACTATTATTATTATTATTAATAAAAATAAATAAAAACAAGAAAAAAAATAAGAAATAAACAGGCGATTCTTATATAATAAAAATTTGTCAAAAATAAATATAAAAAATAATAAAAACAAACATAACATAACTTATAAAAGTCACACACAAATATATTTACAAAACTATTTTGTTCCTTAAATTTTACAAACAAACAAACGAAACATTTATTTATATTTAGCACTTTTTATATATATAAAAAAAATACAAAAAATAAAAATAAACAACTAAATTAAAAAAAAAAAAACAGAATTTTCTTATATCCATGTGTCAAATATAATTATTTTTAATAAACACAATATATTTTATATTTTCTTATGAGATTTTTGTTAACACAAATTATTACATATATTAATATAAATATGTAAATTTAAAAATATATTTTCCAAAATACTTTTTATTTTTAAATATTGTCTTCTTGTTTTCTAATATAATCTAATTTATTTAAATATTGTATTTCAATTTTGTTGTAATATTATTATTAATTTTCTGAATCTACACAAAAATAAAAATAAAAAAAAAAAACAAGTAAATAAATTATAGTTTGCCAGAGAGAAATCATATAAATAAAAATAGTCTTCAAAAACAACTTCAATTTAGTGTAAATGTTAAAAATCATACGCTTAGTAAATATCATAAGGTATTTAAAAAAAAAAAAAAAAAAATTAATTTTATAATTTTAAAATTATATATGTACTATATATGTTTATAGAAATAAAATAATATCTAAATAAAAAAAAAATTAATTACATATTTGTACATTTTCTTGGTAAAGAATTTTTTTTTATTTTTTATTTTCATTTAAAAAAGATAATTGATTTATATATGACTGAAATCTAATTTTATTTTATAACTTTTTTTTATATATATTTATTATTATCAACAATTTATTTTATTTTATTTATTTATTTTTTATTATTGTAAATAAAACGAATAATTTTTAAATTTATATCAATTTCATAATATTTCACACTATTATATAAATATATCTAAATCTAAATGTACTTTATATAAAATAAAAATAAAAAAACAATTTTTATTTGGTTTTTTTTCATTTTTTTTTTTTTTTCATTTTTTTTTTTTTTTTGTTTTTTTTTTTTTAATAACATATATAT